>OX387225.1:10713556-11930139 GCA_947561695.1 Tyria jacobaeae | reverse complement strand
GTCACATCAGCTCTAAGATTCTAAATTATATTATTGTCATCCAAACTGCATACACAAACAAAATATACCACAATTATTAAAAGAAAATTGACGTTCAAGATTATTTTTCATAGTTACTTATTTAATAACTAGTGAAATGAAGTTACATGGTTGATAACAAAATGGGTAAATATTTAGAGTTGGAGAGTTACAATCGATGATGGTCTATCATTATGATGGATCGAATCTTATCCAGCAGATTATCGATGTAAAACTAGTCGTAATCATAACACAAATATTAACTCAGTCGGATAGGTTAAACAGAATATTGGTAATGTATGACATACTTCAGTAATGTATTCAATGGCATTTTTTTTTTTGCTGTTCAACAGAATTTTCTTTAACAGTTTTGCATATTGGCAACCAGGTTTAATTTATATAACAATGGGGTCCGAGTATAGATCTTCATCCCGGGCCCGTTCCGCCGCCTCCTTCTGCGAGATGACATCCTCGCAGAAGGATGCGACCGCAATAAAACATCTATCACAGCCGGCCATGGAGCGTATGACGGCCGGCAGTGACAGATCCTCTCCAATGACTGCAGTGAGGGCCCGACGCTGCGTCACCCAGGCTGGGCAATCCACAAGCGTGTGCTCAGCCGAGTCCTCACTGCAGTTGCAGGGGTGGCAGGCGGGACTCAGTTCCCTCCTGGCAACCGAGTGCAGGTACTTGCCGAAGCACCCATACCCGGAAAGCACCTGCGTCAGCCGGAAGGAAAGAGTCCCGTGCTGCCTCCCCGCCCACTCGAAGATAACCGGCTGGAGTGCCTCCACGGCGGCAAAGCCAGCACGTGGAGCCTCCAGCCGGAGTCCGACTCCGAGTCGCCCCTCCCCTTTATTGGTACAGAAGCTCTACTACGAATGCGCTCAGATCTTCGACTGCTCTCAGGAGTCAAGCTTATTTCTGAGAGCTCCATGTTTTGAGGCGTGAGACTTGATGTAGAACACTCTACACGTTTTAAGATTTCAGCATCCTCTTCTACGGTCTTCTTTTGACTTTCCTTCTTCTTCTCATTTTGATTTTGTGTTTTAATAAAAGATTCCATGTTCCCACGTGTGGGGGAGAAATAAGAGTCGACCCGGGCAGAGATCCCCCAATACCCGGGCAGGCGTATATTTGTGCCCAACCGAGGGGTCCGCAGGAACCTCGGCTGGGAGTGCGCTTACAACTGAACCACCCATCAGCCATGCATCCCTTGGCCAACCACCAGAGCACGGGATTCGGGGTAATTTTTTAGGTTTTGGTCCCTTGCCTGCTCGGTGGCAGTGTGAGTGCTCACTGAGCCCGTCCTCGTTGCTCCACTTTTGACAGCGGAGTGACACCGAGAAACCTTTGAAAGAGTCCCACAATGTATCCTGTTTTGTCTGGAGCCTCCCCCTGGGCCAATCCGGCATGAGTGGCTCTACCGGCACAGCCCCCGGGATCATTGACCCACGCAAGCCCCCCACGATGACAACGTAAGGATAAGGACCCGGTTTTTTTTTTATTTTTTTTTTTATGCGATATGGGGCAAACGAGCAGACGGGTCACCTGATGGTAAGTGACTACCGCCGCCCATGGACACCCGCAACTCAAGAGTCACAAGTGCGTTGCCGGCCTTTTAGGTAGAGGTACGCTCTCTTCTTGAAGGTTTGAAGGTCGTATCGGTTCGGAAATACGGCAGGCGATAATTTGTTCCATAAGCTGGTTGTGCGAGGCAAAAAGCTTCTCGAGAAGCGCACAGTGGTGGAGTGCCAATCGTCCAGGGGATGGGGATGGATATTTTGTCGCGTAGGACGATGGCGGAAACCAGCAGCCGGTATACGTCCGAACAATTCCTCTGAACACTCCCCATGATACAAGCGATAGAGGATGCAGAGTGAAGCTACATCTCTACGCAACGCCAAGGTGTCAAGTCGATCAGAAATATCTTGGCAGTCGATGATGCGAGTCGCTCTCCGTTGAATGCGGTTTTACTCTAGTGCAAGTAATAACTTTTATCAAAGTTTTAACAGTGGTCTTGCGAGTGTCAATATGTCATCGCATACTAAGCCATTTATAAAATAAGTACATAAATTAGTAATTATATTTTTTACTTTGAATTACGAGTGTATTCATCTCTCGCAATTGCTTAAGTACTGTAAAAACTAATCTACACAAATCATTGACAATGACTATGTAATTTATGTCTGGGTTTTTTGCCATTTTAAATATTTGCCGATGAGTAAAGGCTAGCTAACTCTTTTCCAAGAATACGTTATACTTATAAATCTCATAGTAGTAATGATAATGAATACGGATGTTGATCCGCGTATACAATTATAATCAAACATGTGCAAAGGCATTTACCTAGAAAAAAATTGAAAGGCAAGTTATAAAAGGATTCTTGCGGACGAACTTGAGGTCACAGCTACTCAGCGGTATGATAAGTTTGCGTGAGGAATCACGTTGAAATTTCCGGCGCACATCAAGGTCGTCTATTTTAGGCTAGAGTTGTAAAAACGAATTAAATACTTGGAAGGATAACGTTCAGATATAACCATGTAGATACAAAAATGTAAATATAAAATGAACAGGACTCTGATTGAAGTAAGAAGGCACAGAAATTAACGAGGATTTTCTGGAGTTTTATGCTCTCCTGGGCTGTTTTAATGAAACTGGGATGAAATTTTAACGATAGTTCACCGTTATTTTTGTAGTTCTCTGTATGCATAATAAATAGAACTGTATATATTAAATAACGAAGCTTTTTTTTTTTTGTTTACGGGGTGGAAGATCCTCAATGATTTCCTTCGCTCATTGGGGAGGGTGAACGGGGCTGTCGGACTCTTACCGACTAAAAACCATACCGGGTTCCTCTTCTTGCCAATGTTTAGGGGGGGGGGGGCGAGAATCACAATTGTATTCTTCCGTCACCCTCCAGGCATTGACTAGTCTCACCCAAGACGGGTCTCGTCACCCCGTAACGACAGTCACCCTTCGGTCGCAGTCCTCTAAGAATCACGCACGGAACACTGCGTGCTGCCTCTTAGGCCGGTAACTGATGGAATTCCCCAAAATCATCGCCCGCAGGCCACTCCCTAGGGTGGCCGGAGATCGACGAATGCCCTCCGGCGCCCAGTGCCCCTTCTGCGGCCAGAGAAGGCTGTACGTGCCATACGTTCTCTCACCCGTTCCGCCGCGTTCTTTGAGGATATCACCTCCTCGCAGAAGGAAGCGAGGGCCCTCCATGCGAAATAGCGAAGTCTGCTACATACTATACAACTTTTGAGAGTCATTCCAAAATGCATTTTTCAAATATAACCTAAAACTTTTTGCCCGTGTTTAAATAAATTTAAGTTCTTTTTGACATTTCATCCTTAGTTCATTAGTGTTGACTAAAAATAGAAATATATAAATTGCACGCATTCCAAATTCTATGCCATGAAATATTTCTTGTGAGAATTATGAAACACTCAGAATACGACGTTAAAATTACATTACATCAGAATTATGATAATGATATTATGCTAACACGCTTTCCTAAGTAAAATCATTTTCCCTACAGCATTCACAACATCTAGGTAGTATTGTTTCTTATCCTTAGATATCAGACAAATTTATAAACTTTTCAAGCTTAAAATAAATGTCTTTTCAATATAAAAACGGTGAGGCTCGGTTATCTCTACAATACGTGGGATTATAGATAATAGTTCATTTATAATGCAAACTCATTTTCTTTTTAAACAAACCAGTGAATGGATAAGTTTGTATAAGACATGTAAGTAGTCAGAAATTTGGTCGAAATTAATCATGTAATCTTGTAGGTCACGATTTGAATGACATAAACCATTTTTCCTCTATACAAGATGTTTTAGAAGGGTAATGTGAAAGTGCATTTATGATCCTTTTTGTAAAATTTAAATATATATGGTAGTATAATTTTAGATATAGGTGGACAGCCGAACGGATGGGACGGACGGCTGTTGTCACTTACCTGGTGGCAAGTGACAACAGCCGCATGCACCTGCAACTCAGAACTCGTAAGTGCGCTGCCCGCCTTTAAGGGTGATAAAGGATTGGGGGATGTGGAGAGGGGCAAGAAGAGATGAGAGAGTGGAGAGGTTGGACAACATATATATCTTTATATACATAGGAACTGATACTAGTAGTTCATATATATTATATATATATGAACTTATTGTCATTTAAAAAAAAAAGGAAAATTTTCCTTCTATCTAACAAGTTACTACTTTTATAGATCAATTTTTAATATAAATTTTCAGTTTCAAAGTATGATTCCTGTATGCCTACACGATTTCTCCTAAAATTGGCATTATTCACAAGGTCGACTATACGAACTTAAAATGTGACCACACCTTTCTGAAACAGCCTGTACATATGTTTAAATGTTCATTTAAGGACTGGATTTGGTTCAACTGTTTCAAATAGCTGGTGCCTTACTTGTTTGGATAGGAACTAAAGTAACGCAGTTGTCTACCAATAATATATCCACACGTATCACCATATTCAGCGTTACTGGTAGATTATCGCCAGCAATACTTATATTAGAAAAAAAAAACTCATATTTAATAAATAAACGGTTTTTATATTTTATATTGTTTTATTTTTATATTAGATAAAAATATAGGTATACACTAATATATATTGGAGACTATCACTAGTGACATTTGAAATTATCGTCCTCCACCAACCTCATCCACCTCAGCCTAGTTCTTAGGGATAAGAGTCTGTTATTATGACACTTTCCAAAATAGGCCGCGGTTTTTGTATACCGCGTATAATAAGTAACAATGGATTTAAAGAGATCAAACTGACATAAGAGTTGTTACCGGCTACATCCCTGTTGTTGAACGTTATCTTACGCCCTCATTCTATGACACAAGAACGAAGCCATAATACGTCTACATTTCACTGATCATTTCTTAAATATATGTATTTCTGTTTATAAAGTATATCTAAAAAGTAGGAAAGAAAGAAAGAAAGAAAGAAATTTATTGGACACCCACACGCGTAATAGAAAATAGAAAAAAACAGAAGCTATGTACAATACACATAAATTACAGACAAATAGTAGAGGTGTGTCCAAAAGGCCTCAGCTCTGCCTGTGCGATGTACTGTGATGGAACTATAGCGCTGATCTACATATAAATATTTAATATAATTATAGATAAAGTCGGCTGTAGTTTAAATATACATAAGTAGTGACAGAAGTTCAGATAAAATTTTAAACCGCATTAAGATAAATTACTAAATACAATAGAAAGAATAAATAAAGTATTTTCTAACTCCAGTCCATTTGTTATACAGAGGTATACTTATACGCTGATGGTTCTTTGTTCAATTAGGAGTAAGCCCTTAGATCTTAGTTTGAAATTGTAAACGCGTATCGGTGGCGGTCAACTTACCGCCACCGATATACATTCAGCCAGCATTCCTATCCAGCATTTCATAGCGTTAAACCGAAAACCTCCCCTAAATGCTGCTGTTCTATGAATAGGTATGTATATGTAACGGTACAGATACATTTATATTTCTCTATCTAAAGATTTAACTTCGCAGTTGGCCTATATCGACAGAAACTAAAAAGAGCCCTATTTCTGGGGTCTGGAACTTTTATGGTAATAAAAACCTTTGTTCATTAAATTAAATTATGCCTAGTGACTGAGGACGTTTATATGAATTCATGACTTACAAGTAAACTGAATAGCTTAAGATGAAGGTAAAATTTGTAATTCTGTAATTTTAAAGTTACTTAGATTTTATTTTGTTTGTTGAAACGTAGTTTTTTAATGATAATGCGGAAACGTTAATAACAACGAACACCCAGGATCGGAACAAATATTTTTACCACGCAATGTAGCGACGCCCTCTGGCTCAGCAGTCAGGATCACTATCCAATAGATCACCGAAAGATAGGTAGTAATCTATAGGCATCTCAATAATAGGAATCAAGGAATATCTCCAATTTATTGTTATTTTGTGTAATTTATTGTACCATAGAAAGGTTCTCTTTTGCTCCTGTTGGACCTATTTTAAAGATTTATCTTTTGTTTACGTACTGTAATGTAGGCAGATAAATAAAAAACAAAATAAACAACAAACAAACACATAAACTTGTTTTGAAGATAAGCAAGAGGCTTACATAAACGTATGTATTATCAAAGCGCTTCCTTCATCCCCAAAATCAACATGATCCGATACCTCATGCTTATGCGTGCCTACAAATATTTTCTCTGGTCAAGAAGCTTTTCGAGTTAAATTTTTCCTTACGTTCGTAGGTTCTAAACAAGTGGGAAGTGATAATGTTGATGTGATGGGATCGAAGGATAGACGTGGTAGCAGCCTGAATTAATATAATATAATATTGTTTTCTAAAACGCACTTACTGATCTATTTACATTACATCTAACAAGTACGTAAATATTTCCGATAACTTAAAATAGATGTTTTGGATCGGTCTCCGACAAAAACGAATAGTATGATGCTTTTTGACGTGTATACTTTATTAGATTTTGACGTCACATCGCGTGCTTCGTTCAGTATTTGGTCTAATAACGTCTTTGAGACCTCGATCAACAAACATAGATTTTTTTTTTTTTCACATTTGATATTTCAACTTTCATTTTTAAATATCTTGTATAATACTAACGATGAAAGCAGTAGTAGTATCTTGTATAATGAAATGAAAGTATAGTCCATTAATGTATATATATTTAAAATGTTTTAGTAAATCAAGTCACGTTTATTTGAACTTCGTTTGTCTCAGCTTGTTTTTGACGCACGTACTTAAACATTTACGCATGCGTGCATACACCTTACAGCGACATACCTACAAAATTAATAGTTCGTCAGTTTGATTAGGTACGATCTCGCTGCTCAATAAATTATTCAGATCAAATCAGTGTGTTCATCAAATTACCTAATTAAGGACTGTTGGATACAATTCCCTGAAACTATGTCAATAAAACATTTATTTCAGAAAAACAGAAAACTAATACAGAGTTTACAAACATGTTTTACAATTTTCTGCTGAGTGTTGTTTTACTTGTTGTTGTCACGGCACGGTAAGGGACAGTTTCATCTAAGATTTCCTTTTTACATATTGTTAAGAAAAAATTAAAACATCTTTGAGAAATAACTATATACATATATGATGGCAATATATTTTTAAAGAAACAGAAAATTATACACGTATGTATATGACACAAAAAACATAGAACATGATAGAGAGTGAATAAAAAAGTGACGCATTTATTCTCAAGATAAAGGATTTAACGACGCAATAATTATTCTTTTAAATTTTAGAAGACTGTTTGAGAAGATGTCTACACCAATTTCATAATTTTTCTTCAACTTATTATACTGACTTAGTAATCTATTCATAGTAGTGTTCTGACCCAAGTCGGTTTTTGAAGTTTTAATCTAAAATTTTGTGTATTTACATGCACGGGGTAACCTTGAGGGTGAATTTAGCACAGTTTTACTTAGTTACATTGGTACGAAAGTCGCCAGCAAAAAAACGCTTTTGGATCCCATCGAGGCGTTTTGATATGTACCTCGCAGTGGTGATCAGACCCGAGCTCAATATTCCAGACCAGATTGAACTAGGTCCTAAAGAAGTTTAATCTTAGTCTATGGCTTTTTTAAACCTTTAGAGTGTAGTCTCATAACAAAGCCCAGAATTTAAAATGCTTTAGTTGTTATTTTGTCAGTGGCTGAGTAGCCACTTCTTTCAATGTTTTATTATTGATGGTGTATGTCTGCGATTGAAGTGAGTATGTGACAATCGTATATACATATGTATTTACGTTTGTCTATGTTCAGTGCCAAGCTGTTTCTTCCACATCAGTTGACTAAGTGCTTCAAGTCTTTTTGTAGAAGGAAAGCGTCATGTTTGCTTTTTATTTGTTTTGCGAGTTTGAGATCGTCGGCGTAAAGGAAGCATTTGGGATATTAGAATCAACTGAATCAGTCAAGAAGATCACAAATGAAATAACTGAGTGTACTGCAACATAATAAGACAAATTCCAAATGCGGGAGTTTATAAATGAAAATATAAATGTATATTTGATTGTATATTACATTATTATTAAAATACACCCCTTTTGTCCCATTGTGCAATACAAATCAAAAGACTCACAAAACAATCATGAATGAAAATCTGATAAATAAATTTTCTCATGTCAGGACTTGAACCTGCTACTCTCAATGCAAAACTCAGGAAGATATTGGCAGTCAAAACCTGTAGTCAACTCAAAATACGTAACAATTTATTAGCTGAAGGATAAACGAACAGAAAGTATTTTATATTTTGATATTTTGAAACCCACTTTTAGGAAGTACCTGCTGGTTGATCGTGTAAACTTTTGATAAGCTTCAAAAAAAATCATTCAAACAACATTCCGTATTTATCCCGTGTATTGGAGTCGATTAAATGAAATGATAGTTACAATGCAACGAAACGTGACAATATTGTTATGTGACGATAGACGAAAACAAGAGTGACGTCACACCTCATTCGTTGGGCCCTTAAAAAGCCGTGGTGCGGCTATTTCTCGGGGCGTGCAGAACGAACCAACGTGACCAGTATCATATTCTTTTTACATTTTATTGTCTTTTTATGTGTAACATTGGTGTTCTTATTTATAAATAATACTAATAAAAGTTTGGTTTATAAAAATATAATGCAATGATTTTTTGAACTAACTACGTGTTTCCAATGTTAAGAGAATAATAAAAGCAGTATATTTATTTTCGTTTTTTTTTTCTTCTTCAAACATATCTCACGCCTATAGGCCCGAAGGGTTAGGCAGAAACGTCTCAATTGCCCACTCTTTGCCAACCATAATTTAGTCTTACGTAATAAGCTAGTCTTTGGGCATTATCTGGGCATTGTATTACTATTCTAGTCCACCGAGAACCACATGGCTGGACAATCTACATGCTTTAAAATGGTAAAATTAAAGTTTAAATCTTTTCGTCTCTCTTTGTCTATCTCCCCAATCAGGTGGTTATATACCTGTGTAGGTACCTGATATATAAATTGTATAAAATATTCCCTTCATGAAATTTTACCCATTTATCAAAAATATTCTTACATCAATCAGATATGATTCCTTTATTTTTAAGTGGTATTTTACTAAGTAAGTAAGTACTGCGACAATCACACTGCTAGTGGATGAAACGATCCGACCACAAACCACCTTTGGAAGCCGTTTGCCGTGTCGGGTAACTACCTATTAATTCTGCACTACTCTAATGGATTGTTACCTCAGTATATACCTGTATTTATGTCCCATTTATCTCTTATTAGGAAAGGAATTCGGTAGAAGAAACATTCCTTGTACGAAATAAAATAGCATTGCATATTCTGTCTCTCGAGGGCAATTTTCACGCTAAGCAGAGCCTATAACAAGCTTAGAGCATAGCGGAATTCCCGAATCACAAAGGGACTTGGCAGTTGTTAGACCATATCAATAAATCTTGTGTTATATTACTTGCAGCGGGATACATCACATATTGAATATCTATTTCTACCTGTAGAGGAGACCAGAATCATAACATATGAAATATGATTCCGTAGAGCCTTTAAATAGCAAAAAAAAAATCAAATCTTGTTTGTCTTGACTTGTGGGATCAGATTACTATTAATTTATAAATTAAAGATATTTCTGGAGGCCCAACCCCCCTCCTCTTTCCGATGTCCCCAACCCCCTCTCCCCTTTCCTCTCCTCACATTAACCATATTCTCTTTCTCCTTTCCTCACCCCCCTCTCTTCCCCTCCTTGCATTCCCCAACACACTAATGAATCTTGTTCAGTTGCAGGTATTCATTTGCGGCGATCATTGCCTACCATCAGGTCACACGTCTGTTCGTCTGTCTCTTAAAAAAAAAAGATGTGACGTGCAATTACATTGAACGCTAAAAGAAATTATCCATCATAGTTCCTCACCTTTCTTGAAAGAGGAGTACAAGTATCTCGTTCAAATACAGTTTAGTATTAAACTTACATGTACAAAGTATGAAGCCGAACAATCAACAAAAACGGTCAGGAAATAGCCAAACGTTCAGTACACTTCTACTCTGAACAAGAATTGTAGAGCACGGACTCTTTTGCCAAATTTTATTGGTTATAAATTTAAAGTCCGAATGTTGTCCGGCTTTATCTGGCCTGCTGATCCTTTTCCAATATCGAGAAATATCATATTTTTATTCATGCTAGCTAAGCGGTAGCTACCGCTTCACTCTAAGCTACGAGTATATACCTAGAAGTTAAACGAGAATTGCAACGTAGACTATCGAAACTTAATATTTTGTAACCACTGCCTCAGGTGTTTGTTGTTGTTACAATTGATCGATTAATAATTTTCTCGAATCATGGTTCATATATAGATTTCAATTTCTTCTAAAATCACGGCCTTTATATATGCCTTATATTATTTGTACCTGCACTTGATCCATCAGATCCTATCCATCATCAGTAACCTGACCATCAACGGACGATATCAAACAGGCATCATCTCAAGAGATATCCAATTCTAGTAACTCACATCGGAAATGGAAAACTATCTTGGGTTCACTATCTCCAATCTTTCCAACGTCAACATAATAAAAAATGTGCCCGCCAAAAAAGAAAAAGTCTTTATTGCTAATATTATTGGCTTTCGGCGCGTGTTTCAGAAATGTAATAAAAGTTTCGCCAACTCTGACAAGATCTAATAATCTAAATATCTGGAAGCCGTAGAAAAACTATAAAATAATGTTTTCGTAACTCTGAAGTTATTCATGGTAACGGCTATTAAATAACAAAGTTTTTTTTAATATCACGACTGGGAATCTAGACACGTCGTATAAACGTTTCTTCAGTTATTGAAAAGATACTGCTGATATTTGGCCACTACGAGGCCAAGAAAAAAATAAAGTTTCGATAGAATATTTATGTAGGTGAAAGTATTATGTATAGTGAGTCTATTTCTTAGATGTGATACCTCATAACCCAAGACAAAATTATAGCAAAATATCTTTTGTAACAAACCTTTGATCTCCCTTTCAAGGATCCTGACATTTTAGCCTTTTGGCTTCCCTTGAAAAGTTAATTATACTATTATATATTATATATAATACTTGTGTGTATTAGTTGGATACTGCCGAAAGCTTTACAGTAAAATCCACTTTTAAAGTGAGCTTAAGTTTCCTAAATACTTGTTGTCATGGTTACTAAGTGATAGGAACATTTTAAAAATATTGATGATTAATCTAAGTTTAGATCGGTAATATTGTAGTAAAAGGAATATAGTTTCTGTATTGAAGTTCTTACATAGTCTAAAGCAGCTCAAGTTAGCACTAGTTTTTTTCTATAAAAGTAATTTGACAGATATATATCTATTTTTGTACTACTCGTAATGTCCCTGCAATATGCCTTTAAATACTTGGATTTGTTTGATTTCGTCAGCGTCGTTGGTAACACTTTTATATTAGATGATATAGGCAGACTAGTCTCTAGATCTCTTTTTATAACGCGTCATACATTATAAATAAAATAAAACTTGTTTATTATAAAAAAAAACTACTAAGATGATAAGAAGTAATAAAAACAAAAAAACGGTATCATTGACTCCCTTCCTTCAGACATCGGTACATGCCTATAGTATTTAAGTACATAAAATCGTGAAGTAGGTACTTACCGGACATGGCTGCTTCGGGAAACCACTGCATCACTGGGGGGCTGCGTGGCATGCACTGAGGACACTCCACTGCACGCTCTAGTGGAGTGCCCTGCGTGGATGCACGAGCGTGTGGACTTCGCGGCGGCCATAGGTGTGGGTAGCCTCTTGTTGGAGACCTACTACACTACAGCGGGGTCATCTGTTGTTCAAAAGGCGACCAAGTCTGCCGGGGTGCACAGGGATTAGGGTCGGTTCGAGTCCGACATACCACCGTACTGCTCCCAGTAGAGTGATGAACCGTAGGGGTTTCCACACGATAAAAAAAAAGGACTATTTAAGTAGATAAAATCGTGCAAAGACACAATTTTATCTACTTAAATACTGTAATAACCCACAGTATAAACAAATTGTGAAATGTAATATGCATTATTGTGTCTGTGTGATATCCTCAAACGGCTTAGAGGTGCTCATTTTCTGGCGCCCTGATTTTATGTCACTCCTCTGTTCCTGAAGGAATCCCTAATACTAAGTGACTTTAGCAGTTATTGAAGAAGTATGATAGTTCATGAAAATAAGAAATAACAAAGGCCCAAGAAGATAACCTTGAGGGACTCCGCTTGGGACCTTCACTCAATCTGACATGTAGTTATTAATCACAACAGCTTGCGAGCGATTAGTTATATATGATGTGAACCACCTCAAAAGGTCTCCTCTTATCCCGATTGACTGTAACTTCGAAATTAACACGGAATGATCTATTATATCGAAACATTTTGATATCATACATGTATATCATCATAATTGTATATTTGTATATCATCATATGTATATTTAAATTAAGATCAAATATTTATCTCTGCAGTCCCAAGAATCTGAAAAAGCAAGCCATTGCATTTAAGTCTTAAGTTTTACCAAATTTAAACATTTGGATGAAAATCAAACCTACTTTCTATTGACCTGGAATTATACATTTTGGGAAGAAGCTGATGAACAAGGTCTGTACGGGTTTCTGGAAATAGTCCCACCTAGGGTATACAGAGGCCTTTTGCAATAGACCCACTTGTGAGAGAACGTTTTAGTCGGTTCGATTCTGACAAACCCCTTGACCGTCAGCTCCAGTGAGGTGATGACCCGTGTAGGATAGCACATGCAAAGAAACAGGTCTTAACAATTCAAGCAAATAAAATAATCCGAAAGTTATAAAAACTTTTTGCTATTAAAATCTAACATTTGCCTTTGTAGTTTAGGAGAGATGCAAAGTTAATTTGCGAGGATCGATTTCCGAGAGTGTCGAACTATTTATGTACAAAGTAGTTTGATTGCTTCCGGAATCCTGAGTGCGTGAGTCAGACTTCTCATGACCATATTGAGTAATATTAATTTAAAGAAAAAACTGGGTTTTGGTACAGTTTAGGTTTGTATTAGAAGAGGCTAACTTACAATAATGGATCCGAGAGATTCGAGTATTAAATACCACTGATGGTAGTGACGTCATTCATCCACAGCGACCACTTATTACCAGAATATCCTTATTCGTTTATTTATATAGTACATTCTTTTCCTCTCCGTCTTCACAAAAATAACACTTGGAATATATCAAAGTTTACTTAGTAACAAGTTCGAGGAAAGTCTGCACCGTTTTACTTTTATACGGTTAGTAAAATAATCAAAGGAAAACAAAAGTCTTTATTTATAGGGATATGTTTATTTTTCTTTAGGGTCCTTGTCCCTTTACTGGATTTGGTGACCATCATATTTTTTTTTAATTCCAAACAGTTCTAATCGCAAAGAGAAATAATTATAAAAACAGAGTTATATAAAATGTAAAATAAAACAATTTAAATAAATTAAAAGACCTCAAGTATTCACAAAAAAACGGGGAAATGCGAGTCCCGTTTGGTGATAAAGGTTCAGTAAGCTAATCATTATTTGAATATAAACAGTTCTTCTATCTTGGAAATCGATTTTGAAAATTGTTGTTTTTTTTGAACTACAAACTTAACTTTGCAGTTCCCTCCAATACATTGACGTCGTTTTTTAATCACAAAATAGGGGCAAACGAGCAGAGGGGTCACCTGGTAGTAAGTGACTACCCCTGGACACACATAACTCGAGCGTCACAAGTGCGTTACCGGCCTTTTAGATAGGAGTACGCTCGATTCTTGAAAGTTTGAAGGTCGTATCGGTCCGAAAATACGGCGGGCAATAACTTGTTTCACAGGTTGGTTGTGCTAAGAAAAAGCTTCTGGAGAAAAAGCGCACAGTGGTGGAGTGCCATTCATCCAGGTGATGGGGATGGATCCAATTTTGTCGCGTAGGACGATGGCGGAAACCTGCGGCCAGTATAAGTCAGAACAATTCCTCTGAACACTCCTCATGATACAAGCGTTAGAGTATGCAGAGTGAAGCTACATCTCTACGCAGTGCCAAAGTGTCAAGCCGATCAGAAATATCTTGGCAATCGATGATGCGAGTCGGTCTCCGTTGAATGCGGTCTAGAGGGAGAAGTTGGTACTGGGATCCACCTGCATAAAAATAAGAACAGTATTCCACGTGCGCCTTATAAAGTTGCAGGTGGTGGGCTGGGGTGAAATACTGTCTCGATCTGTTTAGCACACCAAGCTTCTTCGAGGCTAATTTGGACTTACTTTCTCTAAGTGACCTTGAAACTGGACTTCGATTGATATATTGACGCCAAGGATTCTAATGTTAGTTGATGCAGTAAAGGAAGTGCTCTCAAAGCGAGGTGATATGACCAATGGCATTTTTTTAGCGGTGAACGAGCAGAGGGGTCACCTGGTAGTAAACCTGAGTCTTCGTGGGATAAAAGTGGACTAGGTTTATAATTTACTTATTAAGTATGTCTGTTTGCAATCTTGTTCATATTTCTATGTTGGTAGTATGATGAGTAATTAGAGTGCGTCGTCGGTCTCATCGCAAAAAGTCACTTCTAAAATACAACCTAATATTAAGAAAATAAAAAAATATTTATTAAAAACATCAGTTGATTGCTGCAACAGTAGATGAACAGCACTATTAAAGATATGATGATACTAATAAGTATACAGTTGGTATATATATTATTAGTACAGAGATAGATTATGGAAAAGGATAAAATAGTAACAGATAGTGTTAAATTACCATAGGTATTTTTAAAAGCAGTAACGGTTTTTAGCTTGCCGTATTTAAGACACAAACAAACTCACAAGACCGAACTAAGCTACCGCAAACTACCGAAACTACAAGATTAGGTAATGATTTCTCAAAGAGTGTTCTTGAATATTTTTTATTAAGTCATTTGTAATCTATTAAAAAAATATTAAAGAGATATTTGACGGTTTTACCCATCATAAAAGAGGAGACGGATACGCCTGTTTTGTATTGATCGTAGCCGTTTTAAATTGAATAATTAATTCTCAATTTCTCGCTGCGCTCGAACCCACAAGACCTTTCAAGGGGTTTTGAGATCGCTATTAGCACTGTGGCTGACTGTTCAATGTTATAGAGTCCTACACTATTACTATAATTCAAAATAATATGACACTTTCAGTAGGACCACTGATTTACCAACAATGAATCTTAGAGCGAACTTAAAAGAAAAGTTAGCTTAGAGGTCTAGGACCTCCCGGTATCAACCAGTTCAAGTGACATGGTATGCGCGTCTGACCTGCTTGAGTAATTGCTTAATTTGCTTACATTCCCAAATCCATCCGTACAAGCAATGTTCTTTTTCCCATTTAATTCTTAACGTGCGTAGATGACGGCAATTGGCTTACCCTCTATTACGTAAGCGGCACTAAATTACTAATGGTAAAATGTGAGCGTGGGTACCCCTCAGAGGATACAGGCTTGAATATATGTATGTTAAGTACGGAACGTGGGAGAGAGAGGTCTCCGCCCATCTCCCCCTCTCCTCTTTCCTCTTCTCTCATCCCCCCTCTCCTCTCTTCCCTCCCCGCTTTCCCCCTTCCCTCATTACCCTCAAAGGCGGACAGCGCACTTACGATTCCTGAGTTGAAGGTGTCAATGGACGGCGGTTGTCACTTACCATCAGGTGACTCGTCTGTTTGTACGTCCCCTTATTACATAAAAAATAATGTGAAAGAGATGTAAGTTTAAATAAACATAGATCTTGTGAAAGTATGAAATCATGACTGGCAAGACATTAATAATATAAACCTTCTTTAAAAATAATAAAGTCTGTCTTACTTTAGTATACAAATTATTGAATGGCAAATAAGTGGGCACCGGCTCTAGCAGCCTACTAAACCAAAATAATATTCTATTTCCCTGCGGAGACTATCGCAATATTTGAAAACGGGTACAGAATTTTAGATACGTACGTACACAAGCTATCAGAGAAAACAAGCTGTGAAAATTGTGTGAAAAACAACCATTTGCTTCACATGGGCAGCCTAACGTCCCCTATAGTTATAGAGCGTTCCTCGTGGCAATTTTGGGATTTTAGTAATGAATATTTAAAATTCATTGAGAATAAACCTTCTAATATTTCCGCCTTTCCAGAAGGTTTTCTTTGCAAAATATTGTTAAGGTTTTTGTAATTATTTTCTTAGAATTAATGGTTAACAGATGTCTCAATTTATATCAGTACATTTTGAAATATTTTTGAGAGAAGTAGAAAGTCAAAGATTTTTGTTTAATAATTAATATAATATACTTGTACTTAGTTTTTGTATAAATACTGTAAAGGTTTGTATGGTATCTTATGTTCATTTTAACTTTCAGAGCTATCTATATGATAATATAGATAGTGTTATGTAAATAGAATGTCTTGTTTGTGGCTTTGTACCATGAGAGTGGGCCATTGTAGCGGTGGTTTTTATTTCCGTATTAAATTACAAATTTTACAACAAAATAAATGTAAAACAAAAGTTTCTGTAACTTATCATTGCTATCTTTACCACGTATTAGTGCAGTTTGGAGGTCTTTTCTATTTCTTCTCTTCATAATATTTAATATAATAATTCATTCGGTACCATCATCAGTAAACGGAACGAATAAACCTGATATCTATAAATAATGTAGGAGTAAAGGTGTTTTATAAATTTGTTTGAAAAGAAAACAGCCTAAAGACTATTAAATTTCTTGACTATTAAAAATGTAAATAACCGTCATCAACCATTCCAATCAGTTTGCGGAACACTTTTAAATGTAAAAATGAGCAATTTTAAAATTTACTGGTAAATTGGTGTTTTATCACCTGTATGTATCCTATGTTCAAATCCTGATTTGGTTACAGTGGGACTTACACTTTTAAATAAAATATTGAAAACTGGTTGACAATTTGCGGAGAAATCAATTACTTAATATATATAAAAAAAAATGACACGTACACTCGAAATTAAAACTTGCTTTTTTTGAAGTCGCTTAATAAAAGAAAAGTTTTGGTCTGCAAGTAGGTTGTAGTAGTGAAGCTAAGCCTAAGCTGGTTTGTTTTTTTCCATATACGGATATGTTTGTATGTTGTTTACGGGCTTGAGCCTCGATGGCATATGAGGAGTCTTTACAATGGTCTTAATAGTGAGAGTGACATACGATATATAATTTCAAGATATCGTCAGCAAAAAAAGGAGAAAACAATTAATAGTGTAATTTTTTTCCAGCTTGAAATTGATAAAATTATCGTTAGGCTTAACTGATATTTTGTCAATTTGTTTTGAACTAACGCATGTCTAAAAATTAAAGAAAATAATAATGAACATAATTAGGTAACTACATATTAATGATATGCGTATTAGTATTAACTCTATAAATACCTGCGTCATACAAGCACAGTTTAAGTATAAACCACATTAGGCAGATTTTATGTCACTTTCACTGCTGGCATCTTTAGATTTCTAACGACCGAGCAGTCTGTTGTCATGGGTCGGTAAATAACCAATAAAATGCTTCATTAGAACGTTTGAAGTTGTGAACTTGTTGGAATTAAAGTAGCTTTTTTGTTGTTACTTATAATTTATAACATCGTTTATTTGTTTTATTGATTTTTTATAAGGATGAGAAATGAGCAGTTTTAAGGGCTTAGGGGTAACAGCCACTTTTAGTTACAGGTATGCGATACTGACCTTCTCTATACAATCTTGGTGGAAAAATATTTGTGTCGGGCATGGTTGGTCTAGATACCATACAGCATGAGAGGGTACTCTCTGCCCGCATCGTCCGGCACCTGGATGAGGTCGGCCCCGATTTGTCGGACGCCCAATTCGGTTTCCGAGCGGGTCGTTCGACGATCGGAGCTGTAATGCGTCTGAGAGCCGTGACCGAGGAGGCTGTGAGCTGTGGCGGCGTACTGTTGGCGGTGTCGTTGGACATCGCCAACGCATTCAATAGTCTGCCATTCAGTTGCATTAGGGAAGCTCTCCGCTATCACGGAGTGCCACAGTACCTGATGCGACTAGTGGCAGACTATTTAGAGGAGCGTACCGTCATGTACGAGGACCGAGATGGAATCCTATGTCATCGGCCCATGTCGTGCGGTGTTCCGCAGGGGTCTGTCCTTGGACCACTCCTGTGGAACATGGGGTACGACTGGGCTCTTCGTGGTGACTTCCCCCCCGGGCTGGGCGTAATCTGTTACGCCGATGACACTTTGGTCACAGCCCGGGGATTGAACTTTCAGGAGGCGGCGCGCCTGGCCACCAGGGGAGCCTCACTGGTGGTCCAGCGCATCGAGGCGCTAGGCTTGCGGGTGGCCCTGGACAAGACGGAGGCCCTTTTATTTCATGGTCCCCGTCGTGGTCCACCCGCTGGCGCTGCCATCATGGTCAACTCGGTCCTCGTACCGGTTCGGGCCCACATTAAATATCTGGGCCTGATCCTTGACGGGAGGTGGCTCTTCGACGAGCACTTCCGGCAGCTTGCTCCAAAGCTGGTCGCCGCTGCGTCCGCCCTTGGGCGACTTTTGCCCAACTTGGGTGGACCCAGCGTCGCAACAAGACGGCTGTACACGGGGGTTGTCCGGTCAATGGCACTATACGGTGCACCGGTGTGGGCGGAAGCTCTGACCGCCCAGAATAGGGCACGCCTCTGGCGCCCTCAGAGGGTCATGGCGGTTAGAGCTATACGCGGTTACCGCACCGTGTCGACGGAGGCGGCGTGCGCGTTGGCCGGAACTCCCCCGTGGGACTTGGAGGCGGAAGTGCTCGCCGAAGTATATCGGCGGACGACTGATTTCCGGGCGGGTAGTGGCAATCGACCCCCGCCCGAAGAGGTACGCGAGTAGCGTGAGGCCGCTCGCCGAGTCACCATGGCTCGTTGGTCGTCCCGGCTGGAGGCTCCACGTGCTGGCTTAGCCACCGTGGAGGCGCTCCAGCCGGTCATCGTCGAGTGGGCAGGGCGGCAGCACGGGACCCTTTCTTTCCGACTAACGCAGGTTCTTTCCGGGCACGGTTGCTTCGGAAAGTACCTGCACTCGGTCGCTAGGAGGGAATTAAGTCCCGCCTGCCACCACTGCGACTGCAGCGAGGACTCGGCTCAGCATACGCTCGCGGATTGCCCCGCCTGGGCGACACAGCGTCGGGTCCTCACTGCAGTCATCGGAGGGGATCTCTCGCTACCGGCCGTCATACGCTCCATGGCTGGTAGCGACAGGAATTTTACCGCGGTCGCAACCTTCTGTGAGGAGGTCATCTCGCAGAAGGAGGCGGCGGAGCGGGCCCGGGAGGACGATCTCCATTCGGACCCAATTCGCCGCCGTCGAACCGGGCGGCGTAGGCGCGCTTACCAGCGCCTCATGCCGCCCTGAGTGTGGCTGCGGGTGGTCGGGACGGGGTTTTCCCCTCCACCCGCTTTAGTGGCCAGCCGCGAGGAGGCGACGTCCTGATGTGCCTGGACGCCGCCTAATTGAGAGTTACAAGAAGGTGGTGCCCGCGATTGCAGGCAGGCGCTAGGAGGGATCCGGATGTCTTAATAAAGCTGTTCCCGGATTCCTCCTATTTTGGGCGCAGTATGGCACACCGTGTGGTTTTAGTCGGTCCGATTCCGACACACCATCGCACCGAAAACCCCGGTGAGATGAAGGCCCGAGGGGGTTTCCACACGATAAAAAAAAAAAAAAAAAAAAAATATACCATACAGCATAGGTAGGAAGTTATGCATATTATACATTACTATTTTTTGATAACTGGCAAAGTAGATAGCCCGGCAGTGACCACATATTTCTATGTACTGGTCAAATACATGCGAGGCATGTGTCCACTTCAAGTGCCGTGAATAATACAACATACATACTAATAAACATAGTTTTCTAAAGGCTAATTATTTTTTTGTCAAACCTGGAGTTATTTGTAAAAACGTGTCACTTTTCCTAATTAGCATATTAAGTAAGGTAATGCTACATAATTATGTATATTATATTAGTATTTATAGGTAATTATGTTCTAACCATAGATCACCATAGACCACATCCACACAGTGTGGCAGATTATACAGAAGGCCGAAGAACATAATCAGCCCCTGTGTCCGTCGATCGAGATCTGGGCTGTTATGGAGCCCCTGCAGCGTTGCCAAGTAGATTGGCGATATATTCAAGTGACGAGATGTCTCTACGAAGCCGCCACAATGTCCGTCTCAGTACAGAATCAGCAAACAAGGCCAAGGAGAAGGAGTGAGACAAGGGTATGTTATCTCCTCGAAATTAATTACAAATGCAATGGAGGACATGCTCAAGACACTGCACTGGAAAGGGCGTGGTATCAACATCAATGGCGAATACATTTCTTACTTGCGATTTGCAGACGACATCGTCATCATGGCAGAGATGCTGCAGGACTAACAGCAGATGCTTAATGACCTAGCTGACTCTTCTATACGCATCGGACTACGGATGAACTTGGATAAAATCAATCAACCGGTCATGTTCAATAAACATGTACTACCGGAATCGATTGCGGTACCCGGGGCCGTTCTGGAAGTTGATACCTGGAGCAGACATTGCAGTTAGGTAGAAACAACTTGGAGGACGAGGTGAACAGAAGAATTCGGCTCGGTTGGGAAGCTACGTCGAGTCTTCTCATCGTCGATCCCACAGTGCAGTGAAAGTCTTAAATGAGTGTGTCATGATGTCTTGACGGGTAGCGTCATGACATACGGAGCCGAAACGTGGACACTTACGGTACGGCTGGTCCACAAGCACAAAGTTGCTCAGCGTGCTATGGAAAGGGCTATGGTCGGTGTTTCTTTAAGGGATCGCGTCAGAAACGACGTGCAATGAGAGAGGCCTATGTCGAGCAGTGGACTGCGTTAGGCTAATGATTTCAGTGGTAGAGCCATGCTTAGGCACGAATGGGCCGGCTCGACCGGTGCGATACCACGGCCTCACAGAAAACCGATTGTGAAGTAACGCTTGCGTTGCATTTCCCCGAATTGAATGAGGTTTCCGGAGGCCCAATTCCCCCTCCCCCCTTTTCTCTCCCCTCATCTCCTTTCTCCTTTTTTCCATCTCCTCATCCCTCCTCTCTTCTTTCCGCTCCCTGCATCCCCCATCCCTCATCACCCTCAAAGGCAGGCAGCGCACTTGCGAATCTTGAGTTGCAAGTGTCCATGGACGGCGGTGTCACTTACCATCAGGTGACCCGTCTGTTCGTCTGTCCCCCTATAGTATAAAAAATAGAAAAAAAAAATGATGATGATGATAAAGCTCTAATAGTCTAATATGATAGTAAAAAGATATCAGTATACAATAGTTGTGTTTGTAATTTATATTGTGTATGTTTCTATTAAATTATCATTCATTTTATGTTTTGTGTGTATTTTATTTTAAAAAAGACAAGCGATCTGTATATACTGTAAGCCGATATTTTATGAATAAACTAATAAAGAAATATGCTTACCCTTTTCAAAATGCCCGGTTATATAGAGGCCATTCGTCTATTACGTTAGTAGTACTAAATTGTAATTGACAAAACGAGTGTTTTATACACCTCTGCCTACCCTTGACGAATACAGGCGTGACCGTATGTACATATGTATGTATCCAACGATACAAAGTTATTCTTAGTCTATGTTTTAATTTACAGAAATAGTATTTTGATGGCTACGATAAACTGGTATATTCCCCAACTTATTAAATGACCATTGTAAACCAGTACCACAAACATATTACTGCTACTCTTCTAAAAGTGTTGAGCTGACAACCCACAAATAAAACCACCGCTCCCACGACCTCTACACTCTGTAGGTCTGGAGAGTTCTAACTTAAGGAGTAGCTGTTGCGACTGCTAGTTAGTGTAAATATATATTTGTGTTAGAAGTTGATATAAAGCATATAAAACTTCATAGGATATTTTTTGTGATACAAGCTGATACACTATAAGACTGGCCTGTTTTTCTAATGGTTATTGATCCTGACGGGTGAACCAGATGTCGCGGGTTTGATTCGAACAAATATTTGTACCTAGTTTGGGTGTTATTTTCGTCTGTTGTTGTTGATGCAAGCAACGTAGTCAGTCCCGACTTTTGCTGGGCTACATATCTCAAAAATAAAATAAAATAATTATATTTTAACTTCGCTTAAGAACATAAAATTGGTATTTGATCTATAATCTAGGAGGAAAATAAAATTGATACCTTCGTTAATTGTATACATATTTATGAAATTAATGGTAACACTATATCAGGTACGTCAGTTAGACTACTTTCAGACCATAATGGAAAAGCTTTTACTGCATAAATATTGTTCTACATCGCTAAACTTAGGTTGACATAATACATCTAAATATAAAATTAGCGGAGCAAAAAGAAGCGGAATAAATAAACACATAGATTGACGATCTAAGTACTCCTGGTTTGGGTCTTGATGATGCAATGGAACGTAAAACAATCCCCGATTAAGGTTAACAGAATCAGAGTTATAATCATAGTGATCAAACAAATTTAAGAAAATATCTTATATATTTTATTATTTATTTTTTTATTCATTCATTTTATGGTTTCGCTTCTACCATCCCCTCTTCATTCAATTCTTATTGACATATTTTAGTATTTTAATCTATGGAAACGGAACTTTACGAAGCGAAGAGAGTTATAAGCTAGTGTGTTGCAAATATATAAAGTGAAGTAAGTCGGACTAAATTATGGTGAGCAAAATGCGACGTTTGAAATCTCTGCCTGCCAGGAGACGATATAATCGAAAGTGTATAGGAAGCAATAATAAAAAAGGCCTAAAACAATGTTTTGTGGAGCACCCCGGTCAAAGATTTAAATTTTTTACGTAGTCCAATATTGCCATTTTGATTCTCGCGGAAAACAAACATTATTGTACTTATTTGTATGAATAACAAGACTTCTAATGCTGGAACATTTAACAGTAGAGATAGGATGTGTACCACCTTCATCGTCACTTTACTTCCAGTGAGTTGGAAGGCAAAATCCTTTTAAAACTATATGTGTGATTTTATTTACAACATGCATTATATTAACAAATTACGCTTAGTTCGGGTCCTGATATCGTCAATATATGTAAGAATAATAGGCGTGTATAAAACGAAAGCATACATTTAGGAACAGAAAATGACGTCGGTACTTACTTTAACGATATTAATTTAAGGAAAAGGTAAATGTAATTCAACCAAAGTTTCTAGACCTCTAGTATATAAATTATTACCACTGTAACTATGTTTAAAACATTCTTGTGGAGCCTAAATAAACCGACAAATTGTACTACAACAGTTTTCATATTAAATAAATATGTATTCTGAGTATAAGTATAGTTACTGCTTTACATTTTTATTAAAATGAAATTAAAAGTTCAGTTACCTTGTCTATTGCGTTAGAAAGAACATATATCAAAAAGTTGTAAGGATTTTCATCATGTTGATAAGGTGTCTGTAAGATTTTAACTTGACATCGTTTATTATATTATACATTTAATAAAAAAGGATCTAGGTAAAAATATATTACAAAGATCTTTTATTCAGAAATTCGGGGTAGAGGGCACGGCTCGCAATCTCCTTTAACAGCCTTTGGAGTTACAGGTATGCGACCTTGACGTCCTTCAGCTTTTTTTACACTTTCGTGTCCATCTCTATGAGCAATACCTTATATTTTAATAATATATATAATATTACATCTCACACACGTCTGCCTGATCCCAAACAAAGCAGGGCTTGCATTATGGTAACCAGATTGTTTATAAACATACTTATATATTTTTAATACATACATTTTATAGATAAATTATAACCAAGCACAGAAAAAGTTATCGTGCTCATCACACAAATATTTGTGCTGGGTGAGAATGAACCCACGATTTTGGCTTAGCAGTCAGGATAGCTAATTGCTTGACCAACAGGCCAGTCATTGCCACATTGCCTTTCCTTGTTCTTATCAATTTCAACATACTTCCAATGTTCCCATCTTGAATCTCTAAAGTGAAAGGCTGACGGTAATAGCCTTGCCCCCGTTTAGGTTAGTGGGGCCAATTGAAATTAGCAAAATTTGGGAGTTTAAAACACCTCTGCCTTCCCCAACAAGGACACAGGCTTAAGCGTATGTATGTATTTTAATGAGATTTTGAATTTAATAACATTAATTTATAGCTGATGTTCATTTTATAATAATGTTATTAATGGTAGATCCACGTACACGCTTCGAAACAGAAAAGGATTATCTGTTAATGCGAATACAACATATCAACTGTGATTAAAAGAAACGCTAAAGGAAAGTTGCCGAAGAAAAACTGTTTCCTAAAACTTTGTTATACTCTTTGCTGACAAATCCAATAAACATAAGACAATATTATTTTCACCCATCGACAGTATTATACGCAGTTATAAATGTACTAAATATTATAACCAAATATGTACCAAACAAACAAAAGATTCGGGTAATGATGAGATCAGTATCACGATCAATTAAATAAAGTATATGAACCAAAAATTAATACGTAACTGGATTTTAATTCCCATTGACAATATATTTCAAAAAAGTTTTGCTTAGGGTTTGCTTGCTTAGACAATTTAAATGACGCCAAGTGTAAAAATCTTTTAAGCTGTTTCGGCTCTAACTCATGACAAAGAAACATCATACATGCATACGTACATATGTATAATGTTCCTTGCGTTGTCGGGTAATAAAAGTAGTGAAAGTCACGTAAAAATACCCCCCCCCCCCCCCATTCCGGAGATTAGCCGAACAAACAAAAAGACAGATTATTTTTTTTAAAGTACCGTATAAACAATTGCACATAGTTAATAGCTGTTATTTTGATTTTACAAACAGATATTATAATTTATTAATTTATATAGGCATACCTCTATACCTTCCTAACTCAACACTTTTTTGAATATTTTGTTGAAGTAGTCGAAAAAAGCGGTCATTAGTCTCCAGCCAGTAGTAATAAGTTCTCGCTTAGCTGGTCCGTTTCGTAACACAACATGTCAGAACATCGTATGCAATAATGTTTATATAATACCTACGAGCTGATGAATTAATTATAATATTTGGAAGCTCATCGTAAAAAGAGCCCGAAAGGGCTTTGATTTCGTCCCAAACCTTTGATATCAGATGAATCGATCGCCGGTACAGTGATTAATAACAAAATGAACGATATAAATCTTTTAACGCATATTTAATTCAAATAAAATGTATGAACTAAATTTAATGTGTTCTATAATCTAAAAGCTCTGCTTCGGATACGTGAAAGTGTTTTATATCTCGTGTTTCGTATAATTTCTCAACAATATTAGGTGATTTCTCTCGGAGGTCGTACGATAAGATCAGTAGATCACCAGAGTTGAGCAACATTTATAGTGATTTGTAACTAAATTGACGGTCCTCTATTAGGCCCTGGCGTCGAATTGTGTAAACAAATAACCTTAATACGTTTTGGGGTTACTGGCACTACAAATTTTTATCTCAGATTACTCGTAATCGGAATAATTATTCTTAATGATAACGAGATGTTGAATAGAGATTAGTAAAGGATTAGTAATTAAATGAGTATGTTCACACTAATTAAAAAATCTAGGTACTTACTGCTATTGTGCGAATGTGAATTAACTTATAGTTATGAATTTACTTACATACTAATACATACATACATACATACACTCACGCTTGTATACCCGAAGGGGTAGGCAGAGGCAACAGCTCGCCACTTGCTTCTATTCTTAATTACCTCTCGAGTTTTCACTACTATCGTCAAACCTTCCACACAATCATATCTTTCGGTCAGTTTGTGCTTAATTTAAATGAGGCTAATAAGTAGTAATCTAAAACTGACGTTAATATTTTATTTATTTAGGCACTTTCACCCAACTTTATAGTACTTTTTACTGTTTTTTTAGAATATAATAGAATACGTGTATTTGCTTAAATAGGTACAGTGATAACTGACAAATATTAGAATTAACAAATAATTCCAAATATATTTTAAATTGGGTAATGGTTCATACATAAAATATGAAGAATATAATCAGTCCGGTTTTTAGTTACTACTTAGACTACGATATTGAGTAATAGCATTTTTTTTTTAATAATGAAAGTATCCGAACATCGTAGATTATGAACGCTTTATTGCGAAGAATTTACATTAACGTGTTTACATGTACAGTTACATTTGATTATAATTAAATGACATTGCAATCCATTGTAAATGTGTGTCAATTATTTGGTGACTCTTAATAATTTTTAGTGCAGCTTTAGAGCAATTTTTGTATTAAAAATCGATCTATAAATACATATACTTATATCAATTTTGTGTTTACATATATGTAGCTAAAACATTATAAGTTTAAAAAATTAAAGCCATAACCGAAATCATAACTCCAAATAATCAAATATGTATATTCATTTAATTTTGTATGACTTCAAGTTCGGCATTTTCCGTACATTGATTGTCGAAGATAATTTCTAACTTTAATTACTCATTGCTCGAAGCCTTAATCAAGGAGTTGAGCGTGCGCAGCGAGCTATGCGACAGCTCGCTTCGTTCCTCGGCTTAGGAATTACATACGTGTTGTGATCAAATGACCCAGATATGCGTTAGGCCACCCACACATCAAAACGCTGCGATTTCGGATCGTGAAGCAATACGAAATCGTATCACGCATCGAATTCCTATCGATAGTATCTAAGAATTTAATAGCCTAAATTAATAAAACAAATTCCTGTTCTTTGACGATACACAACAATAGTCAATGTAGTGACGAAATCGATCTAAAACTAGAAAAAAAAATCTACACTCTCGCAAGTGTTCCTCGTGGAGTTCCCAAAGGAGTAGATGGCCCTATAGACTCGATTTATTTAGTTGCCTGTGTTATTTACTGCAAGATAGATGTGATTAAAGTGACTGCATTATCTGCTTTTGTGCGTTAAACATATATATTTTAGGTGCATTTATGAAGACAAAACTAAAGAAAGAGAGACCTTATGACAGATCAGGTCGCTCAGGGAGGTAAAGCGAAGCTTGAACGATCAGAGGCACCAAGTATATTCTCCAATTTGTATTATCCCGTATATAGGGGGAGATGAGACGGAAATTATGTGTGTACATCGTTCTAATGTGTGGGCGGCCTTATTCAGTGTGACACGTCGGTAAACAGTAAACGATCGATGGCACCACAGCTCAATTAATTTAGACACGACAAATTAAGAGTACAGATTTTGAACATTCCAAATATATGATATTCGGAGTGTCGTAGGTTCGATTCCCACAGAGGAAAAAAAATGGGTGATCCACAAATAGTAGTCCCGAGTCTCGTTGTTCTTTGTGTCGGTTGATTGAATGTTGCCTAAAGCGGGAAATGTTCAAAAAAAAGATTACCTTTGTATTGTCTTGTCTTTTACCTTTGTCGTGCTTTATTGTGACGGGTAGTCCCAAATAGTTTTGGTCGATATCACCGATAGCAACATTTGCAGTTTTGTGAGCACTTCGTGTAAAAAATTTTAAATGTGAATAGTTGAAAAAGAGATGGTGCTATTTTCGGTCCACCCGAGAAGGATAGCGTAACTTATGATCAGAGTTCTGAATAGGTAGAGTATATTTACCTAAGTTCGGAGAAGTAAGTAACATGGAGTTGATAATACCTTCTTTACAATCCCGGAATCATATATTTGACGATTAAAACCGGGTATTATAAAAACATAAACTAGAGTTTGAGTAAAGTCACAAATAGTTAGTTGTTTTGTTATGAATAGGAAAATAAAGTCATTTGGCTTTGTTTACATATATATTAGATAAATTTTAACTTATTATTATTACTTTTAACAATTTGGTTATTATATATTATCTAGGCAACGGAGGCACGGTGGTGTTCATTGTTTCTTTAAATCTTTTCATACACAAATAAATGCGGTATAATATACTAACTCTTTCACACATGTAGGAATTGCTAGATAGTAGAGATCTTAGAAAATGGAAGACATGTTTTTTTTTTCAATTAAACATGTTCATTTATCAATAAAAAATAAAAACAGATATTTATAGTACTTTTTTTTTTTTTCAAGATCTTACTACAATAATATACATACATATGTATGGCATAATGTGGTAAACGATACCTGCTGTCGCTTATCGCTATAGGTTTATAGTACAGTCGCTTATAAGATTCTTCCTTGCAATTGATGCTCATTCCTCGTACCAAACATAAATCGAGTCTCGGTATTCGACATCGGAAATAGACGAATGATAATTTCTGCTATTTGCTTGATTCTTTGTGTAACGTTTTGCAATATATTTACTATCCAATCGTCAAACAAGAATGTGCTATTGATAACAAAAACTGGGTTCAATAAAAGCAATACCTGTTTAATATATGTAAGATTGGAAGTATGTAAAAAAAATCTGAACTTTAGTCAAATTCTACATTCAAGATTATGACAAAGGACATTGTTCTGTGGATGAAATTTAATTGTCCTGAATGGGTTTGTAAATGTTAAAATTCTTTTTATAGATACTATTTTTAAATATCGAGACTGTCAATAACAATCTATAAATACGGCAATTACGGTAAGTTAGAGATATTGGGGTGTTTACTATAAAAACAGGTATCTATAAATACTTACCGCATTGCTTTAAGAACCCACAGAACACACGCAATCATGTTCATCACACAAAGTGTGAGATTTGCAGTGGTGTGGGAATCGAATCCATAATCTCAGACTTAAAAGTGAGGGCCACTGCCCACGAGAACAATGATTTCATTTTTTTCCACAGAGAAATACGAACATAAAATATATTTAATACGTTTTTCATACATTCTTTAATTATTAATTTTCTATTTTAGCCATTAGAATATTGTCTAAAAAAAAGTTAATTGTTACATATACTAGTCTCATAAATGTTGTGTAGCCATAATGCACAAAATAATATGTTTTTTCTATAGTATTAATTACGCAATCTATTGATTCATATGATCGAAAACTTCGGTTGAGATAATAATTGCCAGCTAATAGCTTAGCGTTAGTATAGGTTCCGTAATGTGGTTACCAAACGAGTTGCTGTACATTATTGCATAAAAAAAAGTATTTGCTCTTTTAAAAACCACAGAACCGCCAACAGATGCTCAATTAGCGCAATATAAATATTCCATTTCATTTGCTTAGGTCTTATATCCGTTATCAAAGCCAGGTTATCATGAAAGTTGTGCACAAAGTCCAGAAATGACACTACGAACTAAACTACACCACGAACTATCGAAGTAACAGCAATTTGAATTAAGAATAAGGGATGTAAATTGATAATACTGATTGTATCGAAAATCGATTTCGCACTTGCACAAATATCATCATTTATTTATTTGTGTATGTTGGGGGTGGTTTTGGGGCGGGGGGTGGTAAAAAGTAAATTAACATGTCAATTAATAGTGTTGTTTATGTGAAATATGGAGTCATATAATAACATAATCATAATAACATAATATTTAATCTAATTGTAGGTACCTAAAACTCTATTTTTTTATTTAAGACTGACTATTCCACTTTTGATGAAACTCATTTTTTATTTAGTTTTTATTTGGTAACATTTAAATTTACACTCCGTGAAAATTATTTTGTTGGGCCAAAACTTGATAATTACTCCAGAAAAAAAAATATTAATCCACGTCAAAATTACATTACCCATTTCAAATACACATTTGGAACAAAATATGATTAATCCAGAAGTTATTTACTACTTTAATCTCGATTGCAACAAAACATTTTTTATCCGTATATTTTTCAGTCAGAACTTTATGTTCGTATCTCTCTACAAGTTTATCAGTGATTACTATTCACTGATAATCTTTTAGATCATCAGTTAGTAATAATACTAACTGATGACTAACTGTGCATAAGCACAGTTAGTATTATGTAAGTAGTATCAACAATGTCATACCAGGTGGCGCCGAAGTAATCAACCGACATACCAGTGAAATATTTTAAAATTCACTGAACAGTCAGTGAATTCTCCAGTGACAAAACATGATTATTCCTCTAGAGTATATAACAAAACTTGATTATTCCAATCAGCCGCGTCAAAATTAGATTATTCCATTTCAATTTTGGATTTATTCCAAATATACTATTGTTACATTTTTGAATCCTGTACATCAAAATTTCGGGTTAAAAACAAAGCTGCATACCTATTTTCTCAGATTGCGAAAAAACCCAAAGAGTGGATTTTGGATTGAGTTGCGCATCCTTAGCCTGTCGACATGCGTTGTTGAGAAATGTCCGAATATAAAAATCATTCCAATATTCTGAGTTGCAGCTATTGGCTCAAATTCATTCACAGATTTTTGAAAGAAGTTCAGCCTATCGAATTCCTGTGCGGGACATGGCGGGACCTCTCGAAACCCGGTCTTTCGCCTTCCGCATCCAGTAGGATAGTCTGGATGCCAATGACGGAAGACCGTCAGGTCGTCAGTCTATCTGGCTGAGAGGCGTGCTACCTTAATTTTACCTAATTGCGGTATCGGTCTTAGCCATACGTAATACCTACTCATGAATTAAATACTTCGCACGTTATGAGCTCCAGAAACTTAATACGAGATTGTCTCGTTAACTCACATGACACACGATTCCCAAAATAAACCCTCAATCCCTCGCTATGTGATGCTACCTACGAATCTCGCTAAATATTATTGATGTATCACAAAAATGTTTAACGACATATCTAATTTCATCATACCTGAATTTCCTTTTTTCAATTCAGTTAAAGTCGAAATTTCTTAGTCTTATGTACATACCATTTAGGTGTTACTAAGCATCATATTTTGAATCTCGTGGAAACTCCTTATACGTAAACCACAGATTAAAATAACTGAAGTAATAAGTAAGTCTTATAGCTTTGGCATGCCTTCACACATGTAAATGTTTATATTCTTTTATTGCTTTATATTGTTATTTATTAGCACATTATAAGTTTTTAATTCAGGTGCAATGCAATTGATAGTTTAATCCGTTTCTGGGTGTCCAATTAAGGAAATTTTGCATACACCTTCCGATGACAATATATCTTTATGATAAGTATGATCTGATTGATTTCATTCATTCATTTTCATCTTCTTCTTGTTGTTTTCTTAGTGCTTTCTTTATCTGGTCAGTTTTAGTTTTAATTGAGAGTCAGGGCATGTTAAGTTAGTGAAGTGGCATCCATTTTTTTTCTTGTTGGCGCTGTTATTATATTACTACTATATATTTGTCTTTAAAAAAACATAACTCATTTTTGATTAAGAGACAACAGTATTTAGATGTCTATGACTACCGATTATTTATAGTATGTAGCAGTAGTTGAAACAATTATCCACATACTTAAAAAACAAGGACAAGTAACAAATAACAATATCACATACATCTGGTTTTAAGCAACTGTAATGTTACATTACTGTACGACCGAAACACATGATTATTGTATTATAAAGCAATCATACAAACCGATATGTGAACTACTTCCCACATCATTAGCCCGATTAAAGAATTGTTAGTCCTTCAGAAATGTTAAGGCGTAATTTGGCTTCATTGTTAGTCAACGGACAATTTCTGAGACTTAATATATGTAGGTAAAGGTGAATGATGACATGCACGCAACATTGAACATACATATAATAATGTTAACGTAGAGATGTATTAATTTGCTAATAAGCAGCTATTTTTGCCTGGAAAGTTCTCACTCACTTTAAGTTCGATTAAAATGGAATTTATGTTATTGAATAATTATGGTAGACGTCCTAGGTTGTTAGCGGCATCAAGCAAAGCCTTCACGTAAATTTTATCTGTCATTCGGAGGTTTGTGTTCCGTCGTTGACTATGGTGTACCCATGTTAATAATACGGAGTATAAAACAAATTAAATTAAATTTGACCTACCCAAGATATTAATACTCAATACTCAATATTGATTGGTATTAGAAGATGTAATATTACTGGCGTAGCACTGGGTTGTTAGAAGAAAGGAAAAGGGCTATAATTATGTAAGTTTAATGAGCAGATTCCATTATGCTTCCTTGTTTTAGGATTAATTACACTTTGGTTTTGGTTTTAATTCTCTTATTTATTAATGCACTAGTTTTGAATAGTATTATTTCTTGCGTTATATTTGTTTTTTTAATGTTTCCTATTATGTATGTAATTTATATTAATATATCATTGTTCTGTACTAATTCAATATCTCTTTATGATTGTCTTTATTTTTAAGTTTTGTAAACAGTTTAGTAGATACAGTTTCCTATATTTAGTATATTAGAAAAAATAAAATATACATGCACATTAACATGGTTGGCAGTTTATAATTTTTGATCCATGTATATTTTTCATGTGTTGTAACTTTTTTGTTCTATATAGGAGTGATTTTAATTTAATAATAAAAAGATTAATCTTTCTTCTTTTTTATTGATTTTGGTAGCTTTTTGTATATGTTTAAAGCTATGCTACTTGGCTTGTTTAATGTTAATTCTTGTGTCAAACGGAAATATGGTTCAGTTTTAATAATTGTTGAAATATTTGTTGTGTACTTGAACCACATCAACGTCATTGTTCGGTCCTTGTGTTTTTTTATCAGGCTCAACATAACTACTTAGCAGTATATGACCATGACATTTTAATCAATGTCCTATGATGTTCAAATTATAAAGAGCATAAATTATTCCTTTTGAAATGTATTATCACATTACTTACTTAATGAGGTAGTCGAATACCAATTTAAAATCCTCCTATATCATGTTTAAAAGGTACCTTTAATGTGCGAATTTTTTCTGTCCTATACACACATCAACCGGACGCTCAAAGTTTTATTTATGACAAATGACGCTGTTGGACTTCAATAAAAATTAAGTTCTAAACTAAAAGGTTAACTTGTTATCTATCAATAAAGATCAACATTATATAAACGTTAATCTCTTACATAATATTCTCCTCGAAACATCATCAAACCAAAGAAGTATTACTGACATGAACTTGATGGTAGTTGCGTCACCTTCTTTCAAGGAGAAAACATTATTAAAATGAATTCCATAGAGCTGTCGACATTCCATTTAGTAAATTCTTGCACACATTCTTGACATTTATGAGTACTCCTATCTGATCATTAGGTACGTCGTTGGTCCAGTATGAAAAACAGCTTCGTTAATTCGTTGATGTCGAGTGCAGTCCGCAAAGACCGCAAAGGTTTAGTTTATTGTAATGACAGCTCAGAGTTTACTAACGCAATACGAGAATTAAATTAATGTATTTTTATTTATTGTATCTTATAGTTCGCAATCGAAAATCAGACAGCCTGTCAGAGTACTATCACTGCTGTCACATCTCTCTTAGTTTAAGCCGTATCCAGTCTAACTGTACTACTAGTATTCTTCAGCTCCTCGGTTCATCAGCTGTGAGCCGTCAAAAGGTAAAGGTAAAATGATAAGAATTATCATGTTTTACAGCGGATTTTAAAAAGAGCATAAGACCTCTCACTTACTAACGATGTGGTCAAAATGGCAGGGTGACGTTGGATTAAAGCGATTGAATCTTTTTAAGAAAGACTTTTATCTTGCAGCAGAATTCTTCTGGCTGATTGCCTGCGTTGAAGGGCTATGAATGTAATTAACTAAATGTACGATTTCTTTGTAGTAGATATAAAAATAAAAGTATGAATAGGAACTAATGATATGACTTTAACGCTTTGACGTTATGGAACCGCGGTTGACTGGACACCTCCATTCACTAAAGTGATTTTCCAATCACACTTAACAATGGAGCTCAAAATAACGTATTCAGTCCAATATATCTACACTATATATATATTACACTAAGCCTATCAATGTACATGATTAATTTTAATATCTCGCATATAATATTGTCGGTTTCTGGCTAATGTTCAGTGAAAATGAATCGCATGCAACTTTCATTTACTTCTACATGAAAGTTTCTATTGCGCTGTAAAATAAATTTTACTTGTGTTTAAATTATTATTGCCACCTTTTGAAATTAGCATTACTTATTTTATTATTATTATAATATTAGTTCTATTTAGTTTGCATAATTTAAAAATAAAGAAAAGATAGTTAATAGTTTTAATGAACACAGAATATGCTGTTCTCGTAACGTTGAGCATTAAAATTAGATTTTATTAATAACAGCCTTTTAATCATTATTTATTATCGGCTTGACACTAGATTGTGTAGCTTCACTCTAGATTGTATCATAGGGAGTGTTCAGAGGAATTGTTTGGGCTTATACCCGCCGCAGGTTTCCACTCGACAAAATATACATCCCCATCACCTGGATGATTGATAGTACACCACTGTGCGCTTCCCCAGAAGCTTTTTGCCTCGCACTACCAGCCTGCGGAACTAATTGTCGCCTGCCGTATTTCCGGACCGATACGACCTTTAAAACTTTGAAGCTCGTATCGGTACCACCATTTCTACATAAAGAAAAGACGAGAGCCTATGACTAAATGGAATAAACTAAAACCCTCTTCATAATATGTATGCTTAAACTAAATGATTTTGCATCCAGACCGCGAATACGCATACACTACAACTAACACCGCTCAATGCCTGCCATTTAAAAGAAAATAAATCAACGCGTGCTGCGTTTTTAAACAATTATTAGTCAGTAATCTCTTCTCAGTACCCTAGCCTACTGACTGAGAGTACTGACTAATTATAGTGACTAATACTTACTATAGAGAGTGTATATTGTGTAGAGTGGCCCTCAATCCTTCTTGAGATAAAATGCACATTAAAGAACACAAGGTTCTTAAACCTTGTTTATTGTAGAGATTACAGCTATAGTAACAGACTTCTAATATAAGTGGGCTTCCTTTGCTATCACCATCTTATCTAAAGTGTTTTATGAATTTCCTTTAATTCAGAATTTATTTACTAACTTAACCAAGTAATGAATTTTACCTGAGAAGTCATTATCTTCCGTCATCTAACATTTCTTAATTATCACGGTTTTTTTTTTAATTTATATGCCAAGGGATCTTTTTTTTTGGGTCTTAAAGCTTTTTTTTATTTTAATATTATAAAGATTATTTAATACATGTTATTTTTTATAACAATGCCGTGTAATTCTCGGTTGAGTAGAATAGAGCCACCCCGGCTGTTCCCAGGGGTGTCCTATAAAGCAACCAAGTAATCGGACTATTTTCTATCAGACAATATATAGACAGCCCTACAATACCTGGTTGACAGCAATAGGCTTGCCCCCTGTCACGTAAGTGGAACTAAATTATGATTGGATAAAGTGGACGTTTGAGACGGTTCTACCTGCCTGTTCGGTGATAATGGCGTGAGTACATACTCACGCATACATATGTATGTATATTAGAAAAGGGCCGTGTTAACAGCTAGCTATGGAGAGTGAGGAGAGGAGAGTGCCGTTTTAAGAGCAAAGCATTTACATAGAGCTAAGGAGCTCTATGTAAGTGCTTTGCTCTTGATACCTCCAAGAAAACTGTCGAAGAGAAATCGATTGTAATTTAAAAATATTTTTTGTCTTGATATTTTTGTAACACAAACATTTTTATTACAGGTGTCGTTCAGTTTATTGGAGCGAAGGAACTAGCAGCAAATTGGGTAAGTGTTCATAAAACTTTTGAAGTTTAAACGCATCTAACTTTAAGAAAAAATCGCGTTCTAATGCACTACTGTAAATTAGCTCTCTTATTTGATATTTACTGCTCCGGCAAACTGGTTTGTGATTTGTATTTCTTTAATTAATTAATAAAAAAAGAAAATTGTTTATAAACTTTTATCTAGTAAGCATAAGCAACATCAAGAGTTTTCGTTTAATGCCGACATGGTTTTGATGGACCTTTTAAATTTAAAAATACGTTATATAGTCTGGTCTCAGTCTTAAGACAAACAATTTTTAGGTCTTCCTTTTATAACAAGACTCCATTATCCACCAATAGTTCAGCCAAGTAGTGAATCCGGTCTCATAAAAATACCAAGAATCGACTCAAGCGCATGAAGCTGAACATTGTTGCATACTACACGCTACGTATGTACACATTTGTTCAACGTCACCGCACTTGGTTTAAGCTTGACAGATAACTTGAAAGGACCAAAAAATAAATAAGTACTAACAAGTTCTTGAAATGTGTGGGTGGTCTGAAGTATGAGAAGTAGTTCACTTGTTCACTATCTATTAAGGATGCTTTAATTGGTAACTAAGTTTTTTTTTTCTTATAACATAGGGGAATAGGCGAACAGATGGGTCACCCGATGGTAAGTGACGACCTCCGTCCACGGACACCTGCAACTCAAGAGTCGCAAGTGCGCTTCCCGCATTTTAGGGTGATGAATGGAGGGGAAAAACAAAGGAGGATGAGGAGATTGGAAAGAGAAGGGGGGTAATTTTGGGGAAATGCAACGCAAGCGTTGCTTCACAACCGGTTTTCGGTGAGGCTGCACCGGTTGAGCCGGCTCATTCATGCCTTAGCATGGCTCTACCACTGTACTGTACTGTGAGGTATAACTCGTGTAGTTATACCTTACATATTCTGCAATTTATATGTAGAATAAGTAAAAAGAAATATATATTTTTAAGAAGAAGTCTGTATATACATACATACATACATACATACGCTGACGTGTACCCCCTTAGGGTTAGGCTGAGGCATATTATTATACGTAGTACTTGTCTTGGGACGAAAAGTCATGCAATGAAAGGTCCGGATCTTATCGTCATTTAATTAAAAACAATGAATTTTAGTAGAAATCCGACCACCGGGCGATCTCTAGCTTTATTTAAAACAATTCATTACCTGCAGTTCACAAGAAAAAAAAAAAGTAGTCTATTATCAATATATAATTTCTAGCTTCTATATTTTTATTTTCCTATATTCTTGGCCTTATATCTTACTGTAACTATTATATACAGTTCAATTTATATAATCACACAACGGCATGCCGTTATCGACGCCTATCAACAATCACGACGAGTCTAAACAAAAACAACAATCTAAACAAAAATATATTAAGGCCTGTTAACAATACATTTTACACGTGCTTTCAAAGCAAAATTACTTTTAATATTGCTTTTACTTTGTTAATCTCTAGCAAACAAATAGGCCACGAAAACCTTGACAAGTTGAAATATTTTATAGGTTTCCACAAATACGTCATATTCAGTCACCATTCACTGTAATTAACTCACATCGATAAAGGTGCTGTTCTACTAATTAATATGCGTACCATGGACAATTTTCTTCACAAAGTATATATTTATTTCTCCCCCAGTAGATGTGTCATGCAATATTTCAACCATAATAAATACCTTCAGTATACACTTTACCTTGTTGCGATACAGACTTTCATTCATTTTATGAGCTAGACGTGACTGGGACCAATAAAAGTATTGGAATAATTATGAGGATAACGTATAAAATGACCTCCCAAGTAGAGGCTGTCTGTCTATATTTATTTGTAACCACCATCGTTCTGTTTATGTTGATAAAAGTATACAGCTACTGATTGCGAACGGTGACGTCAGAACAGAAGATGGTGGCACCGAGCATTGCATTTTCACGCTTACGAAATGCATCCGTGGTATGTCTACTGCTAATCCTGCGAAACATAGCTTTCTAATAAAGATTATTAAATAAACCCCTTTAGTCACCTTATCTCGACCTTAATCAAGTTTCTTCTCTATCAACTATATACAAGTTATTGGTATACAAAAGCATTAAAAAATTAAGAGTCAATTTTATACCTAGAATGCCATTGTACGATACTGAATAAATCATTAACTGTAATTATCTTTTGGTAAATTATTTCATTGATATTATGCCGTCGCTGAGTTTAGACGGTTGCGGTGGACGCATGGCGTATGTGCCACACCGTCTGGCATTGACACCTGAATATCGCGACTGCCGGGCAAGTCTAAAACTCTATAATCTGTGCGTGGGCGCGAAGCCGTAGTTTTCCAAATTATGCCGTGGTTTTAGGAGATTTGCCTTGTAATTATACCTAAGTTTCTGTGTTAACTTAAGTAATAAATGTCTTTCTTGTCAAGCCTTCACACTTCAGTTTAATAAGTTAAACAAACACTAAAAAATCGTAAAAACATGTATTAAATTATAATATATATCCTCAACCTAATTAAGTTAATAGCTACACCGCAATTCAGATGCTATCAAACCACGTATTCAGATTTAATGGAAATCTGGCAATCTTATTAACTATCGGAATAAGGCACTACCGCAGTTTTCTAAAGATTCTAAAGAGATTACCAAAGTGATGCTAATTAATTTTAACTGAAGTATGCTATTGCCTGAAGCATGATAAGCAGTTTAGTAGTGTGTGTGTGTAATGTGTTGGACATAGGCATCTCCCAATGCAATCGCCGTTTACATCGCTAATAATAAAAGTAATGTCGAAAACTTTTTAAATTCATTTTTTCATCATTATCGAATAGTGTTCAAATGATTTATAAAGTCAATTATAAACTACTTTAAAATTATGATTTTGGTAATAATAAATACCTTTGCATGATGCGGTCTCTGAACTTACCTGTACATTTAGTAGCTGATTACTTATCCATTAAGTTTCTCAATTAGATCACCGTAAGTTAATGTTTAACTTCGGATAGTTATCAATCTAATGAAACGAATCTATCAGAAATAACGTGGCCGTAATTTAAAACCAGTATATGACCGGTTTAAAAATGAATCTCACTTCACTTGTCATAACTACTTTGGGTATAGTAACTTAACAGTGGCAGTTTTAATTACTCGTTTATATGCTGCTCCGTTCAAAACATACAGATTATTTATAAGTTGTTAAGATTTCATTTTTCAATGTATATATTAGGTACATGTAAATCGTACTATGTACATGTTATTGTACTTGATTACGGTAACCTTTTTAATCTTATCTTTTTTTATTTTTAGGTATATATTTCTGCAGTTTTTTCCTAATAAATTAACATCAGAGGGTAGTTAGAACATACATGTGCACATCTGACTGGCCTATTGGTCTAGTGGTTAGCCTGACTGCTGAACCGCAAGTCGTAGTTTCGATTCCCACATGGGACGAAAATTTGTGTGATTCACAAGCAGTTGTCCGATTCTTGGTGTTCTTTTAGTCTGTTGATTGAATGTTTGTAAAACCCCCCGCGATTTATTTCCGTGTCTGGGAGTTGTCCAAAAAAAATCAAAAACAAAAGTATTGTATATATGATACACGCCTTAACTCCTGGCAAACCTATTGCCGACATCCGGGCACTGTAAGACTGTATATATATTGTCTAATAGATAACAGTCCGATCCCTCAGTTCCCCTTCATGACACCCAGTGGAAAAAGCTGGTGACCCTAATCTACTCCACTGAGAACCACAAGGCAACTATGTAAAACTTTAATCAAAATCCTTGTTCATTCGTATTCTAAAATAGTAAGTTCAAAAGGTAATGTTTTTAAGTAAAGCATTACCCTTTGAACGACTCTTTTTTAAACATGTCAACTAAATTCACCTCCTAATTGTTTTACGTCAACGACAACGTAAGCCCGAGCCGTATAATTAGTTGCAAAACCGTAAGCTACATTCATGCCAAGCGTTTCTTAAGATCAGGGAGTTACTTCAAGTTGTTCCCAAGTTTAGAACAGGGTAAGTAACTGTTATTTTACAATTTCTTTACAATATCTTTTATTTAAGCTAGTTTTACAAGTAACACAAGAGTGAGTCTAATGGTTATGAGTTTAAGGTCGTATTGCTGAAGTTCTACTATCAGCTTTATTTTAAAACATCGTCGTCATCATCAAGACGTTCTTATTCAAACATCAAACCCTGGACCTAATTATTAACAAGATGTTTTGATTTCAATTTTTGAAAGTGTCATCTGTTTCCTAAAGATTTTTCGTACATTGAGACTGCTAGACGGACAGAGTTTATAACGCATTTGTGAATACAGCACGGGTCGACCAATCAGAACATACACCGATCATCTCGGTTATGTTCTAAAGAAGGGACACGTTAAGTTTCAACCGTTAGTTACCGTTGTTTACCAGGCACCGTGCACTTTGATCTAAATTATGGGTAAGCAAAGAAAGGTATTCTTCGCTTTAGATATTATCGCGATTACGTCCCGACTTACATATTTTATATTAAAAGAGGTTTATAAGTAACTGTGGGATTTATTGGCATTCCATATTTTTTTACAATTACTTACACAAGCAAGACACTAAGTATTAACGTTCCATGGTACACTAATGACATTTTTGGAATAAAATTATAGGAATGTAATGCGTTTGTTAATGATACAAAATCCTTATAAAATTTTATTTTAACTAGTTGCAAAAGCCAGTTCGTGTGACAGTTTACAGATGTGACCGCTTCATCATAATAGTTACACTTATCAGCCTATACGTGCATATGTGTAAATAATATTTTTTTTATCAACTCCCTTCCCTTGATTTTACCTGTCGCTTTCAATATACAAAAAAAAAAACGATCTTTTAATTCTTATGTCAGTGGGACCAAATTCTAATTGGTAAAACGGGCTCTTTAATACTTCTATAACGCATTAAACAGCCACATTTTGCCAATTATACTTAATACTTCTATATAAAGGCCCCTTTCAGGAATAGGAGCGTGAGCGTGTGTATGTATGAATTGGTAGATTTTACTTTACTTACTCTACTTTACGTCTAACATTTATGAATTATATGGTTAGAATACAAATTTACACGTTTAATAGGTTATTGTTATTTATTTTAGTTCATATATTTACGTAACTATAGCGGCAGAATTAGAGACCTTTATAACCTATCGACCAATGAAACGAATATAATTTTCATAGGGCAAATAAAATGTTGTAAAGTCTACAGGGATTGGTACGCTAACTACAAATACGTATATATTTGAAATTGTAAATATGGCTTGGTTTCATTGTGTAAATAATGGGCACAATATGCTATATTCATGGGTAAACAAAATATTGCCACACTAGTGATTATATGATAACGTGAAATAGGAATTTCAAAATATTCAGGAGTTATTTTTATGCGTTTCAATGAATATTTATATGTTGAATGATGTTCTTTTATTTTTGAACTACGTTACAATTTGCTTTGTTTAAAAAACAACAGCTGCACTTGAAATTATTCCTGTATCGCTGGAACTTTTAAACACAAACAACTGACTTCAAGAAAACCTAGATTCGGATAGCGATTTGGTGATCGATCTCTGGCTTCGTGGACAGCCATATATAGTAATTACAAATCATGTTCTAAACATTTACGAATACAAAAGCTGTTTATTTAGGAAATTTGTACAGTGGGTTAGATGACATTAGAAATCTACCGACGGACATCTTCACCGCCTTTGTTATCTTCGTGGTTACATGCCAAGTTGTGTAGACCCAGCGAGATCATTTCGACTAAGTCTGAACTTTAAATTTCATCAGACCGTCTTAATTAATTACATTTTTTCCCGCGGCTTCACCCGTATAGTTCTCGTTTACCACGGTATCATATGTATTCATAATTCGTAAAATCTTTTTGCTAAATTTGATCGACATCCGTTCAGTGATTTTTACATAAAAATAGTGACGAATATCCACTGACCCATCCATCCTCGCTTTTGTAATATTAAAAGTAAAATAAGATATGTAAGAGATTTAAACAAAAACTTTGTTAACAGTGACAAATTTCATTTTGTAGTACAAAGAAACAAACTAAAATACTGTATCTTATGAGGTAACATATGTATATGTTATATACGATTCTATGATTGTTAACCTACTTAGCTGTATAAAGACACAACAATATAAAGAACTATTATTTAAACAAAAGTATCAAACGTATTATTTTATTATATCGTTAGACTTGGGTTACAGTTTTATCGGAGTTAGCAATGCTGTGGTATCAATATTACTTTAAACAGCCTTGAGATATGCAGAAAAAAATTTCTAAACCCAGTATTTATAAGGCACAGGAAACAAAGATATGGATACAAAAACTTATTGGCTCAGAATTTGATCTCGAGGGTCAAGTTATTGCTCTTAAAATGGCTTGCTAAAAGATTTGACTTCCAATGTTCAGTTATTTATTCATGTTTGTATATAGCTGAGGTTGGCCCTACATTCTTTTTGTGATCAATGAAAATTCTAAGAATACGGAGCCAAAGGAAATCCATGAAAACCATTTTCCCCGTGCTGTGAAAACAATTTGCTCTTTGTGAAATATTTGGTGAATGAAGTTGAACCGCGGAGGGTTCTGGGGTTACTGTAGAATTTTAAGTTACTTGTGTGACATTCGAAATACCTTTAGAGTAACTATATAGGCTATCTTTCCTAGGGTAATATAAAATAAAGGTCAAATATAAATAGAAAAACTTTTTTCTTTTTCATTTATTTATCACATAGACTAGGTTAGTATACAAAATGACGGCATCTGAAGAAAACACATAGGTTTATGTTTGAGCCGTCGAGAGTTTACACTTTAATACAAATAAGGAGTTCATTAATAAATAAAAAATGATAAGCAATAGCTACAATAGGTTTAGGAAATATTATTTTAGTTCACATTTGATATTTTTGTCGGTTACACAATTAACTAATTGATGTTTGGGACATTTTAGAAAACCTACGATATACAAAATATCTAAATATGCCGTGAAAACTTGTTAATAGGTAGGAAATGTTTTGTTTAAGACTGAGCTGTGTTATGTTACAGTATTCTTACATTTTATTTGCGCTTATAAACAATGCATCCATTTTTTTTTTATTGAAAATTATGTTGATAAAGAGTGTTCATAAAATTTCTTGCCTGTTCTTCTAAATAGGATTTAAGTATTTGAACAGACAATTCAATTCAACATCCTTTAATTGTTTTAATTGACATACATTTTAAATGTAAAAAGAAAATATGTAGTAGTATACTGCTCACATGTGATGTCATTATTATTAAGAAGAAGAATCACTAAAACATTGTACAGTTTACGATAAATCTTATAAAAGACGCCCATGGAAGCCTTAGCCCGAAGTCGTAAAAATAAAACAATATGATACAGATATTTTTAAAAAAGAACGTCGTCAATTATTAAAAAGAAACCTATTTCCATACCCAATATATATTATTCTGTTATTTAGAAAGCCATTTTAAAGTAATACGAAATTGTGCAATACCATATGAGGCAGGTTAACTTTTAAATTCCATTTAACTTTGTCAGACCGGCTGTCACAACACTGAATGTCAAAGTTCAAACGTTGTTCAATCGCCAGAACCCATTAATCACTCGACAAAATCATATGTAAAGGTGCGAAACATCTTGAATAAGGGGCTTTAATAATCGTAATTCACTTAAACTTAAGTAGACTAAAGCTTAAGCTATACTTTGTCTGTTACTTTAAAGATTTTTTTATTACACTATTTCATGTAACGCAAAACCAATTAGTCATTCAATCGTTTTTACATAGAGTACGTGCTGGGTAAGACGTAATCGACATTATATACAGTTTAAGTTGTAAACGGTTACAAATTGATATTGAATAATGAAAATTCTTCTCCAATTAATATTTCGTTGGGTTGAATCGATTATCATTAAGAAATAATGAAATCATATTAAGCATTTTATTTAGTTCATAGATTAAACGGACTTGGACCAAATGGTCTAAGACTGTTTATTATTTAACAAAAATAATTTAAAAAGTTTTTCTCCCAGTAAGGCTTTTGATGATGCAGAGAAAATAAGAAGTAGGTGCATTTAAAGATTACGTTATACTTTCAAAATAAACGTATCAGACGTATCAGACTGAATTAAGCAATAATGCTGAGAAAAACAAATAAACAAATAAAATATAGATCTTATATAACATACATTTCCAAACAACAGTTCTTACAATAATTAACTCATAAAAATGTTTTATATCGTATTTCATTCGATTATTTTTGACAGAATAATTTTTTCTACGTTTCTTCTTATTTGAATCGCACGGGATGTATGTATAAAGATATTTATATCGAAGTATGTTTATCCGCATTCTAGAACCTATAGAACAAGCTAAGTATGTATATTTAAGCTCGAACCTGAGTAGTATATCCTACAATATTATTATTATTTATTTATAATAAAATGTATGTACACAAGATCGCAGGTTCCCTGACACTCGTATGTGCGAATAGATTATTGTGGTATAGAAATGTGATAGAAAGGGTTGAAAAAAATATCGTGTAATATCTATGGAAGATGATGGATACAGGAGTAGGGGACCAAAGAAAAGATAGGTGGACTGCGTGAAAAATGATATATGTATCTAGAAAGTGATGAAATGATGAATGATAGAGTGGAGTGGAAGAAGAGCGTATATTTCACCAACCCCAAATTAATAAAATTAAGATAAGAGTATTCTCACTCATCTTCTGATGATGATGACCCAAAATTAATAAAGTTGAATAAATTAAGTCGTAAATCCATATCGATCGTTTAAATTTTACGATCTAATTTATGCAACTTTATATTGATATTTTGTATATATAAAATATTTGTATATATTTATATATTTGCATATACAAAAGAGCGATTTATGTTATAAATTCATATCAGTTTTCGTAAGTGAATTTAATTCAACTTAATACCGCAAGCGTGTAGTCAATGTGACGTGAGCGACTGAAGTTAATTGGGTCTAGAGGCAGGTATTCACAAAAATACCTACTTACGATATCTATTTAATATTATTAGAAATTATAACGTTAACAAAATCTTGTTTACGTAAATTAAGTTAACTCTAACCTAAATAGGACTTCTTTATAAAACCGAGCCTACGCCGCGTTCGAAAGGAACATCACTAATATTGATTTATTGGCTTCATTGTACAATTAATACATTTATGTTAAATAATTATTCCAAATGCTAACTCTCTAATTAAAGTCGTTACTAGGGAGCATGCATGCAAGTACTGGAAAAAAGTTAAAAATTACAGTTTTATACTTTCTTCCAAATCTCTTACAAGGGCACTTTAAACGCTCGCTATTATGTCGTGCTTCGTGTGACGACACAGTCTGTAATACTCGCACACCTTACTAGGCAAACCTCTTAACATTCGGTGACATTGACATTTGTTGTTGCACACTGTTACGTCATATACGAGTATTTTTATGATCTTCCTAATTTTTGAGCAATCAATTCATTTTAAAAATATAAAAAAAGCTTTGAGTATTATAAATATTTGAAATGGCGTCGATTTTCATATAGTAGTAATAACCACAGGTTTTTTATTAAAATTATGAAGATCATAAAAATAATCATAGAGATCAAAAATCTGAAGTAATAAAGTTTATATATTCTATATTCATATTCCTTATTACCATTATGATTCATCGATAAAATGTAGTCATACATGCATTGAACGAGATAATTTTATTTTGAGTAAAAAGTGTTTATACAAAAGTATATTCTAGACCTTACAACGGCATTAAAACAAAAGAACTTCTGCACTTCACAAGCACTTTATGGAATAAGGTCCTGTTTATGTGTTTTTAAACCGTTGTGAAAAGTCACTTCACCATTTCTAGATCTAATGCTTTTTAGATTTATATACTGATAGCGCTTTTCCAACACACAACAAATGGGAATAAAATTTCTTCTATTCTTCCAAGTATGTGAAAATAAAACGTATGGCAGGGATGCCGAATTATTCGCGATCATGGAGAAAGCCTATCCAGAGCTTGTACTTCAGTAACCTGACTGCTCATACACATACTGATATTACATTGCTCTAAATAGTTACATATTATAGATAGCTTACAGGACGATTGATCATGTTGATCACACAATTATTTGTCCTGGATGGGGATATAATCCAATCCACCTATCCCGTAGCATTCAGGATCATTAACCAGTAGACTAACAGACCAGTCAAATATAATACGGTTGGGTGCATACACACGGAGTGAAATTGCTGCTTGCTGATTTTAGAACCAAAAAATTTTATGATTTAGTATTTCTAAAATTATAAATAGAGTTTGCAACTTCAGCGGATGGTAGATTAATAAAAACTATGCTATGTATTAAGTGGTGCTGGGGCATCCCTCTTAGAGTATCCTGGGTCTCCTGCAATATATTCAATAGTGACAGAACACCGCTTCAACGTGAGCTCCGGTGAGGTGAAAATCCTTGGAGGCGACCACACGAAAACAAAAATATCAACCGTTTTTAAACCCGACGCAAAAAGAGGGTATTAAGTGGGTCTGTCTGTGGTGGGTTTTTGAAAGCAGCTTTTCTAACAATGGTTCTTAGACATGTTCTATAAAAATCGGTTCAGCCGATTTACGTCATTAGCTTTTTTCTTTTTCTAAAAAAAACCCTTCATAAGAAAAGTTTTTAATCTTATGATTAGAAAAAATCATAAGATTATTTTTTTTAATTCGGGCGTGTATTACATTATTTTTATTTTAGACCCAGGTTCGCTCCTGCGTGGAGTACTGCTCTCATCTTTGGGATGGCTATGCGCAGTATCTGCTTGACGCTCTCGATCGGTTGCAGCGACGCGCAGTCCGTATTATAGACTGTCCTGAGGTCACCCAGTCTCTTGAGCCCCTGCAGTTACGAAGAGATGTCGCCTCTATGGCAGTTCTCTATCGCCTACATCACGGGGAGTGTTCTGACGAGCTCTTCCAATTGGTCCCACCTTCTCCCTTCCTCTACAGGACTACACGTGCTGGCCTGAGGAGTCACCGTTTGCGAGTCGAAGATATGCGATCCCGAACGAAACGGTTTGGCTCTTCTTTCCAGTGCCGATCAGTGAAAGCCTGGAATTCCCTACCAGCGCACGTGTTTAAGGAAACACGTGCGCTGGTAGGGAATTCCAGGCTTTAAAATTGGGAAGGCCCAATTTGATCCCGGGTATTTTAAGCGGGGCGTGAAAAAAACATCTCACCAGGCTGCCATAGTGTGGGTCACCATGCTGCATTGACTAGACATGCAATGAGGATGGTGACCACCACTCTTGGACTCCATTTATTGCTTACCATCAGACAAAGTGGAGTCATTATGGTAGGATTACAAAAAAAAAAAAAAAAAAAAATTGTATGTTGACGCCCTTAATACTTTGTAGGTAGACACTTTAACAATCTATTACGATATGTAGCTAAAGCAGTCTTATATTATTATTAGATACGAAAAACAATTACTTTTACGTAGAACACAGTAGTATTCTGAAGGGCTAAAAAGATATACAACTTTTTGATACGTGTAATCTAAGCGTTTAAGGCAGCGTCGAGATGTGTGCACCTCACTTTTGTGTACTATATCAGTAGGACACTGGTTTATAGAAATTCTAATGTTTGCCTGTGAGAATACTCTTACGTAGGCAGGAGAGTAAATTTTAATGACTTAATAATACATCTAAAGTTTAAGTTAATTTTCCCCAACTGCGGAGTGATTGCCTTATCTACATGATACCGTAGCGTACTAATCTAATACGCTACGTCTATCGTTAATCTTGAACTCAAACATTATATAGAAGATACAACTAACTTTAATCTTACGATCGCGAGTCATTAATAACCACTGTGGCAAAACACCTTTTGACTAAATCTGAAGGTGCGTGCTGCTGCACTACACCACTGAGGCGTCGTACGTTCGTGGCGCGACTACCCACCTGCTACCTGCCCCAGGTTTTGGACAAAAACTTTTGGCCGAAGAATGTGGTGTTCCGTCGCACAAAGACACTGCAAGTGACGTGAAGTGCTACTAACATAGATTTAAGTTATATTTACTAACACATTAGGTTATAATAGAATATGTATATTTAGGTTAAGTATTTATGTAAGGGCCCATGCAGCCTAAAAATAAATGATAATTGATATAAGAAAAATGGAAAAATCTATTTAATTGTTTTACAAAAGATCGGTAGTAAAAAAATATCCATCAGAGGTCAAGTGTTCTGTTCACGGATGTAATGTCCACTGCTTGCTCATGTCATATTATTTATGAAATAATGATACTACTGGATGCGTCATCTCATTTGCACAGGTCATTAGAATTTTGTATAACGTCTGTGTATACTTGTTTTTCGTGATAATTACGTTTGTAGGTGGTTTAAATCTCCATGTCATAGGCCGAACTATCTTAATTTTTGAAGGTATGCATCCAAGACTATTCAGCAGATTCCTAGAAAATGAAACGCATTCATAGATTAAGGCAAGTTTGTTAAATTAATAAACATTTTTAGAAACATTCAATTTTATATTAATCGATAAGAGTAATTCTATTATGATTAGAAATAGCTTTTGTATTATAACAGTAGTAGTGACATAGCTTATAACATTTGACATTGGGACAAGGGAAAATATTTTAATGGGATATAAATATATTATACACATATGTATCTGTGACCTCATAAATATATTAACTTACATCTTTCTCCCTTCATTATAACAGCCCAACAACCCAACATTTGCTTCTATCCTTACATACCTCACGAGCTACCTATAGGTATTGCTTGCACATCAACCAGCCCGTTCCAAATTTTGATCAGGGTCTTTCCTTCGATGTTGACCCCTACAGGACATCCGCCAACATTGGAACAAAATGTTCCCCACCCTTTTTTTCATCATTGGAATAGGTAGTAAAAGTCATATACGTACATACATATATTAGCAGTAGTTAACCTTTTAGTTTCGTCAAAAAGACTCTTTAAAAACTCATGAATGTTTGTATTTTATATGTACGGTAGCTACTCGCAGAACTACGAAATTAGCTACAAACTTTTAAAATTATCCTGCATAGCTAGCGTAAGCTATGACGTGTCTTATCTTAACAAAAGTCTTTCTCATTCTTGCCGCGACCTTAACCTACTAATGATAGATAAATTTCATTAATGCAATGTTTATATTTGATGGTCAAGCAGTTTAGCTTAAATACCATCATCTGATAATTATTGCTTTTATTCCAAATTGTGTATTTTGCATAAGCGTTTTGTCTAGTTATCCCGGATGCCTGCTTAATTCTCTTGTAGCCATTATGAGACGAGAAAGAATCAGTAAGATATACCGCAAGTCTCGGATGAGGAAACTGGACTGAGACTGACTGATTCTGGAAAGGAACACCTGCACGTCTTAATAATATAATGATAATAAAATTGTAGTTCCTAAGCACTTACTTATGTTGTCTGTAAATACAAACATATATCTCTAGTTGTAAGCCGAGGCGTATTAAACAACTACCTTTTCCCAATTAGAAGTTGGTCCCACTAACGTAATAGGGGGCAAGCCTATTGCCATCGCCCGGCCACCGTGTGGCTATATCCATACTTTCTGATAGATAACACTCCGATCGTTTACTCGTTTCTTACAACACCACTGGGAAGAGATGGGTTGGCCCAGTTCTACTCCACAGTGGATAACACGGATATCCGTAAATATTAAGAATATATCTAAGAAATCCAGGTTTCTTAGTATTTACAATATCAAAAGATCAAAAACAAGCTCAACATAAAACCTACTCTCCTGTTAGTCAGATAAATAACATTTATTTTGTCAGTAAACTCAAACATATCTCTTCAATAACACAAACCTACAAAATGTAAATCTGTATAGACATGTCTTATGTATATTTTTCCGAATCCGGTACATTGAGAGACGAGGAATCTTTATACATGATAAAAACACTGGATACATAATTTGGCAGGATATTTGTGAGTACAAATACGTGCGCTCGTATCTTTTGAGCACGTTTGTGGAATATTGTTTCCAGACGAAAAAGTGGAAACAAAACCGAATTAAAAAAAAACTCTCTTTTATTATTATTTCAAATTAAGAAGAAAGTGAGTTTGTTTGTTTGTTAAGCTTTTACCTCTTAACTACTCACGTACCAACATGCAATTTTGCATACACGTTGTCAGAAAACAGATGAATGTTTATGTACCTTATATACACCAGAAAAAAAATCTGTACTTGAAGGATAGACAAAACAAATTTTGTGAGGCCCATCCTTTCATAGAGGCCTCTTCAGTAACAGTAAGCTCAGGAACTTTGTGTACGCGACCCTGGCTTTGAGACTTGCAATATAACCCAAGTTTCTCTTCCTACCGATCTTCCTTCTTCAAATCACCCTTTATTCCTTCTTCTTTCACATTTTAAAACTACATTCCTAAAGGTAATTGGCATTAGCAGGCGGCCGGTATTTTATGGCAAAAAGTTTTGTACACATTGCACCGACCCCAAGTAAATTTAGGTAAAACAATAGTAGGAAGATGATAAGACAAATAACTTTTAAGCGAACGGTGCTACGAGCGAATGCTAGTGTTTGTTATGGTTTAGGGGGACAAACGAAGAGAGGGGTCGCGTGATGGTAAGTGACAACTGCCGCTACTGGATACCTGCAATTCAAGAATTGCTCGGCTATAAGTGATTTAGGGTAAGGGTGGGGAGTGATGAGGGGACAGAAGAGAGCGAGTGGGGCCTCCGATAAGTAAGGATAGATAAATAAATTACTATTCGCGAATTAAAGACAAATTACCCTTTACGCGACCGAGAAGTTTAACATAAATGTGTTTTATCTTTTTCCTAGAAATATATTGAGAGAAACACAATCTGTTTTCGTGATTTTGCAAGTGCAGTTATTCTGCCTTATACTAATCGTTTCGCTCATTGTTTTTGCATTAGATAGAGTACTAAAACAAAGACATGCACAATGAAGACTAGAAAATGTCACGATGCAATTCTAATGCAGTGAAACTGCAAGGAATGACCAATGCTTTTTCTTAATGCAGGTAATCCAATGATTTATACCTGATACAATATTTAACTATAAAACTGTGCGATGAACCAGCTTCAATAACACATGTTAAAAAAGTCACTAATTAAAAAGAGACTAGGCGCTATACATGCCGCCATATTGATTTTTAGTTTTGTAATTATAGCCAGTGTCATTCAGGTGTCATGACTTACAACTAAATATATTTAGGCTTTAAACAATTATATATAAATAAACCATAATAAGAACACTACACTCGTTTTATAATAATATATCAAGTTATATGTTTCATCCAGTAGGCAATTAATACCACTTAAATCTTTAAATAGATACTGGCCTATTCTAGCTGATAGTAGCCTAATGGGAAAAACGCTTTGGAGGATACTTGCCTCGTGCATAGACGCCTCACAATGATGTTTTAAATAAAAGCAAAAATTTAAGTAATCAATATTTACTATTTACTGCAATCTTGTAATAATTAATCATTTAACCGACTTTGACACGGATGGCGTAGTTTGAGTAGTCATCTCTCAAACATGCTGCTGCGCCGAGTGTTGTGGGTTCGATCCCCGCACGGCAAAACACTTTGTTTAATCCTCAATTGTTGTTCTGAGTCTGGGTGTTCTTTGTTTCCGTTTTTTGAATGTTTGTTACGACCCCCGCGACACAGGAATTAATCCCCGTGTAGAAGTTGTCTACTAATTAATATTATAAAATATTATTATTTATCTAAAGGGTAGAACAATATCTATGGCAATCAAGTTTGGCATTAAAATTAAACAATCATCAGAAATCAGGGTTTTCAAATTTTCTTCCCGTGCAATGGTTTTTGGTTGTTTGCGATGGTGTTGGTGTTTGGTTGCAATTATCCCCTCTTTTCTTCATAATGTTTTTCTTACTACCAGCCGGTTTGCTATTTAATATCTTAAAATCTATCTGGTATATATTGGAATTAATGAAAAAATGAATATATATCGAAACTTCTTTATCAAAAGTTTCAGATTGGGGTCGACTTAACCTAGTCCAGTTTAACCCTACGAAGACACAGGTTTGCGCGTTCACCGCTAAAAAGATGCCATTGGTCGTATCACCTCAATTTGAGAGCACTTCCCTAACTGAACCAGCCAGTATCGGAATCCCTGGCGTCGATATATCAAGCGAAGTCCAGTTTCGCGATCACTTGGAGAGTAAGGCCATATTAGCCTCGAAGAAGCTTGGTGTGCTAAACATCGAGATCGAGAAAGTTTTTACTCCGGCCCACCGCCTGCAACTTTATAAGGCGCAGGTTCGGCCGCACATGGAATACTGTTCTCATCTCTATGCAGGTGCACCCCAGTACCAGCTTCTCCCTCTTGACCGCATTCAACGGAGAGCGACTCGCATCACTCGACGATCTCTCTCGAAATATCTCGACTGCCAAGATATTTCTGGTCGACTTGCTTAGCTTCACTCTGCATTCTCTATCGCTTGTATCATGGGGAGTGTTCAGAGGAATTGTTCGGACTTATACCGGCTGCAAGTTTCCGCCATCGTCCTACGCGACAAAATATCCATCACCATCACCTGAACGATTGGCACTCCACCACTGTGCGCTTCTCCAGAAGCTTTTTGCCTCGCACAACCAGCTTATGGAACAAATTGTCGCCTGCCGTATTTCCGAACCGATACGACCTTCAAACCTTCAAGAAAAGAGCGTACTCCTACCTAAAAGGCCGGCAACGCACATGTGACTCTTGAGTTGCGGGTTTCCATGGGCGGCGGTAGTCACTTACCATCAGGTGACCCGTCTGCTCGTTTGCCCCCTGTCAAATAAAAAAAAATGTATATTGGAATTAAGAATTTAAAAAAAGCTTCATTGGTAGTTTTGTTATATATATATATATATATTTACCTACAAGCGGACCCGACAGACGTTGTCCTGAAGTTACAGTATAGATAATTATCCTAGATACCTACAGCAGCGCCATCTGCCTGATTTGTGAATCTAAACCATACAGGGCGCAACCCAAACGCATACAAAGAAAAATACGTACACACGTACAGTAGAATTATTTATATAAAGATTTACTCTGACACTTCCGAGGTATTTTGCTCACCTACAATGAATGCATATAACATTCCAGTATTTATTTTATTTAAGCTAAGTTATCAGTACTCATCACAATAAATTGGACAAAACATCAAAAGTCAAAAAAAAAATCAAAAAAACTATCTGTGCTCGTTAAGAATTGATAGTTGCGTATAGTTGCCCCTAGAGCGAGTATCCGCAAACGTAATTAGGGTAAATATCCTTTTTGATACGGATAATTGCCCTTTTTATTTGCAAAATAAATAAAAGCTATTCAATAATTAAACGTAATTAACAGTGTAATATAGACTCTAATACATGAAAAGAAACAAAAAGTTGACTGAAAAAACTGTCAGTAATAAAAATATTCATGGAAGATTTTCGCTGGCACAGACGAAACTTGTGCCTATAATGAGACTGAGGTCCGCGGGAGGGGCACTTACAATTCTAGTATAGCCCTAACGCCCCTAAAATAGTGTATTCAAACTGCGGCAATCATCCCTTTGAGGCAAATGTCCGGCATTTGCGACTTTCACAACTGTAAGTATTTTTCTTTAAGACCCAAATCAATAAGCGGGCGGGGCAGGTTGGTGGCATAGCAGCAGCGTTGCAATAGTAGTAGAACCGAGTATTGCTGGGGGAAGTCAATTGCAAGTTACAACTTGCTCATGTCACGTCACCGTTCACCGACAGAACCTGAGTATCAATGAATTTAATGTAACTCAATTACTACAAACTCTGGGGATGACCGCGGCTTGTGTTACCTATTTAAATTGTTGCAGCTCAAAGGTACTCAATGCTAATCACCGTATTTAATGAGCTTAGTGTAATCGTATATAATGGATCGCTGAATTGGAAGGCGCTTAAACGTTGTTTAATACAATTATTATTTTTAAGAAACTAATTTTTCCGATACGACATTTAGCTCTGAATATTTTTAATAATTTAAACAAAAAAGTACTTAAAACAGTCTATAATCATATAAATACAGTTGTTTAGAAAAAATCTCTTTGCCCGTAGAAGACGCGCCGGGTACCGGAGTGCGTTCAATGCTCTCCTTCTATTAAAATTCGTCACCCGTACAGATACAGGCCTGCAGTTTTTCGTGCGCGCTTCTAGGGGATTGCGAGCAATGGGTGACGGTTGCATGACGTAACGGGTCCTGTTTTCGTTGAGAGGGGTCATTATCTGTAGAAGGTAGGAACTCCAGAGTGTTTTTCGGAGTCGGTACAAGTCCGACAGACTTTTCCAGGATATTCCACCCATCACAAAAAAAAATAATTTTCCTTAAGCATTCTTTAGTAAAACTGTCGCATCTTTATAGAAAATACAGTTTCTACTTCAAAACGAATCTTCAAAAAAGATCTGCCTAAATTTAGAAGTTTAATTTTAAATTGGTAGGAGGCAATATTTGTATATTTATATAGTGCCGAGAAAATTAACCGACAAGTTGGCCTGAGCGAGGCGACACCAGGTGCGACATAAGGTCGCCCGTAATACGATTGGTTGAAAGTGATTTCTATTCTAATAAGGAAACGATTTTCGGGAATGTTCTTTTAATTTTTTTGAAATTTCTTAAATTTAAAAAAAATTAAAATTAAAATTGAAGATGTAGTAGTTGATGTAGGTAGTTGAACGGATGATGGAAGTTAAAATAAGATGAGATTGCTAAAGAATACATTTGAATTTATAAAATGTAGAAGTAGAATTGCAGAGGAGTTATTATTCGAAATTATATAAGAAATTGCCACAATAAAGATAAATTGTCTCCTAAAAAGAAAACAAATATTGCCACTACTCTTACAGAAGATGATATTTAGTCAATTTTGTGGCCTTGCTGGTAATACTGCATTGCTGAGATTATATTCTCAAAAACTATCTATACTTACAAATAAATAATTTAATTTCAATTGAAGTGTTTGGTTGTAATTTAAAAATAGTAGTTTTTAATAAGTGCTTCATTATGATTATTAACACGGAAATTTTCGTCTATCTATCAGTTTGTGGCACCTAATCTCGAGAATGGGTAGACTTATTTTCATGGGACTTTTACTGGCAGATAGCTGATATTAACAGGAATAAATAAGCCTATTTTCTTTTGAATAATAATAAGGGGTCGTACATAGCGACGGGAACTGCTAGTTATTAAACAAAAAATAAAGTCGTGGTACAAGTCATGGCATTCGGTCTCGCCGTGAACTAAGACTAAGCACTAGTAGGGTGTTTTTTTAATATTCTACAAGGTCAGTCCACTGCTGAGTCTGGGTCCTACCTGGTTTGAGTCTAGACCAAAACTAGTTTACATAAGCCTTTGAAGTTGATGCAAGCCTAAAATAGCCACCGTTATAGGCTGCAACTAATTGGTAAAACACACATTCATCAATAAAAAAGACTGCTTTTCACACAAGCAATGATAAGAGACCATGAACATCTGTACTCGAGGGGAGGGAAAAGCCTCCGATGAACTCAATCACTCGGTAAAACACAATGGAGGGATGGCTTAACAACCGGTTTTCTGTGAAGCCTTGGTGATACTCCGTGTGAGTCTGCCTATACTTGTACTTACCAAAACTTGTAATTTGCTAAAGATGTTTACATTATAATTAGACCATGACCAGGTCCTTTGGTTACGACGTACATTTTTAAAAGGGTTCAGGACTCATAAAACTAAAAAAAGAATACTCAAACAAACACATCAATGTCATTAGGGCTATTAACAATTTATGTTGCAATTACAATGTATGTACTATGACTAATTGTAGCTATTTGAAGCCATACACGTTTATTATTTTTAACTTTGTAAAAAATACTGTGTTTTCGAAAGGGTATAATTTCAATTAAGAGCCGTTTTATGTATCGGAACTCGGATAATTGGTTTCAGTGAGTTATCAATTCTATTTGATGACATATGTATAAAAAACGTTCGACTTTGGTGGTCGTAATCATAACAGTAGCACAGAGTAATAATTTTAAAGTTTTATCGTTATTATTTCTTTGTTCAATACCTATACTTATTTGACAGTAGTCTTTCCCAACAGTTTCATCTGCTTTTATGATCTAATATAATAAAGGACTTATCATGATTATATATAGCCTTCCTCAATAAACGGGCTATCTCATCCAAAAATAATCTTTAAATCGGATTAGTATATCCTAAGAATAGTAGAAAAGAAAGTTTTCTCCAAACAAAGAAACCCACTCTTCTTCGTTATAATATTAATATAGATCCAAGGGACAGGACAGATTACTATTTGTAACATTATATGTATTGTACTGTCGAGCAGTTGGACTCTCCGACTCTATGTCTTGGACTCACTGCAATATCTACGAAAATTGAGGAGTATACACTTGGCAAGTCGGCAACTTAAAGTAACATTCAGCTACCAATTTTGCAAGTTCATCTGGTAAGCTTGTGAGATGTGGCGGTACTTTAAACACCCACAAGAATATTATTTTTTTACTTTTTATATCTATGATTGTAAATTTGAAGTGGTGACGAGGTGATTTAGACAACTTAATAAAATTAATCGATGTTTGTTCGTATTTCATGAGCAGCTCTATCGTTCATCAATTATTTTGCTTACACTTTGCCAACGGTATGGAGAAGGATAAAAGGCAACTTACATTCAGAAAAAGGTATGAGGGATGGAAAATAAATTTCATGCAATAACTAACTTCATCTGTATTATTATATTCGTTTATAAAATAAGATCACGAATCAAAAGGAATACCTAAGTACATACATAATAACCGACTCAACTGAATGTCTTCTCTTTTCTTAAGTTGATTGAAAATAATTTTTAGTCAGTAAATAATTTCGTTATATTAGTTACTTACTAAATCGGGCTTTCATTTAACGTCTAGAAATATGCTAGTAGCAAAAAGTCAACACTAAAAGCGTCGGTTTTGTAATTAAGCTACTTGAGGTTCTAATTTATTAAACGAATTTATTTAATGAGTATTCCAAACACATGTCTCCTTTATCTAATTGTTAAGACTTAGGCTTTCATGTAATTATAAGGTCCTGGATAGGTACATACATACGCTTACGCACGGGCGCACTGATGCGGATCCAGCAGAGGTTTTGAGATATAAAGAGAAAAAGCAAGACTCAGCTTTTCTTATTACAGTATGGGGAACAAACGAGCAGACGGGTCACCTGAGGGTAAGTCACTTCTGCTGCCCATGAACACTTGCAACTCAAGAGTCACAAAAGTGTTGTCCACCTTTTAGGCTAGGGGAAAAGTAGGAGAGGAAAAGGGAGGAGAGGAAAAGGGAGGCGGGGAAAGAGGGGAAGGGAAAGGGTGAAGGGGAAAGAGGGCAAGGGAAAGAGGGTTGGGCCTCCGGTAACCTCACTCACTCGGTCACACAATGCAAGCATTGTTTAACAGCCGGTTTTCTGTGAGGCCGCAGTAATACTTCTCTTTTAAACAACTACGCAATATTTGCAGTCGTCAGGTGGCAGTAGCCAAGAGGTCCGAGGCATCGACCTGAATATAAGATTATGTATCGGATAAGATTATGAAATTAATCTTCTGCATAAGTTGCCATTAAATCCTTCTGCTAGTTAGTAAATAGTTTCTTTAGGTAAATTGATTTGTCTGTGCTAAATATTTGAATTTATTTAGTCAGACTAATTACTAAAATTTATAATATAATTTAAATAAGACTGTATGTAGAGACAATAGAACGCTATTTGCCACGACCCTGATATTAAGCTTCCGCTCTTTCACATTCACCAGATCTTTCATATACACTCGCAATCTCATACGAAATATAAGGTTGCCAAAGAGATTTAACTTTTTTTATTTACTTTAGTAACTCTGTCGAGGAATCGCTTTCTTTACACAAACAAATAGAGGAAAGAGAAAGGTTGGTTGCAAGCATACTATCTTGTATTAGATTTGAGCTTCTTGACAGATGAAAACGTGTGATATAATTCCATAAAAATAAAACATTACTTTTTTATATAATATACATACTCTGACGCCTTTATCCAGAAAAAGGGTAGATAGAGGCGTATTGAACGACCAGTTCCTTCCGACTGTAATAGGAGGCAACACTACTTTTGGAATTAACTAAAAGCAAGTCAAAGTACCAAAACGGGAAACGTCTGGAAGTGTTATCAATAGCCCCAAGGGCGTTGTCTTTTGTTTCTTAACAAATGTTATACTATATTTAAAAGACATGACTAATGAGATTTTGCCACAGTATTACTTTACCTCGTACAATCTAATCAACCATATATCCTGGGCAATTTATTTGAATCGTTTCCCTATATTTTTTGTTACTCTGTCGCAATACGGTCGACAACAATTCCTAATCAAGCGTGTTATTGGCAAAACTGGCAAAAAATAGTGACAAGATCATTGACAAGACAATTTTAGTTGTATTTTTAATTATTAGTTATAGCTCGTTATATATATATATATATATATATATGTATTTGAAGTAGAATAGGGCTGTCCACCATATCTACTCCCATGGGTGTTATGTTATATATGGGTATATGTTACGTCTAAGGGATCGGACTGTTGTCTGTCAGACATGTGTATATACAGCCTTACATGCCAGAATGACGACAATTGGCTTGCCACCAAATTACTACATTATTGTAGAAAAACAGTTGGTCTTGGACACGCCTGTGCCTGCCCTTTCGAGGATAGCTATATCCCCTTCCCCCTTTATGTAGGAATGGTCCTCCAATAGTGGTCGACGAGAAAATATATAAGTAAAGAAAACCACAGCAGATTATTACATACATTAAAACGCACACGCCTATGTCTCCTAAGGGGTAGATAGAGATGTACCAAACACTCACATTCTACCGATTAGAATTTGGTCCCACTAACGTAATAACACACGCACATAACGTAATAACATAAGCATATTGACAAAGTGTAAGTGTTTTACATAGCTACAGGCGGGATCGTATGTATGTAACACTGTGTAAAAAACATAAAACAAGTATTTATTATAAGCTTCCCCTGTTTATTGTTCACATTTTCTCGAAATGTTATGCAACATGTCATTTTCAGTATTCAAATGATACCTCACATGACAGCTCAAAAAAAATACAACACAAGAAAAGCTGTAAAATATAAGTCGTCACACGGATCCGCAAACAGCTACGCGGCGTCGAGTTTGGGCCAGTCAATCAGGCATGTTTTCCTTCCATACAAATAGATATAGAGAAAACGAAAAGGCTAAATCTCCAGTGTAATATATTTTCTGCCAAAGATAATAAAGGAGCTCAGCTGTTTATCATTCCAATGTTGGAATAGTTAACTAAGCGAAATGCTTTCCGTGAAGGGCTAAGGTATCGAATATCGAACTGCTTATAAATATGGCGTTTATGTTTAATGTGTTATGGGCTTAGATTTATATCGAAATGGATTGAGAATTGAGCTCAGATATGGTGTTCTGTTTATATAAAAAAATATACAGATAAACTTGGAAGAGACATACATGCATACATATATGATGATCAACAACGAGAGAAAGGACTATATTGACCTAGGAATAATATCGCACCATTACTCACGTCTCTAAACTTAGCCTATTGATTGCCTGCCTCAGAGCTATATTTGCCATTAGTTATAATAAAAAAAATCTGTTTATTTACACAAATAAACATACATGAACACATATATCAACATATGTATATATCACAACATATAAACAATTCACTCTGTCACTCTCAGCACATTACTTTTAACTCGGTAAAGGTAAAAAACACAAACACACTAATCCAACTGCATTCTCTGACAAAGTAGTTATGCACTACCTTCCTTCTTATATCTATTATATACTAATGAATAAAAAAAAATTGTAGTATTAAAATGACATCGAATTTCAAGTACAATACACATATGTATGTATTTTGCAATCACTTATGAATTTCTGCTTATTTCATAAGAAACCGTTATTGTACCCCAGGTCTTGCTTCTACGGTGCTAACGAATTGACACTGTTTACTGGTACTATAATCATTAAATGCAATGATACAATGACATTTGTCAACTTGTGTTGCTCTACTGTTGAAATTAAAATTCCTAATTAAAATTCGATCGTAACTTTATTATTGTAATATGACGGAAGAAGTAGATACATACGTCTGACCAGATTAAATGCATATGCCCTGATACTTATAAGTTTCAGTAGCAGAAAGAGATCTAAGTTTAGTTGAATCTGAAAATTCAACTCTTTAAGATTCTACACTTGTCCATACCAAATTCCATCTTGATTGGGTTACTAAAGTTTGAGTCCCCTTTAGTAATGCTGTCGCAATTTTTTTGTGTTTTTTTTTTTGCGATAGTCGGCAAACGAGCAAACGGGTCACCTGATGGTAAGTGACTACCGCCGCCCATGGACACCCGCAACTCAAGAGTCACAAGTGCGTTGCCGGCCTTTTAGGTAGAGGTACGCTCTCTTCTTGAAGGTTTGAAGGTCGTATCGGTTCGGAAATACGGCAGGCGACAATTTGTTCCATAAGCTGGTTGTGCGAGGCAAAAAGCTTCTGGAGAAGCGCACAGTGGTGGAGTGCCCATCGTCCAGGTGATGGGGATGGATATTTTGTCGCGTAGGACGATGGCGGAAACCAGCAGCCGGTATAAGTCCGAACAATTCCTCTGAACACTCCCCATGATACAAGCGATAGAGGATGCAGAGTGAAGCTACATCTCTACGCAACGCCAAGGTGTCAAGTCGATCAGAAATATCTTGCAATTGTAGTTGCAACAATTTACTGGGAGCAAATAGTTTGAAACCGTCCATATAATCAATATGTCACTCTTACTAGTAAGACCATTCAAATTATAGTTTACATGTCGAAGTCCATCAAGACGTCTTGGCTGTAGGGCATAAACATTATTCATATAGTCATACATACAATAGAGAAACATTCCCCTCCATATTGCGCAGTTAGGTCATTAGCTGTCGCCAGTGCTGGCACCGAAAACTGGCTCATACGATTTACACGCAGTCAGTATTTCGTCAGTAGTCGAGGATATTGAACACACGTTTGTAAAGTCAGTGCGGAAAAATGAATTCTCGAAAACAGCAAAAAATCGGAAAAAAAAAATTGTACCTTATGTACCTTTGTGATGATGCAAGAACTAACTGGTATGTTAGAAGAAGAGATATCTAAAAAGAAGCGAATTTGGGTAAGAAAATGGATAGATGATAGAGATCAAACTGGAGGCTCAGCTCTGTTGTTAACCCAGTTGAGAATTGAAGATCCTGGGGAATACAAACTGGCTTTGAGAATGACGCCAAAAGACTTTGATGATTTGCTGAAATTTATGAGAGACGTCTTGCCAGCCAAAGTGAAACTCGAAATTACTCATTCATTATCGCGGTATAGTTGAATAATCTTTAAGTTCTCCGTGTCGCTCAGTTTTCGCGCCATTTTGTGATGTGGTGCAAAGCAGCGTGGTCCCCGTACAATAAAGCGGCAGCGACTGACTTCGGCATTTACACGGCGTCAGTTGCGCTGGTGTGGGTGGCGGTTGAGCGGACTGACGCCGAAAAATATGAAGCGGGACTATTGAGGTCAGTACTGACTTGGCAGTGCACTGACGTTAGTTACTGACTCATTGTAAATCTGCCTTAACACTTCACGTGACATACAAAATAAAATAGAATACTTGATATATTTGTTGTAACAAGGCCTACGTTTTATAGAAGGCCACTAAATGTTTTATTGGCTAAATTTTTTATGCTGTTATGGTATATGGGCAATGCAGATGGGACGTGTAAGAATGAAATTGTAGAACGATATAAAAGGGACAGTTATTTAAAATACATATTCCAACTCATCTTAATAAAGATAAAACTTACAGAATTAAGTCACTTTAAATCAAACATAACAGTAATAAATAAAAAGACTTGTCTGGTAACATAATTATTCCGTTTATTTTACTTTCGCGATTAGGGATCAGTTCGGCCGTTTGCTGACAGATAGCAGTAGGTGTCCCTGTGTAGTTTATTGACGTATGAAATTCGTTTTAGTGTAAACATTTGTCCTCCCGTCTTTATACTTCCTTATTCGTAACCTTTGGGCCACTTTGCTTTGGCTTTCTACGTTTCTCCTGCTGGTCTAAAGTTACAAAACAAATAAAATTTCCATTTGTCTTATGACCAGCTTCAGGCGTCTTAAATGAACTTACTATTAAACAGTGCAACACTATACTAAGAACCATAAACAAAAGCAGAAGTGGAACAGTAAACTTTGAACTAGGATAATTGGATAATAAGTGCAATAGCGAAACACTGAACTACTTTATATTATAATGAAATATCTGCAACATTAAATAAGGGTCACGATATTCTTCAAAAGTATCATATGGAAAAATGTGTTTGCCTGTTGCATCATAGCTTCTAAGTAAATCGATTGACCGATTTGGATTTATTTTATACTTGTTTGAAAAGTGAATTAATCAAGAATATTTTACTACAAAACTGTAAGTAAAGCAACTTTAACAAAGAAAATCGGTACTCTCTTGTTATATTTTTAATAATTTGATAAATGAATGTGCGTTAACTATTCTAATCGCGTCTAAAAAACTCTGGTGGCCGTTCGCCAGTTACAACTAAATCCAAAGTTTCTAGCTTTGCTTATCTCCTCAAATTCCAATAAATATTTTTGTTTCAGAATCACATAAAAGTAATAAAAGACGACCCGCACATGCAGGTAAGTTAAATCTATACATTTTAACAAACATATAAGTGGGTAGTGCTATATCTTGCTTTTATGCCGTTTCTACAGCGATAACAGCGCATTGAAAATAATTATTTTTCCTTCCTCTTTTATATAATAATATACGCAAAATTAATGTACAGATTTTTATATATATATAATCGAGGACCCAACCCCAACCCAACTTTCGACTACCCACTTTAACTGATATGCACCGTTTGTCGTTTGTCGATGTATTTAATCAAATCCTTGGAATAAAGTTCTACTGCTACAAAATTAATTTCTTTATTATTGTTGCAATATTTACATTAATTCATCGATTCCCACTACCTTTACATCGTAAAGTAGTGTGTTACCTATCCTAAATATATTGATACGGAATTAAAATAATAAAAAAGTTTTTGAACTAAGCGTTATGTAAATGTGCTATGAACCGAAGTACATTGATAATAAATGAATGTCCTGCTTGTCACGTCGAATGATTGGTACATTTGATGAAATTTTTAAATTTTATTAGATATGCAGGAAACGTTAACAAAGTCCATCAAAGTATCTTCGTAATTCGTCTACGTCTTAAAGTATAAATGGTTCGAATTACATTTTCTCTATTTCCGCTGTCGATACCCGACAATCGATTTATGTGAGAAATGATCCCCGCTAATCGCTGGATTATACAGCTAAACGATAAAGGCTATGAAACTAAAGCAAAAAGGAATATTGCATTAACCAATCGTTATAAAAACTGTAAAGCATGGAGGTATATACCACACTTCGTTAACCATTTTTTCGAATGAAATATTTAATAACTAAGAATAAAATACCTACAATGCCTTATATACGTACATTGTTTTACATATCTATATATATAATAAAATTGTAACCGGGAGATGTCTGTACATTACGAGTATATGTAGATGTTGAAGAAAAATTAATGTTCTTTTGTTTCCTATTGCTCCAATAAAGACAGCAGTAGTCACTCTTTATTAGAGCAACGGAACATGAAATAACATTTTTTTTTTTGAATTATTGTATGACCGTCAGGCTGTATGTCTGTATATTTACACTCATCGCACAAAAACTAGGGCATGGAGTGGAATGCCGTTTTCACAGGTGGATTACTAAAGGTTTATCTTAAAACATAGGTACATGATACCGCGTCACTAAATTAATTAAAAATTGAGTTCCACGAATATGGATACTTTTTGCTTATAGGCTGATAACACCTAACAAGTTTTTCTTTGAAATTTTTTATTTAATTTCTGATTTTATGCATATACCTATGCGGAGACGTGTTGAACGTCCATTTTATTATTTTATTAATTGTAATCTAGCCCCACTCACGTAAAAGGGCGAGCCTATTGTTGTCAATGGGCTTTTGGAATTAAATGTAAAAATTAACAGTATATTGAGAGGTAATAGCTCTAGTAGGCAAGGTTGACATACCCTGTTACTCGAACTGCCCTATGTTGGGAAGCCCGAGCTTTCACATCGGGTTCTATTTATAGTGCAAATAAGTAGGTCATTCTCAGCTTTCACACATTATCAGTGTGTTTGATTATTATTTTTTTTTATAATAACAACTCCCGCATTAGCCATAATTCCTGTATTTCGGGGTCCTTACAAACATCCAGAATCAGAACTACAATTAGAGCTTTACACAAAGTGTTATCCGGTGTGGGGATCGAACCCACAACACTCGGCGCAGCAGCGTAGTGGCGAGGTGACCACTTGAACTGCTATCCGTGCCATCCTTGCAATAAGATTAGAAAATAAATATATCTAAATATCTTCGCTATTCGAAATATAGTATGTGTAAAATCTAGTAAAATTAAAATGAATTACTATTAATCCGCGATATAGCAAGCTTATAGTTTACTTGTATCATTTATTAAGTCATTGTATCTATATACTTATAGATGTCGTCAGTCAACCAAGTCAGTTGTTCAACTCAAACCGAACTAGACCAAATCAAATTAAGGAGTCCACAAAACATACTACACTATGTACCGCCATTACATATGAACACAAATCCAATAAATATTGACACGTCCGCAATATCGATTAACATCGGTTGGTCCGACGATACTACTTGAGTGAGCATACTGGCTCTAGTTTCGAGGGTTCCGTAGATAAAATAAAATATATACCGTCTAGCAGTGGAAAGGGAAGTGGAAAGGGAAGGGGGAAAGGGAAGATGGAAAGGGGGAAAGGAAGATGGAAAGGGAAAATGGAAAGTGAAGGGAAAAGGGAAGATGGTAAGGGAAGGGGGAAAGGAGTCGGTTCTTAGCATTCGATGAATCAAAAGACTAAGGCGATTAGGAACGGGCGCGTGTAGATAATGACTTGACATTCAGCGTTTACGTTCTATTACACCAAGTGATAAGAAACAGTGCATAGTTGTTCAGGTAATAAATTAGCAATTACAACCTAAACTGTTTTTAATTAAATATCATATTATACTATACCCAATAGCATATGTACATACATATAAGTAAGGTGTAATGAGTATGTATGGCTAATGATTAGAAAATAAAAAACATATAAGTTAAGAGAAGAATTACGTATAATATTAAACTCCATGCTGTCTTTATATTGTAACCTGAACTTGAGATAATATTTAAAACAAAATCAACAGGAATTTAAAAAAATAACAACACAAATAACAACAGGAATTTAAACTTGTTTACACATATTTACAAAAGTATAATTGAAACTGATAATTTAGTTTCAGAGATACATACATATACGCTTGAACTAACCAACACACATAAAAAAGCAGATTTATGACTGACTGCCATTCACCGTGCCTCTTCCTCATCCTTTTCTTGAGTTCTTCTTAATTTCTTAAGCTTTTAACTGTTTAATGGCATTATACCATGGCATTTAAACAAGACATTATATAACATGGCATACTATTGTTTATCGTAATTATATTTACGCTAAACAGTTTTTCTGCATAACTGTTATATTTTTGTCAAAGTATTCAAGCTTAATAGAAGGGATGGCTTTTAGCTTTTAGCTTTTGAACCCCAAAAGGCCATAGCCATAGACCGCGTAGCTATATTACACGCAGTATGTGGTCGCTAACATTACCATAAGGCTCACACAGATTTATTGTTTTCTACAGACGCTGATCTACACCTAACCCCGGGCGTGTCAAGGTAATATTTATAAATACGATTTTCCGTAAGGGAATTTCGGGATTGAACTTTTTTAGGATCGTAGATAATAAACCTACATTTTACTTATACCTATAAACCTATACCCACTCAGAGAGGTTATTTTGGGTTACAGAAAGTTTATATATATTTTTTTTTTATGCGATCGAGGGCAAACGAGCAGACGGGTCACCTGATGGTAAGTGACTACCGCCGCCCATGGACACCCGCAACTTAAGGTTCATAAGTGCGTTGCCGTCCTTTTAGGCAGGAGTACGCTCTTTTCTTGCATTATATTTTATATCGAAACTGTAAATCATTAAATTCTAGTTTTAATTATATTGGTTTGTGTGGCGTCAAAGAAGGCCTCTTACACTAGGTGTTATTATTATTACGTGACTTTTTCTTTCGTGACTGCTAAGCCAGAGATCGTGGGTTCAATTCCAACACTGGACATAAATTTGTGTGAATCCCACCAGGAATCATTTCTAAGGCGGAAGTTGCTTTTTGCTTAAGTTAATTACTTCATTTAATTCCAGCTCATAGAACAATCCAAATAAGATATTTTAAAGTTAATGAAATATGTTTTGGACATCGTACTGTAATAATTTTTTACATCTTTCTGCCTTGGCTAACTGTGCTACAAAAGAAATATCGCCTAAAATATTTTTTCATTTAAATAATCCAGAAAGTAAAGGTGTGGTTTGACCTGGAATAGGACGACAAAAAATATGATTTCCATCAGCAAGCAAGCCATTACTTAACTTCCTCACGACATTGCATAATTAGAACTACACGGGCTATTAAAACCCTACATCTAAGTACCAGTTTGACATTAGTTGTTATGAAGTGCAGTTCCACATACGTTAAATTTGTATGGTTATTACTCCACTCCTAAAGGTCATAGCGTATTATAGGGGCTACTGTAAGGCCACTTTAAATAAATGGGCTAAATCGTTCTGTTAAGATACAACTAAAAGCACTTGCAATTCTTAAGTTGCAGGGGTCTATAAGCGGTACTAATTTACCCTTAGGTACCCGTCTGCTCGTTTGTCCCCTGTATGATAAAAAAGAATGAGTGATAATATTAAAATTAGATTAAAATATTAGCAGACTAAAGGAACCAAAAGACGGCAATTTAAGGAATTGTCTTTTTTAATTTTACTGTTACAAAAATAAACGTGATAAAATCATTCTCAGATTATGTGATAGATACAATATAAGACGCTCATTTTCGGTATTCACATTTTTTTTGTGCTACTGTCTATTTAAACTAAGCAACAGTTTTATCCGTGGTCGATGTTGTAAGTATTTTATCATCATTATCGTCGTTTCAGCCACAGGAGGTCCCCTGCTGGACTCCCTCAATGACTTCCAAGATTAAGCTTAAAGCTGTATAATATTGGAGGTGTGGCTCTTCCCTCACATCAACATCTAACTCTTAGCATTTGAAACAACAAAGAGCTACTTATGATGAGAAATAAGTTAAATTTAATGAAATATAAACTTGCCGTACCTGTAGGCATTTTATGTGTTAAGCCTACGCATTAACATCTTTTTGACTTTGATAGCAGTTCACGGACTACAATTAATAAAGTATAATTGTGTAATTATATTTTTTTTTTATCTTTTTCATAAAACATAGTTTATATTATACCGTAAATCCAAGCAACCTTTAAACATATCCACAGTGTATTAAAATATACTTTGAATTCTGGTCTAAGGAATTCCACCACAGGTGACTCACCCGGCGTCGAAGAGGACAAAACTATCCTCGGATTCCCTGGCCTCCACGAGCGCTTGCCGGGGGGCGATAGAAGAGGTTATCGTCGCCCAGAGACATTATAGTGAGGTCACCATATAGTTGTGCAACAGATGGCTAAGTCTGTCGGGGTGCACAAGGTTGTCCTTTCTAGGGTAAACGTGAGGCACCGGCTATAAGACCTGGCCGGTTTTAGTCGGTTTTACCGGTGACGACTCTTGGGGGTTTTCACCAAACAAAAAGTCTATGTAATTACAACCAGATACAATATATTGTTATAAGTCAAATAAGTACAGAGTCGGCCTCAGAATAAGTGATCCTAGTAGTCTAAGGCCACTGAGGCTTCGTTCGACGTAGCCTAAGCATTACATCTATCGGGAACAGTATTTTGTCTATACTATAACATCGTGTATAAAAAGGTCCCGATGATTATTTTAGATGTTAAGGCGTGAAAGTTTCTAAACTTACGCTGCCTTGAATTCTGTCCTACCTTCTGAATAATTCAAGAAATTATGTACTTATTTATTGTACACAATTTGAGGAAAAAAAGTAAATAAAAACTTTCAAAACTATAAATTGAATTTAGCAATGGTTGAATAGAATAACAATACTATAGGGATATGTCGTAAACTAGAGGGTATTTTCCTGCTTCGAAAAGAAACCTTATTTACAATCTAGTAGAACCTAGTTTTCATTAATACAACGATGCTTGCGACAAAGGATAATTGAAATTACTTTTTAGTCTGAGGATGTTTAAATGGAGATAAATAGAAATGTAATAGTGAATGTTACATTGTTCATCGTATTAAAATGATTAAAATATTGAATGGAACTTAATTGGTGAGTTTAGATAAAGACACATTTCGGATCATTTGATTATTAAGGTTTAATATATATCTGGACGTCTAATATCAATATTAATATTGATATATTCTATAAATGTCGTTAATAGTAAGTTACACTCTGTGAAAGGATCAAAGACTCAGTTTATTGGAGAATTGAAGCCGAGAACCGTTTTACGTGATGGTGGTGTAGTAGATTGAGAGGATTTCGGGGATACTTGCGAGGGATATTAAAATAAACATAATCGATGGCAGTCAATAAAATTATTTAAATTATTTTTAATTAGAAATAATTGCATTGATTAGATCGAGTGATTCTCTTCGTGTTTCGAGCGATATGATATTTAAAGTTTGTAATCTCTCAGTGTAATAAAGTGGAATAAGCTAAATGATTTAGAAACCTTTTTTGAATGCGTTGTATTCTATGTGTATATGTTACATAATGTGGACGCCAAACTACCGAACAGTATTCGAGAACACTGCGAGCAAAACAGTTGTACAGTAATGTTTTAGTTTTGGGGTTGTGGAACGGTTTAGCGTTGTGAATTACAAAATCAAACGCTTTTGCAGCTTTCTAGATAGCGGCATCAATGTGAGGTATAAAAGTAAGTTTTCTATCCAGAATAACGCCCAGAGCTTTTATAATCTGACTTTTACTCAAACTATAACCATACAAGTGAGAATCTTTATCTATACATTGTAGTTTTCGGGTGAAAGTAATTTCTTGATGTTGAGCTGCATTTTATTTGTAGTACACTAATCTAAAATATTCTTTATCTATCTACCTTTACTTTGATTATTTTTAGATCATTTGCCAACAAGAAGGGCACTGAATTTTTCAAACAGCCTGACAGATCGTTTATAAAAATAATAAACAATAATGGGTCTAGGTGCGAGACCAGAAGTATGCCATAAAGTTATTTTATATGAATTAGAATTATATCCATGTATATCAGCTGAGTATGAAGAAAGCCTTTTTTTTACAACGGGAGAATTTATAGGAATTTTACAAGGAAATACAAGCGGAGGACTAGGTATAGCGTATTTTAATTTTAATACTAAGCTTAATGAATTATTCAAAATTAATTAATATGTTTTATGACTCCCGAACTATTTGCAATGTTGCAGGCTTTTTTGAAATGTTTATAAAATATAAATTAAATACGTATACAGCACTTATAAATTTACAGCACTGATAAACTCTCAAATGTCAGGATATTTGGTATAAAAGTATACAATGTAAGCCTCTTCATATCCCATGGTCCCTAAATTATCGCTGCATGTAGGTATGGTGCATCTCGTATCATATAAAGTTTGGTATATTTTGATTTTAATAACGTTCACAAGATATAATAACGTTTGATACTGTATTGTATCAGTTGCTTCAACTGCCTGCCTGTTTATTAATAATAATAAAATGCCTTCAATTTTGTAAATAGGGACACTTTGTTGACCCAAGCAAAACTAGAAACACCTAAAATTTATAAATTTCTTTGGCAATGATGTAGATACCTTATAAAATTGGTATATAAAAACAATCTTATGGTGTTGGATCCGTTGGATGTCAGCAGGGGTACCCTCTGGGACCAGTCATCTTCAGTTTAGTATTACAACTCATTATTAAGTAGATAAATTCAAATTTTTTGCCTCGATGATGGAACCCTAGGAGGAGATGTAGAGACTGATTTACAAGATGTGACTTTTTGAACATATACATATATATATTTATAAGAAGGCTAAAAACTCAACAGTGATGGTGGTGGTTTTTTTTCTTCTTGGTTTTTTTTTTCTTTTTTTATACAAAAAGGGGACAGACGGGTCACCTGATGAAAAGTGACAACCGCCGTCCATGGACACCTGCATCTCAAGAGTCGTAAGTACGCTGGCCACTTTGAGTGTGATGTGATGGGGAATGCGGGGAGGGGAAAGAAGAGGGTGGTGAGGAGATGGGAAAGAGGCGAAATAAGGAAAGATTAAAGGGGAGACGAGTAGTTGGGCCTCCGGAAACCTCACTTATAACCTCACTATTATATATACAATACATATATACGTGCCTAAGCATGGCTCTACTACTGCAAATTTCTGACAAGACAGATAAACTCTGGACTGAAAAAAATTCTAATCTTTGGCACCTAAAATAAAAGTTTAAGATAAAACGTCTCTTAAACTTCTTGGGTTCTCGGTGCTGGAAGAAGGCTTTCAATGATCTATAGAGGACAAAATCAAAAACTTTGTGATTTTTAAGTTTTTTTTTTATATTGTAGCCTATCCACTTTGCCTTATGGAAAGCAATAAGTGGAGTCAAAGAGTGGTGGTCACCATCCTCATTGCATGTCTAGTCAATGCAGCATGGTGACCCACACTATGGCGGCCTGGTGAGATGCTTTTTTAACGCCCCTTTTAAAAGACCCGGGATTAAAGTGGGAAGGAAACAGGTTTAATTAAAATTTATTTACATTTGGCTATTACTATAGTTCGATTTTGTCTTCTTCTACCTCAACTTACACATGTACTTTGTTCTTCACTTGGGGATATTTAACACTTTTAGAAACAATTGCCAAAATTTTTCGACCCCTAATAAAATTTTAAATGTAGTTTTGAACGTCCGAGCCTGGGGCCTTACTCCGAAAATCGAACGTCGAAGCTTCGGCTGACGGATCGTACGTTTTCCTACCACCAAAGTGTTTCGGATCCGACGTTCGATTCGAAGTTCGTAACTTGACGTTTTGTCTTTCGTTGACCCTACTCCCAAGCGTTATTTTGACGTTAGTACTTCGTTGTTTGACAGAGTTTTGTTCGTAAATATAACCTCACTTCTTGCGATAGCTTTTGAAATAAATTATTGTCGAAATAGCACGATTTTTGCTTTATGGCACCAATTATCGTAACCGAATCGCTTTGGTGGTTTTGACTTTCACGATACAGAAGTGCTAACAAGGAACATTATAAAAATACATTGATTAATTCTGAAGTGTCCTGCAAGACCGATGCCATTAATGCTTGGAAGATGACTTTTCCTAATACTCTATTAACCACTCTATTAACTATTCTCTATTAATCCGTTCTCTCAAAGACAATGGGACAAGCCGCCAATCACTTTTAAAAAGGTTGATTTAATTAAGACCAGGAAGACACGGCATCAGGCCTATGGATTCAGGCATGGCAATTCTTGTAGCAGCAGCGCTGGCCGTATATCAAAATAAAAAATCAAAATCATTTATTTAAATTGAACCATTCATTGGTCCCATTCATGAATTGTCAGGAGTATGAGTATGAATATTTGTATCTCGACATGCCAACATAAATGATATAATCCGTCGTACTCTTGTCACCGCCGGCGTTTCGGGCCTCAATGCAGAATTGTTGAATATTTTAAGGTAACGTAACAGCAACTGTCATTCCATTAACACTCTATAGAGAGATAATAGGTATTCTATTGACATAAACTGTCAGTGATAATAGTGTGGATGGAGTGGCAATATAATTGCAATGGCTCATCAGTGGGGCTGTCAATAACATTGCCATTTTGGTAAAATTAAATATACCATTTCAATATAAATTCAAAATGCATTACGTTTTTTTTTTTAATTTTGTTGCTTGAAATAATTAATTTTATAAGGGTTTATCATATTTATTGATACAAATGTATAAACGTAGCAAAAACCACTTAAAAATAAAATTATCATAAGCTGCTGTACTTCAGGGGGCGCTCTACTATAGATGCAGCTATGCGCGTTAGAGCCCTTGCCAGGGCTCTAACGCGCAGTTTAAATGCGCACGGAAGGAAGTAGTGTCCCGGGAAGAGGTGATGTTGGCAGTGTCTCTCGACATTGCCAACGCTTTTAATACCTTGCCCTGGAGTTCTATTAGGGAGGCCCCCGTACCTCCGCCGTATTGTTGGGGCATACCTAACACAGAGAGCTGTGACCTACCCTAGTCGGGCAGGACACGGTCGGCGAGAAATGTCGTGCGGTGTTCCACAGGGATCGGTATTAGGCCCAATCCTCTGGAACATTGGCTATGATTGGGTGCTGCGCGGTGCGTTTCTCAATGGGGTCGCTGTAATATGTTACGCTGACGACACGCTCGTGACAGCAAGGGGCAAGACGCACCGCGAAGCAGCTATTAAGGCCACGGCCGGAGTCGCCCATGTCGTTCTAAGAATACGGCGACTAGGTCTTGAGGTGGCTTTACACAAATCCGAGGCCGTTTGCTTCCATGGGCCTCGGAATAAGCCACCTGTAGGATCTAGGCTAACAGTAGGAGGCATCAGCATCGGCATCGAACCGACAATGAAGTATCTGGGACTTGTACTCGATAGCCGATGGGACTTCGGATCTCACTTCCGAAGTCTGGCTCCCAAACTTATAACTACCAAACATAAGAGGGCCCGATGCCTCCTGCAGGAGACTCTACGTCAGGGTTATAAGGGGATATCGCACGATCTCTTTTGAAGCGGCGAGTCTCCTAGCCGGCACTATGCCATGGGACCTGGAAGCAAAAGCCCTTGCATCCTCATACCAATGGCGAAAGGAGATGCTGGACCTTGGACTCAGACCTTTACCCGCCGTAATCAAGGCTCAGAGGTTCCATGTCCACCAGGTACTCATGGCTGAGTGGAAAGAGCGACTTGGGCGACCAAGTGCTGGACACGCCACAATTCTGGCTGCAAGGCCGGTCATGGAGGAATGGCTTGAGAGGCATCATGGCAGCCTCTCTTACCGGCTGACACAGGTGCTTACTGGCCATGGCTGCTTCGGGAAGTACCTGTGTCGCATAGGCCGGGAGCCAACGCCTGCGTGCCACCACTGCGGAGGCTGTTCAGAGGATACTGCCCTACACACACTGGTGGCCTGTCCAGCGTGGAGTCAACAACGCCACGTCCTCGAGACAGCTATAGGTGTGGGAAGCCTCTCGCTAGAGACCATGGTGCTAGCCATGGTACAAAGTGAGAGCGCGTGGGATTCCGCCGCCTCATATTGCGAGGAGGTTATGTACGCCAAAGAGGTGGTGGAAAGGGAACGGGAGAGGTCTAGCACTCTCCCGTCCCGCAGAGGACGCTCCAGGCGCCGTAGAGTCGATCTGCGGCCTCCATTATCGCTGGCCTGAAGAAGACGAACCGTGGCGTGACGCGATCTGCGCGCGCCCTTCGAGCTCGGATTGGGAAGGAAATTCCTAATATGTTTCGAGACCACCTGTTTTATAAACAGGTGGTCACGTCTGTCGGGGGTCGAGGGACATCCTTCCTAGGTTATACCTTAACCCCCGACTACAGACATTTGTGTCGGAACACCGTGTGATTTTAGTCGGTTCGATTCCGACATAGCCACTACATCGAGTTTTACTCGATGAGGTGGTCCCCGGGGGGTTTCCACACGTTTAAAAAAAAAAAAAAAAAAAAAGCTGCTGTACTTGCTAATGCCAAACGAAAAAGAAAAAGTGACACCTAAGTATCTAACATTAATGAATCGATTAAAAATAAAGAACGAAGCGACAAAACTTTGAAAATTTACTAAGTAAATCCACTCAAATTTATATTATACTAGATTTTATTGATAAAATGGCATATTATTTATATCTACATACAAATTGTTGAACTGATGTTGCTGAATAAAAAAATAGATAATATTGTTATTTTGTCGTGATTTGTTTGTAGAAACTGTGTGTGTATCATTTAGACGGAATCTTGATTATAAAAACTTTCCTAGTCGTAAAAATCGTATCGTAGTTATTTGGATGGGTCTTCGCAACACCGAAATTGTAAATATTAGACATTTTGTAAATATATAACATATTGCTTGCTATGCGGACTGGTCACATTCTTTGTAGAAGTTTTGGATTTTTAATGAAAAAGGTTGGGTCAGCCAAATGTGACGTATGTGGAAAAAATGATGATGACATCTTACCACATATTTATGAAATGTGTACGGTATGATAGTAAAAGAACCCAGTTGTTAAGTATATTTAAATTACCTCTAAACAATGTTGGCATATTCCAAAGCATTTTAGCTGATCCATGTTTAGTAGCATCTAAAACGCTTTATAATTAAATTTAAAGTATTCATATAATTCGTGAATACTTGCTGTAGTAGTTAACTTAGGCACAAAGGGGCCGGATCGACCGGGGTGTTACCACGGCCTCACAAAAAACCAGTGGACGAACAATGCTTGTATTGCATTTTCGAGTGAGTGAGGGTATCGGATGCCGAACTAACACTTTCTTCTTTCCCCTCCCCTCATCCCCCCTCTTCTTTCCATTCCTTTATTAGACTTCACTTTCGATTGACATCGTCATTTTTATGTACAAAAGCTCTTGTCTTAAGTAAATAAAGAAAATAAAGGTAAAATATATAAAGAAAATTAAATCTTTTTTTTAATAAGGGCGGACAGACGAACAGACGGGTCACCTGATGGTAAGTGATAACCGCCGTCCACGGAAACCTGCAACTGAAGAGTCGTAAGTGCGCTGCCTGCCTTTCAGAGTGATGTGGGGTGGGCAATGCAGTTAGGGGAAATAAAAAAAGGGATCGGTGGTTGAGGGAATATATGTTTATTGACCATATATTTAAGTATATTTTAAAGAGAAAGAATTTTCATTCCTGTTCAAAAATTCAAAAAAATAAATAAAATGTAACAAAATATATAACACGACTGTATTATAAACTTCCTACCTTATTTTGTTGACGTTATCTAGAAATGTTATATACTGCCTCATTCACACTATCGAGACGATTCAAATGATACCTCACACGTTGAAATCATATGAGTACATAAAAAACAAAGAAGTATCAAACATACATACATACATACATACACTCGAAAAACATAAGTCTCCTTCTTGCGCAATCAGGTAAATATACGTTTTTATGAGTAAAACAACATACATATGCTCATGTCAGTATCCCCTAAGGGGTAGGTAGAGGTGTATTAAGCACCCTCACTTTGCCAAATAGAATTTGATCTCACTCACGTAACAGGGGGCAAACCTTTTGCCGTCAACCGGGCACTATATGACTTTATACATACTGTCTGATAGATAATAATCTGATCCCTCAATTTTTAATGATAAATTAAAAGATTATTGGATCCGCCTTCCAAAATCATACATGAAAAAGTAAAATTACTAAAAAAAAAGAAAAAACCCGAATAAATAGCAGACTTCGTTTTTTTTGGTGAAGTTATCTCGATTAAGACAATATAAACGAAACTTTACATGGCAAAATCCATTACACCGTCTAACATACATACATATATTTGTAAGTACATAGATATGTACCTACATACACTCAAAAAACCTAACTTTCTCTTTACGCAGTCGAGTAAAAACAATCAGTAGATATGTACGCTACCAATATCTTATTTAAAATAATCTCACGAACACTTTCCTACAAGGTTTACTCAAATATCCGATTACCACGTGTGTATTTAGAACTTATACGCGCTTGTTCACTATTAGCACAACAAATGACCGTCTCAACTTACGGTGCAGGTTTCAAGTTCCTTTAAGTCGTCTTAAATGACTATAAAAGGCACATAAGTTACATGAAACCCTTATAAGACGACGTACTACGACTAAGTTTACAGACGCAACTCTTTTCGATGCACAATTGTATATCCTTAGAAGGGTAGGCAGAGATGACACAAAAGCCCACTTTGTGCTTGCTATAATTTAGTCCCATTAACATTAAAGGGCAAGTTTTTTACGACACCCACAAAAAGTGAAGGTCACCTCATCCTAAGTTCCAATGTCCGCCCATGGACCAACTCGAGAGTCGTAATTGCGCTGACCGTCTTTGAGTGTGATCGGAGGAGGGGAAAGAGAAGAATTTAGTTGAGTTTTCTATTATACAAAGGTGTTTGTGTCTGCCTGCCGAAAAACAATTGCTTTGCAGAACATAACATAGATGACGGATGTGTAGCTGCGTATAAAGCAATGTACTGTACGATTGCTTCACAAACGTCTCCTGTGATGCCGTATAATCGCACCGGTCGAGCCGGCCCATTCGTCTAAGCATGGCTCTACCACTGTTAAATTGTAACTTTGTATACACGCTGTAAAAGGGACATAAATTGTACTCATCTGCCTACATCCCCGGGGTAGAAAGAAATTTCAATCGCCGACATTTCGCAATCATAGTTTACTTTTAGTTAGTTAACAGTGGGCAAGTCTATCGAACCCTTATACATAGAAGAGATAACTACTCGATGGATAGACTAAATCGCTATTACGCATGCGAGGAGCGGGCGAAAGTTAGTCTATTATATTGATATTTTCTTATCCCTTATAATTATTATTTTCTAAAAAATATACATATATCCTCGAAAGATGAGCCTGAGGTGTATTAATTATTTTTTATTTGGAACTAAAAACAATAAAAAACTAAAACCAAATGGAAACGATGATAGCTGCAAAAGTATGAAACTGTGGCACGGCTACCAAGGGGTTTTAACCATGTTTCAAGTTTATTTTCTACTTTATGACCATTTAGAGAATAAATGTTCTCTAAATGATCATAAAGTCTAGTATAAAAGTCCACATTTTTCTAACCACAATTTTTTCTTACGTACTTAATAATTGGCACACCTATAGCTGTAAACCCCGCACATACTTTATTCATACTGTCGCCATTTACGTCACCCACGAGAAGACATGGAGTGGCCCTAATGTGGAGAGAAAAAAATCTTTATAAAAGCGCAGTCGCTTTATCGGTATCAGTATAACGCAGGCAAAAGCTACTAATATTATGAATAGAATACGAAAAGTCTTCGAATCCGTACAAATGTTCTACCCGAATTACTTACATATTCTCAGGTATATTTTTACGTAAATAATTTGCCATCTTTCTTCAAACATTACAAAGAATCCTTTTCTTAATATACGAGTAGAATGTGAGGGCTAGGTTAACGACTACGTGTTAGTAAGACGGGTTAACTGTTATTGGGAAGGCCGACACAAAAATCCCGACTATGTTGGCGTACATCATGCCTTGAGAACAAACGGCCAGTATTGGCGTATATTTTAAAAGGGTTTAGCATGTTACTAGAGTGTAAAGTTAATTTATTTAACCTGAAAGGAATTAGAAAAACTGGCAATCGACTGCATCATTTACATAGACTTACTTTAAGCTAACTTGAAATTTTAAATGACACTACTATTAAGTGGTTCAAATGACATTTAAGATGGTGTGACAAACAAACATAAAACATACATACATACACACATGCACTCTAATGTTTAAACAGCGACAATATCTACATTTATATATCCTGATTTAATAGCAAGAGTAATATAAAATCTTTAAAGGGCTTTAACTTGCTGGCACGAGCCAGTTCGAGTTACAGGTATGCGAACCTGACTTGCTTATACTCTCAATCCATCTGTAGGGGCCATATACCTTTCCTCTCTTTTCTATACTCCCTTTCCCGTCAGTATACCCTAAATTTTCTCAAAATCTTTTGTAAGTTCTACGAACTGGTTTTATGAACGTATAGTCTGTTAATATTAATGTTTTCTTAATGACACACACGCATGTCATGGATTTTTCCATATAATTATATGGTTTAAGACACTGACCTTTTAATAGTAGTAGCTACCATTGCTACTATACACTCAAGTAACCATAATGACTCAAGACTACCATAATGACTCCCCTCTTCCTGATGGAAAACAATAAGTCACTATCCTCATTACAAGTGTAGTCAATGCAGCATGGTGACCCACACTATGGCGGTCTGGTGAGATGCTTTTTCACGCCCCGCTTCTAAGACCCGGGATCATTGGGAGGGAAACACGTTTGACAAACTTAAACAAAAAGGAATTACATAAATCCCATGTTCACATAATTACATTTTATATTAATAATACTCAGCCAAAGTAAATTATGGTTGGAATAATATTTTTCATATCAAAAAAAAGGTCAACATGTGTGTTTGTTCCGGTCAAATCTCACCCGTGAAATTGACCCGCTTCACCGTGTCCGTTTCCGATTGAGCTGAAATTTTGCATATACCTTACCATACACCGCCAGTTGACGAAAAGAGACATCTTTATGATACGTATCATCTGATTCTAGTTGAAAAAGGTTTTTTTATATTTTTATGTATCTCTTCTCTTTCAGACAGACAGAGAAAAATATTCTAATACATAAAGAAAGCTGTCAATAGTTTTCCATATTTAAAGTATATAAACATCAGTGTCAAATGGAAATAACGTCATTGCAATGTACATTTTTCAGTTTTTTTTAATAATGATTATTAGTAATACTGGACCGGACTTGTCGACTATCGACGACTTATCGTTCGGACTACAGTTCGAGTTACCGGTATGCGATCCTGACGTCCTCGACCTATTGCTTGCACTTGCAATCCGTTCGTATACAAGCTGCCCATTTAATTAAGATTTTAAAATGGTAGAACGATTGCTACTTATCTTTCCATAAAAATATATTATCAAGATTAACAATAACAAAAAGTAAATATATTTTTTTTATTTTGCCAGATCTCGTACAACCTAGCCTATCGCCCCGTACCCGTTTTTTATTTGTGTTATATATATGTATATCCTGTATATGTAGATATCCTTTCCTTTCTTTTTTGTTCTGAGTTTGGGTGGTCTTTGTGACTGCTATTTGAACGCTTGGCAAGCCCCCCGAAATGCACAAAAATAGTAGTTTTTAAAAGAAAAAGTAAACCCCAATTTTCCCACCTTTGAAGTCTCTAGTTGAAGACAGTAGACTTGGACCTTATAATATTTGTGGGACCAAATACTAGCTATCAAAATGTGCATGTTTAATACACGTCTGCCTTTAGGGATACAGACCGTATATTTTTATGTAATACGTTAATAATATCTATCTTAAACGACTTCAAGTAATTACCGTCATAATTCACACATTCACACTTCGCTATAGCATTAATATGTATAATATATTAACAGTTAAGTTTCGTTAATTTTATTAAATTATCATTCGCACTCGTCGATTGTTATAATAATCGATTTAGTTTATTTTACATGCTACATCCCTTTTATATAGGAGATTGACCGCGGTCAAGTCACTTGGGAACGAGTTCGCATCAAGGACGTACGTCTCTGTAAGTACTTCCACAATATCTCTACCGAAGGTTGTTTAGAATTATTGTGCTGTTAGATGATCGTGTAATATTATCAAATACATCTGGATAGAGATTGTTACCAAAGCTAATGTTTGTAATAGGCTATATGTTTGTAATAGGCTATATATTTGTAATAGGCTATGTATTTGTCATGTAGACTACTTGATATACTTACAATTTCTATAAATTAAAAATATGGTCTTCTTCTGTTATTCTTGAATTATTAGGGATAAATAAATTTCGTTAATGTTCTGGTAGCTTAATGAGTTTTATTATAAATGTAAATGTGTCCGGAAAGTTAATGTCAAGTGAAATTATTCTACTCCATAGTAACATTATTCTTGTTGCACCCTAAGAGGTAGGCAGAGGTGTATAAAACACCCTGATATAGCCAACATAAATTTGTCAACTAATTTTTTTACATTTTGCAACCTTATTGAAAAAAAATCAATTCCGAGGATAGGATGGGGGAGGCCTTCGTTCAACAGTGGCCGGCGATAAGCTGATGATCATGATGACGAAGATCATAAATGCCTCACCAAACTAGTTTATTTCCCACGATGAGGCTGCCCAATTGACTTTTTTTTTAATTTATATCGCTAGATGGGATTCTAAAAATAGCCAATCTGCTCATTAGAAGTAATGGAGAAAAAGTAACTCTCATACATACATACATAAACCCTAAAACCTTACACTTCTTATGCAGTCATGTAATTAACGTCATTTAATATATCTTACCACATAATAATATACAACACGTTGTCGGCATATTTCCTTTTAGAAAAAAGTTTCAATATTCCGAAAATGTTCCATGATTCCGCGTCCCTGTTTGACGTCAAAATGTCCAGTTAAAATTTGCTTTCTGAACTAGTTCGGGGACTAAAATATTAACAGTAACCACAAAGTATAATTATTCAAATTAAGTAAAACCGCTGTATATGTACGTGTAAAAAGTTTGCATACATGAAAAAATTATAAAAGATATGAAACCCAACTCCAATTTTAATTTTATTTTTTTTTGGGTACGTTATCGCGATATGTTATAATCCTATGGCGCTTGCGCTATTGAGATTGATAACTTACAATGTAAAATCATACATACGTTTGTCAGCGAAAGTGCTCGGACTCTAGTTGATTGCTGGTGGTAACTGTCTCGTTATATCTAGTAGTAATACTACGATAAATTTTAATTTCATTTATTTCGATCTATTAACTTAAAATATTGTGTAAAATCTCAATGATTTGTTATGGAAAATCTGTTATTAAAATGCTTATGAAGTTAATTAATGTAAAGTGAATTTATTGTAGTTTGTTAAATAACAATTTAATTTAATTTGAATTCCTATATTATACCTATACACCACGTGTACGAGTAGAGGTTATGCCTCGAGCGGAGTCGAGAAACATTCTTACGAAATGGTAGGAGGGAGGGATTATTGACTATTGACACATCGTAGTTGAGTTATTGAGTGTATTATAGCAATTATTGTTCGAGTGATGAGTGATTAGTGATTGTCAAAGGTGAGATTGGTGCTACGAACCCCATGCTTGTTTAAAATGTTATTATAAAGCAAATTGATTTTTAGACGGACTGTAGCGTGTTTTGTGCCTGCATTCACATACGATGACGCCCACTATATAAGTAACACCTGTGACAACGGCGATGTCGTTTATTCGTTTCCGACATATTTATATATACAAACATATACTCAAAAACGAAAACCTTCCTCCTTGCGCAATCGGGTTAAAAGACGTAACCTCTTTTGACTTTGGTGATAACGGTAAATTTATCTATAAATTTATCTTTTGAAATTGGTATATTCTGTAGTGTGTGCATAATATGCAAATTATACATATAGTCTTAGTTGTATTTTGTATTCATAGACAGCTATTCGGGGTAAAAATCTCTGTCATAAACATTTCTAACTCTGTCAGAAACCTGTTATGAGTGTAATAGTGGGCTGCACTGAAAATTAGTTCTGGGATGATTCATATCAACCCAGTATATGCTGAAGATCCGTCCAATATTGTAAGACATTGCTGTATTTCTTAGTATTAGATACCGCATGCTGCTACGTCAAGAATGAAACGTCATTAGGTTCATGGACTTAGTGAAGTAGACAACACTAAAGTTAATTCAGCATAGATAAAAAAAAATACGGGCAATCTCTGGGGACTGCCGATAAAAGTGAAAACTAAGTAACTTGTGAATTGTATCGTCGGACTATTAGATTATACACAGTATACATATAGCTCCTGGAAAGCGTGCGGTGACGATGACGCGATTTCCATGATTTTTGTTCACCCAAAAAGTGATCAACGCGCCCAAAGAAGTTTTCACTTCAACATAGAATGAGTGTCGCTCTGTACTATTCTGTATGCTATATATCATTGTCATGATTTGCTGTTGAGTAAGGTATTAATATTATTTATTAAGTTAACTATTTTAAGTAACTTTTTGCATTTTCTTTATTTCTTTCTTTCTTCATTTCGAATAGCTTTGTAAATTCCTAGTGACTATTATCTACTGACGACTAAACGTTGATTACTATCAAGGAATTATGCCAAAAAAAACACGTCAAAAAAAATTCTCATAGGTCGTAAGTTTATTAAGCTGAGATTTACGTTTTCCTAAATCTCGATATAGAAACCTATTATAAATATAGTTTCATAGTCCCCTCATCCCATACGTAAAGCCCAAATGTTGAAAATTAATTATATTACTTACCGAAGATCGTCAGAATGTGTTCATATTTCCCAAGAGATGAGAACGGCCCCCATGCCGATGCCGATGCCCGAATGCCGTAGTTAGCAGTCAATAAGAGCCCAATGTTAGGTATGTCTTTACCTTTCACCTTTCTAAGGATTTATTGTGCATCAATGGGTTTTTTGCTTTTATTACTATAAGAATCCCGAGGGATATGTACGCTTGTTAATGAATTTGGGTAAATTGTAGCCAAGTTAGCTTCCACTAACTGAAAGATACCGTGTAGATAGAGAACAGGAATCTCTGAGGCTTTTATGGAGACGGAGTCTGCTTTGTTCGTATTATAATATATATCGATGTATAATTACATACTGTTGATTAAAAGTAGAACTGTTTATAAAAGTAGTCGGTTAGGGGTAAATTAAATTATAAGAAATTAAATTTATCTCCTATAATTTTTTTCAGATATTTTTACTAATTTTCACATCAATTACCGAAGTGCCCAAATGACGGTAATAGGCGTGCCCCCTATTACGTTTGAATAGCTGGACTTCACAGCATAATACATTGTAGCTGGTACTGAATAGTTTGTCAAAGCTATAAATAAACACGTTAAAATTTTACATACCACTATTTAATTAATGGACTCTACATTAATTATAACGTGAATTTGATAGCTTTGGTACTGGAATATAGATTGTCATTTTATCAAACTATATAATGACTAACAATATATATTTATATATATACATATATATAATGGGGCCGGGTAGAAAATCATTCACTATCATTATTGCATTTTTTATTAATAGATGGTATGACCAAATAGTTTTTTTTAATGATGTTAGTCCGTTTCTATTAGTCTTTAGAGGTATAAATTTAGATATGGTAATTGTTACTCGTGTTACTTAAAAATTGCATTGATATCAAAAGAAACTTGGCATTCAAACTTGTATTTAATTTTACACAATCCATTATATAACACTAATTTTACTTTATTAATTTGGACTTTAGCGGATTAACAATATATATGTAATTCAAAAAAGTCAAGCAATTTAGTTTTGTGGTTGAATGCTGAACCGGAGATCGTGTGTTCGATAATCCACACTAGATAAAAATTTGTGTGATCCACAAATATTTGTCCCTAGTGTAGGTGTTCTTATTTCCGTACGAAAGCGGTGTAAGGGTGCTCTTTCGGCATCATATAAACACCTATTTGTTTTTTCTAGTTCGAAGAAAACCTTTTACATAGTTAATTAGGTAAGAAAAATTCAATAAAATGTGTGTTCTAAGGCTAGATGGGGCAACGAAGAAATGCTACGATTTCCCCCGGCCCTGATCCCCGCGTTCGATTTGCACGTACCTGTGTGAAACAAACAGGGCTCACGTACCTTCCGTCTGGGAAAAGTTTAAAGCACTATGTAACACAAGTTATTAGAGTATTACACAGATCATGTAGCTTCATGACGCCAAGAAGTAGACGTCTTTTTTTATAATATAGGGCGACAGACGAATAAACGAGTCACCTGATGTCAAGTGACAACCGCCGTTCATGGACACCCTCAATCCAAAAGTCGTAAGTGCCTTTGAGGGTGATGAGGGATGGGGGGATGCGGGGAAGGGAAAGAAGTCCAGTCGTCTACATAGTCTACGTCTAGATTTTAAACTTAAAATACTATATTATTCAATAACTTCAATAAAATAACTGAATTTATACAATAACAAGCTAACAGTGAAACGGTAACGTGTGAACAAACTCAGAGAGAGATACCAAATCGATTGGAATTCTTCTCCTAATAATTCGATATGAAACATCCCGACTGTTGGACAACAGTTAATATTTACTCAAGTCTGCTTTTAGATAACACATCATGCACACAAACACATGTGGCTTTGTTTATAAAATTTGTATTCGTCGATATAAAAATATTTTACATAAATAAAGAAACCAAAAGTTTTGTAATATACTTCATACATACATCACGCTTGTTTCCACGAAGGGTTTGGCAAAGATATTAAGCGTCCACCTTTGCCGGCATTAATATTGTCCCACTCATGTAATATGGACGCTAATCGTTCACTTTGGGAATTGCCAGGAAGTCCGACCCTCTAAACTTTATTTTTTTAAACTAATCCGGTAGTCATTTAGTATGAAAAGCTTAAAGAGTCCTTAACAATAAGTGGTTACAAGAGAATACAAACTGATGGGTTGGTTATATCTGACGAATGCAATTCCGTCGATCAATATATTTCAAAACACTTTTGAACACAATGCAGAGACTGCAACCAAACTCGTAGAGTAGGGGGTACAGAGTTCGATGATATGATTGCCCATATTATCACCACAATTTCCCACGTACTTTCAATGAAGTATACGCATAACATCATAATACATATTATAGCACATGTCATTGTGTTGGGATAAAAATACATACCTCAAAAATAAAATAAAAAGAGATAATCGGAAGATTTATGTATCTTCGTAGTTATAATGGGCTTTGGAAAAATTATACCGTTGGGATCTTTAATGGAATTACCTATATACAGTGTACAGTGTTTTTCAATGTATTGATTAATTAATAGTAGAATTGGTAACTAATTTAAATATACATCGTTTTCATAAAGTTTCCTAATTTATTTTAATAGCGTTTTAATTTTTTCTTCTTCTACAAATCTAGATCGTGTTAATCATTTTCTATTGTTAATTAATCCAGCCAATTTCAGACATTTTTATAGTGTTTACTAACAAATATTAGGCATTCTTGTTACCCTCCAGCTAAGCTAAATACATGTGCTGAGGGTCAGAGTTCTACAATCAATAATAAAAAGGAAGAACCCACGACGGTAGTGCACTGGTGGTGGGGTTTGAACCTGCAACCACGTGATTGCGATTTACGCAAGATAATAATGACGCTACCGCCGCTCTTTAACTCCTAATGTTATCTCTGTACATAAACATGCTCATGCATCATAACCCATAAGAAGGAGCAGAGATGTATTAAAAATCCACAATTTACCAATTAGAATTGGGTCCCACTAACATAACAGTTGGAGAACCAATTGCCGACAACCGGTCACGCTATGACTGTATACATATATATTGTCCAACATATACATTACAGAAAAAATCCCTTTTCGCCTTTAACAACACCCCAAGATATGTGGTGGCCCTATTCTTCTCCACCGTAACCCACGTACCCCATACATAGAATTGATGTATGAGGAAAATATTCACTTATAAATCTTACTAATTATAAGTAGTACAGATACAGAAAAAAAAATACAATTCCACTAATGTATCCGTAAATAGGTTCACCGTAAACATTAGCCTGTCTGATTATAATACATTCACATACACATACACATTGTATTATGTGTGTGTGTATAAATAACATATATTAATATGCTTGTTTTACAAAATTAATAACTTGCAACAAAAATTGCTTGCTGACTGGTTCCGGCATTACTATTGACTTTTATAGTGTTTTTGTCTAAGACACAGAAGGTCGTACACGAAATGAACCGTAAATCGTTATGTGTATAAGAAAATGGAAGTCAATCAATTCCTATTATTTACTGGTCCTGTGTCCAGTGGGGCCTCTAAACATTGACTTTTTACTAAAAATGAATATGTTACTAATTCAAATAATTAATAAAGCTACCTAGTAACTATTTTTTAAAAGATAACTGCCGCAACAGCATTCTCCCTCAATCAAAGAAACAACGCACACAAATAACACTCCGACTTGGGATCACTACTTGGGGACACACAAATTATTGTCACGTTTGGGAATTGAACCCTCAGCTTCCGGCTCAGCAGTCAGTCAGTAGCAGTCACTAGACCAAGAAGCTAGTCAAAGATCTATCTATCTATCTTTGCGGAGTCCTTAGGTACATAACATATTATATGTTTAGTCTTTACTGTAATGTTTGAACTTTACTTCTTTTTTATAAGCTGACTGTAAATATTATTCTTTATAACACTCCCACTGTTTAGACGATTGAAATTACTCCTCACAATAAATAATGTAACCTTCTGTAGCCTAAACGGCTTTGTATAAGGATACCACAGCCTCACAATAAACCGGATGTCAAACAATGCTTGCACTGTTTTGAGTGAGTGAGGGCACCGGAGGCTCAACAACTCCTTTCCTTTTTCCCTGCACTCGTACCCCTATCTTCTTTTCCTCCCTCATCCATACTTTCCTCATCCCCGCCCCCTTCATCACCCCCTCATCACCATCAAAGGCGGACGGTGCACTTATCACTTATGTATCAGGTGACACATCTGTTCGTCTGTCCACCTATATCACAAAAAACATAATGTACTATACGTCCTTACATAAATCAACACAAATATCATCAATGACAGAAATGATAGTTCACAATTGAATAGAAAGCATTGCGAAACTAGAACAACTTTGAGAGCTGCATTAATTGACAGTTTGAGTACTGACACCCAGAGTTATTAATAAGAGATAGTTAGGCAGGCACTGTCCAACAGTGCTGATGTTATTGCAAACACATGGAAGTGTAATAATATATCTAACCTGGAAGTGGTTTGTATTAAAAGTTGACAACTATTGTTGTAGTATATATACTAAATTAGCTACCTTATATTAGGACTCACAATTTTTCATACAAATGTTGCACCAAAAGAATTGCCGTGAGTGATAAGACCATATATTATACCTAATGTTTGCAATTTGTCAGTGTTGTTAATCTCAAAAAAGTCATATCATCAATGATATGACTTTTTTAAATAAAATAAATTAGAAGTCTATAGTAGTGCCAATTTCATAGGTCACATTTACCGTCTGTCAATCTGTTGGTTTACATTGTCTTCTTTTGTCATTAAGAACATAACATTTTATGCTCTCCATTGCAAGGCTGCGTTGTCGAATTTTGAAAAAATGTCATATGCGGTCTATTAAAAACTGATCGAATTCAAATGTGACCTATTGAGTTGGTTCTACTTTAAGTAAATGTATAACCGAAACTCGAGATTCTTTTCAAGCATTGTACAAGTATGCAATAATATATAATAAAATAAATGTATTAGAGAACAATAGTAAACCACTAAGTTGAGCTTCACATTATTTTTTTTTTTTTTTCAACACATTTATGATATAAAAACAAAATGAAATTTATTATATTTCTAGCTGACCCGGCAAACGTTGTTCTGCCATAATCATTTAGGGGTATGAAAAATAGATGTTGGAAGATTCTCAGACCTGCTAAATATGCATATAAAATTTCATAAAAATCGGCCAAGCCGTTTCGAAGGAGTATGGTAACTAACATTGTGACACGAGAATTTTATATATAAGATTACATTATAATATTATGTTTTCTGAAAAAGAGCTATAACAATGGATTGATCTCTTCAAATCTTTCGATTTTTATATTTTTGTCTTTTATAAACTTTTTGAATTATTCTCTTTATAAACTCTTAATCAATCATCAATGATGATGATAATCTCCTAATGTTTCAAGGGTGTTTGTTACCTTGAAAAGTATGTTTTTAATCTGTTTAAGTAATATTTCGTTCACCTCAACTTCAGTTAAGTTTAAAAAAACAATCGATTAATAACGCCCCAAAGCCTGTTGTGCGACTTCTTTCATCAATTACTTTCGATTATGAAGTTTCAATTAGTTTCCAACACCTATTACTTTGGGTAGAACTTATATTTCAACGTATTCTTAACCTTCTAGATAACAACGGAATAGTCTCTAGAAATTATGTAGATGCTTATCGATGAGGGGCTGATTGAGTCATCGAGATAAATTCATGAATTTGACTTTACGCCTGTCATGCTTTGACCAATCAAAGTTCTTGCTCGAGGCAAACATGATTGAGAAGTATTCCAAGCTTTGTTGCGAAAATGTTCCATCGTTTCAGAAACTCTAATCATTTGTTTGTATAAGGTGAACTTTGATTCTTAACTTTGAACTTATATTAATATGGAGACGATTAAACTCAAGCATAGAATTGCAGATTGAAGGTGTAGAATGTCGTCCCACGTTTTTCTAAATTTTTAAATCGGTTGGATTACGTGCGGGCTTGTGTGGGTTTATGTGCAAGGATTAGTTGGATTTCCTACTAAACTCAAAAAAAAAGTAAGATTATAAAATATATTTGATAACATATTCTTCAATCAAACGAATTGACACAGTATTTAAATAAAGCAGTGAGGTTCACCGAAGGGTAGAATAGGGCCCTTCCGTGAACCTCACTGCTTTAGACAGACAGACATACAGTACCCGGCTACTGTACTACTATAAGCTTGCCTCCTAATACTCAAAATGTGGATGTTTAATACAGCTCTCCCTGCCTCTTAGAGGATACAGGCGTGAGCGTATGTATATACGTATGTTTTTAATTATACCGAAAAATGGTTTAAAGTAGATAGAAAACACAACACCGTAGTAACAAACTCTAGTTTTACAAAATTATGTATAGTGCAATATAGATAAATTTTATCTTCTAAGGATTTAAAAATTTTTTAAACACCAATGAATATTTAAAAGCTTAAAAGCTATAAATAATGATTTTTTTTTTTTTTCATGTTGCACACTGTAGTTTCTGCTCCAAATTATAGTCTCATATACAGTCGTGGTCAACTAATTAAGGACATTCAAGATAGTGGACAGCAATAACCGGCTATGTACATATAAATATAAAACCCTGTTGATTTCTCAGTAACTATTATTTGCATAATTTGATCCGATTATTATACTATAAATGGCTGTAAATAAAAGATTAAATAAATATAAAAAAGTGTTTAATATCAAAGGTTAACCATGTATTCAATTTAAGGTACAATTCTGTAGCTGGACATTTAATTAAGAACAGTAAAGTAAAATGAAAAATAGAGTTAAACAGAACTAATAATCTGAAGTATTTTAATTTCTTTAACAACTTCATTTTATTACGGGTAAAATCAGTACCCAGTAGCAAAACCTTTGTTAGTAATTACCGCTTGACACCGATGTGGCATAGACATTATCAGTTTCTGACATATTTCAACAGGAATGTTTGCCCATGCCTCACAAAAAGCTTCATTAAGTTCATCTAAAGTTGTGGTACGATAAATGGCAACTTTTTTCTTAATTTCGTGCCAAAGGTGCTCGATTGGGTTGAGGTCGGGGCTATTTGCTGGCCAATCTAGCACTGATACCGACTGTCTGTTAAGAAACGACTTGACTGAACGGGCTGTATGTTTTGGGTCGTTATCATGCTGAAAAGTCCATATAATAGGAAGATGTTCCTCAGCATAGGGAAGCATAGTTTCTTTTAATATTGCCTTGTATTGATGTTGGTCTAAGTTACCCTGAACTTTCCTCACAGGTCCCACTCCACGTCCAGAAAATGATCCCCACATTTTAATGTTTCCTCCGCCATGTTTCACCTGCTTTTTTGTGAATCTTGGATTCATTTCCGCTTTTACAGGACGCCGTACGTATTGCCTTCCATCTGAAGAAATCAAATTAACCTTGGTCTCGTCAGAGAATAATACATGTTGCCATTGGTCGTAGGTCCAATGTCCATATTTACGTGCAAACGCCAAACGTGCATTTCTATGCTCTTTCTTTAACAACGGTACTTTGCGAGCCACTCTTCCGAACAACCCTGCTTCTACCAGACGTCGTCGAACTGTCCTCGCTGATACACTGACTCTTTCGTCTGCCCCAAACACTTCATGTTTAATTAAAATAGAGCCTAGAAACGGATCTTTCTTAGCTAACCTGGTTATCATTCTATCTTCTTGCGGAGTTGTTTTTCTCGATCTTTTTTTTTCTGGGCACATTTAAAGTTGTGTTATTGCGCCTGAAATGTTGCACTGCATTGCATACCATAGTTTTTGAACAATTTAAATATCCTGCTATCCTTCGGTATGACCAACCACGCTCGACAAACTTCATGATAATTTTTCGTAGTGTTGCATCGCAACTTTTATTTTTGCCCATTGTTCTTCAAAATAACTCTCAAAACTTGAAATTACAAATCTAGATTGCCGCCAAAACTACCACAAAGAATAGGAGAAGAAAGAAAATAATAATTGAGATTCAGATTTTGAAACTAGAACGCAATATCTCAGTGTCCCTAATTAAATGGCCAGCCAGCATTCTTTGAACAAATAGCACTGTGATCATCTATCAGCTATACTGTAAAGAGGTTTAATGTTTAGGAAGTGGTTATTGTTTGTATAATTAGGCACATAAATGACTAATTATACTTACATGTAAAAGATGTGTAATATTGTTTAGACTCGTTGGAAAATAAAAAATAAATTCACAATTTGGATTAACTAGAGAGTGTCCCTAATTAGTTGACCACGACTGTATATCTCATTAATTAGCTTTATTCAGATGGTGTGTGTGATTATTCAACTATTCACTGTCAGTCATACTTTCAAGTCAGTGACAGGCGTAAATTGAAAAAGTACGTATATTGGAAAACTGTTACTACTAAGACAAATTTCTTCACGTAAGTTGAAGAACTGACATTAATAACACTAAAATAAAAGTTAAATATCAATGAAATTAGTATGCGTAGAATTCAAGTTCAAAACGATCATTAGACACCTCATTGAAACAGATTAATTTTCTGAGTGAACTATGAGACGCAGTGAATTATAAATTTAAGTTATTTTAAGCTTATTAAAACACGAAGTAATTATAAATTTCACTTTCCACCATCAGACCCTTAGCATAAAGTACAGTAAACACATGGAAGTTATTCATACGACTCCTCGTATTTCTTCAGTAACTACAAATGAACTCGAGAGGTTCATTTGTAGTTACTGAAGAATTTCACTATCCGCATCATCCAATATTAATTTCCAAACTCAACAATATGAGCGTGCTTGAGCTTGATTCGTTATAACTATAAATATGAGCCTCAACCCGAACGGTACTAGAAACTACTAAAAAACTTCCTCTACCTCTGAACTTTAAAATTGAATATTGTATTCCAAACTATACAAAGTTACATTTTGTTATGCTAGTTCATTAGTAACAAGTGAAAATGTGTAATTGGCTTTTAAAAATAGTCGGATATGTACATACAGACGAACATAGACCCTCCTCTTTATTGAAGTCGGTTCAAAACACTGTGACTGGCGTATTGGTTCAGTGGTTAGTGACCCTAGCAGATAAGTCAGAGATCGTGGGTTCAATTCACAGATGAGACAAAAATAAAAAATAAGTCTTTAAATATTTGTTGAATCACCAGCTAAACAAGATTAATTCCTAATGCGGCAGTGGACTTTTAAAAAGTTTAGACCTTACTCAAATAAATGCTGCACCGAAAGGACTGGTCACAAAAACTCATTTAGGTGCTGTATTAGTTTAGTAGACGTCAGCAAGTTCTTGGGTTGTAACTGTTACGGTCATTTACAAGACAAATTGCTGTCGTTGTGACACATATTACTTTAAGGACGAGTTTCGAGAGAAGTTGTACAAAATGGGTAATAAAGGCTTTAGTTTTTAATAGAAAACTCTTAGTCGTTTCACGTCTAGAATAACTTATATTAGTGTAGGTACGACTATCGGTGTAAATTGAATATAAATTGTCTGTCATCTATTGTTTAGTGAGCTGTATTTGTTCAATTATAGTGAAATGGAGTGGGGTAAAATCAATGGATTTTTTTTTTAACTTCAATCAAAGAATCTTATACTAAAATAAATAAAAAAATATAAAAACACTAGCTTTAGTACTTGTAGTTTTGTGACGATGACATTTTGTTAAGTGGTTACGTGAAAAAAGAAGTTAACACACAGACAGACAAATATATTTCGCATTTATACTATAACTAGCGCAAGGACGCTGCTGTCTAAGACTTTCCAAGACAACTGGTAGACAATGACTGACATAAAAATCTGCAGCAGCAGTTACAAATTGTTGCGAAATGACCCGTCCGTCCAAAGAATGAGGTAATCATGTTTTTCCCTTGACTTCTGCCCTTCTTTACTTTTGTTGACAAATCTTCGAAACATCATTGCTCAGATTCGTAACAATACATACAGTATATCCTGCTTTCATTATCTGTAAACCAAGTCATATACAGCATTCGAGTCACCTCCGTCATATTTTTCAAGCATTGTACAGCACCAATCCAAACGACGACGGCGTTTTTGATCTTCAGTCAAATTATGAGGTCTAAATGTTCATGTAAGACTTTTTGTAAACAAAAATTACCGCCAATTTATAAAACAAAGGACATAATAAATATATTACATCTACAGATTCCCATAGAGTTCCAAATTCGAAATTTTAATCAACTTTATTATAGGTATATTCTAAAAACTTTCAATGACAGTTCATTTTTAAAAAGTCAAATATTAAGTATATTTATATTATAGTATAAGTAAGTTACGTTAAGTTTAAGTATATTATTAGTACATGACAGTCGTTTGTTAGTCAGACTCGCACTTGTCCGATTTTTAAGTGTTATATATGTTTTGTCGACATATAATCGACACAGCTCTCAATAAATTGACAGCTCACGCAGTCTATGCTCTGAATAGGCCACAATTACGTTTAACTGTTTTTTTTATTTAAGAGGAGTACTTTTGACTGACTAACAGTTGCTACTGCTACAGTCCTAATCTGCAGCAACTGTCACACGGGCTGCCTGCTTTTTTTGCTAATGTATCCTACTCTTCCAAATGAAAAACACAAGAACATTTAGTACCTACACGTTGAGACGCACGAAGAGATCAGTTCATAAAGAACTAGTGCCAGCTGGAAGATCTAATGTTTAAATTACAAAAGCGAACGAAACAAAACTTATGTAAACAGGCAAAAAGCCAAATATTCAACTCAACACCGGTCTAAGTTGAAACACTTACACAACTAATGCTGTAATGATACGAAAGTAGAACCGTGAAGCTCTAAATGGCACCCTACCACCGAATTGGCACCGAAAAGCCAAAATGAACAACATGAGACTTAACTATATATCATGAACTCATGATTAAGTGTAGTATGGAATAACAACGAATTTCACAAAGCAAATTCTTAATACTAAAAAAACATTAAAAGTCCAATTTGCTTTCGAGGATATAATTTCGAGATTGTTATTTTCTAGACAATCATACTTAAATTGTAATTCTACAGAGAAAGGCACTGTATACGAAATTATGAGGCGTAATATAATATTGTTTGACCAACACAGTTTGTAGATCACGTACAAATGCGGGCCACGAGTAGAGCGGTAATCTAATTAAATATTCTTTGTCCCTTCTCTAAAATGGAAACCTTTTAAAAACTATTTATGAAAACTTTAAATGTATATTTCCATTTTCTGTCTAACATATAGTTTTCTTCTTTGCAGGAATTATTGTAGCAGATTAAACGTGCTACAGGAAAAGAAAGCTCATGCAGTCAAAAGCTTGGTGAGTATTTCGAAGTTAACAAGCTAGCATCTAGCATTTGAAAATAACTAACAAAATACCTTTCATAAACAAAAAACGAACGGCTTTAATAAAATTCAAATAGTAAACCGTAAATCAAAACATAAACATATTTACATAGTTATATGACAGCAATACGTAGATTTTTTTTTATGCGATAGGGCGCAAACGAGCAGACGGGTCATCTGATGGTAAGTGACTAACGCCACCCATGGACACCCGCAACTCAAGAGTCATAAGTGCGTTGCCGGCCTTTTAGGGATTTCGGGGCCTTTCGGGGATGGATATTTAGTCGCGTAGGACGATGGCGAAAACCTGCAGCCAGGTATAAGTCCAAACAATTCCTCTGAACACTCCCATGAAACAAGCGATAGAGGATGCATAGTGAAGCTACATCTCTACGGAACGCCAAGGTGTCAAGCCGATCAGAAATATCTTAAATCAGATAGATAAATAGAATATTCTTTATTGTATACCATGCCACAAAATACATATAAAAAATTTTACCTTACAAATTTGATTACAAAGGGTTCTAAAAGCTACTTCTACCAAGCAATCTTAGGATAATAGCCAAATTTGTAATAAAAATATAGTAGTTGCTAATAAGAATGTTTCAATACGTTCTTTATTTTTATTTCATTCAGTTATTTATTCTCTCTTCAAAAATAGAAAAATATGTCAGTATGACTTCTACAATCGGTAGTTTATAGCGCATTTGCGAGACAATAAATTTAAACAAAATAAAAACAAGGAAAACAACACAGTAATATGTAATCAAGTGTTTTACCCACTTTAATATTGTTGTATTATACTTTTATTATTTCAACAAGTTTATATTTGAAACTGCTTAATTTTTCTATCTCGGATAAATTAAAGGAAGGATAAGCAAATTGTTAATTCGTGGAACACGGGAGCCGTGCGGTTAATAACTAATACGTCTACACGCGTTCCTTAAATCCGTATTACATTATCTATATCAATTAATAGAGATATAATACAGAGAATAGCCAGCAAAATAACAGAGACAAAGATAATTTAAACGACATCGGAAAAGAAGGACCATTGAAAATTGAGGATTTTGTAGAGATTCCATTATCACAAGAAAACAGTAAATGTTTGCAAATATCATACAACTCAATGATTTGAAGAGAAAAATGTTTTCCTATTACACTTTTAACACAGTTTTTCTTGATAATCATCGCAATCGATATTATAACTATTCCGGCGTATAAAGACGTTCTGAAAATCATTAACTACTGGGCAATAGTATAAATTCATCAAATAATCTCCATGAGACATAGAGCTAATTACCTAATTGTTATCAGAACACAATTGTCAGTAGTTCTCTGACTATATTTTTTGAAAACGACTTCTTCAACCAGTCGACGATGTTTTTGGTTTTTACAAAATGTTGGAAATGTAGGTACTAATATAACTACTAAATTAGTTAAACTAAAGTAATTAAAAAGGTGTAACTATTTGGCTTTAGCATACTTATTACTTAAAGAAAAAGCAATGTATATGTCATACAAATGTATGTATATTTTGCTCTTAATCCATTGATCATAAAATGAGAAAACAACAAAGACATTACGAAGCCTTGGAGAATAATAATAATTTCACCAAATATAAATAAATTTCTATTATATATAGTATATATAATTATTTTAATGTTTTACAATTAAGTTCGTTTTATACAGATATGAAAATGAAATGAACTAGATAGAACTAAATGCATTTTCCAAAACATTATCTGTAAGTTTAAAGCTTTGGGTTGGGCAAGAATGCAAAAAGGCGACCACATACATTAAGTGATTCTCTAGAGCGGCCATTATGTGCATTTGAATAATGTTTTTCCTTTAATCTACGTCAAGATTACATGACCGACTTGATGTGCGTGTTATTTACGACCTTAATTTTATTGGAAGAAAATTAACAAAGTACGAATAGGAAATGCGGAGGAGGAAACAATATGTGACGAACAGTCCGATTCCATCGCAAGTTAATCTTGTTAAAGTGACTGGATAGTTTTGGCATGTAAGCGGTGAGACATAAACTACTGATTGCGTATATTGTTTGAAATGTAATGTATATTTGGTTCTCGTAGTTACTTTATAATTCAACCAAACATTTTTTTACCGACTTCAAAGAGGAGGAGTTCCTCATTTCACTTGTATTTATTTTTATTTTTGTTACATTAGAAATCCGTCTCCGTTGTACGAAATTTATAAACCGTTATTAAATTTTTTTTTTCTGTTTGAGTGTGTATACTTCCCCTTTGGTCCCATATAAGACCATATATAGACAATGAACTTCAGAGATATGTAACTTAACTCCTCACCCCAAAACAAAAATTCTGAAATAAATAATATTGCTTTGTTTTTATTTATTAATGTATTTATTTATCTCTTTATTGTACATCATACAAGTAATAGAAAAAAATATATTGACATGATTGCATGTATTACGGTATAACAATTGGCGGTGTTATTACTCACGTTATCACGTTTTTATTGTTTATATGTGTTGTTGGTAGCTGACTACTGGAAAATAAAAGGGGGTGCGTCAAAATGTAAACATTCCGGATACAATAGTATCAAAGGCCTTATTACGATTGAAAGTCTTGTCGAAAAAAATTTTAATGGCACATGAAAGGCGGCTATCAACTTTTTTTAAAGTCAATTTCATATTTAAATGGAACTTTAAACCGTAAAAGGTTTCCAATTAAACTAATCGAGATTATATATTTGGTATGTAAGAACGGAATTCAATAACTTTGATATTTTCAACAATTTTGATGACTTTGTAGCATTTAGACGCTTAAGAGAGAGTTGTATTGCAATTAAAGTATTATTGATGAACAACCCTTAATTTTACGAACTAATGTTTTCTGACCTAAGAGAAATACGTATACTGACAACTTTATTTAACTAAATAAATAAACTAACTTAATAAATTTCATAATAAAAAAGAAAACAACGGTTAACTATTTTTTTTTGTAGCGTGTTTAGGGGCCACTCCGTTAATAATACTGTTTCGCAGCAAGACTGGACCGGAACCACGGTGACCTGTACTCCTCCGATATAACATTTCCGTTCAATTACCTGAATCTCGTTCGATGCTAATCGCGAGATTAATTCTTTTTATTTCTCTGTATTTAATCCTTCGAGATAAAATTATGAAAACATTTACTAAACTAACCTTATTCCATACTCTTATGTATCGTGGTAGAGCCATGCTTAGGCACAAACGGGCTGGCTTGACCGATAAGATACCACGGCCTCACAGAAAACCCGTCATAAAGCAACGCTTGCGTTGCATTTCGCCGAAATTAGAGAAGTTTCCGGACGCCAATTTCCCTCTCTCCTCTTTCCCCTCCCCTCACCGCCCTTCTCTTTAACCTAACGCATCCCCACCACTCATCACCTTCAAAGGTGGACACTTGACGTGTCCATGGACGGAAGTTGTCACTTGCCATTAGATGACCGGTCTGTTCGTCTGTCCCCCTACATTGTATAAAAATAAAATATTAGGGAAGCAATCCACGCAAATGCTGTTTGAATCTGATCGAATAATTTCAAAATCAGTGTTTTGTAAACCCTTAAAAGCTAAATAAGCATTTCAAGTAGCTTCAATTTTCTTTATAGATGTGTTGAAGTTTGTTAAAAACAATAACCCACTAATGAAGTTATAGAAAAGTTATTGAATTATTGAAATCTACATAATGATAAATTATTTATCTATTTCCCAACATGTTAATTTTTTTTTAATTATTTTAAAAAACATGTAATCTTGCATAGATGCTAATTTTTTATAACTTTAATAGATTATTACTAAAAACCTTTATATCTCAACAAAAAAATATGAAAAACATTTTTTTAAGAGCATAGTCGTATTTTACAGAAAGATGTATAAGGTATCACATGTCAAGCCGCAAACACCGAAAAATATTTCATATTAGCAGAGAAACACGCAAATAAAAGGTAATACACGAACTGAAATTCACTTTTTATGCGAAATATGTTCAGTATATTTTTTTTTTGCGAAAAAGTAAGGAAAAGCAATAAACACGTTATATTGCAGAGCCTCTACATGATATCAGAATATTTGACTTTCCATATAGTTTGTTATATCGTATTGTTTATTAACATGCATCACGCGATCGCTTATAAACACAGCATAAAGGGATATTGGAGATTTTAACCTACAGTAACTTTTGTTATCTTACTGAAGAGATAAAAAATGGTTTATTTAAAAAATATGTGAGTTGTCTGGAACACGTTGCCATTCGTTCATGCTATTCTGAGTACACAGCCAGCAGTTTTCTGTGACAGCCTCACAGAAAACCGGTTGTGAAGTACCGCTTACATTGCATTTCCCCGAAGGTGAGGTTTCCGGAGGCCCAACTCCCCCTTTCTTTTCCCCTCATCCCTCTCTCCTATTTCCCATCTCCTAATCCCCCGTCTCTTTTTTCCCCTACCTGCATCAATTTATCCCTCATCACCCTCAAAGGCGGGGAGCGCACTTACGACTCTTGAGTAGCAGCTGTCCCTGGACAGCGGTTGTCACTTCCCATCAGGTGACCCGTCTGTTCGTCTGTCCCCCTATAGTATAAAAAAAAAAAAAAATAACTAGGGAGCTCGTGTTCGTGTCATATTATCCTGTCCAGTCCTAGGAAGTACAGGAAATTTGGGACTCTGACTTCTGCCATCTACTGTATGGACTCTCAGTTCCGTTTACACAAACAGTAAGACAAACTGTACTATCTGCAAAGAGACTAGCGCGATCCCTTACCCAAGATTCCTTTTCCTACCAATTTTCCTTCTACAAATCTCTCTTTCTCCCTTCTTCCCAAGGAATGTTTGCCACAAATAAGACTAACAAAAACCCCCTTGCAATGCACTGACCTAATATAAATTTAGACAAGGGAAGGCAGATGATGATAATGATGATAAGGAACATTTAATTAACTACTACTAGTATTATGTACAATTGGTGCATATGACTCACTCATCCCCAAAATTCATCCACGTTATTTTACTTCCCCACTCATCCGCATTTTTATGCCCTACTTATCTGAAATTAGATTTTAATTAAAGAATTACAAATAGGTACATCCTGAAAAAAACCCTTTTCACCTTACATAAACTGACTTTAAATACGTGATATAGCCAACAAAATAATTCTTTAAGTTACATATATTTGTCAAGGGAATTGTATGTTAAAATTGGTTTTAAAATAAATGTTCTTACTAAGTATGCAATTCTGTAGCCGTTTCGCTACCCTGATTGTTTCCACTTCAACGAATAACGAGAAACGAGGAGAACTAAATAAACTGCTCACTTAGAATAATGTAGGCATCGTGCTCGTCCACAAATGCAAAACGATATTGAACTACAGACCAGATGTAGATGATTCTAATAAATACATTCCAATGCAAGAAAAGGTAATATTACTATACAAACTTTAAATAAATCTAAAAATTACATTTTTGTAGTATGATAAGGCGTATAAGACTGGTTCAGTCGGAGTTATACTCTGGCCTCGCATAAAACCAGTTGTCAAGTAATGCTTGCGTTGCGTTTCACTTAGTCAGTGAGGTTGCCGGAAAACCAAACCCCTCTCTTCTCTTTTCCCTTTCCTCCCTCCCTCCACTATCAGGGGACACAGTAAAAAGCAGACTACTTTGGAGTTGCACGTCTCCATAGTCACTTAGGTGACCAGTCTGTTTGTTAGTCTTCTATGTCAAAAAAAATATATACATATATAAATAAGTTATTTTATTTAAGTAACTCTTAGTCCTGAATAAACTTGAACTGTGTATCTGTTCAAAACTTGATTTGTATGTGTGAAGTGCCTTCACTTTGAAAGAAATTCAACCTGATTCATTAAAATACAATTGTCATTGTAGAGTTAACAAATCGTTAAAAGTATATTTTCAACTGTTAGACTAACATTTAGTCTAGTCGTAGCCAGCCAGATGTAGTGAGTTCCATTGCCTAACACAATAAAAATTTGTTTGCTCCACAAATGGTTGTCCTTTATATTGGTTTTGGCGAGGTGGTTTTTTGTCCTTTGTTTATAAGTGTGTAACGTACCAAAGCGTCCAGCAAAAGTCATGTCGTCCATGGACGTCTATACTACATCCCGGCGGGTTGAAACTAAATAAAAATAAAAATTAATTAATAATATAAAAATAAATTAAGTTTATAAATAAAAAAACGTGTAAAGCGGGGCTCTTTCCACACATTCAAACAGACACAAAGAACGCCCAGGCACAGAACAACAATTTTTTCATTATAGCCTTTATTGCCAACAATAACAGTTTTGGTAACATTTAAATTTTTTTTTTTTGCGTGTCGGCGTGTCTTTGCGACACATAGGCCTCTTCCAGCCTTTTCCACTCTTCCCTTATACTTGCAGTTCGCTGCCATAGTGGGCCTGCTATTTGCTTAATTTTTACTATTATTATGCTAATAGTTAATATGTATAAAAAATATGATGGGCCTGTTGGTCTACTGGTTAGGGACCCTGACTCGAACCAGTGGGTTGTTGGAAGCGAACCGGGTTCGTTTCACACACATGACAAAAATGTGTGTGATCCACAAACTGTTGTTTTGAGTCTGGGTGTTCTTTGTGTCCGTTGCTTAATTGTTTGTAAACCTCCCGCGACACAAGTATTATTCCTAAAGCGGGAGTTCTTTTAAAAAGAAATACTTTTTATGAAAACGCTATTATGTACCCAATTTATATTGAGTAAATTAGTCTTAAGACTAACATTTCAGAATTTTAGCGAGCCACAGAGGCCTTAACTATTTCAAACTTTACAAAATAATTGGCAAAACCCTAAACAAGCAATTTCAATCTATCATCTCAGTAACAAACACAACACATACCTCCTACTCGTGTTCTAGTGTGATAATTACTGATAATCTTCAATAGGTCTATTGCCGTAGCTGTACAAGGTTATATTACTTTTAAAAAATTAAGGTGACAATGATAACAATAATTTCAGATATCTCAGACACGGCCGTAAGATCCCAAACTAAGCAGAGCTTGTACTAATGATAAAGATATTTATATAGATATACATAGATATAGATCAATTACATCCCGACAAATTTAATCTTAATTTAATTGGTTCTGGGTGGGAATCGAACCTACGACCTCTATCCAAGCAGGCAGGGTAACTAACCATTAGACCAACCGGCCAGTCGTGATAGCTAAAGTCTATCGACCAGTTTATTTATTGCATTTATTAGCTTTGAGTGTACGGTTTTCTACATGAATGGAAACCGTTAAACTCTCGCAGTCCATCCCAGCAGATTGATAGTACCACATGTGGCGCAACTTAACGCAACCAATAAATTTCAACGATTGACTGCGAGCAGCCTCGTCTATTTGTTACGTAAAGAATACCATTTATACACGTTATCGTATTCTTTTCGTAACCTATTATTTCAACCGTTCATAGCTTTGTCTAAGTAACCCCAAGAATTATTGAAATAATAAATGCACTTATTTCTTGAAAGACGGATATTTTTTACTACATATACTTACGCCTGTGTCCGAAATGGTAGACAGAGGCGCGTCAATCATAGTATAATTTAGGCCCAATTACGTAATAGAAAGCGATCCTATAGCCGTCCACTGGGCATTTGATAAACTGTATATTTTATATTTACTGTATACAATATAGGTTGAAGATAGGCTTTTTAATCGACCAGGATAGAGGAACCAAAGAGTACATATTTGCTATAGATAAATAATCGGACTTTAAAAAAGTAGACAACCGACTTCAATGCGTCTCGAATAAAATTTCAGACTAATATTGTTTTCTTATGGATGCCATTGTCACAACTGTACCAATCTCTCATCTAACTACCCTTGATGTACATTATTTCCAATAAAAAAAGAAGCATCGAAATCGGTTGGCGTGATATTGAGTTATTCGTCCATTTGTCGCCCACATGCTTAATGCAAATTTAAGACTTATATTGTTTTCTTATGGATGCTATTGTCAGAAGTGGACCAAATTAAAATGGGACCACACGGGAAGCACCAGCTTTCAAATAAAAAAAAATCGTAGAAATCGGTTCACGCAGTCGAAAGTTCTGAGGTAACAAACATAAAAAAAAATACAGTCGAATTGAGAACCTCCTTCTTGAAGTCGGTTAAAAAGAGTATCTTATTAACAATTTTCACATAATAAGGTGCTTCACATCTCAATAAGATTTACTGTATTCGATGAGTTTACATGTACTCTACATAAGAGCACTAAGTTCAAAGCCGCAACGCTGTGCGCTCGATCGGAGGGTAATTAATTTCAAGATAAAATACTTGGTAAAGTTTTATAATAAAACATTGTTACCGTAACTTGTTAATATGTGCCTACCTACTCTTCTTAAGGAACATAAAGTACCCCTGTTACTTCCCGTACTTTATCCAAAGAGTAAAAAAAAAAAATAGGGTAGTTTCCTTCGGGCATTGAATGACTAATCATCTATACTCTGTACGCTTTTTACCCACGGAAAGAGAGTAGGTGACCCAATTCTACTCTATTCTATTTCATCAAGAAACGCATGACTTCTTCATGTTACATGATTCACCATATGCAGTATATATTGCTAATATAAAAATATATTTACCTGTGGTGGTCCATTTTCCGGTAACATCGGATCGTTATTATTATAAATTAGAAGCTAGCTTGCGGCTAAATCGTATTTTGCAACCCTTGGATATGTTATTTTAACGCTTATATTTTTGCTCTACCTTTCTCAATATAATTCATAAGTACATAATTCACGCCTATATTACAGATGGGGTAGACAGAGATGCTTCAACGCCAACTTTTTCTCCATAATAATTAAATCCCACTTTTGTAATTGGAGTCAAGACTATTGACGTCCTCTGGGTACTCTATGACTTTATATATACAGTCTAATAGATAACAGTCCGATGTTTTAGTTGCCTTTTACAACATTGACGGGAAATGATTATAAATTATTATTTTATTAATATTCCATTCACACGGCGTTCGTAATATTCTTTGTAATTAAATGTCTGGTTATTTAACAAAAGCCTTTTCTGTCAATGTATAGGTACATAATAGAGTTATATAACAGTATTTCATAGTATTAATATACTAATTAATCATAGCTTCTGTTTTTATGTAGTTGAATACATCTGAAACATCGGCCTGTAGCTATTGATGAACAGTAGCGATGCGCTGTTGTGAATGATTAGGAATGTTGAAATTAATCCCTAACGATGATTAAATATTCCCATTACTGACCAGCAGTAGGTATATTCATGTAATTAATAATGACTAGTAGTAGACAAGTATGTTCGAATATGAATTTGATTTATCTTCAACTGTAACAATGTATAGTAAGAGTACAGTTACTAAATATAGAACAGTGCATTTCAAAATATGACATGTGTGACGTCCGATAACGTCGCGGCACTGCGATTTACTCCTTGAGAAAGGTCTCCTGTCAGGACCAAAACTAGTGGGGCATCCCCAAAATATACACGTGAGTAAAACCGTATATCCGGACATCTTTTGCAACGTATAAGTAATGGTTACGGGGGGTCACACGGAATGATATAGAAGCCTGTTAATATTTTCATTGCTTTTTGTAGTAGTCTCCGTGAAGCAGTGAGACCACTCTTCTTTAGGGACCTTTTTCAAACGCAGCCACGCCATATTCAAGGTGCATATAACGAATTCCTCTAGGTTTATGTTTTATTTTGCACATAATATAAATCAAAAGGTGAGCTGGAGCGTTGTCGTGGTGGAGGAGGATCCTGCTTCTTGGGCGCAGTTGTCTAACATTTTCCAAGACAACTGATAAATAATGACTGACATACAAATCTGCAGTAACAGTCCTTTTATTTTCTAGGATGATTATCACACATCACTCTTCTATCAGCTTCTATCATTAGGCGAACAGCACTCACGATATCTTCAGTACTCAACATAGAAGGACGTCGTTCTCGAAAATCATCAGTGAGTTTGCTTTGACTATGTTTAAACTCATTAAACCTGTTGTAAACAGTGCCGCCTTAAAGACGCTCTCGATGTAATCGCGCGGATTGAGATCCCGGCAAATGTCTATACCCAGGATACTAAGCCTATCCTGCAGTGGCAGTTGAGTGTTCTAAAGAGTAGGAAGGGGAATCAATGGAGACTTTGTTAGAAAACGTTCACGCCTGTGTTTTCTTGGCGCTGAACTCGACCAGATTCTCACAACCCCATTGAGAAATGTGGCTCAAGACCCACATGTCCAAAATATCGATCGTGTACTGTGCTGTCTGCATAACAATGTATGCATGTTTTATACATATTACATATTATTAATTTATTACACATTCGATATCGTGGCTGATAGAAAAGTTTCAAGAAAGTTTTAAAAGTTTTCCGGACTCCCAACTCCCCTTCTCCTTTTTCCCAACTCCTCATCCCCTCTCCTCTTTCCTCTTTCCGCATCCCCCCATCCATCATCACCCTCAAAGGCGGTCAGCGCACTTGCGACTCTTGAGTTGTAGGTGTCCGTGGACGGCGGTTGTCGCTTTTAAATCAGGTGACATGGTCAGGTCACAATCAGTTAAAAAAATACTGAACACTAATCTTTCTTAACTATTGATACTAACCTTTTTTAATTAACCGTCTTAACCTTTTTAATTTGTAACTGTTAACAGCAAACTTACTGATATACCTGACTTCAAAAATTCTGAAGTCATATTGAAATCGACATGATTTAATATAAGAATGTCGTTGTAAACTATGACTGCTGGGAATATGCCAAGCGCCGAAAATTCGGGTTCAACTGAATGATTAAATACTCACTTATATATTCTAATCTATATTTTCACAAGGGCATTATTTAGGTTAATAATACCAAATAACCTTATTGTAGCAAACTATAATAATATACGCGGGTATCCAGGCACATAAATTAAATAACAGTGTTAATACAGATGAGGTTAGTCCATTAGTATATATTCTTGTTACATGAAAACTTGACAGTAATAGAATATTAGAATCCCTTTAAAAATCGTAGTGATTCAATTTTACTAACTTTTTATTAAATGACATTAGGATTTAAAGTATTGGACAAGGGAACTAAAGAAACCGTTCACGCTACATCAAACACAGGGACCATTCCGGCCATTCGTCACTTTTTTTATAGTATTGTTACGAGCTGGGTATTTAATAAATTAAAGTAGTCGATTGATTACCAAAAAAACAACACAATATTTATTAATACCACTCTTTACAATTACAAATCACTATATCACTCGTTAGTCGCACTAGAAGATCGCTTCGATATTTATTCGCTGTATCTTGAATCAATACTGCCTGTACGGCTAACACGATCCGCTTTTATATTGCTGTCGAGATAACTAGAATGTACGATAATATTCGATCGATGGCTCTAGACTAAATAGATTATTCTAGAGCTACTTGTAGCGCCATCTAGCGTCATAATGTCCACAGTTACGCGCTATCCGACACTAGATGGCGTTGTCCCTTCGTTTTCGCGTCTTGTAGATTGTTCCATACTATTTTTCTCGATGGCGCAACAGTATAGAGAGCAAACGAGCAGACGACTCACCTGATGGTACGTGACAACCTCTACCCATGGACGCTCCAACTCAAGAGTTGTAAGTGCGCTGTCTGCCTTTCAGGAGTGATGAGCTGAGGGAAAAGAGAAGGGAAGGGGGTTCGGTTTGTTTGACAATCGGTTTTCTATAACCTGCAATGAAGTTGGTGACCACCACTCTTGGACTCCACTTAATGCTTTCCATCAGGCAAAGTGGAGTTACTATGGTAGGCGTATATAAAATAAACGCTGTGGTAAGCAACAAATTCAGAATCCTGATTAGGTCATCAAACCATATACCTCATAACTCCATGCTCTAAGTACGAAACATGTTAAGTGCGATTCTGGAAAGATATCACATTAAATGCTATTTAGCAGCTGGGATATAAGCATGTCTTTCTGCAGTCTTCCAACTTCCTACACGTTCATCAATACAAATAAATAATCAATCAATATATACAATCAATTTTGAATTTAAATTTTGAGTTACATACAGACAAAGGGATTCGGTGTAGCTTTCTTGTTACATATTTATTTAATATAACTAACTTATGTAATTGTCATATCGTAACACTCGCTATGCTACGCTATATTAATAGCTGTTTGGCTACTGTAGCATACTGTATACTGTAGCTGAAAACGTAAAATGAAAAACTTTTTACGAAGCATGCAATTCATTCTGCATTCCTCCATATTTAATTAACTTTCATATTTTGTGTTGGATTGCTAAACGAGAAATTGATAAAACTACCATTAAATGTGCTAGACCCCGTGTGTGTAAATAATTATAGATATAAATCATGTTATTTAATACCACGAAACATCCTACTTACCGATAAAATGTTAATAGAATGATGTAACTTATCGAGCTTTAGTATATGGTTTGATAACCTAATCGAGAGTGTGAATTTGTTGCTCGTTATATATTTTTATATTGCATTGTTGCATGCAGATTTTCAACTCATCCTAAAGCCAGAATGAGGCTCAAAGTTAACTTGCAAGATTTGATTACAAACAACAACCGTGACAGGCGAAAATTATTACAAGAAACAAAGCTAGTTTTATGAACAAAGCTAGTATTATAAAGGTATGTATGTATGATATTTATCTGTCACGCCCTACAGCCTAGAGGTAACTTTGAATCATTTTGTAAGTAACATAACATATTTCGAGATAATGTCAGCACAAATGAGTGGAAGTTAAAAATGCAGTCGTGTTTTAAATACTTTATTCATTGTCACCGATTTTATCTTGCAAATATGTTACGTATATATAAAGATAAAGTGCAGAGTATTTTATAGCTGATCTTAGCCAAAAAAAAAATCCGCCCGGCACGTAGCCATTTTATAGCAGTAGCACAATTATATTAGTTAGTTAGTATATTTAAGGCGTATAAGTATGTTAGTCTCTTATTTTTAAAGAAAGTACATTAAATACTTTTGCAGAAACATAAAAAATATGTTCGAATAAAGGTAAAATTTTCTAACAGCTCTGATATTTAACGAAAATTCAGTTATATGTATACTTGCCTGTTCATTCTTGCAGTGGTTACCATAGTGTATATGACACTTGAGTTTTAATCTAATTCAAACTTAAATTTGGTTAGCTATATTTAAGGTTCCTCATAATAGGAGTTCGGTTTATTACAGTCTACAAGATGCATTTCCAGACATACTACAACTACAAAGTATCTACAAAGTATCCGTTGAGGCCCCTCTTGGCTCTTCGGACCATTGCCTGATTAGGAGTATGGTGCCACTCGTTCACTCGCTGCGGCCGCGAGTTACAGGCAGTCGCCGCGTATGGCACTATAGGTCAGCAGACTGGGATGGAATGAGAACATTCTTTGCATCCTACCCATGGAGCCAGGTTTGCTTCTCGCCGGATGATCCCAATGTCGTTGCTGACTCTGTCGCGGATGTTGTGCTTCAGGGTATGGAACTTTTCATTCCATTCTCCCTGATTCCCACAGGTGGCAAGTCCCAGCCTTGGTTTGGTCGAACCCGCAAAGCGGCATCCCGCCGAAAGCAGGAATGTTACCAAGCATGGGCTAATGCAGCGACAGCACGGGATGTAAAGACAAGCACATTAAAGGAGCAATTTAACTTTGCCTCCAGGTCTCTCAAAAGAGTAATTGCTGGGGCGAAGTCGGCTCACATCAGCAGAATTGGCGAGAGACTAGTGAGTCTCCCCTCCGGAACTCGTGCATTCTGGTCTCTTGCCAAAGCTGTCCAGGGGAACTTTTGTAAGCCATCCCTTCCACCTCTGCGCATAGGAGATAATTCGTTGGCCCACGACGCTAAAGAAAAAGCCGATCTTCTGGGCAAACTCTTTGCGTCCAACTCGACCCTGGACGACGGGGGAAACGTACCGCCGACCATACCGCAGTGCGAGACCCGCATGCCGGAAGTCCGGTTTACACAAAGGGCAGTGCGTAAAGCGCTTCTTTCCCTCGACGTTCATAAGTCGAGTGGGCCAGATAGAATCTCTCCTATCGTGCTGAAGACGTGTGCTCCAGAGTTAGCACCGGTTTTAACGCGCCTTTATCGGCTTTCCTACTCTCTTGGCGTAGTTCCGAACTCATGGAAGACAGCTCTAGTGCACCCAATCCCTAAAAAAGGAGATCGCTCGGATCCGTCCAACTACAGACCCATAGCCATCACCTCCTTGTTCTCCAAGATAATGGAATCCATTGGTAACTGCCAGCTCCTCCGGTACTTAGAAGACCACCAGCTCCTCAATGATCGACAATACGGCTTCCGTCAGGGTCGTTCAGCTGGTGATCTTCTCATATACTTGACTCACCGGTGGGCACAGGCGATCGAGACCAAGGGGGAAGCGTTGGCCGTTAGTTTGGACGTGGCGAAGGCCTTCGATCGGGTCTGGCACAAAGCGCTCCTTGCGAAGCTTCCTTCCTATGGGCTTCCCAAAGAAACTGTGCAATTGGCTCACCAGTTTTCTTACAGACAGAAGCATCAAGGTCGTTGTTGACGGTGCATGCTCCGACTCCAAGTCTGTTAATTCTGGTGTCCCACAAGGCTGTGTGCTATCACCCACGCTGTTTCTTTTGCATATCAACGACATGCTGCAGATTAGCAGCATCCATTGCTATGCGGACGATAGCACGAGTGATGCCCTTTACACCGGCCGCGCTAACATTTCTCGGGTAAACGTCATCGAAAGCCGATCCAAACTTGTGTCTGAAATCGAAACTTCTTTATCAAAAGTTTCAGATTGGGGTCGACATAACCTAGTCCAGTTTAACCCCAAGAAGACACAGGTTTGCGCGTTCACCGCTAAAAAGTTGCCATTGGTCGTATCACCTCAATTTGAGAGCACTTCCCTAACTGCATCGGCCAGTATCGGAATCCTTGGCGTTGATATATCAAGCGAAGTCCAGTTTCGCGGTCACTTAGAGAGTAAGGCCATATTAGCCTCAAAGAAGCTTGGTGTGCTAAACAGATCGAGACAGTATTTTACTCCGGCCCACCGCCTGCAACTTTATAAGGCGCAGGTTCGGCCGCACGTGGAATACTGTTCTCATCTCTATGCAGGTGCACCCCAGTACCAACTTCTCCCTCTTGACCGCATTCAACGGAGAGCGACTCGCATCATCGACTGCCAAGATATTTCTGATCGACTTGACACCTTAGCGTTGCGTAGAGATGTAGCTTCACTCTGCATCCTCTATCGCTTGTATCATGGGGAGTGTTCAGAGGAACTGTTCGGACTTATACCGGCTGCTGGTTTCCGCCATCGTCCTACGCGACAAAATATCCATCCCCATTACCTGGACGATTGGCATTCCATCACTGTGCGCTTCTCCAGAAGCTTTTTGCCGCGCACAACCAGCTTATGGAACAAATTGTCGCCTGCCGTATTTCCGAACCGATACGACCTTCAAACCTTCAAGAAGAGAGCGTACCTCTACCTAAAAGGCCGGCAACGCACTTGTGACTCTTGAGTTGCGGGTGTCTATGGGCGGCGGTAGTCATTTACCATCAGGTGACCCGTCTGCTCGTTTGCCCCCTATCGTACCTATATAAAAAAAAAAAAAAAAAAAAAAAACATCCATGGATGGACATGTTCCAGACATCCATGCTGGTACAGAGGTTTCCTTAACAGACTACATTTTCAACCCTCCCTTTACTGTTAATATTTGTATCTAATACCCGGTGAAAAAAGTGCCCGAATGATGTCAATAAGCTTACACACTATTACTTAAAATTTACTTCTAAGGAGGCATAAATATCTCTGCCTTTCCCTTTGGGGAAACAGGTGTGAGCGTACATACGTATGTGAAAACGTTAAAGATAAATTTATTTATCAGACAGCAATAGATTAGCAGACGTACAATAGTAAAAAGTTTATTTTTGCAAAAAAGACTTTCGTGCTTTGTAATTTATTCATTTATTCTAAAGTCTATATTGTATACCTTCTTGTAGTATACTAGCTTGTACTTGCTTGTATTATACAACGTATCTGGAGTTCATTCAGGTTGTTTTTTTCCAGAGGCTAATGTAACATTCTGAGTCAGAAGGAGACATATATCGCAATAAATGATACTAACGTACACGTCGTATATCGCTTCCGTCGCTTATATCATTCTTCCATACAATTTAACTTTTATCGTTGTTCATTGTTCGCAACATAAATCGGTTTTCAGAAATCGACTTCAGATGTAGAAGAATGCTAATATGTAACAATACTTTGTTGATATTGTGTCTAAAGTTCGACAGTTTTTATGCATAGACAATATATTAAATAACATAACGAATGCAATAAAATAAATATCTTTTTATTACAGAATAATTCTATTTGTTCAATACACGTACGAGGAACAGCTTTAATAAAAAAATAAAAAAAAATGAGAAACGATCAAAAAGGAGGCCGTAAAGTAAATGCTTTGGCGTCGGATTTGCTATCAAGTGGTTAAACCCCACCTAGTGCACTGCCATCTTGAACCCACTTGAGCTGGAGCTGGAGAGGTAAACCGGAATACTAGTAATCTGAACGCCATGTTGCGAGAGAATGCTATCTCTTAGAAAAAATGTTTACAAGTATTAGACAAAAGTTATTTCTTTATTTCAATACGATATCAATCAATCATCACTTGTGACTCTTGAGTTGCGGGTGTCCATGGGCGGCGGTAGTCACTTACCATCAGTTGACCCGTCTGCTCGTTTGCCCCCTATCGCATAAAAAAAAACTATGTTGAATACGTTTGTAAAATATTGCACAGCTAGGCTCAATTTATAAATAGGGATAAGTACATAATGCACCAAACCACTCTAATTCGGTTTAAATGACTCGATATACATAGTAGAGGTTTAAACGGAATACGTTCATCATTGAATCACGATGCGGTGCTTTTGTTTTGCATTAAATAGTGCCTGTAGAGTTGGTAAATAAAACGTACTTGTTTAATAATATATTTCTTCGGGTAATTGCCTAGAATGAAGTTTACTTGTTTAATAATATGTATATTTCTTCGGGTAATTTCCTAGAGCGAAGTGTGTCGCTTTCAAAATCTTATAAAAAAATAAGAAAGAACCATGCTCTGTCAGTTGCAAGCTGAGTCTCAATTCTCAAATCTCAATAATAAGGAAAGGCACTGTGCGTTTGTCTTCAATAAGTACTTTAATAAGTTTAAGAATTAGATGTCGATTCAATAGTTTAGCTCTTTTCAAAGGTCATTTTTGTCATGAAAAAATGTGTGTAGTATTGTCTTGCCAAACGAACTAAACCAACATAGTTTACGAATCACAGAAACAATTTTTTCGCCCCAATAGCCGCCGTTTCTTCATCAACAGCGCAAATAAGAAAAGGTTTCAGTAAACAACCTGATAAGGCACAACTTGGCCACTTCAACTTTTGGTAGAGGAAATTAATATTCCTTTGCCGCTCTCTTAAAGGCATTATTAAAAAAGTATCAGAGTTTTTGCGCAACACCGCACCAATGTGCATGTAAAGAGCTTCTTGAAGATTAATTATGCTGAAGTCTTTATTTGCTTCATATAGTTATTAGTAAATACATAAAAGAAAATATTTCAGACTAACGCCATGCTTCACTGCAATTTATTTCCTTGTTCTCTATGGCTATGAACACAACTATATATTCGATTCTGAACTTTGTAGTTGGTTTTCCTGTATAGCTGTTCATTTTCAGTGAACTTTTCTTAGAAATACGCAGTGGGTATTGAGTTCGTTGCGTCTTTAGCGTTTGAGCGAAATAAGAAATAACTTGTTCGATATACATATGTTTCTACTTCATATTAAATTGTATAAAGTAATTACTTTAAAAATAAATCTTTACTCTATGATCGGAGGACTGGACTGGGGGCGAGGGTTGGAACTTAAGCGTAACTACAATATTTTTTATATATTTTTTTTTACATATATCAATCTGAGCAAAAGTATATAACAAAACAATAAAAACAAAATATACTTTTATGATTGTGTTGTGTTACTCACAAAACAACAAAAACTACATATTTCGTTCCCTTGTTTCTTCAACCAATTTAGGTAATTTTTATTTATTATGTTACTCGTAATATTTGACTAAGAAGCTGCCATTAATTAATATGTTACTTATGTTTACATACACGTGTCAAGTAAAATATTAAACAACAAATTACCCATTGTTCTTTTGATAAGGAACAGAAAAAATCGTTGAGTTTTATTTTCCTCGCTATATTATACACATAAATATACTGGTGCTTCTATAAATGTAAGGTATGGTACGGTACGGTAAGGGGGCTATTCCATTTGTTTGTCTCGAGTACACATGACGCCAACAAACCTCTTCCCTCGTACTTATTTGTTTGACATCTGCAAACAATATTCACCCCAGTTCTTTCGTTAGATCCTATATATCTAGTGTTTTCTGATTTACACGTCAAGTTAACGAATTAGTTAGATGTGTGAATAAAGGACACGCAAGTAGGGTTGCCAGCGATTAAAAAAAAATCGAGTACTCATAAGTAAACGGGCCAGTTTTACCGACTAAAGAAATTCGGTTGTTAAGCAATGCTTGCACTGTATTTCACTAGCGAATGCAGATACTGGAGACCCGACCCCCTTCTCCTCTCCTCTTTTTTTTCCTCTTTCCCTTCCCCTATTACCTCCCCTTAACCTATCCCCTATAGATAGAGGTCTAGGATTCCCCCTAGAATGAAAAGATTATATACATATATTCAGTCAAATTCTTAGTATCAGCTTTAAGCTGTTAGAGATAAAAGAAGACCCAGTATTCGCCCCTGTTCTTCCGTGACAACACTATATACATATGTACATAATGTATTCTGATTTACTCGTCAAGTAACCAATAAGCAATATGTGTAAATAAAGCTATGGTTGTATTTCTGCTGGATAAAGCCTGCTTTATGTCATCAACCCCTTAAAGTTATCACCAACTCTATCACAAAGTATTAATATTTTCGTTAAGACCAGTCGATTATGCTTGTCTGACCGCGGCCTCCACTGATGATATATTTTATACAAATCAGTAAATATATCATAATCAAGTATCATATCTATCAAGAATTCGTTTTTTTATGATATAGGTGGACAGATGAATAGGCGGTTCACCTGATGGTAAGTGACAACCGCCGCCCCTACTTCAAACCTTCAAGAAAAGTGCGTACTCTTACCTAAAAGGCCGGCAACGTACTTGTGACTCTTGAGTTGCATCCACAACTCGAGAGTTAATATGCGGTAGCAGTCACTATCAGGTGCCACTATAAAAAAAAAAAAAACAAATATAAATAATAAATTCGGCGTAATGCTAGGCAATCGCTGCTCCACAACCGGTTTTCTGTGAAACCGTGGTATCGCAGTGGTCGAGCCTACCCATCGGTGCCTATACATGGCTCTGCCACGAGGACTACTTAAAGAGTAGAGACTTTATTTCATAAATTCGTCATAAAGGACATTATAGCTACTGCCAATTAGGAATAGTAATACCTTTGTTTTAAAATAGACGGTGACATATATATATTACACATTACATATTTATAAAGTGCAAAGTATATCGAAATTATATTTTTGTAATGTAATTCTTTGACAGCGAAACATAGTTATACAAAAATATACCATTATAGGACAGAACTCACAGCTTTATAAAACTAATTATATAATATAGATAGATAGATTGATATTTTTCATGTTTATTTCACTAATATAACGTACTGTCACAAAGAATTGTAATTATTAATACGTTAATCAAACAAACAGGTGTTCCGTTTATCTTAGAAAGCTTTTTAACAGTTACATAAAGCCCCGCAGTTTTAAAGTTTACGCAGTATAACGTGGGAGAGCCATGCTCTCTTCATTCCCCTCCCCCCCCCTCATCAGTCTCAAATGTGGACTGTGCGGAACGGAGTCCTAATCAGCGGTAGCTTGGTACCCGATACCGACGAACATGGATTATTTTTTATATTTTTATAGTTTTAAACATTTTGTTTTTTTTTTTTTATTTATTTAAGAATGTAATTTAAACGTTGTTTAAGCTAAAAAAAAGAAATAATAATAAGAAAGGCATTTATTCCCTAATATATCCTTGCCCTGGTCGATCCAGTCTCTCCCCACCGCCGCCAGCACGATGGAAATCTAAATTTTTCTGTTAGTCAGTACAAACTTATATTATATTATAATATAGTACAAACTAAATTATATTTTCAAATAATTATAATATTTTTGACGGCCAAGTGAAAATTATTATAACAGTTAAAAAGTAATACTGAATTTCTTCTTCCCTCCATAAAGTTATCTATCAAATAAAAAAAAAAAACTAAATAAGAATTGGTCCATTGGGGATAGACCGACAGACGATGCAAATATAGACAACATGCAGACAGCTGTAAAATAAAAAATAAAACTTGGCATTTTATTTTCAAGTTTATTTAAGTATTTTTTATTCTAATTGTTGTTTTTGACACTTAACAAACAAATAGCGTTTGATCGTTACAATTACATTTGAGCTCTTCAAACATTAACGGAAATCGCTCGCTGAGTCTTTGTTTCCGAGGTTTTCACCCGAAATAAATTATAAATACAATAGGACAGACAATAGACGTGTATTATTAATAGAAATGAATCAAGGCCGAGAACAGTTCAATAAATTCAACACAAAAGGGGCTTTGTTGCACACAGGGTTGTCAGTAAATAAAAAAAGTTTCCGTGTTGAAATTAGTTTAAACAGCTGACGACACCGCGACTTTGCATTAAAATAGTACCCAATTTTCCGCATATACATAATTATGTATATTCTACCGTAAACAGTCAAGTCCTAATATTGTTAGTAAAAATAAGAGCCAGCGTTCAAACGAACCCAAGTAAAACGGGACAGCCCTATTTAGACTAACTTTTGCACAGTAAATGATTTTCTCTGATCACTAAATTATATTGTAAAATGTTTACTTTAAAACTTAGACTCACAATTAATATTTATTAGACGGTGATTAATAAATTGTTCAGTTTGGACAGCTAAAAGAGCAATTTGTAGAAATGAGTTTTACAGAATTCTGTAAAAGTAACGAGTGACACAGAAAGCCCTCTATTTAATAGTAAATCAGACAATTATTAAAAGTATAGAAGTGTTATTAGACTTCTGGTTATAAATTATTTTAAACTTAAGATATCAAGTGTTTCAGAGAAAAAGTAAGTAGTCGCAAAAACTAATGTTCTATTCAGTTTATACAAACGTTTTTACATTGCATAAGGCGGTCTTAATGCCAAAAGAAGTATTATATACCAGCCAGCAAAAGGCAGACGTATAAAGAATAGATTGAATAGTGAACTAACTGAAACCTATGTAATGACCAATAACACGTAAAACATACATAGATAATTATAATATACATATCAGATTCTTAAAATGATATCTGGAACACTTTTATATGTATATTATTATTACTGCAAGTAGATTCGGCAACTCGTGTAAGTAATAAATTTGTGACATTAATTTATTTTTTTAAATATGTACTTGTATGCCTGTACTTTGTGATATGGCTGATCCTGTGTGTCAGCGAGGATTGCAATCGTTTGCGATTAGCGTGGGTATAGATTTTTTCATGACTCGACTCAAAAGGCGGTGATCACTTGTCTAAAACGTGAATTTGGATTGCCTTACTCGCTGGTAACAACTACCGCCGCCCATGGACAAATCAAATCAAGAGTCACAGGTGCGTTGCCGGCCTTTTAGGTGGGAGTATGCTCTTTTCTCGAAGGTTTGAAGGTCATATCGGACCGGACAATTTGTTTTGTCGCGTAGGACGAGGGTGGAAACCTGCGTCCGGTAGGTATACATTACCTAACAATTCCTATGAACACTCCCCACGATACAAAATATAGAGATTGCAGAGTGAAGCTACATCTCTATGCAATGCCAAGGTCTCTAGGAGGCATTAGTTCTCGGGGGCGACCTACTTAGATTATTCCCGGGTCCCTAACAACAAACCCATTTCTGACGGAACACCGTGTGGTTTTAGTCGATTTGATTCCGACATACCACCTCACTCTTAGCTCCGTCAGCAGATGACCCGGGATGGTTTCCAAACGAAAAAAAGATGTTCAAACATCTTTATTGAAGGATGTAAAATTTTTGTAATGACTTACAAGGCTTATTCACAGGTCAATATAGTTTATATTTGTCGTTGTAGTAGGCTCAAGTGGTAATTTATTTTTTCCTTTTATAAAACAATTTTCTATATTTTCTGGGACTGCAAGCTTTATCTGCTATCAATCCACTCTCTTAAGATGCAGTGAATTGTTTATGGTAGGAATGTCCTAGTTTTGCATGTCCAGTTAAACATCGAAGATAGACAGGACAGGCCAAAGCTAGGTCAACACCTTTAGTATTAATATTAATGAGATGAACATGATGATTAAAGTTTAGTAATTAATCAAACGGCAAACTAATTTAAGCCGTTTAATTTATTTATTTCTATACCGTACACTATTATTACAGATTTAAAAATGTAAAGTTGAGTTTGCAGAGAGATTTATTAGATATTTCTTCATATTTTTCGATGACGTGGCTAATTAACGTAGATATTCCATGCACACACATATAGTACATAAGTGCAGAGAAATACTAAATGTGGGCAATATGAACCCGTTCCTTATATCAACTTTTGAAATATCGTAGAAATTATTTAAATCAGTTATCGAATTAAAATTTGAAAAAAAAATAAAAATATATACTAGCTTTTGCCCGCAACTTTACTATGCGAAAGTGAAAGTAGTTTTTGTCTTCTTTTATCGCTTATAGACCAGCCCTGTATTAAGCCGGATATGACAAAAAGAGAATTATTTGAAGTTGTTACGCCGTTATGGCGTTTTATCGAGACTAACGAAAGGCTTTTTTTATGTGTAAGAATATTGTAATAATAAGAAAACGTCGCCCTTTGGATTGGTGCCGCTCAATGCTTGAAAAGTACGACGGAGCTGACTTGCATGCTGTATTCGACATCGTCGCTGGTGACGAAAGCTGGATATATTGTTACGAATCTGAAACCAAAAAACAATCTGCGCAATGATGTTACCATTCGAATATTTGCCGACAAATGTAAAGAAGGGTAGTAGTCAAAGGAAATAGATGATTGCCTCAATCTTTGGACGGACGAGTCATTTCGCAACAATCATTCTAGAAAACTATTGCTGCAGATATGTATGTCTTTCATTGTTAACCAGTTGTCTTGGAAAATGTTAGACAGCAGCACCCAAGAAGCAAGATCCTCCTCCACCTCGACAACAGTCCAGCTCATTCCGCCAGATGGACTATCGAATATTTGTTGTAAGGATTTAGTAAGTCATCCTCCTTACAGTCCCGACCTGGCACTTGGCACTTAGAGGAATTCGTTATATGAACCCTGAAGATGTCGTGGCTGCGTTTGAAAAGGCGTGGAAGAGAGCCATAAAGAAGAATGGGCTGATTGCTTCAGTCATTGGTGCCATCGCATGTGAAGGTGCTTAGAATGGAACGGAGCATACTACAAAGGGCCATAAAAAATATTAACAGGCATCTATATCTATCTATTTTTTATTTTCTAAAACCTTTCAGTGTGACCCCCGTGCGCTCTGAATAACGTTACCTTTACGTCTTCAGTACATCGCTCGAACCTACGAGGTGACATGTTTCACCTAATTAAAAAAAATATATTTATACATACAAATATACATACATATATACAAATAGTTACTGACACTTGTTACCGGCCCTAAAAACAAATAGCTCACACTTAGTTACATTGTACCTCAGACCATGAGCCACCACATAATCTCACACATACACAAGAGCCTCCTAAGAACAATGATGGATGGGTTTTGCTAACCATGTCGTCCGCGAAGTTGATGTTATTAACACGTCACATCAATGGAGTATCCGATATTAACTTTACTGAGCTCACATATCAGCTGGTATACGTACAGGTTGAAAAGCTTGGATGATGCGAGTCGGCCTTACTTCACTCCACATTCCACCCTATATTGGGATACAGGTTGGAATGTGGAATACACTACACATATTATTTATCAAAAAATATTGATAGATTCCACCAATCTTAAATCACAAGCTTAAAATGTACATACATGATGTATGTACATAAAGGAGAAAAGCAGAGGTTTCTTAAATACCCACGCTTTGTCACTTACAATTTGGTCCCACTAACGTAACAGGGGGATAGCCTATTGCTGTCTACCGGGCTCGGTATGACTGTATACTTAGGTGGTAAAATGACAAAAATACATAATATTACATTTGAATTCCGAATCCGTCATTTTTATATGAATTCATTGTGTTTTCCCATTTTCACAACAATACTTGTTAAATATTTTTGTGACAAATGGAGTGGGTGCTATAGAGATCCGAATTGCTGTGATAGCATTCCACAAAATGTAGGTCCAATTGCAATTTTTGAAACTCTCGATCCGTTATTTATCAGTCGAATATTTGTGTACTGGGCTATTGATAGATACAATGAAACCACTTCTGTTTGTGATTCAAAAAGAAAAAGGCGATTAAAGCAGTGAAAAAAAAAATTCAAGAATTCCTATTCGAAAGCAAAATTATTTATCTCTTGAAATAAATGTAGCATCTAGAACTATAGCGTATATTAAAAAATGACTTCATAATGATGACTTCAACTTCATATGTGGTAGAACCATGCTTAGGCACGAATGGGCCGGCTCAACCGGTACGATACCACGGCCTCACAGAAAACCGGTTGTGAAGTAACGCTTGCGTTGCATTTCCCCGAAATGAGTGAGGTTTCCGGAGGCCCAAAATTCCCCCCCCCACCCCTAATGATAGCCGCTGTTAACAAAAAGGATACCCCAGGGGGGTACCAGCGCTAGCGTTGGAGAATCCCCCCCTGGACGTCCACCTCAGTACGGAATATACCTGAGCGTGAACGCCCAAGCTGCCCCTCGTACTCTGGGGGGGGCTTAACTGCGCTCTCAAAATCTGCTCGAGGCAAGAGAAGGCATACCATGGCACCCCCTGTCACGTTTACAGACATCAGGGGCTTACATTCTAACCTTGACACTGTCCACCACCACCTGGAGACAGCAAAGCCGGCCTTGCTCTTTTTAACCGAGACGCAGATATCATCTCCAGCGGTCACATCCTACCTCTGCTACCCTGGGTATGGACTGAAACACTTCTTTGTTCCTAAGGCTGGTGTATGCGTGTACGTTAGAGATGATATCACTCCTCGGCAATCTTGAAGGGACCTCTCCATCTTATGGCTACGTATAGACTGCGACGACCATCCCCGCATCTACGTATGCCTCTACAGGTCCCATAACGGTGATGCCGAAACGGACCGACTCATCGACCACGTCCAAATGGCTATTGACTTGGTGCTCCAGCAGGTCCCATCCGCAGAGCTCGTGATTCTTGGCGACTTTAACGCCGATCACGCCGAATGGCTTGGTTCGTGCAAAACCGATCATGCGGGAAGATCTGTTAACGATTTCGCCTTGGCATATGGCTTGACGCAGCTGGTAGCAACGCCTACGCGAATCCCAAATGCAGAAAGCCACGTGCCTTCACTGTTGTATCTTCTGCTGACCTCACATCCTGACGGCTACAAAGTATCCGTTGAGGCCCCTCTTGGCTCTTCGGAACATTGCCTGATTAGGAGTATGGTGCCACTCGTTCACTCGCTGCGGCCGCGAGTTACAGGCAGTCGCCGCGTATGGCACTATAGGTCAGCGGACTGGTATGGAATGCGAACTTTCTTTGCATCCTACCCATGGAGGCAGGCTTGCTTCTCGCCGGATGATCCCAATATCGTTGCCGACTCTGTCGCTGATGTTGTGCTTCAGGGTATGGAACTTTTCATTCCATTCTCCCTGACTCCCACAGGTAGCAAGTCCCAGCCCTGGTTTGGTCAAACCTGCAAAGCGGCGTCCCGCCGAAAGCAGGCATGTTACCAAGCATGGGCTAATGCAGCGACAGCACGGGATGTAAAGACCAGCACATTAAAGAAACAATTTAACTTTGCCTCCAGGTCCCTCAAAAGAGTAATTGCTGGGGCGAAGTCGGCTCACATCGGCAGAATTGGCGAGAGACTAGTAAGTCTCCCTTCCGGAACTCGTACATTCTGGTCTCTTGCTAAAGCTGTCCAGGGGAACTTTTTTAAGCCATCCCTTCCACCTCCGCACATAGGAGATAATTCGTTGGCCCACGACGCTAAAGAAAAAGCCGATTCTGGGCAAACTCTTTGCGTCCAACTGGACCCTGGACGACGGGGGAAACGCACTGCCACACACTCTGCACCATACCGCAGTGTGAGAGCCGCATGCCGGAAGTCCGGTTTACACAAAGGGTAAAGTCAGTGCGTAAAGTCGTCTGTCCCCATATATCATAAAAAAAAAGAAAAAATAAAAGAGATGCGCTGGTCATTATTTAACATTGATAATTTAAAAATGAATAGGGTGGTAAAATCAAAATAACTTCTTAAGCGTACGTAAAGGGAGGTCACAGAATACATTTATTTACTAACGAGATTTTTTTTTTATTGAGAAATATTTTAACAAGCGGAATGGACGAGTTTATTCTTAAAGCTCTATAGAAGCTTTCCAATTAGTCAGCAGAGTACAACATGGGCATAACCGACTTCAGTGATGATTTTATCAAAGAGTGTCTGAGCTATTTTTGTGAAAGGGGCGTCAAAACATGGTCACAAGTGTATATTCGATGTTACATTTGTATTTTTAAGAAAGTGGTTAAGCCTCTTAATAACATCATGTCCCATAAACAAGAATGGTCCTTTCAGGAAGACTGAATAGCGGGTCATAAATCTCGATCCACCCTGGTTGGAAACGAACGTCTCTGGCTTCATCAGAGCTGAAGACTGACCGTCTTCTAGTCACGATCTTAATGCGCTGGGTTATGATTTATAGTTTACCTACGGCCCATCGCGGAAATCGGGGAGATCGCCGCGCCATGTGACTCCTTCTGGGGTCCTGGTTCCGGGAGAGCTCTAATCGGATGTATCGGTGATCCGAGAGCGTCTCAACCTCTTCCAGGACTCGCCAGTTCCTTACTCGTACGGCAAGAGCAGGGGTAGCGAACGAAAGGTCCACTATCGACCCCCCCTGCTGTCGCACGCACGTGTTGATGGTGCCTCTGTTGAGGAGACAGAGGCCCACTGATGCTGCCCACTCTTCTACCGCTTCCCCGCGGGCGTCCGTCCTGGGGGACCCCCAGGCAATAGACTTTGCATTGAAGTCCCCCAGTACGAGCGCATGCCCAGGCGACTGACGCCGCATCGAGGTCTCCAAGTTATTTAAGAAGGCCTCGAAATCGGCCAGACTCCGGTTGGGGGAGAAATAAACTCCGTAGAGAGTGACTCCCCCCATTAAGCAGCTACATATCCCGAGCCCTTGTCTCTTAGCGACCAGGGCGGGGAAAGAGGCTCTGAGGCAGTTTGAGCGGGGAGGAACGAAGTAGGGCTCCGCAGCTACGGCTACACTGACTGACCACTCTGCTATGGTCTGCAGAAGAAGATCCTGCGCTGCTGCAAAGTGGTTCAGATTCGTCTGGACTATGAGGCTGGAGACATGAGCCATTTACTGAGTTGTCTCTACAGCCTCCATCGGCGACGGCGGTCTTGTTACAACTGCAAGGGTAGCCTGGGTCGATTGGCTTATCCCAGAGTTGGGTATTAAGGCCCGTTTGTGTGGTCTACATCCCTCACGCCCTGTCATGTGATTGGCCGGCAAGTTAGCAGCCGCGCAAGCAGGGCAGTGAGGTGTGGCGGAGCAAGACGCCGATGTGTGCCCTGGACGACCACAACGGAAACAAAGTCCGCTGCAGTCGAAGCAACTGGTGCACGTGGTGCGGGTGTGACCCGGCGCCAGGCACTTATAGCACCTCATTGGCCTGGGACTACGACTACGACAGCATTCAGGCCTACGAGGTGTCTTCCTCCCTCTACAAGTATTTTGGCAGCAGCCACTGGACAGCTGGCCCAAACTGCACCCACACCACCAGGAACAGGGTGAATTGCTCCGACCCTAACTGTGTCTGAGGCACATCCAGTTGCAGACGTAATGAAGCTTCGGATATCGGTCGGTGTAATTGAGTCGTCATTCCTGCATTCCTGCATTCGTGCCTGGAGGTCCTACACCCGCAACCGGCGGCGTCGCCGAAACTTTGGGGGAGGAGGCCCAGCTTTATGAGGAGTACCGCGAAGCACGCAGGACTCTGAAGCTGGCCATAAGCCGCGCCAAAGAGGAAAAGAGAAAGGAGATGCTGGAAGGTCTCGATCGTGACCCCTGGGGTCGCCCGTATCGCGCTGCGCAGCAAAAGCTCCGCGCGTCGGGCCCCCCCCCTTACCGAGACCCTTCAGCCCAGCTTCCTGCAACAGGTGGTCGAGGGTCATTTCAGAGTTGGGGGCAGCTATTTTAAGAATACGTTCTAAGAACACTGCCCCCGGGCCGGATGGCATACCTGCCAAAGTGCTGGCCCTACCTCTCGGCCACTTGGAGGCCCACTTCAGGGGACTTCCGAACAAGAGCTTGCAGGACAGGCGGTTCCCTAAATGCTGGAAAAGCGGAAATCTAGTGCTCTTGGCGAAACCAGGACGGCCTGCTGATTCGGTCGCGGTCGCGCTACAGGCCCATTGTGTTGCTGGATGAGGCGGGCAAACTGTTTGAGAGAGTGCTCTCTGCTCGCATCGTCCGGCACATGAATACGGTAGGGCCCGATTTGTCGAGCGCCCAATTTGGATTCCGGGCGGGGTGCTCAACGGTCGACGCTGTGTTGAGCCTGAGGGCTGTGACCGAAGAGGCGGTGAGCAATGGCGACGTGCCGTTGGCGGTGTCTGTAGACATCGCCAACGCATTTGGCAGTCTGCCATTTAGCTGCATCAGAGAGGCCCTCCACTACCATAGGGTGCCACAATACCTGAGGCAGCTGGTGGCAGACTACTTAGAGGAGCGTACCGTCATGTACGAGGACCGAGAAGGAAATTTAACACATAGGCCCATGTCGTGCGATGTCCCACAGGGATCCGTTCTTGGACCACTTCTGTGGAACATTGGGTACGACTAGGTCCTTCGTGGGGAATTACCCCCAGGGCTCGGCGTCATCTGTTACGCAGACGATACCCTCGTCACAGCCCTGGAGGCTAATTTTCAACAAGCGTCACGTTTGGCCACCAGAGGAGTCTGCCTGGTGGTCGAGCGCATTGAGGCACTGGGCCTACGGGTGGCCCTGGACAAGACGGAGGCCCTTTTATTCCACGGGCTCCGTCGTGGTCCACCCCCCGGTGCCTCGATAGAAGTTAACTCGGTCCTCGTACCGATTCGGGCCCAGATGAAGTATCTGGGTCTGATCCTAGACGGGAGGTGGCGCTTCGACGAACACTTCCGGCAGCTCGCTCCAAGGCTGGTCGGTGCTGCGTCCGCCCTTGGGCGGCTTCTTCCCAATTTGCCAATGGCACTGTATGGTGCACCGGTGTGGGCGGAGGCTTTGACCGCCCAGAATAGGGCGCGCCTCTGGCGCCCTCAGAGAGTCATGGCGGTTAGAGCCATACGCGGATACCGCACCGTGTCAACGGAGGCGGCGTGCGCGTTGGCCGGAACTCCCCCGTGGGATTTGGAGGCGGAAGTGCTCGCCGAAGTTTTACGCCGGAGGACGGTTGAGTTCCGGGCGGGTAGTGGTAGTCGTCCCCCGCCCGAAGAGGTACGCGAGTGGCGTGAGGCCGCCCACCGAGCCACGATGGGTCGTTGGTCGTCCCGTCTGGAGGCTCCACGTGCTGGCTTTGCCGCCGTGGAGGCTCTCCAGCCGGTCATCATCGAGTGGGCAGGGAGGCAGCACGGGACTCTTATTATATATAGATAGAGATATTTTATGCGAGATGACATCTTCGCAGAAGGAGGCGGCGGAACGGGCCCGGGAAGAAAGCCTACACTCGGACCCAATTCGCCGCCGGCGAACCGGGCGGCGGAGGCGCGCTTTCCAGCGCCTCATGCCGCCCTAAGTGTGGCCGCGGGCCCCTGGGACGGGTTTTCCCTTCCGCCTGCTGTAACGGCCAGCCGCGAGGAGGCGACGTCCTCGTTCGCCTGGACGCCGCCTAATTGAGGGACACACGAAGGTGGTGCCCGCGCTATTGCGGGCAGGCGCTTGGAGGGGTCCGGATGTCTTACTAAAGTTGTTCCCGGACTCCTCCTACTTCAGGCGCAATACGGCACACCGTGTGGTTTTAGTCGGTTCAATTCCGACACACCGCCCCACTGAAAGCCCCGGTGGGGCGACGGCCTGTGGAGGTTTCCACACGTTAAAAAAAAAATATTAGGGTTATGATTTATAGTCAGTTTTAGAGAGTATGGCATGCTCTAAATGCCATGATAATTCCGAGTCCCTAAAACAATCCAGAAGATTTTCGGTGAAGAATTTTCCTGTGGCGGGTTTCCCAGAGAGAGCGTGTTTCTATTGATAAGAAAGAAAGAAAGAATAAAGAAAATATGTTTATTTTGCACAACAAACAGAAATATAGTAATAGAAACAATCTAATCTTAACGGGCATGCAATAAAAAAAAGGATCCTCTGCATGAGCCAAAAATGGTCGTTAGTTCAACATTATGCTTCTTCCTCGAAAGAAGCGTGGGTATTATGTTTACATTATTTTGGCAAAAGTAGTATTCATGGACGTTCAGACATCGTCAAGTTTTTATACCGAAGAAATAAATAAATATGAACAAGGTAGTTATAATAGACTAAGTAATAATATTGTGTATATAATATGAAACAGATGTAATACATATTCCATAAATTAATACATGTAAAAAGTTATTAAAATAGTCAAACAGTGCTTTCGAGTCATGTTACGCATATACTAAACGCTGCAATTTAGCTTCATTTGATTAAGCTATGCATGCGTACTCGTAGTTTTCATAGGTTTTTGGAATTAGAATTAAGATGCTTAGGTAGATAGATATTAGGTTCCTATCTTGAGCGTTATGGAACATGAAAGCAGAAACTGGTACATGCACTCTGTACTAGTTGTCTGCACTGTGTTGTATAAGCGTTTGTATCTCGGTTCTACTAAGCAGGCATGCTGCATACACATAGTCAGCATAGTTCAATTTTGACAGAACAAGTGATATAAGTCCTGATTTTATAGAGCAGTTTCAGGAGGTAGGCGGCGGGCCTGGTATAGTTGTCTAGATAACTGGCCTTAACATTTACACACATTACAGTAGTAAATGTTTTATGCAATAAAAAGTAAGAAGTTTTTTCCTTGTAACAATATTTATGGCAAGATAAACTATTTGACAGATAACAGTCTGATCCCTTAGTTGCCTTTTACGAAATCCACGGGAAGAGACGGAGTGGCCAGATTCTATTCCAGCGATTACCAAACGGCAAAGCTTAAAATAAAGGAAACCAATTTAGCAGAACTAATTTAAAAATCTATTGTGAACATTATATATACGTTTGCCTATATACTGCGTAAATAATAAACAAAAAAATATTTTTAGAGTTTACTATGAAAGCATCGAGAATTTCTTTTTTTTTTTTTGAGATAGTATATTTACTTTGTAAAATCAATTATTTTATCTAAGCTCTAATCCGATTACCTAAACGTCTTATTGAGCTCAGCCACCGTTCTTTTCTTAAGACGTGTCCTGTGCTACTAATAAATCCTAAAAGTCTTTTCCTATTTTCGAAATAGGTTCAACGGAAAGGAGTTAAATAAATAATTTCATCGATTTATCGACTGGTATAAAAGAAGTTTAATGTTTTAAGGTAAATGTACATGTTTATATTTATGGTGAGATTTTCTTTATACCACTATAACTTTTTAACACGTTAACATATTTGGATGTAGGTTGTATCGTATTATAAATATTTATGTAAGATTCAATATGTAACATTCACACTTTCTATTCTTTACACATTTCTCGTGCATGTACATATGTATGTCTCATTAGAGCAGGTGGAATATCTAAAGTTAAAGATTTTAAATCATACGTTTAATTTTTGTTTTGCAATTATTCAATCCATTATTGAAACTAACTTGAAAGTATAGAATTCGTTTTTATGGATATGCATTATAATTTCAGGGTTTAAAATAAGTGTTTCAGTTCTTGGGACCCATATAGCTAGTAGCTACTTGTCTCAATGCAGTTCTGACAAAGTTTTGAAGCTGTTTGAACATCATACCGCGCTACACCACTCGGTTTACATAAGTTCCTGATTCCATATCAGCCAAAAGTTTGTTCCCTTCAGTATACACATACACTCATATTATTTCTGTATGTTTCTTCATTTTTTTTTGTTTTAGCATAATAGTTTAGCTACATATTTATACACAAATAAGTAGCTGGGTAAGTATAAACTTAAATTATAATAAGAGAGATAAAAACTTTAGTACTTCTCATTATGTTTCTCATGCTTGAAAATTTAAATCGGCTCTGAAATCTCGGAGAAAATGTGCTTTGAAAAATGTGCTTTGAATTTCGAACGTCTGTCTACCTTTTAAGTTGGCTTGTTGTTTAAATATTTAATAATAACATTTTATTTCTCTTTCACAAAGTCAGTCTCATAGTTATTTAAAAAAAAACTGTTAATTTAATTTTGAAGAGTGTACTTTGATACACGAACGTCTTCAGAGTTATGAATGTAACAGTAAAAAGCGTTTTCCACTTTATCTCGTCATTAATCATTAAAATGTTATAAAACAAATAAATATTTTATTCATTATACAAACCTTTTATAACAAATCGTTAGTTATTTACTAAACGCAGTATTCACCGTGCTTTTTTTTATTTTTATAGTATCGGGAGACAGACAAACAGACGGGTAGCCTGATGATAAGTGACAACTACCGTCCATGGACACCTGCAACTCAAGAGTCGTAAGTGCGCTAGGGGTTTCGGGGAGAGGAAAGAAGAGAAGAATAATGAGGAGATGGGAAAGAGGAGAGGGAGAATAAGGGGAGAGGAAAGAGGAGAGGGGGAGTTGGGCCTCCGGAAACCTCACTCATTTCGGGGAAATACAACGCAACCGTTGCTTCACAACCACTTTCCTGTACGACCGAGGTATCACACCGGTCGAGTCGGCCCATTAGTGCCTAAGCATTGCTCTCCCACTGTTAACTGTGGTTATTGATGGAATAGAATAGCTGGGCCCTTTACCTCTCCCCGTTGGTGTCTTAAAAAAAAGTGAACATAACATTGTTTAAAACGAACCTATCCTGATAAAAATGCATGATGTGAGTCAAAGTGAAATGGTTTTTACACTTGTTATCTACAGTACAAGTACAAGACATAATCATATACATTAGAATGTACCTATATGATTATGTCTTTATGACAATAAATTCGGTAAACTCATATTTGGTTCTAAAATCCAAATAGAGTTAAGGTAATTTTAGTCATTATAATGACTAATTTCCTAATTCTTACTTTTTTAAATTATAAATTATGATAGTAAAGATAAAGAGAAAACTATTTAATACCATTAATACAAACATAATATAATATAAAAACTTAAAGACACAAAGTGTAGGTCCACCAAAGATCGTTGGAGGGAAACATGTAGAGTATTAGGAAAAGAGAACAAGGATAAGCTAAGGCATGAGAAATCAAACTGCAAAATATACCAAACAGAATTTAAAAACTGAAATTGAATGAAAGTGGCCATAAGATAAAAGGGAAAAATCGAGCAATATTGTCACCACGTCGTACCCAGGGGGCAAACGAAAGAGAGGTCGCCGATACAAAAGATTAGATGACGATTTTGGAGAAGTGGCTGAAAGGTGTTAGAAAAGGCCAGGTGTCGAAAGATAAACAGACAGTGACCATAATAAATAAATTTAAGATGTTATGCTAAAATGTAAACGTGCCTTAGTAAAGTGGCTTTATTTTCGACTACATGTATCTCTTTTTTTACATATGTTAAGCGATTTCTCCGCCATTTGTTGATCGGTTTTAATTTTTTTTTTATTTGAAGTTTATTGACTCCTATTACGAATGCTTCGAAACCAAATCAGGATTCAATTTTTGGATACCAAAGCACATACGCAAAAGAATTTCATAAAAAGCATTGTATTATGTTATCTACTTTAAAAAAAAAAACAATTATTATTATTATAATACATATACACAGGTTCATAGGCTCCTACTTAGAATATTATGTTGAAATCACAGTTTGTAAACTCAATTATTTACATACTCATACATTGTTTATGTAAGAAATTGATCATATTTACTTGTCGTAATTAGTGTGGTTACATTACGAATCTATACACGTACGACTTCGCACACATGTGGTTAGTACCCAGTACGTTATTTACTCTCCGTTTGTACTGCGAAGCTCGAATCATTCCCATAAATTTACATTATACATCATCTGGTGACTGTAATATGCGTAGTTGTGCCTTATATTTTTTTTATTATTTAAAAGTAGTGAAACTTACTGCACACAATCCACTAAGTACAAACAAACTGTGACCAATAAATGTTGTTCACTAAGACAGTTTGAATTTTGTTTACTGAACTTACTCATCATAATTGAAGAAAATATTTCAAGTATAAATTTATTTAAGGTGATACAAATTTGTCTACTGAAAACATAGTTAGTACAACAATAATAATGTTGAGACACTATTATGACGAGCACCTAAAAATGATAATTTTTCATTGCCAACCCTTTTCTTACAAACAATAATAGTAAGTAACTACCTATTGCAAAATTTGCCGTGTTTGCTTCCCGTACGCGTCGGCGTTAAAGGTAGCTGAGGGCTGACTGTTATCTATCAAACAGTATTTATACAGTCTGCAAAGCCCAGTGACGGCAATAGGTTTGCCATCTATTAGGTTAGTGTTGACAGCAAGTGGGCGTTTTGACATGCCTCTGCTTACCCCTTCAGAGATATAGGCGTGGGTGTATGTATGTATGTATTTACTAACATATGGAAAAAAAAATCAGAAGTACACTATGTCCTCTACGTTACTTACTTAACATTCACCCCATATAAAAATGCCTAATCATATAAATGAGAATAAACAAGTAAGTAACATCACGCGTAAAACAATATTGAATTGAAGCGAATGCTTAACCAAGTATTCATATATCAGCGTTTTTATAACGCGTAACTTTTTATAGAACGTTTCATTTTACTTACTTTAATTTAAATGAGCAATAACTTGAAGAATGAATTAACATTAAATATATCTACTATTTTGGCAATAAATTAATGTATGATTTGATATAAATACTACTGCTCGAGTAATTAAAATAGTAATTTTTGACAAATTTTATCACTCCATGTAAATCCTTATTACATTTCTGTACAAGTGTTAGATGGATTGTATCCGGATAATATATTGAAATAAAAAGCAGTGATGTGGTAAAACTCGTAATGGTTGATCAATACAGATGAACCGACACATATGTATGTATGTATGTTACGAGTACATATGTAACAATGTAAACACCGCCCCTATTTTGACAGCAAATAAAATAACTTACCTAACCTCACAAAGAAATTAAACATTTAAAATTTTAAGAATAGTGTAAATATAAAAAAAAAATAGTTGAAAACAAAGCAAGGGGTTCGTGATGTCAGTAGTTATAAATATTTTATTGACAGACATGAATAGAAGGAAATATCATGTTGATAATATCTTAAAAAGCACCCCAAGCTTTTTTAAAATAAAATACATTTTAATAACTCATTCTTCCAACGACAAGAACAAATTAGAATATAGTTGCGATGTACAAGCGACACATCTTTTAGCATAACCTATCTTTAACTCGCATAGGTACGAGAAAACAGATAAATCATTAAAAGACTTAAAACTTGATAAAGCGTTACTATGTTTAAACGTTTACAAACGTAATAGTACAGTTTAACTTTTATAACGTGTTACGCGGCCTGGTCATGTTTCAGACACGTTATGTATACATAGACAAAACTGTCGAGTGAGACCAAAAAACTGGTTTGTGATTAAAACATTATTGTGGTATTAAATGTGAATGAAATTAACATTTCAATGTTCTTCGTATAATGCTTTGCCTCGTATTTATTTTAATAACATATTTGTACTTTTCGAGAATATTTTAAGCAAATCACCATAATCTAGCAACATCCTTGACATTAAAGAACTTTAGTATCATATTAGACCTCTCCCACATGAAATATTATTTAATGTTATTATTTTATTATAGCTATATTAGTGGATTTACAAGTACCATTGGTTACTTTATAAATAATATGCTATTGGCCCTTACTTCATTCTGGAATTGTTAAACGATAAATTTTCGGATATGAAAGGTATTAGTTAGCATATGCTATTCAAGACTATAATTAATCTGTCCATCCGAAATTTCATCCATATACATATATTAAGCGCTTTTTTTCGTTTACAGAGCCATACATTTCACGTTACAGATCTTATACCACTGTCACATAACACTGATATATGATTTGACTTGATTGTCGGTCGTCTAGTCGTTAGTGATCCTGACTGCTAAGCAAGAGGTCCTAAGTTCCCTTCTCACACAGAACAAAACTCTGTGTGATCCACAAATAGCTTTCCTACATCTGGGTGCTCTTTGTGTCCGTTCTCAGTTCTAATTTGGGATTGTCTTTTTAAAAGAAAAAAAGGAAAAAAAAGATTGTAACAAATGCCAAGTAGGTATTTTAACCGATGGCCATTCTGAGTTTAAGTATCAAGAATGTTATTCAAATAAATAGGTTGTATTTAACTCTGCAGTAACAAATAAGGTTGACATGGAATATGCTTCATATGAAATGGTCAAAGATTTTTAATAGCGAACTTTTGAAGAGCTTTCTACATTAGCTAGGTGTCGACCCAACACAAAGTTAGTTTAATTATGTTTTATTCATCGAAATACCAATATAATTCTCATCTTACTTCCTGACACTATATATTTTCGGTCTATTTCTAGTTCGATACTTTCCTAGTCCATTGTCTCTTTACAGACTAGCTACTAGAGTACTTACTACATAAGTGCGATACCTAAAAACGAATCATAATTACGCATAACGATAATTAACTATAAAAGGTACAAATTATAAAAAAATATACGCAACCACCCGACAAAAAATACTTATTTCCAAATTATACACTCACCTTTTTTTTATATAATGAAAGCAAGTATTCATGATGAGGATCCAATGATACCTAATACATATGTATATCCATACATAACACTCCTTTTTGGGAAATCGCGTAAAAATCCTGAACCACCTTTAAAATTTCAATTATTCATCACACCATGACAACCTTGACACGAACTCATAAAACATTTTTATACAAAGACATAAAACGTAAGCACGTCTATACATTTGTATTGAGCAATTCCACGCCCAAAAATTGTAATGACTCATTTTAGTTAAGCGAAGTGACCATTTATCATACTGCCCGTTGAAATATGCGACTGATGAATGTGTAGTGTACAACAAACGGCAATCAAGGGTCAGTCCTAGCAGACAATTAACGTCGTTTAGTGTCGCAACTAGCTGATACAGCAGAACATACTATTATACTTGATAGGATTTTAAAGGAAAGGTTACCACGTGTCAAAATAACTTCCGCCGTTTTTATCTCCACTGATAGATAACCATCAACAAATGAATCTAGAGACTTCATAGTACGTAGACATATTCCTGAGTGCACCGTAGATGCAGTGTGGTTTTTTTTTTTTTTTTTTGTAATGTCTTCAGTTGTAAGCCTTTAGGCTGTATACAACCTTACGCGGTCAGTTGGTGAGCGTTAGCTCTCAACCAGGGATGGTTGTGGGGTTAGTGTTTAGGATGGTGGGAATGGGGATGGGGATGGGGATGGGAGTGGGAATGGGGATAGGGATAGGGATAGGGTTTGGGGTTCTGTGAGAACCGTTGTGTGCGGTGGTGTGTCTTTGTTGTCTGTGTCTGCCCCTCCGTCTGGGACGGAAACGTGGGCCTCTGTGTGGTGTGTTGGTGATTGAGGAGTGTGCGGCGAGCGCAGCGATTTGTGCCTTTGTTATTTCATCGTCTGGCTCCCCGAGGACGTGCCTCGGTCGGCGCTTGCGAGTTATGGCAGATGGTATGTACTTCGCTGCGGCTGACACTAGTGGGTTTTTGTGTGTGGTGGCAGTGTCGAAGTAAGTTTGTGAGCAGTGTTTCATGAATTGTCGGACGGTTGGTAGTCCTAGGTCTATGTGTAGGTTTTCATTGCGAATGAACCACGGGGCCCCCGTGGCTCGGCGCATGAACCTATTTTGTAGTGTTTGGAGGCGGTGTAACCTACTCGGGGAGGAATGGGCGAAGACTATGGAGGCGTAGGTCATTATGGGACGGATACAGGTGGTGTAAAGGCGGATTTTGTTTTTGAGCGAGAGTTTGGACCTTGGGTTTAGTAGGTGGTGGAGTCTACTAAGTGCTCTCGCTGCGCTGGTACGGACTGCAGAGATGTGTTGGGAGAAGGAGAGGGTGTCGTCGAGGAAGACTCCTAGGTACTTGACCTGAGTTGTCCACGGGATAGCCTTTCCGAATAGGGTGATCGGAGAGGGCATGGGAAAGGAATATCGGGAGTTTTTATACCACCGGAATAGGATGGCTTGGCTTTTTACGGGATTCACTTCAATTCTCCATTTGGTGAACCACTTGCCAAGAGTGTTGGCTGCGGTTTGGAGAACCTTTGCGACTCGTTAGCTCAGTAGGTAAGAGCGCCGATATATAAGAATGCAGTGTGGAGTACGACTTATTTATTTATTTATTAAACTTTATGCCCATATTGTACAAAGGCAGGCTTAATGCCTAAATCATTCTCTGTTAGTCAACCTTGAGGTGCTGCAGTAATAAAAAATGGTAGGTGCAAAAAAGTAATGATGGAGAGAAAAGGTTACTAAACTTCTACAACAATTTCAATAATCCGAACATACAGCAAATATACAAAATAAAACTGATATATACACATTATGACATAGGTAGTAAATATGAGAAACGAAAGGACTTAGTATCATTGATACAAAATGTAAGAGTATATTTACATCTTTACTGTACACCAGTAACAATCAAATGGACAAAAATAAAGAAACAACTAACGGTTTATACAACTGACGGCTTTATCGGTCTATGTCTATCTCTTACAAGCAATCATGTGATGGAGATAGTAGTCTGTCATTTTAGGGCAGTGTGGTGCACATTAAGTAATTTGTTTGTTAAATATATATATATATACAAGTACATAACAAACATGTGATTTTTTTTTTAAGATAATCTTTTTCCAAGAATTATTTATAGATCCAGGTTATAAGTCAACCTTTTTTACTGTCTAACTCCTTAACTGCTTCCGCCTATTTAAATCTATCAAAAAATCCATTGCTTTGTAACATTAAGGTCGAACCACCTACTTATTTAACATTTAATCACATTTTATTATAATAGCAGGTTACTTTACGATGGAAATAATATTATCGCTTTTTACACACCTACGCTTAAACTGGTTTTAAGGCGATGTTATAATATACAAACACCAAAAATTAGAAAACACCTTACTCATTTGCGTCATTAAAAACAAAAAACGACATTTGAATATCTATCTGGCCAATACAAAAGATTTAATAATAATATTTAAACAAATAAGTATTTTTTTTATTTTCGTTTCTTAAACCTCATATTTATGTATGTGCTTCTTAAAAGAGTAAATTGTATGTTATTATATATTCCTAGTTTACTATAGTTTTTTTGATGTTTCACACACATGAAAGATTACCTCCTCGCCCAAAAATGTCAAAAGCATTATATAGCTAATGATCTTAGACTTCACCGATTTTAGACGAGATTAATTTATTAAATTTGATTTCACGTGAGCTTGATATATTTGCAATTTTAATTAAGTAGCAGAAATATTAAAGTAACAATTAGAGACTCGAGTTAATCCCTACAGGAATAGTACTTTCACATTAATGTCATAAAAAATATTAACTTTTAAAGGGGTACTAATCGACGATTAGAACTCATCACTGTAAGTTGTTACTTAGTATGCTACCTTCGTGTTCGTTTGTTGGTAAGTTTAAACGATTATCAGTTTTGTATAAACGAAGGGGCAAAGGTTATATATCATTCATCAAGGAGAGAAAGAAAAGAGATTGAAAAATAAATGTATCGCGTTGAAAGCCCAGTGCAAATGTTAGTAATAATTATATAAAGACACTTATTTTACATTATACATATTCTTTTCTGTATATAATATCACTGAAGTGAAACGAAAGCTGAAAGAAGTCATAAATCATTATTTATTCGAAGTTTATAGTAAAAAATCTTAATATATCAATTCAATAAAAAATATTTTAGCTATTGAATATTTAAATTTAGAAATTTAAATATTCAATAGCTAAATATTTTCATCTCAGAATGTAATTTTTATGATCTCTCACGTGTAATGAATCGTGTTGAAAGACGTGTCTTTTTAAACGTATTCTTTCTTTTGGTATCGATCAAAGAATATTGCGTGGATTGTTGATTCGGGAGAGGGTCGGAGCTATAGATCCAAGTTTCGTCAGTTGTAAGAATGTAGGATACGTTTTGTGAAGTTCCTCTTTCAAACTTTTCTAGCATACATTTCAAAATATACGTGACGGGATTTGTTCTCTTCGGTGAGAGAATGAAGTATCCATCGCGAAAGCTTCCTAACTTTAAGGTATCCTTTAGGATGGTGGAATCTGAATGTGATCCAATCTTCAGCCGAGTCTGGGTTCATCGTTTAGGTTCTCTCGTCCACGAAACCAATAAGTAACTGTATCTAACGCCGCTGCAAACTACCCAAATGCAGTTTGTAAATTTTTCCGAGGTTGTTTAAGGTTAACCCTGATTCTACACGATCTCCCGCGAGACGTCCATTGTTTCAAACAAAAGAGGGATAGATATACTTTTTAAAAATGTTCTAAAAAAAGAAAACCACATGATTTTCAGCACAGAGATTAAAATTAGCCGTCATTTCAAAATAGTTTCAAGAAAAAGGAGGTTGTAATTTTTCTGTAGCCGCTGTAACATTTTTTCGGGACAACCTAGGTATGAGGTACTGGATCAACAATTTTCATTGGATGGTCACAAAACTGATTAAATAACTGAATAAAATTAGGTTTAACTATAAAATTGTAGGTTAAACAAAGAACAATGTTTGCCAAGCATTCAAAATCATATTGTATAGTTCTATAGATATATAGATCCACTATATCATAAAAATATATAATTTTATTTAATGAGTGAGTATATATTTTAAAGTTCAATCTGAGAAATACTTTATCTTATCTTGTACATGACCTTAATTGTGTACATTAATTAATAAAAGAATAATATGTACAATGTTTTATGATAGATTATCAGTATTCACGTTTATATGTTCGTTGAGATATAAGTAAAAAATATGTTCAAAGCGAAAATAATGATTTTAGTAATTATTTTCGCCTGAGGATATTCGTGAGCTGTTCTCGACCTTGTAACCTCAACTGTAGTTATCTAATTAAATGTCTATCTGTACAAAGTCAAAAGAATTGGAATGCTTATATTAAATTATTTCACTAAGTCGGGAAATAAGATTATTCAAAATAATTTACAATTGTCATTATCTTTTCTGTAATGTTTTTAATCTTCTTTTATTCATCAAATTAAAATTATAAGGGACTGTTTTTACAATACATACCCATGACGCCATGACTATGTATTTCAAATAAAAATGTACATAACCTTGAGTTTTGACGTTTAATAAAAAGATAACTTGACAGTCTTCTAGCTTATTCAATAAGAAGACTCATAAAGATACTTACGTTTGTTTTCAAAAAATAAAAAAAAATAAAAAATATTTAAAATCCAACTTCATAAGAAACTTCTCCTTTTTTCCTGACGTTATCTCAAAATGTTATACCCACCAGTGTTATACCACTGTTAAGACTATTTACATGACACGTGACATGTCAAATTCCAGTATTCCATTCAGGCTACACTTGAAATACATAACCTTCCTTCTTGCGCAGTCGGATTAATAGAGGTTATATTGCAAAACTTCCTTTCGGAGGTTCGTTAGTAACTAGCAATTGTATGACTGACAATGACTATCTCACACCTTACTTAAATTGGAATGTACAACTTCAAATATTGAAACGTCTATTTATTGCACTTTTCTGTTGCCATACTTTTTTTTTTCATTCATATTCAATCAGCGGACACAAAGAACACCCAAACTCGGGAGAAATATTTGTTTATTACATACATTTCTGTCACGTATGGGAATCGACCCCACGACCTCCGGTTCAGCAGTCAGAGTCCCTAACCGTTAGACCAAAAGGCCCGTCAAGCATACTGTCCGCTTTTTTAATTGGACCGAATGTTTTTACATCGATGTACCAGAAGTTAATCTGCATTTGTTTTCTCTTCTATTAGGTGTCGTAAAAAGCGACTCAGGGATCGGACTGTCATCTACCAGACAGTATGTATACAGTCTGTGCCCGGTGATGTAGAGCGTATTTACAATATACATACAATACAATATATAAGTACAATATGTGGCTGACATGTTTGTTACTGATCATGACTAATAAGTCAAAGGTCGTTGGTTCGGTTCCCACTCAGGACAAACAATTGTGTGATGAGCACGGGTATTTGTTGTATATCAGTGTAATTTATCTATAATTTGTATATACTTAGAAATTTATAAGTATGTATATCAGCAGTCTGGTTACCATAGTACAAGCTTTCTCTGCTTAGTTTGGGATCAGACGGCCGTCTCCTCTATTATGTAGTTGTTAAATAAAACGAATACTTTATACTTGCAACCAAAATAATATGCAAAATTTGTACAGCCAGCCACAATATATAGTGTCTGATGATATCAATTATAAACAATAAACACGAGTCACGACTCAAGATATCCATCTAGTTTTCATCTCGATATCACATTGCAATTGTATGCAAAACTTAAATATTAAACTAAATAATATAGTGGGTATACTATAAATTATTACAGTAAAAAAAAGTGTGACTAACGGATCGGACTGTTATCATCATCATTCATCATCATGATATGTATGTAAACAGTCATACAGTGCCCGGTTGCCAGCAATAGGCTTACGTTACGTTAGCAATACGTTAGTGGAACCAAATTGTAATTGCTAAATTGTGGGTTTGGCTAAATTTAATACATCTGTCTACCACTTAGTTATTTAAGTAATTGTTAAAGCCCAACTACACATGTCTGTCAATTAATACCCGGAAGCAAAACTAATACGTATGTGTTTGACATAGACTTTGTGCGTTTTGAAGTTGCAACAAAGCTATTCGTTCGATTTTTAATATTCACATACTTATACAGCTAGGCATGGATCTTGTTCAGAATCAATATAATTTGGTTTCTAGTTCTTTATTGTTGGAGAACACTAAATGTAACTTTTAAGTTTTACCCTCTCTTAATAAAATCTAGAAAATAATACACAATTTTAATTCTGCAATTAAATGGCGCTCATGAGTTTAGGCACAAAGTAAATCAGATTACGACATTGCATTGTTTTACCAACAATAGCTTATGACTGTATAATCAGGGATAATCTCGTATTTGGTTAATCGATAATATTTTTGTACAAGCACGAGGAGCAGAATTGAAATGAATTATTTGTTAACATGAGAACTTGTGCTTTATGGGGAATAGATAAATAATTATGTTGATTGAACGATAAGAACGTGATTTATATGCAATCAGCCTGTAACATTTTAGGCTATGCTAATAGGTTTGTATGTTGTAGGATTTTTATTATGGTTTATTTTTAATTGTAATTTATTCCTTTGTAGATGCATACATACATACACTTATACAAGTAAGCAAGGGTAAGCAGAGGCATCTCAAAAGTCCTTTTTTTCTGACACAAATATGATTAATATAATTTTAATAAAATATGTAATATAATTCATGCGCTTACTAACTGTCCTATACACTAATTTATCTAGGTTGTCTATAAAAAATCGCAACTTGCGATTAAACCGAAAGTATTTCATTTTCATTGTTATTTTTTTTTAAATATAACTCCTGGACTATTAAAAGATTGTTAAGTTTTTTATGGTGTACGATAAAGAATATTGTATGTATTTGTGCTCTGATACCGAAATTTTTCGTAGGTCCATATATTCTATTTAATATTTTTTTTAAAGACAACTCCCACACTGGGCTTCATTCCTGTGTCGCGGAGAATAATTTCTATGTTAAAAATAAGCTTACGTTATTTAAGGTTTCCGAGTCTTATTTATTTATGTTATATCAACCGAGACAAATCACTCTTAATTTACAATCAAATTGGAAACTTCAACTATTCTATATATTTTTTTAAAATTGTGTCAATTTCAAGCATTTAAAAAGTTTTTCTATTGGTAACACAGCATTTTACTCCGTCCTCATTGCTAATTTTATTTAAAAGGCTAAATTAGGCGTGAACCGTAATGTATGAAATACGCAAAAGGCTACGTTGCTTTTAGGATTAACATAATAAAGAGTTGGTTGGTTGGTTGGAGTTTGGACTACGTCACTTTATGTTTTAGAGCCTACACTAAAACACAAAGGCTTTATGTAAACAATATAAGAATGCTAAGCGTGATACTGCTGTTCACATGAAGTTATGAATGCATTTCATGCAGAAATCTACTGGGATAATTTTAAGACACGTTGACATTCCTTTGAAATTAGTAAGATAAGATATTAGTAGATACGTTGTGCCAAAAATATTTATCTACATAATACATAAAATCAAATGTCATAAAAAAAGGCCGTTTTTAATAATTTATCACACCAGGATGCCGTATTTCGAGGTAAATGGGTTTTCCATGGTCGGTAGTACATCTATCCGAATGATAGTATCGATATAATGATTCATACATGTTATTGTATAATCTTCGTGTAGTACATTGATCATATTTTATTATGCTGCCCTTAGATCGCCAGGTGATAAAAATATGTTGTTCACAATTGTATCTACATTATCAGTCGAAAGATTACAGTATACTGAACATGCAGTGTGGTTCTATGTGAAGTAGAATAGGCCCACCACAACTCTTCCCATGTTGTAAATGGTTTTTTCAATCATAAAATGAATGCGAGTGACGTTTCAATTTCTTAAGCAGGACTTAATAAAGATATGCCAGGTGTTTCAGCAAATATATATATTTATATATTTTTATTTTATGTCAACATTTTTTGATAATAAATTCGGGAAGTATAAACGCAAATTTATTTACTTTGTCCATGGAAGACGAACAGGTATATGAAACTAGAATGTAAACGAAATTATTTAAAACATAGCAAATCTAACAAATCTTTACTTATAGTACTTGACGTGTTGTACGTGAACAAACTCAAGTCGTCTCGCCAGCTAGCCATAACTAGCTAGGTACTAAAACGTTAAATTAATAAATCAAAAACGATGACTCAGATAACACACATATGTACATCGGTAATCAATGTATTTTAAATTTTATTGTTTTATATTTACAAGTAGACTATCTAATAATTTTCATCCCTAATAAATAATTAATAATCTAATTAATACTAACTCACGAACGTCGAAATGGATAAGTATCGTAGGAGTAGCAGGATTATTCAACAGGGCTTAAAGCGATTAGTTTAGTAGGCTGAAAGCATATGCCTGTGATATCCTCCTCATCCCCCACGAGCTATTTGGTTTTTCGGACCAAACACTTGTGTGTCACAAGTGCACCACGTCGTTGAGTTTACAGGCGAGCGGCTACAAAGAAAGCTATTCACGATGATTCTTTTCTTCTATATTGTGAAAATGAGAAGCAACGGCTTCATTTACAAGCTATTCACCATTTGACTGCCCCACAGACTCGTAATCATCATATGAGACTACTTGTTGAAGCTTGGAGGGATCCCTATTTACCCCACAACCTATCGTGTCGGCGTCTCGCAAGGATTCGTACCTTTAGTTCACGTTGTTCTCCAACGACATCCTGTTCTATCAGTCTGTGCAGACAGCACTTTTCGCAGCTATATCAGCTTTTTAATATTCAGGTAGAAACGAATCGTAGGGATACTAAAATACTGCCAATACGAGTTAAAAATCTATGATTCTATCAATTATTAATTCAACCTATCTTCGATTGAATGACTAAAAAAAACATTATTGGTTACATAAGCCATTAAAAAAAAAAATAAGGTCAATAAAAACCTATATTAATATGAAATTTGATATCACAGTGAAATATTCAAATGGTTCACATATCTTATGCTATTTTACTCAAAAGATTTACGAATTATAGCTTAAGGAAACTTCGCTACTAACGGTCAAGGCCTTTGTAAAAATCATGAGGCAAATATTCGGTGTGCGCGGTTGTGTCCTTAACCTATTTATAGAATAATGAATGTAGATATTAGTGAACCATAAAACAACAGTGCTATATTTTTACACATATAAAATATATATAAACTCAGACTCAGGACAACTACCTCACTGTATATCATTGAGGTACAAGAACAGAAGCTACACGCTCTACTTCTTACAGTTAACAGGACTACAAGAAGCTAATAGTAAGCACGTTATAAAGCAATTGTATTTATAATATGCAGGTTTATTGATCACGCTTTTATCTACCATGCTCCGTTTTCCAGTCTTGTGTAGCCAATCCTTAATAATTGGTTGCGTACGTCTTTAGATATTTCGTTGCAGTCACCAGACTGCAATGAAATATCTAAAGACTACAAAAATCGAACCGAGAAAAACAAAAAGTGAAAAAAATAATACTTTCGGCAGTTTAAGTCATCACCGCACACTATAGTCGTATTTTTAATTAGACGAAGTCAACTGACCTTTACTGTGTTGTCAGTTTTTGATGAAATAAAAATAGTGTTGTGACAAAGTGAATAATTGAAAAAACTCCTGAATTAATGAAATTGCCTCGATTGTCTAGTGAATAGTTAGTGTACCGAACTGCCGATATCGGGTACGGGGTTCGAATTTTAGTCGTGCTTTGTACATACTAACGAGTTTTCGACGACTATGTTCCTATAGTATCTACCTATACTGAATATCGAGTGTTTTAAACATTAAGGAAAACATTGCGAGGAAACTTGTAAGACTGTCCTATTTTCAATACATCATGTAGTTGAAACTATAGATGTATAAAATATAACAATAATAGGTAGGTAATGAAAATAAAAAAAACATGGCTTATTACATTATTTGTTTTTATTCATCATCAGATAAAAAATCATCATTATCGCTTTCGGTGACATTAATTATAAATCTGTCTGAAACATTGTCGATCATGTGGTCGAGACCATACATTTTGTCTTCTTCTTTAATTGTATGAGACACGCAGCTACTCTATTTTTCAGGTGTGATATGTTGAAGTCCTTCTTCAAAAAGTTTTTTACTTCTGTCATTTTGAAGGTTTTGTTATTTCTAGCAACATATCCTTTAGCCTGCGCCCATACCAACTCAATGGGATTGAGCTCATAGTGGTATGGGGGTAGACGTAAATCAATTATCCCATGCTGCGCTGCCATCTCGTCCACAACATACTTATCGCAATGTTTTTGTTTGTGCTGCTGTACAATGTCTATAAGAGTAGCTTTAACCATTGGTGCTTCGAATGAAATATTTTTGCTCGTTAGCCACTCTTGTATTCTAGGTTTAGTCCAAGAAATTGTAGGCAGCGATTCTAGTTTCCTGGAGTGGTAGGGGCATTATCCATCACTACTACAGAATTTGGTTTTAGTTTTGGCAAGACCCCCCTAAACCACTTCTCAAAAGAATCGGCATTCATCTCTTGATGATAATCTTCTTTATTTTTTTTTTGGCTTCAAATATTAATAAGCTGTCTTCTACGAATCCTTCTTCCCTGCCTATATGGCCGATAATTAATCGTTTACCCTTGCCTGAAGGCTGTTTTAAGCCAGTGGTCAAGCCATCTAGGAAGGCCTGGCGGGATGATATCACTGCCTGGTCAATCCATGCCTTCTTCGGTGCATGACCTTCAAGATAGTGAAAAATATCAATTAATTATTGAAAGTACAATTTAATGTAAAGAAAACAGAAAATTGTAATTACCTTCGTTGATCCAGGTTTCATCTTGGTAATAAATATACCTTCCTTCCCTTCGATACTCTTTAATTTTTCGAAGGTATCGCTGGCGCCATAAAATAATGTCATGTCTGTCAATTAAAATACTTTGTCTTGATTTTGTGACATATGTGAAATTTAAATGTTTCATAACATTTCTTAATGTACTCCAAGAAAAAATGGGTAAGTCTGGGTCTTCATTGATAACCTTAAGAATCTGTAAAGTAATAAAAAAAAGTTTTTGAGTACGGAAGTCTACGCAATCTAATACTTTGGTTTTACAAAAAACATTATGGTGGACACAGAAGTAGAAGGAATAAATTTTAAGTTACCTTTATAATGGTGGGTGGCTCATTTGCATTAAAAAAAATGATGTACTTTTCGCCTTATAGCGGCAAAAGCAAAATCGTCTAATTTATCTTTGAAACTGTGTTTCGGTCCACGTTTCTCGGGAGATTTCAATTGTTCATTTTCTTTGTATTCTTTTAATACACTGTAAACTAAGGTCTCACCAATTCCCAAAATGTCAGCTGTTTTCGAAACACATTCCTTTTTTTTCGGGAGCCTCAATAGGCAATAGTGAAGCAGCTTTCTCCTCAAATACGTGTTTATAGACGTTTTGTATCATAAGTTTTTCGGTAACGCTTAAAGCAATCCGTGGTCTCTTCTTTCTTGGCGACAAGCTTTGACTTGACGTGCTTCGTTGAGGATCCATATCGTTTGTATGAAACAATATAGCAACAAATAAACACAACAATAACCACAAACATAACGTAACGAAAAACTTAACAAAAACAATAACTAAACAACGTGAGAGCAGAAAAAACATACGTGCTATCAGACCAGAGGTTAGAAGCCGAATTAAAAACAAAATGGCGACCGACACGGGCGGCGTTGATCGGTGTTGGCACTAGTCGCCGCGCCGCGCTTTGTAATAAACCGTCAAAAAACTGATTGTAGTTACATACTACTAGTTACTTATATCAGACCACTTTTATAATATTTTATTGTTAAATAGAAATAATATTCTTTTATAGTTTGAAATGATTAACTATTCACACTCATTGTTCATTCATCTGATTGAACGAGAACTGAACGCATCACTATTACTTTAAATATGGCAACATTATTTTACAAAGTGACAATAGCTACTGTCAGTTAGCTACGTCTAATTAAAAATACGACTATAAAGTCATCGTGACAAAAAGAAAACACAAAACACATTAAACGGTGTAATGGTTTTTTTTTAAACATACATATTATCTAACTTTTTTATCAGATAGTGAAATTAATGTAGAAATTCGTATATACATATGTAACTCCATATGTATTTGTAGGTAGATTTCGTTTGGATTTTTTTCATGTAATAGGGGCAAACGAGCAGACGGATCTCCTGATGATAAGTGATTACCTCCAACTATGGACACCAGTAACTCAAAAGCTGCCAGTGCTTTGCCCGCCTTTGATGGGAGGGGGAGACGAGAGGGAGGATTAGGCCACCCGTTACCTCACTCAAACGGTCTCAGAAGTCAAAAGCCTAATCATGGCTTTCACATAATTTTGTAATTGTTAGTTAAAGTGTACCAGTTGAAAATTGCATCTATTGCCAAAACTGACAAACGAACAAAAAATTGTGAAAGTGCACATGACCAAAATGCCAATACAGCAAATCCACATCTTTGTATTTTCCTAATTTTCGAATCTGTGTTTAGCTGTTTAGGTTACGCATGCACGCACGCTATTTATTACAGATCGTAGCGTATCGTTTAAGATTATGTTCTTTGCTATCTATTCAAAGATTAGATTAAATTAGAGATCACTCTAAACGAAAAGGCGGTATGTAATATGAAATTAAAAAGTATATCATATGTTTTTTTTTGGTATAACACCACCATGAAGAAGAAGTGTCTTGTTCTTCCCTATTTCTGCCTACGTTTACGGGGGAAGACCCACTTCAGATAAACGATTTTAGATGGTTTGATCGCTTATCAGCAAGCCTGAAGAGCTGTGGAGCCTCGTAGCCAACATCGTGGTGGTCATAGTACGCTGCTCGTGATACGGTAGCGTGTCCAGAGGCGGTTTATGACGCTCTGTGTTTCTTGTATAAATGAATTCCGATGGCTCTCATCATATCTTCTCGTGTCAAATGATGTCGTCGCTCCATATAGATACAATTTTTTTAGTTGCGATCCAGAAACTGTAATGGTTTGTAAACACGTTATTACACACTTTCATAGGAATATTGATTGACGGTTGATTTTCTTTTTTGAATCTCAATTAAGTGTATGCTTTTCCGAAAAATGTCGTTTCAGTATGAGGCCGGGTACAAGGTTTACTCGAGTTTGGAGGATCTCAGGACTTTGGATATATTTTTATAGTCAGAAATTTACTTGATCCCTAGACACTTTTAATGTGTGTGTATATTTAATTTAATTTAGTACAGCTTCACTTTAAGACCGATGAAGTTAAGTTGAGGTTTAGGTTTCCACATCATTATCAGCATATCATCCTCTACTGTTGGACATAAGCCTTTCCCAATGTGCACTATCATCATCTCTGCTCATTCATTTTCTAAACATGAACCTATTCACAAAACTATTACTATCAAATGTTTATCAAATCTTATTACCCGACTGAGCAAGTAGCGGGGTTTTTAACTTACAAATTTTGCGTGATTTAATAACAAAATATAAAACAGAGTTAATTCAGCACAAGAGTACAACATTCACATAACATCAATATCATCAATTATGAAAACAACGTGACAGGATGAATTCAACAGGATTACAACAAGGTTTTAAACCTAACCTAATCCCCCCCCCTAGGACCCCTTGAAATTATCAAAAACATACAGACATACATACTCTCACGCAATATTCATCATTCATCCCCGAAGTGGATGCAGTGGCAACTCAAATGCTCACTTTTGCCAAACATATTTAATTTAAGTAACTTACGTAATTGTGCCGTCATCTGGACGCTGTACGACTATATATACATTATTATAGATATATACTGATGATAGATAACAGTGTCTTAGTCGAGCATAAGAGATGGGATGGCAGTATTCTACTCCAGCAAGAACCAGACGGCTATTATCAAAAGCAAAATTCACTTAATCTCATGCTAATCTTTATCTTATAAAAACCCATAAACTAATTACAACATCCATTTAGAATATAAATATTCAATATATAAATAAAAACCCACCAATATCTCGCATATACGTACCTTCGTATTATGATTAGAATATAAATAGATAAATCTAAATATATAACATCGACGAACGAGTTCATTGACTAATAACGCGACAAATTTATTCTGTTTCACTCATTTCTTTCGAGCTACCGTTTTAAACGATCTTTATTTTTCACGCACTGCGCCGTATGTACATACATCTCCGTCTCCTATACATCTGCTTTTTCCGTCAAAGATAAAGATATAAAGAAGAGTCGCAGGGACTTTACAAAAATTCATACAATGAACACAAGGAACACCAAACAGCAGTTTGAGGATCACACAAAGAGTTGTCCCGTACGGGGATCGAACCACTGTGATCGCTTAAAACCGCTGCGTATTCCGTTCAGTCATACTATTATATATATGTGTATTAATATATGTTATAAATGTATTTTGAAGAAAAGATTTCACTCAGTTTCGCTCCACCGCACTATTGCGATCGGCTTTGGCCGCCAAAACTATACAGTGAATTAATCCTTCACACGGCAAAGTTCTGTACCGCCCGTGTTATTTCACAGTAGTCCCATAAATTCTGTAATAAACAAACTTTCTAATTAATATATAGAACACCAGTTTCCCCGCAGTTTCTTCAGAAGAGCTCGTTTAATACAGGGATTAAAAATTCCATCTCTTTATCTGCCACATTGTTGAAGGATTGATCAGTTCAAAGAATGTAAAAGCCACTACGGTGGCCGTAATCGGGTATTTTAGTTACTACACACGTAGTCCTTTTTTATGGTGTTGAGTATGATCGTCGACAAACGTAACAACAGCAGAGTATATAAGAGATACACGAAGGATAAGATAGATCACTAGTGTGGCAGGTTACTGGTCTCGCAGTTGATAGATATTTACCTTAACTTTTAATTTAATGAGAGGATTGATGCACTTATCATATTATTTTATGAACTGATGGAAGCACTAGATTGAAGCATAATTATTAAGAACCTTATGAAGCAATCAAGCCTAGTTTGCATTTACTTACATCTTATATAGTTAGTACAGTCCTTTTGTGTCACCACAAACGTAAATTGTAAAGATGATTGTAAAGAGAGCTTAAACTCCTCAGCAGTGATTTTAAGAATTGAAAACGTACTTTAATGAACATAGATGATCAAGAACTCGGAAGGTAGGTAGGTACTCGATGTGGATGATCGATGATGACTAAATGCTTATTAAATTCATTTTTTGGCAGATTATTTACCCTTTGTATAATAGTAATATTTTTGATATTCTTTCTTACGTCGTATGAGAATTCTTCTTAGCGATGACCTTATTTTACAGTAATTAAAAAAACACTTTTTTTTTCAGATTTTATTTAAAGAATATGCAAAAGTCTGTCAGCTGATGTAAGATGCGTGGGGCAAGCGGTTCCCTCGACCAATGAGAGAGCAGAGCGAGAGCATGGATGGGCCGTAGAATGCGCCCCACTTCGGCGCACATATACCTTTTCCTTCTGATCTGTACCGGCAGCAATGCGTTTATACCTGGCGTTGATGGTGAGCCAAACCCTCATGATTATTTAGGTATTTTGTTTATTTGCTTTTTTTTTAAATTTTGTTGTAGGAAACGTGAATATTATTAATTTTCCAATGCCTCAATACTTTTGCAAGGGCTTTTTGTGTTGAAAATTTCAGAGACTGCTTCACTAACTTTTCTGACCTGTCCGTTTTTCACAATATCACCAATTTAATCAGAGTAGAGTAAATGTTTTTCGTAGTTGACCACTACCGTGGCCATGTTACTAACGGTTGTTTGATATATTTTTATTTTTATTGCTTTCAAAAAAAGAAAAGTTTTTTAATTCGGTTGTGCTTTTCCTATGTTCCTTACCTCATTCCTCCGTCATTTATGTAACTATTTAAAAATGTCAATGGTCAAATATCAGTTTCATGAAAGCGACCGCAGCGAAATATTCATCTAAGTTGCAAATTGATTGAACTACGAATACAGCTTTTTTACAGCTATTATATCGTTAAAAGCATTAAATTTAGTTATCTACTTTTTGTAAAGATTAAATTAAACATTTATTTGTTATAAATTTATACATTAATACATTTAAAGTTGGTTTGAAATACGTAAATAGGTACAATACGTATTTCAAACCAACTTTATTCGTACTTGTTACATGTACCTAGGTTACGTGTACTGAAATAGGTAAACTCAATTAATATTAGAGTAGATAGACATATGTAATACGTTGTCCCCACTGAATACAAGTAATTATTATTCACTCTGTGTAATAGTATTAAGTAATGACATTGGAGCATTTATTGTTTCTACAATAACATTTCGGACTTTTATCAATCAGACAGTATATACAGTGCCCGGTCGACGGTAATACGCTATTATGTAATTATAATCCGTTTTTATTATTGTTTTAATGTAATTTATTTTGTTTTTATTATTGGTAATTTTAATGTTATATTCTATTGAGTTATTATGTCTCTTATAGATATTGGTAACTGAGTCATAAGCTATGGAATTATGTATATATTTTAGTGTCCTTTAACCATGTAGATTGGTATATTTTGGGAGTTATAGCTTGGAATTTGTAATACAACTACTTTTTATAAGAATTGTTGACAATAATAGTAATTCAGTTTTTTCATATTAAATTCAGATTTCATTTTTTTTTTTTTTTTATTAGCCTACCATAGTGACTCCACTTTGCCTGATGGAAAGCAATAAGTGGAGTCAAAGAGTGGTGGTCACCATCCTCATTGCATGTCTAGTCAATGCAGCATGGTGACCCACACTATGGCGACCTGGTGAGATGCTTTTTCACGCCCCGCTTAAAAGACCCGGGATCATAGTGGGAAGGAAACACGTGCGCTGGTAGAGAATTCCAGGCTTTTACCGATCGGCACAAGAAAGAAGAGCCAAACCGTTTAGTTCGGGTACGTATATTTTCGACGCACAAACGGTGACTCCTCAGGCCAGCACGTGTAGTCCTGTAGAGGAAGGGAGAAGGTGGGACCAATTGGAAGAGCTCATCAGAACACTCCCCGTGATGTAGGCGATATAGGACTGCCATAGAGGCGACATCTCTTCGCAACTGCAGAGGCTCAAGAGACTGGGTGATCTCAGGACAGTCGATAATGTCGATAAAATTAAAAGAAAAAAATATATTATGGTCTTCTTAAAAAAAAAGAATCATTTTTACAATTCCTCTTTCATTGGCTAGTTCACTGCTTTCTCCTTGTCTAGCTAAATCCTCTTCACGCAGTCAATATATCTTTCTTTGGGCCTTCCTGTTCCATGTCAGATCTACGATTTATTTAGCCGGGGCAAAAACTCTATAGTAGAACCTCTATAGTAGTTCTACTCGTGAGAGAGGGTCTCCAGCGTATAAGCTAATTAAAAAAAAATTATGAGAACTTTTTTTTTTTTTTTATGCGATAGGGGGCAAACGAGCAGACGGGTCACCTGATGGTAAGTGACTACCGCCGCCCATGGACACCCGCAACTCAAGAGTCACAAGTGCGTTGCCGGCCTTTTAGGTAGAGGTACGCTCTCTTCTTGAAGGTTTGAAGGTCGTATTTCGTCGTATTTCGTCGTATCGTAGGTTGCGGCCGAACCTGCGCCTTATAAAGTTGCAGGCGGTGGGCCGGAGTAAAATACTGTCTCGATCTGTTTAGCACACCAAGCTTCTTCGAGGCTAATATGGCCTTACTCTCTAAGTGACCGCGAAACTGGACTTCGCTTGATATATCGACGACAAGGATTCCGATACTGGCTGATGCAGTTAGGGAAGTGCTCTCAAATTGAGGTGATACGACCAATGGCATCTTTTTAGCGGTGAACGCGCAAACCTGTGTCTTCGTGGGGTTAAATTGGACTAGGTTAAGTCGACCCCAATCTGAAACTTTTGATAAAGAAGTTTCGATTTCAGACACAAGTTTGGATCGGCTTTCGATGACGTTTACCCGAGAAATGTTAGCGCGGCCGGTGTAAAGGGCATCACTCGTGCTATCGTCCGCATAGCAATGGATGCTGCTAATCTGCAGCATGTCGTTGATAGAACACAGCCTTGTGGGACACCAGAATTAACAGACTTCGAGTCGGAGCATGCACCGTCAACAACGACCTTGATGCTTCTGTCTGTAAGAAAACTGGTGAGCCAATTGCACAGTTTCTCGGGAAGCCCATAGGATGGAAGCTTCGCAAGGAGCGCTTTGTGCCAGACCCGATCGAAGGCCTTCGCCACGTCCAAACTAACGGCCAACGCTTCCCCCTTGGTCTCGATCGCCTGTGCCCACCGGTGAGTCAAGTATACGAGAAGATCACCAGCTGAACGACCCTGACGGAAGCGTATTGTCGATCATTGAGGAGCTGGTGGTCTTCTAAGTACCGGAGGAGCTGGCAGTTAACAATGGATTCCATTATCTTGGAGAACTCCTTGTTCTCCAAGATAATGGTGATGGCTATGGGTCTGTAGTTGGACGGATCCGAGCGATCTCCTTTTTTAGGGATTGGGTGCACTAGAGCTGTCTTCCATGAGTTCGGGACTACGCCAAGAGAGTAGGAAAGCCGATAAAGGCGCGTTAAAACCGGTGCTAACTCTGGAGCACACGTCTTCAGCACGATAGGAGAGATTCTATCGGGCCCACTCGACTTATGAACGTCGAGGGAAAGAAGCGCTTTACGCACTGCCCTTTGTGTAAACCGGACTTCCGGCATGCGGGTCTCGCACTGCGGTATGGTCGGCGGTGCGTTTCCCCCGTCGTCCAGGGTCGAGTTGGACGCAAAAAGTTTGCCCAGAAGATCGGCTTTTTCTTTAGCGTCGTGGGCCAACGAATTATCTCCTATGCGCAGAGGTGGAAGGGATGGCTTACAAAAGTTCCCCTGGACAGCTTTGGCAAGAGACCAGAATGCACGAGTTCCGGAGGGGAGACTAACTAGTCTCTCGCCAATTCTGCCGATGTGAGCCGACTTCGCCCCAGCAATTACTCTTTTGAGGGACCTGGAGGCAAAGTTAAATTGCTTCTTTAATGTGCTGGTCTTTACATCCCGTGCTGTCGCTGCATTAGCCCATGCTTGGTAACATTCCTGCTTTCGGCGGGACGCCGCTTTGCAGGTTTGACCAAACCAAGGCTGGGACTTGCCACCTGTGGGAATCAGGGAGAATGGAATGAAAAGTTCCATACCCTGAAGCACAACATCCGCGATAGAGTCAGCAACGACATTGGGATCATCCGGCGAGAAGCAAACCTGCCTCCATGGGTAGGATGCAAAGAATGTTCTCATTCCATCCCAGTCTGCTGACCTATAGTGCCATACGCGGCGACTGCCTGTAACACGCGGCCGTAGCGAGTGAACGAGTGGCACCATACTCCTAATCAGGCAATGGTCCGAAGAGCCAAGAGGGGCCTCAACGGATACTTTGTAGCCGTCAGGATGTGAGGTCAGCAGAAGATCCAACAGTGAAGGCACGTGGCTTTCTGCATCTGGGATTTGCGTAGGCGTCGCTACCAGCTGCGTCAAGCCATATGCCAAGGCGAAATCGTGAACAGATCTTCCCGCATGATCGGTTTTGCGTGAACCAAGCCATTCGGCGTGATGGGCGTTAAAGTCGCCAAGAATCACGATCTCTGCGGATGGGACCTGCTGGAGCACTGAGTCTGTAGCCATTTGGACGTGGTCGATGAGTCGGTCCGTTTTGGCATCACCGCTATGGGACCTGTAGAGGCATAGGTAGATGCGGGGGTGGTCGTCGCAGTCTACACGTAGCCATAAGATGGAGAGGTCCCTACCTTCAAGATTGCCGAGGCGGCGAGAAGTGATATCATCTCTAACGTACACGCATACACCAGCCTTAGGAACAAAGGAGTGTTCCAGTCCGTACCCAGGGTAGCAGAGGTAGGATGTGTCCGCTGGAGATGATATCTGCGTCTCGGTTAAAAAGAGCAAGGCCGGCTTTGCTGTCTCAAGGTGGTGGTGGACAGTGTCGAGGTTCGAATGTAAGCCCCTAATGTTGCAAAAATCCACGGTAAACGTGACAGGGGGTGCCATGGTATGCCTTCTCTTGCCCCGAGCAGATTTTGAGAGCGCAGTTGAGCCCCCCCCAGAGTACGAGGGGCAGCCTGGGCGTCCACGCTCAGGCATAATCCGTACTGAGGGTGGATGTCCAGGGGGGGATTCTCCAACGCTAGCGCTGGTACCCCCCTGGGGTATCCTTTTCGTTAACAGCGCTATCATTAGGGGGGTGGGGGATTTTGGGCCTCCGGAGACCTCACTCATTTCGGGGAAATGCAACGCAAGCGTTACTTCACAACCGGTTTTCTGTGAGGCCGTGGTATCGCACCGGTCGAGCCGGCCCATTCGTGCTTAAGCAAGCATGGCTCTACCAGCTGGCAGCAGCAAAAAAAGCTAGCATTATTATCGATGTAATAAATTTAAATGAACAATTCTTGTATATAAAATTATTTTGCTTGGCTATTTCGAAAACAGCGGTAAAGATTCGTGTCAAACTCAGTTTTCAATGAGATTTTCTCTGTTTATATACAAATTTATCAAAAAACACTTGTCAAACGTCGGTCGTAAACCCGCTGCATGCTTCTACATAAATTGGTTTTATTTATTTTGTGTTTGACTTCAACGATTTGCATCAAATTTTGTATTTACATACAGAATTGTGTTTTGAGTTTATATATATTTTAGTCTTTCGAGAAAAAAGGAAACTTCCCAAAAAAAAAAAACGGGTCAACAGTTAAGACAACAGACTTACAACAACACAGATCAAGACATTATATCATTACACAAATAGAAAGTTCTCTTCACAGATTGTTTAGTAAAAATAGTTAGAAATGTTTAAAAATACTTGTTTGACCGGTCTGTTTTGTCTAGATTGCTGAACTGAGTCAGCAGTCAGCACTGAGGTCATGCACAAAAATTTGAGTTTTCCACAATAATTGCCCCGCGTCTGGGTGTTCTTTGCATTCTTCATCTGCATGTTTGTAAGTCCGAAGCGACACAAGAGTAATGGTCTTACAAAAAGGGAAAAAAGCGAGACATTTTCTTCCCCTTTTTTTAACAGGCATAAATTCTCAGTAGTTTAATTGGTATTTAAAAATCTCTCATCTAATCATATAAATAGTAATTAATGTTATGTTTATTGGTGCTGACTTGAAAGTTAACATTATAATAACACGAATTCTAACCGAATAACTTTTTCTATCATAGGTCCCGTATCCAACGTGCAAGCATTGGAAGGGGGTGACGTCACGTTGCTGTGTGATTCAACGCCAGACTCATCGGACGACGAGTTTATGATCCTAGTGTGGTACAAAAACAACGTGCCTATCTACAGGTGAGAGCACCCTTTCTACTTATACTATATACACACACATAGATACACTCAAGACTATACTTATTTCCGAAAGGAAGTCAGAAGTCTCTCAAACGCCCAATTTTCAAATTATATCACAATTTTGTCCTATTTACATAACCGGGTCTCAAGGCATACATCCGTGCACTTTATGACTGCTATAGATACTGTCGGATAGATAACAGTTCGATCCTTTAGTCTCCTTTTACGATCCTCATAGCATGCGCCAAATTAAAAACGAGAATTCTTTAATAAATAACGAATATAAACTAATTTTCTAAAACTTAAAACCTTATTGAAAAGTATCTATAGTTACTAAGCATGGAGTGTTGGAAGAAGTCAAGAAGATATTTTTATTATTGTGAAATCTTACTTACTTTTTAAGCCTTTGGAGGTTCGGTCCATGTTTGTTGGTTACACGCACACACACACCACAATAGCTGAGCCAATAATAAATGCTAGACCAACAGGCCCATAGCCCATAGATCTACCTTCTTATAACGGATGAACATTTAAAAAAAACTCTTTTCTAAATTTTAAAATGTAATGACTCCCTATATTAAAACCTATATACCTCACACGATACGATGGTTATCTTTAAACCAATCACTATCAAGATTTATTTGTAAAGCATTATTAACATATATCTACTGATAAACCTAAATTCAATTGGTCGCTTCTAATAAGTGAGAAATATATACAAATATACATAGATATATATAACACCTTACTGCACAACTTTTTGTTATTTTTTTATCTGATGGCAATCTCACTATCAGACGATTGAAATAATACCTTAGATATCGCAATCCATCAAGCCTAGTCTATGCTCTATGGTGTACAAAGAAACATCATACACACACTCGAAAAACCTAACCCTCCTACCTGCGCAGTCGAGTAACAAATAATATACTGAACATATAACCCGTTTCTGAAACAAAGCCTGTACAAGCAAGTGTGGTTGTGTTAATTAAAACAGTTTTGTATGATAATTACTGTGTTGCCGCATTCATACACCTAATGATGAGTACACAACAACTATGTCAATCAACTCTCAAACACATCCAACGGCTGATATTTTTCAACACAAATACTCCCGCTATAACCCATTTACTTTGATACTGATTTCCTGAAAATAGAACAAGATGGATACACTAACCAGAAACGCAAACAAACTGTAAGGAATATGTGTTTATTGTTATCATCTAAATCTGTTGCTATATTTATTTTAGTGTTTTTGAAATTCTTTTTTAAAGGAGTTTGCCTCATTGGAAATACAACCTATTATATTGCTGATTAATAATTACCTAATAAGTTTACCTTCTACTACATTTAGTTTTGACGAGACTATATTAGATAGATAGTGAGCAGTTTCGATTCCTATTTAATTAAACTCTGTTAAACGCCCTTACAATTCGAAAAGCTATTTTCAAGTTGATAGCGTTCGAACACTATTTACAACATAAGAAAGAAAAGCAAAAAGATAACATTTGAAGCATGCAATTATTGAGACAATAAGAATATTTTCAATCTACTCAACAGCTTCGAGATTCCTGACAAGCAATGGTCGGAACCAACATTCAACACGAGCTCACGTTTGCGCGCCGATATCCGCGCGCAACCAACTGCCGTCACTATCACCTCGCTCACAGAAGACGATGAGGCTATGTACCACTGCAGGGTCGACTTCAGGCTGTCTCCTACCAGGAATGTTGGGATCAATGTCTCGGTTATCGGTGAGTTTATTTGAATCGAACCCCCTGAATATTCTCGTTCTGAAAGTTTTTATTTCCTGTCTTTTAATTTAAAATAGTCCAAACATACTCTTCTAAATAAAATAATTTTGTAAATCGATTATTAAATGACGTAGTTATGTAGCAATAAACATAAAAAAACATACAATCGAATTGAAAACCTCTTCCTGTTTTGAAGCTGGTCAAAAATTGGTGGTTACAATAAAGAAGTTGAAACAAGTTTAAAGTTCGACTTGCAAAACTTTGAACTACCCCTGTGCCCCAGCAACAGGACCCATATTTAATTCATAACAAGAGTGCCGCTTCAAATCCCGGCCTTTTAGTTATGTAGAAAGGTTCACTAGAGTACGTTCAATCAATATTTACTCAATATTTATGTCAATTATTGAGGTATTTGTTTACAAATGGAAAAAACGCGTGACCCTTATAATTCTGCTGCCGTATTCAAATCAAAATTATTCAAATAAATAAAACGAACGAATAAATTGAGTCGTTTTCAATGTGCACATGCTTATTTACAAACAAACATGAATAAACACTAATCACAATAAATCGATATTTAAAAATAATAACCAGGTTTACTTAATACTACCATACATTCAAGCACATTTATCAAATTAATATAATATTATTTATAAAATTTAGGCTCCAAATAATATCTGTAAGTACGCACATACTCGTAGTGATAATTTATCAGTTGCCCTACCCCCTTTGCTTCTTCTCAACCCCTCTTTCTATGCCCGCAATTGCTATTCTTGAGATGCAGCTGTCCTTAGACTACGGTAATCACTTACCATCGATTGACTCGTCGGCTCGTTTACCCCATTTGACTTAAAAAAAAACCATCCTATTTATGGACTTTAGATACTCACTAATAAAAAAATACAATGTTTAAAATGTCGCTTATTCGCGATTTTCTATAGGAAAATAAAGTAAATACATGCCCTGCCTACATAAATGCACTTCCTTGTAAAATTGCTATTTGTAAAATTCATATCGCGAATCACCTTATTTTAGATGGTATCTTTTATCTCTCTTCCTCTCTCTATCTTATACACAAACACGTTTGAACTTATTTTCTATTCATACCAGACATAAAAAAGTTTTATGTAGTCAAAATTTATTTCTTCTACAGATAAATTTATTGCGATGTTTGTAATAAATAATGTAAAGTTTGTATTAATAAATTGTTTCTTTCTTAATACAAACTTTACATTATTTACTTACGCAGTTTATGTGAAGCTGACGTACCGCTTTTTTTATATCACAACTTTGACTGGCCTCTTGGTCTAGTTATGGTGGGTTTGATTGGTGTTATGAGCACAAGCATGTTGTTCTGTTTCATGGTGGAATTTATTTGTATCTTTATATATATAATTCTTCTGTGAGTGTGTATGTCACTGAACTACTCTCAAACGACTGGACGGATTTTGATGAAATTTTTTGTGTGTGTTCAAGGGGATCTGGGAATGGTTTAGATTCACAAATCAGCCCGGCAGATGGCGCTGCAGTCGGTATCTAGGTTATTTATCTATATTGATCCCAATCGCTTGAAATATTATGCAGGACAACGTCTGTCGGGTCCGCTAGTCTATATATATAAAAGAAAGTCGTGTTAGTTACACTATTAATAACTCAAGAACGGCTGGACCGATTTGGCTGAAAATTGGTGGGGAATTAGCTTAGAAACAGGAAACGGACATAGGATACATTTTTATCCCGTTCCCGTGGAATGTTACATAAAACGTGGTATAACAAAACGTAACTGACATGGAATAACAAAAAGCCACTGACAGCAAAAGGAAAAATGTATCAGTCAAAATATCAGTCTAGCCGTTCATTTGTTAAAAATGGCATTACAAAAAGCAACTGACATAGAATAACAAAACTCATCTGACAGCTAAAAGTAATGTTGTCTATGGTTAAGTATGGTTTTAAATTTGACAATTTGAAATTTTTAAGTTGACCGGTTGATGTGTTTGTTTCGAGTTTCTATTAGCTTAGTGTGCCGATATTATCATTAACAATACCATGCTGCGACCAAAAACGATTAAATATTTCCCGACAAAGCCGTAATGCAACTAGGTTTCGAAACATTGCGAATAAAAGGACTGAAGAAGAACAAGAAATTGCACGTGAAGCGCGCAGCGTTGGCATAGCTCAATCACAAGAGCGTAGTGAGGCAGTCTGTGAAACGGCTGCCTCACTATGCGAAATCATCGACTAAACCTCAAAGATCAACAACTAGTTATTTTTAGACACACAAGAAGAAATTTATCAAGTACTGATTTGAATCGAGCAGCGTTTTGATACGTTGTTTGCGAGCATTGTGGCGCATGAAATTGCCATTAGCCATGAACAATGTGATTTATGCGACGATACTCAAAAGAAAGTTCGAAGGTGAGGAAGTTCTCATTCCGTACAATTCCGGAAAAAAGACCTAGACAGGCACATGAACGCGTCTCATATCGTGGTATTGCTAAAGGTGGTCGCGGGTGGCAGAAACGAGTTTTATATTCTTCAGTTGCAGTCGCACCTCCTGTTTAGGCTGGCCACATACGTTTGGTTTCATTATTAGGTTTCCTAATCAGGAATTTAGATTCGGAATTTTGGCTGACTAGCGCACCTGTCTGGTTTATTGTATTAGGAATTTTATGCGGCCAATTCGTGAAGACGCTTTCGCTATCATGGAGGATGACGATGAATTGATTGCAGTTAAACTTTTTCTAGCAGTAGACAAGAAGAAGAGAAAACGTCGTTAATGGGTTCACCCGTTGAATACTCTGAGATTAACCGAGAGCCAATCTAAAAAGATCGAAATTACGAGCACACCCAGAAAAAATCTTCAAATGCTACAGGATCTTCTAATATGAACTTCATAATCAGACATGCATGAGTTTGTGTTAGATACAAAAGAAAAGTTAACCATAACATTATGGTATGTATTTATTTTAAATCACAATTAATATTGTGATTTAAAATAAATACAAAAATTACACATACTAATTTACTTATTTCTCGTACGGGGGAAATTTCGTTGCTTTGAGGATGAATGAAAAGTTGGTGCTGTTGGAGATTGCCTTTTCAAATACATAGGTGAGTTTTGCGGTGTATATATATTTTGTAAAGTTGGATCCAAAGTTGGTGATGCAGATGAAATTTAGAAATTTGAAATTAGAAGGTAAACTTTGCGGTACAGGAGTGTATGAACGTCGGTGATTTCGATTGATCGTTTCCTATAGTGAGTTTTTGACCAATTGAAGCATACTAAGCTAAAAGTATTTTTTTTATGAAATATGGTGTCGTCATACCTACCGGAGTATAATCTCTAATGTTAGGCCACTTTTCTTCTATTCGGCACCTGAGGATATGTTAAAATTAAATTATATTATTTTGCCTTCCAGATTCCTGGCTACTGGTTGTAATTTTGAATAATTAAGTACAGATTTTCTAGTGGAAACTGAACAAAAACAAAAAGTGTCTGAACTACATCTGCGCTCGTTAAAGACATTTGTGAATATTTTCGTGGATACTATCTAGTGAGGTGGCTAAAGTGAAGACCGCGAATCGGTAAACGAAACGAAACGAACGACGGCCTCCAACCAGATGGACCGAAAGCTAAAGAAGGTAGCTGTGATAGACTGGATACAGAAAGCGGAAGGCCAGGGGCTATGGCATACATTTTTAAGACATAAATGCAAGCTAAGTCACCGGCACTACTGATCTCTAATATATGTATTTATAAATATAATATAACAATGTTTAACAGTATTCTGGTTACCACGGTCGAAGCTGTGCTTAGTTTGAGATCAGACGGCCGTGTGTGACATGTCTAAAGCAATTATTATTTTTGTTATATTGTTATTAGTAACTTATTTTTATGACTACTATGGATTAAATGTATATTCATTAAGTAAAAAACACATAACTTACGTACTGTATCATTTTATGTCGTGTCGCGACAGAAGCTCATTAGTGTTCAAACATTGGTAAGACATTACGTACCGTTACAGTACCGTCTGTTGAGTCACCACATCATATCGTAATATGTACAATGTTTTTAACAATAATTATGTATGAAACCCATTGTAAACTAATGTATTTGAAAAAGCAGTACGGCGTGTTTAACTTTTAGGGGGGAAAATATATAATGGAAGGCTATTAAAGCCATTAGTCATTTGTACTTATGAAAATATAATGTGTTTCGCTTTTCGTTTTTACTATACTTTGTACAAACTAACAAGTTTTGATCCTTAGATATTAGGAGTAATACAAATAAGCTGCCAATTTCGTGATACAAATCCATATATGTATATATAAAGCAACTGCAATATTTTTGTGGTCCTAAAAATCTAATATCTCTCTCTCTCTCTCTCTATCAAGTTAATTGAAAATTTTACACAAAGTTGCGTAGTTCAAAGTAAAATATTAAAGCAAATAACAACAGGACAAACAATAAAAACAAGCACACTAACCAACGGGACTAAACCACAGCGGGACACAGCACAGAAGGGTTAGGTTAATGAAATGGTATGCAAACACTGTAATTTAAAAAGAAAAACATTTTTTGTTGAAACGGGCTATTAAAATCAGTTGCTCATCATAAAGATGCATGATGTATGCAAAATTTCAGCGTAATCGGACACCGGCATGCGTGTCAAACACGTGCAAGAGTTGAGTTTAAAAAGAACATCATTTCTAAACACTTTCTCTTAAACACAAAGTACTTCCGAATCTACATTTTGTTATTCCGAAAATAAATACAAAATATGCTTCATAACAAATCTGTACATCCTCGTTTATAAAGTCAGTTAAATAACATGTATAACACATTATATATCAGTAAAATGTCTTATAGGAAATTTTCTTAATCGAACATAAAGTCATGTATCGTACAAATAAAATACCAATTCAAGAACAATACAAAAAACAAACGAAGGTTACGTAACTATTCGCTCAAAAGCATTTGTTCTAAAAGTCATGCATCCTGGAAACAAATAAATCAAGAAGAATCTAATGAAATCCAAAGCTACATATATGTTCCCAGAACACGCGTAGGTACCGTAACATACTTGAAAAGTAAAGTAGTAATTTATCCGCCGACAGCGAGCACTCACCAAACGAAGCCGAAAATTGAATACACTGGAATTCTTTGTTTCAGCATTCATGGAGATTTTATTACACAAAAGATTTATTTTTATACATTTCCACAATTTTTTTCCACTCTTTCAATATTAAAAACCGTTACCTGTATTGACAAACGTTTCATTTCAAAGCCCGATGAATTTGAATAAAACTCTTGATTTCAATAGTCTGTTTGAAAAGCTTTAAGCCAAGATTAATCAATATTTCACTGTCATCTTCGTGGCTATTTAGTAAACCTTGAAGTCTTTTCGAGCATAATAGATATACATATATTATAGATAGAGAAAATACCTACAAGCCCTATAAGCTATGACCAGAAATTTTTGGTAAACGTTAGGAACTTTTTATAGACGTTTTCTTTGCTATTTAGCTCCTGTTCCTGTCTCTCACCAGGTAAGGTTCTGGCTAGGTAGACTAGATGTAAAACACCCGTTCGTGTCCACACCTCTAAAGAATTCCCAAAATAGGACAAGCCAACTCGCTCTCTCGTTTTTCCTCTATTTCACTCTCCGATTCAGAAGTCCATGGCAGAAACCAAAAGCAGTAAACCATGTTACATTTCCGCGCAGAACATTAAAAACGGCAATAGCACCTTGTTCCTCATTTATTATGTATTTATTTATTATAACCTGTTTTTTTACTGTTAAATCAAACCTATTGGACCAGTTCTTTATTGCGTACAAATCGAGATTAATGCTGGATACCGCATCGTCCAGCTTGTCTACTTTGGTCTGTAGATCATCTGCATACAAGTGATACACACACTGAAGTGTCGCCTTGTGGTCGATTACGACTCGAGATCATAAGGTTTGATAGCATACTTATAAAGATGTCATGACTGACGATAAAGGCGTTCACAAAATCAATCACGACTAGTAGTGTTATTTTGCCATCTTCGGTCCCAGTACTGTGACCAGGGACACGGTCGACCGGAACCCCGATTGAAGTGGGCTAAGCAACTTGCTCTGATGGACGAATCTGGTGAGTTGTTTGTGTACACAGAGTATCATTTTTTTTCGATTTATTATAATAAATTAACATATAATAAAATAACAATTATTTATTGAATTAGGAACCGTTGATACAGCTGAAGTTTAAACTTTTTATTAACAATAGATTTAAAATAACCAAACTGCTCTAATACCTAGCTGGCCCGTTACTCCAACTTGTATACAAATGTGTGTACTTTTATTTTTTAAATGTTTATCAATTTCTCCTGCCTATACAAAGTAAAAAAAAATAACAGGAGGGGTTTTCGACCTTTGCCTGTTTTAGAACTTACATTTTGTAGATTAAACGAGCTTTATACCCACGTGTTACAACAATGTGACATTGTGTTTATTTTCATGCATTTCTAACTACAGAAATACGATGTTTGTTGAAGAATTAATGCTTCCACAAAGAAAAATAAGAAATTAGAATTTTCATGTTTTGGTATTAATAACGCTAGTTATTTGTTTGCTAGTTTTGTGTTTCAGTGTTATTATTATTTTAAGATTATTTAGAAATGTTTTAGTGCAATACTGCAACGCATCCTGAAAGTATTAAATATTAATGGCATGGCACTCTAATAGTGCTAAATGATTACACCTCTTTTCTATAAAATATATTTATTTGTGAAATTGGTTTATAAAATATGAATAGCTATTGAGACAAATCCTCAAGAGAAAAAACGAAGCTCGTAATATTACTCTTACAAAGATATCTGTCTGACTGGCTGTCACATCCGGTTGCTTTGAAAATTATTCAGAATAAAACGACGCGTGTATTCGTATGTCTCAATGATACCCTCTTATACCCTTGGGACCTTTCAAGATGTCATTCAGGAGAAGTTATAAAAGAAAAAACAAAACACAAATGAATTTATTGAGATTTAATTTACAAAAATACACTTACCAAAATACTATTTATAGTGGTTTAGTATTAAAAAAATCATATACTTTATATGATTTTTTTAAGATTTTTAGGTATATTTTAATTTCAAAACTAATACTGATAATTCATGAGCTCGAGCGATTTTTATGATACTCAAACAAAAAAAAATTACATATATCACACTGCTATTAAAAGAGTGTATCAACTCAAAATGAATCTTTTTTCAGAAACGATAGAAAACTAATTAAATTTTCTGTCGTTTCACACACACACAAAAAAAAAATTAATAATGTTGTTATACACTGAAATATATATTTATATAAAATATATATTTATAGAAAACTGATTCATAGAAAACTTATCAGTTTTCTATCGTTTCTCAAAAAAGATTCATTCACATCTAATGTTTGCCGAAACACAGACGTATGGCTTTCACGCCATAATACGTAAAAAAGTGGCATCATTGTTCAGACTGTCCAATTCAGCATAATTGGATTAGTGTAATAACAGGACATGACTAAAATTATATTTATTTGTATTTAAATTAGTTGTAACTTTAATTTTTATATGATGAAACAAGGGATAATTGATCTTATTTTTGACATGCATTTTCAAGAATCACTAAATATTATAATTAGAGATATTTTTGGTGATTGTGTGTGTCTGTTAAATGTATATAAATCTGATAAATGCTGACTCTGACATCATTCATTATCTATGTACTATGGATTTAAAAAATCTGAAATAAACGTTTATTATTTTATTATTATTTATTATTATTTTAATAGCAGTGCGATATGCATATTGTTTTATTTTTTACAGAAGATTATTTATTATACACCTAAGATGGATCGCTATGAATTGTGTGCATTATCTATGAGAATAGCAGAGATAATGATAAACTTAAATTAGAAGAAGAGTATCAACTTCATCAATAACAGAAAGTGCTGTCGTGCAAAGAGAATCAGAGAGTCAAAGATAGTTCTGACATAGATATAGTGACCGTGTGCGATTTATAATGTTGTAAGACTGTTTCAATTTTAGTTTCGAATATTGTACTTAAAAATAAAGATTATTGTTCCCCCTCATTATGGTTAACACCCCGATTCTGAACAATCCGACTCGGAGGTTGGACAAGAACCACGACGTCGAAAACGGGAGCGGTGCGGTAACTTTTTATAACCACCCAGAAATACGTTGAACTATCTTGGCAGGTAATCAGTTCCTAGGTATACCCACTCAGGTTACTAATAAATAAATTTTGCTTTGTGTTTTTAACTAAACGTTTCTATCATATTAGACTGAATAGGTTTTATTTTCAGTGATATACCAAATTATTTTATATTCAATGTATGTTATGTTTATAAAACATAGTTATTTTAAAGTTATACTAATCGTTTATTATATTAACTGATCGTTATATCAAATAAAATTATAGATTCAGTTGTTTTATCTTGTGAATATTAGAAATCTTGTAGTATAAAATCATATATTACTTACCTGCGGTGCGATACCACTCACACTCAGAAAAAATAGGTTGTGAAGCAACGCTTGCTTTTCATTTCGCAAAATAAGCAAGATTTCTGAAAACCCAACCCTTCCCCTTTCCCCTCCCCGCATCCCCATACCCCCTCGAAGACGCATGGCGCACTACCGACTCTGGAGTTGCAGGTGTCGTTGAACGACTTACCATCAGTTGACCCGTCTGTTCGTCTATCCTCTATATAATTAAAAATATATAACTAAAATATTATTATGATACATCTCTGTTCCGGCCCATGAGGGTGAATCGCCTAAATTGACAAACGTGTTGGATGATCTACAATATAGACTGTGGTTAGCAATGACGGAGCCTATTTAAAAAAAAAACATCAAGGTGGTAGACAACGATGTCTGTGCGCGGCTATACCAAAAGCCCCAGATAGATCCTAGTTTCCACCTCCTTAAAGGAAATAAAATCCAGAAACCCCTTATAAGCACATCTTTGTCTCCCTATATCTTCTTTGAATAACAAGCATGCTTGGTATCACAGCGGTCCAAATCATGGCTTAACATTAGCTGAAATTAATATGCAAATATTGGCCTTGACGTTCCCGTTTAAAGTTTATCCTAACAAAGTAATCTGTTTTATGGATTCATCAAAATTTACGTTAAACTCTCCAACTTTTCCAACTTTCATTTGTTATTACTACCAACAGAGTGATTAGTTTAAATTTAATTCTACTGCCCTTTTAACTAATGAAGTTTGAATTACAATAACCGTTAATGGGCGGTTAATCCTCTTTGGTTTTTTGTATAAAGCTCGTATAAGAACTCGGGATCAACAGCAGTAATAAACAAAACACCACTCAGTCGAGTAAATCAGGCTAGTCCAAAGATAGTTAAACACAAGTGACCACTTAATGCCGTCTTTTTAAGAGGTCACTTAAACCCGTCTCCCACTAGTCTGTGTCAATCAATAAATTCATAGAGTCTATACGCTGTCTATTGTAGATGTCTATGGGTTCGCGTGTCACCAAATATCTCAAAAAAAAAATTGACTGTCAAAATATTTTAAGTGATTTCAATTCCAATCTTGAAAAAAAAAACTACTTGGTCTCTTCAACTTTCATCCCAAAGCAAATGTTTTGAAAAACCAACACAAAGTTCTGCCACCTGATACATACATTAGTTGTGTTTATGAGAAAGCTTATACAGATGTCTCTACTACCTTTGATATACACAAAAGAATCAAACATTCCAATAACAAAGATAATGGTTGTTTATTAGGATAAAGTTTGTTATTCGCCCAAAACTCCCACGTGTCGGCTCACAACCTTCATAATAATAAAATATTTTTACATGACACCGGAATGTGTCAGGTAATAATGTAATTATGAACTGCTTGTGGCTCTCACCAGTATATTTTACGCGGAATTAGTGTGTGTTTAAAAATGTTTTTAACTCTAAATATTAGAAACAAACATGACGATTGTTTTAAATATCTCTCCATTCAACGGTTGCCTAGATTGCGATAAGGCCACGAATTGCACAAAACTGTATCTGATTGTAAAATAAAGAGTTTATCCATCTGTATATTTATAAACTGTATATATATAATTGTCCCAGGAATTTTTATGTTTTAGATTGTTATGGAAGTAAAAGATTGAAATAATTATTTAAAATAGAGAATCTTTTAAAATTTAATACATTTTAAACTTTTAGAAATAACCTAAGATGTTCTAAGATTTTACTTCAAAACTGTCTCTCTAGCTACTTTCATTGTATTCACTTTGCTTTGCAGCGTAATATTAGAGATTTCATCTAATTGTACTAATGTGAATTCAGATATAAAATGTTCATAAAGAGACGCTTACTCAGCGCAAAACATCATCGCGTCATCTTTGAAATAGATTAAAAATACAAACATCTTAGACACGTATTTCATACAAAGCCACGGTTACAAATAAACCTATGGCCTTTTTGTCAATACTTTAGGTTGTATACGGAAATCGTGAAAATATGTGTACGAAATAAGTAAAGGAATATTCTTTATCATTCCAATAACAATATTGTTTTTAGCACTCTTTACTAACGATAGGGAGGGCCTCAAAGGAATCACCGCCGTGTTTGAGACTGTAAGATGTATGAAAGGAGTCGTCGTTTCTTTTCTTTTAAAAAAGACAACTCACCCATTAGGAATAATTCCTGTATCGCGGGGGACTTTATAAACATTCACACATATGTATGACTCAAATAACACCCAGACCCGGACCAAACAACTAATTGTGGATCACCCAATTTTTTGTCGTGTGTGGGAATGGAACCCATGACCTCCGGGTCAGTAGTCTAGGTCACTAACGACTAGACCAATAGGTTCTTGCTCTTGTGATAGGTGTGTATAGAATTAATAATACAATCACAACACCGTGCGTCTAGTCTGTCCAACCGCGGTTCTCTTTTGGAAAGCACTAATCGAGAAGCTTACTAAGATTATATTAAGGAACAAAGTAAATTGCCAAAAATTTGTTGCTTTGAGAAATATACTCAAGAGCAATTAATCCGGGTCACATAGAAATGCATGCAGCATGCTCGGTCAGGCTGGGGTCCGGATTGCGAGCTGGCCACTCCTCATCAGCTAAGTTCACCCCTTGAAAGTAATCATTCACAATTCTACCAGAATGGAGCCAGGCATTTTCAAGCGTAAAGACGCGTACTTATCCAAATTGACAAAACATTATATACAGTAAAACCCGCGTGATACGGTCACGTCACATCATAATACGCTATATTACGTTAGTTTACATACATTATGTTATGTTTATGTATTCGTCATCCAGTTGAATCATCATCTGTAGAAAAGGAGACCCTAAGTGGTGGTGATGAAGATAAGGAGGAGTGAAATCCGATTTTGTCTAACGCCCAGGCATTATCAGCAGTTAACGGTTTAATTTCTTTTGGGTGAAAGTTTCGTAAATTCTGTATCGAAATATCTTGGAAACAAAATAAGTGATTAATTTAACTAATGTAATTCCGTGTGTTTCCGTAATGTCTGTTGATTGAATGTTTGTAAAGCCCCAGCGACACAGGAATTATTCATAATAAGTTGTCTTTAAAAATATACATACAATTTAAAGTACATAAATATGAATATGACATGTACATACATCCGTACTGACTTTATTTCACATGTTTTTGTTTCTTTACTTTGTTCGTAACATATTATTATTGATTCCAGTACTACCAAGCCTCCCATTTTTCACGGACGAGATGAGCAACAAGGTGGTGGGACGAGTGGGGCCCTACCACGATGGAGACACTTTATTACTGCGATGTTTGGTCATAGGGGGTGAGTCACATTTTAAATACCTCTATTTTTTTATGATATAGAAACACAGACCAATAGACGGGTCACCTGATGGTATTTAATTACTACTGCCCCTGGACACCTGCAACTTAAGAGTCGTAAGGGCGCTAACCGCCTTTCAGGGTGAAGACGGGAAGGGCGGTAAGGGGAAACAGAATAGTGGGGATGAGGGGAGGGAGAGTCAGGCCTCCGGTACCTTCACTCACTTGGTAATACAATGCAAGCATTGGTCTACCGGTTTTCTTTTTTTTCTCCGGTTGAACCCTCCCATTCGTGCCTAAGCATGGGTCTCTCACGGATAAAACATTTACGTATACTTTTATCAAGTGATTTGTTTCTAATATCTAACAGATATCCAACATAGAATGATAGTTTCCTCGCCCCTCGTTTGTGTATAGATTAAGCGTGGGCGATGCCCTTAAAGCAACGAATTATTTCAGCAAAATAAAATTCACGACTAAATAGTGTAATGATTTCAGGGTTCATGTACGTATGTGAGTTTGTTTATTCCAACAGAATTTCTAAATGCCTGAACAGATTTAAAAGTATATCCTTAGAATCCTTTCTTTATCCAAAATGTAAAGTTTTAGCAGGGTTGTCGTCTTTTTTTTATTACAAATTGGCTTAAAAAAATATTAACGCCGTTGATATTCATATGTTCCTTACTAAAATAAAAGATTATGGATAACGTTCATCCAGCAACAAGTTACTAATTTAAAAAAAATTAAAACAACTATCCGGCCAGCAGAAATAATTAACTTACTAATAACAACAAAAAAAAAACTATGGTGCTAGTTTTTTTTTTTTTTGTTGTTTATAGCCAGCATTACTTTGGATGATGATGTTTAGGTAATTTGAAATGAAGAAATTCACATAAATGATCTCTAAAACAATTACAATTTTTTTTTGGCAGTTGTGTAAAATGTTCTGTCAACGAAATATACTTAAGTTAATTACCAAAATCCTGACCTGAATTGATTAACAAAATCTTCATTAACGAAAGTGAATCTGCTGGCAAAGAAGGTCATTCTTTATTATTTCAATGCATTTCACTGTTGACATCCCTTTATGTATCCGTGTATGTGTAAACTTCAGAATATACATTCATTTTAAAGTTACTGCATATTTTTACGAGTGATTCTTCCTATATTAAGGCGGAATTGTAATTTTATTTTTAATTGGGAGTTGTATAATAATTAATTGAATAATGCATGCATGGCTGACTATTTGACTTTCATCAATATTTACTGTTACATGTGAACACGAATATGAGAAACACGAATTACATACAGTTCCGTTTGAATAAATCAGATTATTCTTTGACTTCAGAGTAATTTAATTAAGAGCCTCTCATTTTACCATGGGGAGCCATGCTAAGGCACGAATGGGCCGGCTCGACCGGAGTAATACCACGGCCTCACAGAAAACCGAAAGACAAAGAATGCTTACATTGTATTGCGCAATCTGGTAAATAGTTCAAAAATACAATTAGTATTTATGAACTGTAATGCGTATACAATATTTGAAAGTCATCTGTTGGGACTCGGCCTTACAAGATCAAGAATCCGCCCTTTATGTTAGAGAAAATAAACAGAGTAGTTATTCGAACTAGTTTTCTTTTGATTAGTTAGTTTTTAATATAACAGGGAGCTTGACACTTAAAAGTTATAAGACATGAAGTTAATTTAGTAATAACGTACGACATCTGGCCAACGTTGTTGTGGACTTCCGTGTTATGAGTTCAAATATTTGTATATTGTTGCTTAATCATACCATAACTTACAAACGGCTTCCAATATAAAGTAAAGAAAAATTAATTTATTTCTCGATACAACGAAGTTCGTTTGACAAAATGAGGTATGCAATCATAACAGTTTATGTCTTATGATTATTTTATTTTACATAAAGATCGAAAAGACTTTTAAGTTATTGAGTATATATTTCTTGAAAACATTTCTGACGCTTACTTATTACTGTAATTATGTATTTACGAACAGTTTTTCAACCATTATTATCGAATTATTCATTCATTCGTTTACCATGTTTACTAATATTTATTTTCGGTATATTTTTTTTTCTATATTTACTTGAAACGCTAAGAACGCGTACATTAAACAGAAAATGTCTATACTGAAGGATAAATTTATTTTAAACTAAACTGTATCCAGCGACTTTTTTATTTATTATCAAGATATTGAATTGGCTACAGTTTAAGTCGCTACAATTTTCAACGTTCAAAGCTACACATAAAGTTTTCTAGTTAATAAACCATTTCACACAGTCATTTGATCATCATATAAATAATATGAAAGGTTTGAAATACTAACAGTATTCATTTTTCTAATACGATATCGATACGAAAGAAACGCATTAATTTAAGGGTAACCTACTAACTCATTAATCTCTACCAGTGGTAAACCAGTGTGGCTTAACATCGTTCATTAGTGACATAATGCCCAGCCAGTTACCAATAATTGCTGCTCAACTTGTAACATTCGCGACTAAAACTGTAATTTAACTCAATCAGGTATGACATTTAGGATTAATTCAATAAAAGTATTTGAATTCCACTTACAAACGAGGTACTTCAAAGTTAATTGGAATGCTTACTATTACAGAAATTTCAATTGCTAAAACCCTTCTCTTTTTGAATAAAAATTAATAATGTTCTCCGTTATTACGTCTTTAGCATTAATTGTACGTATTTAGCTAAGTATCTTTTATTTATGCTCAATATTTACTATTCTTATTCATCCGAATAAAAAAAAATGAAAAGTTACCTCCCAATATCAGAAAATTAGTTTCTTTTTATGATATAGTGTGACAAACGAACATACGGGTCACCTGATGGTAAGTCACAACCGCCGCCCACGGACAAGAGTCATAGAGTTAAGAGTCGCAAGTGCGCTGCCTGCCTCTAAGGGTGATGAGAAATAGATTGTTTGTCTACTGGTTTTCTGTGAGGCCGTTATATTACACCGGTCGTGGCTGACGGCGTAATTTTTAGAACTGCAAGTCAGATTAAAAAAAATCTTATCTCAATGGATAGCCAAATCTTCGAAGAAGGTTGTAACTACATATGCAACATAACACTGCAACCTTTAGGAGATGAGCAGGCAGGCAATAGACTCTTGAATTGCAGGTTTCCATGGACGGCGGTTGTCACTTCCCATCAGGTCACCCGTCTATTGTGACCAAATGAGGTCTGCTTTAAAGGTCGTCGAACAGTGGTGCGTAAAACACAATCTATCAGTGAACCCAACAAAAACGGAGTTGATAATGTTCACAAACAAACGTAGTTTAGGTGACCTAAGGCTGCCTAAACTATTTGGTACTAGTCTGGTTCTTACCACAGAGGTCAAGTATCTAGGAGTCATACTTGACAGCAAACTCCTATGGAATAGACACCTAGATGCAAAACTTAATAAAGCCAACATTATCTTCTACCAATGCAAGCGGCTCCTCGGCAAAGCCTGGGGTCTCTCACCGAAAATCACTTTATGGCTCTATAAAGCGGTAATAAGGCCAATAATCACGTACGGTGCTTGCGTGGCAGAGAACTGAGCTTAGCACGGTTAGAAACAGGTTGCAACAATTCAAGAGACTCGTTTGTACGGCCGTCACTGGATGCATGCGAACTACCCCTACTGCCGCCCTTGAGGTGGCTCTCGATCTAGCACCACTAGACCTGTACGTACAACAGGAGGCAGCTATGGCAACGATCAGACTTAAACATCTGAGTCTGTGGAATAACCAAGAGGGTCCACATTCCAATATCTGGAATCAACTAGTTGACTACCAACCTCTGATAGCTGCCCCATGTGACAGGATTCCTGAACAACACATCTTCGAAAGAAGGTACTGTATAGAACTACAGGAAAACGATAGTGACCATTCTGGCATAAATGAAGTCCGGATATACACGGACGGCTCCAAGATGGGGTCAGGTACTGGAGCCGGGGTGTACTTACTAGATCTAAACATAAAAATATCGCTGGCACTGGGCGAACACAGTTCGATTTTTCAATGCGAATGTGTTGCGCTAATATACGCAACCCACGCAGCTATGGCAAGAGGCATCAAGAAGTACAACAACCGCATACTGTCAGATATTATGGCGGTACTAAGGGCCCTAATGGGCACCATGAACTCCGGTCTCATCTATGAATGCCACCAATCGCTAGAACGCCTAGCCTCGGCGAACGGGGTAATTCTACAATGGATCAGGGGGCACAGCAACTCACTCGGTAACGATGCCGCCGACGAGCTAGCAAGGAAGGGATCCACAACACCAGTGGCAGGCCCTACCACACTCCTGCCACTACCCTTCAACCTATATCGCTCCTGGGTAAGGCAAAGGATTCGAGAAGCACACAATAGCCGATGGATTAACACACCTGGCTGCAGGCAATCCAAACTGGTATTAACAGAATTATCACCACGTTTATCGCGTAGACTCCTCAGTCTTCACAGAACGGACATCCGAATAGTGGTCGGTAGATTTACAGGCCATTTGGCTCTGAACCGACACCTATTCGTCATTAAAGCGACCGATAGCCCCCAATGCAGGGGTTGTCTAATCGCGGAGGAAACGGCCGCCCACGTCATCCTGGAATGCGAGGACGTGGCTGCACAACGGGCAGAAATCCTCGCAGGCGCGAGGACGCTCCTAGAAGCCTGTGAACGCCCCAGGAGGCTTCTGCGCTTCTGGAAGGAGCTAGGCTGGCTCAACTAGTCAGCCTCCTGAACGCATAATGGACCGTACATGAGTTTAAATGCGGTAACTGAGCCCTTGACCATTACCATTACCATTACCCGTCTATTCGCCTGTCGCCTAGATTATAAAAAAAACATTACGTATTATGGGTTAGTATAAATTATTGAACGCGTGTATATAGCAAGGCGTTTATGAATAGGGCCAAATAGTAATAATTAAATAAATCATAATAATTATTTTTTTTTACTTTCCCAGGCCGTCCCCCACCTCGCATAAGCTGGTATTCTGGTGACACTTTAGTGGATGCGTCAGACGGAGACAGCGATATTCCTACAGTGAGAGAGAATGAACTATATCTTCCTCTCACTAGAGATAATGCGGCCGCACTGTCTTGCAGAGCATCTAACACACACCTAGCGCCACCTATGGTCGCAACACTAGAAATTGAACTTTACTGTAAGTTTTTTATTGATTTTCTTACTTTATAATGTTACTAAACATTATCTGGAGCCGTTGGGGTGCGCCGATGCTTTATCCGTTTAGCCAATAGTGATTATCGATGGGCACTTTTGAGAAGCTGTTGAAGGGGTCAATATTGTTTATTAACTAGGCATCAAACTATGTATTCCACATTACACCAGTTGTAAGTTACCTTTTCTCAATACATATTATTGGCGGCTTTATCAAGCTCTGAAGTCAACATAGGGTTAGCTAAAGTTAACTTTTCAAACTTCTTTCCCTCTTCTCAGTCGAGACGACTGGCAACCCAACTCTTCAGCTGGATAGCCTCAGTATGTTCTTTATGATAGTTAATTGCAACCATATACTGGTTAAAGTTCTCCTTATTCCAATAATAATCAAATACTACATCTAAATTTAAATGTTTCATTTCTTTCCCATAGTACCAGCCTACAACGTGTCGATCCATTGGGTTCGCGGCACTGTTGGTGATGCATTACGCGCAGGATCAGTTGCCCTAGCGCAGTGTACTGCGCGAGGTTCTTACCCTCAACCAGAGCTGTCTTGGTGGCTTGATCGTAAACATCTCACATATCATAGTAACCAGGTAATTATAATTATTTACTTAGTCCTACTTCTCCACTACAAACTTTATGCTCAAATGCCAGCAGGCTCGTAAATTGATTTCTGATAAAAAAACTTATTTGATATTTGAAAATTCAAGAACAAAATAGCACCAGGCGAAATCTTTTCCCATTTGATAGATCATTTTTTTAGAAAGGTTTAAGTTTAATAATCACCACGCTGTAGAACTTAGAAGCGGAGCAGTGACCATTAATAATGTGTGGAACTGCGTTGATGAGGTAGTAATGAACAATTTACAGTCGGAGGTATAGATTTAAGTATATCTAATTTCATGTAAACAAAACGTCAAATCGTTAGTACTTTATACTAAAAAAAGGCCAAGCTAATTTGGCTTTTCCTAAACAAAAACGATTCTGCTAACGACTACTCAGTGATGATACGAAAAGCGAAGGAATCAATTAACTCGGAGCTGCAGGTAATTACTAGCTGTCGATCACTTCCCATTACGGGGCACGGTGGTACGAGAATCGATTATAGTTTAGTTGTACTACTAATCTTGAAATTGCTTCAATTAGGCAATCGAATATAGTACTATGCTGTTCTCTAATTAGTAACACACGAGTACCAAACCCACTCACCTACCCTTGATGGTGTGTATGTGTTTTATTTTTGTCAACTATTTTTAGTTGACTTTAAAAGGAGAAGGTTCTCAATTCGCCTGAATCATCATCGTCATTTATATACCGATTTCAATAATTCTGTAAGGTAATGTATTCAGTTAATACATTTTATTATTGTTTAAACGCATTGTAATCGGTTGACACTTTTAAAGTTCAATCAACTTATTTTATTTTTATTTTACTGTAACAGAAGTTGTGCATGCTAAAAGCCGTTGGTATATATTTCATTTTTGTGTTCGGTATAGGAACTTAATTGATTTTTATACATTGATATATTTTTAATAATTATGATATATCAATCAATAAGATTACTGGCCGACTATTTTTGGATAGGATAGTTTGGAGATACTTCGGTAAATTAAAATTAGCGCAAAGGAAATCACGGGCAAAACTGAGCATGAGTATCACTGAGAAGAACATTAATAGATTTTTAACTTAATATTTATAACAGAATAATGACACAGAACACATGAAGATTAAAATGTCATACTTCACAAAACAGATTCGTTCATTTTTCATATTTTTGTCACAACATATATGTAAGTAGGTATTATGTCAACTTTTGTTTGAATTCTAGGGAGCGAAATTACGTAACCAGATTCTGCTGGTAGATCTTTTATAGAAATGTTATATTAACGTGGGCTATCACATAATATAAGCCTACGTATTCTGTTTAACCAAAACCTGAAGCTTTGTATTAATAACGACCTTCAGTATGTTATAAATAGGTCTATTCATGCAGGTTGTGTCCCAGCGATCTTAGATAAAATCTTTTGCCTTAGAAGCGTAGTTTTATTTCCTATTTTGTATGCGTCGTATATGACTATTCAAATGATTACAATAGACCATTTCAAAGACACAGAAGACATTTGGTACTCTTCAACCAATAAAAGTACTGTTTTAGAGGGATACCTAAACTGATTGAGAAAATGTGCACTAAAAAGGCCGCATTCACTACACATACACTACTTTATTATAAAATAAATATTACTTTAATTCAGCTGTGGGTTGTCGACCTATTTCACTGCTATCAAACACTCAAACACGGGTTGGTTAGAGTAAAGAGCGTGAGCGACCCATATCACATTATCAAAGTTTAAATTTTGTGAATAGTTAGTTAAACATAGTACCTAAAAACGGCGTCAGTTTGACTAGTCTGATAATTGGATCCTTATTCTGATATCCGGGATAAAAGTGACATTAAAATGTATCTTCTTCTTCTTTCGTTCCTTTTTGACGTTGACAGTGACTTGTGCTCGAACCATATGTTCTCTTTGAAAATTTACCGACTTGCTCTAAAGTAGGACCTTGATGACAGCCATGGCATTTAAGTGACTTGATTGATTGATTCAAGTTTAATAGATTTTGTTGATCACCAAAATGTTTCATTAGAGCTAACGGACTACTTTGTAATTACAGATAACCAGACCCAATACATGTAATGTTTCGTACTACATCATTTATTACATAATGATGATACATTCTGAAATAATTGATGTTGAAACAAAATACTTAATAAACAACCCATAACAATTAGTTTTATATTGTATTGAACTAGGGCAACGGTGAACCCTCAAAATAACGCTCACATTTGCTCTCATGAAGGCAAGAGATCATTTTATATTCGCCGCTACCGCCTCTCCTCTGCACTTGTGTATCTCAACAATTCTTATAACTCTCGAGTTGAAGGGGTCCATCGGCAACGATTGTCAAATTCAAATTCAATTTCTTTTCATAAAATTGCTCAACAATTATTTGAAATCGTCCTGATTTAAATACTGTTGTTGAAGTCCTGATAGAATATTTAAAATTATAGGTCAATACACACAGCGTCAATGTAACTATAGGTTGTTATATCAAATATTAAATTAATATTAAGAATTATAAGGTATTTAAATACCTGTCTCTGTTGATCTATAACCGCCCGTTTCCAAATAGTTGAGCCTTATGAGAAGAAATCGTGCAAATAAACTCATGGCCCTCAAAAAAAAACCCTGTATTATATTCTATAATTGTCTTTTCTTACCCTTCACGAGACAATAGGATGTGCATGTCTCTAACGTATTCACCGTATTCACAGACATGGTCAAAGTCAACCTTGACGGCGATATCATTCTTGGAGCTGAACCCAGCGGTGTACGACAACGGTGCAACGTTGGCTTGCGTGGCGACCAACCCCGTGATGGCGCCCAATAAGGGCTCTAAGGCTGATGTGTTTACACTTAATGTTACTTGTAAGCATTACAATTATTTGCTTAAGTAAATATGTATGTCAAAGCTGGTTCATTCAACTTTTTAAGAAAATGAACCGGTTTGCTTATAAAAACAGAATGTTCTCCTTATAGATAACAATAAAATCTAACACAGTAGGTTTTCGACGAAAATATTACTAAATATTCATTATATCCTATACCATATACACTCACAGGCACAATTAACCGCCCACCTATATTTTTCGTAACCCTGTTTGTTTATGTTAACTGTGGCTTATCTACTGTTTTGTTTTTAGTTAAGTGGGTACTTTAGCAATAAACTAAACACTTAAAAACCCTTATTTCGACCCTTAAACTTGTATCGCCGAAGCGTTTTTAGAATTTAGTCTCTGTTTGACATTGTTGCAGTAACGTTACATTGATTACATTTCTTGTTCTTGTCTGCTATCGTGTACGAACATTGTTTAATTTGAGTTTTTAGTGTACGATTATTGTTTGTGACTGAAAAAAATGCCACTGGATGCAACTGGTGCTGCTAGGGCAGTGACTTTAGCTGACGCTGGGTATAGCCAACGTCGCATCGCTCGTACGCTTGGTGTACCTCGAACTACAGTGCGGGATGCCATCAGACGCTTTCGGGAGACTGGTTCATACACGAGAAGGCCAGGTCAAGGCCGACATCGGTGCACCTCGGCTCTGGATGACCGCTTTGTTGTCAGTAACGTGCTAAGAAATCGCTTTTGCACCGCTACTGAAGCGCGCACACGTCTGTTTGATGTGAGAAATGTCACTGAAAGTGAACGTACGATAAGAAGAAGACTGGCTGAAAGGAATCTGAGAGCTTTTCGTCCAGCTCGCGGTCCACAGCTGCTTGCACAGCATCGTAGAGCAAGACTTGCCTTTGCATGAGAATATACTGACTGGACTACGGAACAATGGAAGAACGTACTGTTCTCAGATGAGAGCAGAATAGCCTTTAGGGGTCCAGATGGACGTCAGCGTGTTTATCGGCGCCAAAATGAACGGTTTGCTCCATGTGCAATAATCGAAACCGTGGGTTATCAGTGAGGATCAATAATGGTTTGGGGAGGTATCTCTTACGAGGCTCGTACCGATCTAGTGGTGTTTGATAGAGGCAGTGTGACTGCCGAAAGATACGGCGAGGAAGTCTTACAAGACGACGTCATACCTTTCGCACCATTTATTGGTGAAAACTTTAAATTAATGCACGACAATGCTCGATGCCATACCGCAAGATCCGTCACTCAATACCTCGATGAGGTCGGGATTCAAGTTTTGCCATGGCCGTCACGCAGTCCCGATCTTAACCCAATTGAACACATTTGGGACAACCTAAAAATACGTATTTGAGCAAGAATATCAGCCCCTGCGACCTTACAAGAGCTCAAGACGGCTGCGATAGAGGAGTGGCATAATATCCCTCAGTCGGATATTCAAGACCTCGTAGATGGATTGCCAAACCGACTACAAGAAGTCATCAGGGCCCGAGGTAGTAATACTCATTATTAAAATTTAAATAAAAAGAAAGCGGACGATTTTTTTCAAAATTAAAGTCATCACATTTTCATGCAAATTTTTTGCAAAATCGATTTTTGGCATTTTTTTTTTATTAAACGGTTTTGTTTAAAGACTTTTGTGATTTTATTTATCCTTAATGGCTGCTTTTAACATAACTTCCATCAAATGTGGTAAAAAAATTCCGACTACTGAAAATTGAAAGATATGCAAGGTGGGCGGTTAATTGTGCCTGTGAGTGTATATGGTATTAGTCAATGGTATTATATGTATGTATTTAGCAATATTTTAATTTGTAAATTGACAGTCTGTTACCATAGTATAAGCTCTGCTTGGTTTTCGATCAGACGGTGTGTGTTATATTACCAAAAGTGCAATCGTAAAATTACATGTTGTTTTTTTTTAATTATATTTGTGTAGGATTATCGCCATCTTTTGTAGTAGGTAGTCCCTTTATGTTGTGTCTGTTTACTATTTTATAGTTCCTTTCTTTTTACAAGTTCTTATTTAACAAAAATGTATGTTTGTTCGCGTCAAGTCTTGCACGTAAATTTGACCCGCATTCCCGAAAAAGATTCTTTTAAAAAATGTTTTCTTAATAAATTTATTCATTCAAAAGAATGAAGAATGTTTAATTTAATTTCCAGATAGTCCTATGGTAGACGTAATAAAATTAGGTGATGATGGAAATGGTAACGTGGTGGTGGAACTGGACTCATTGCATTTGGAGTGTGACATCAAAGCGAACCCCTCTGTCGAAAAGTTCACATGGTATTTTAATGTAAGTTCCCGTATTGTCTATATTAGATGGGTTCTTAAGATATTACTAGACAGCCCTTTAATAGAATACAAACACAAACACGCTTGTTTAGTTTGATTTTGACCCTTGTGCTGGTCACCACTTAGTACGAGGCTTATTATATCTGCCATAAAATTGCTGGAAAACGAAGAATGAACTATCCTTGTACAAATGTTTGCTACTAAACGATTTAGATATTTTATTTACTTCTTTATATATTTGTAGGATAAAGAAGTCAAGCGAGGTAGTATTTGGGGTAATATTACATCGTCCCAACAACTGCTGATCGAGGAAGCGACGCGGGTCCACGCCGGCCGCTACGCGTGTGCTGCCGCCAACGCTATAGGAGAAACACGTTCAGACGACATCAGTATTACAGTTTTTTGTGAGTAATGTAGTCTATACCAATATTATGTATACGAAAGTAACTAATATCGGGCAGTGACCTTTTCCCGGCTATGATTTGACCTTGATTTGGCTTTGAACTCTCTAGAAGGGAACGGGCTACTTTCTTTTATTTATTTTTTCAATTTAAATTATTGGAAAACGTTTACAAAACCCTTAAACGTCCAGTATATACATTGACATGTCATGTACGGATAATCTATACGATGACATTTCAAGTTACACTGGTCTTCATATTCAAACCTTAAAGAATTACTATTAGAAATTTAAATTTTAGTGATCGATACTCTTCATATCGATACTTTTTACAATTCGGTAGGGATATAATATAAAATGACTAACATGAATACGTGAATCATGTTAGTCATTTTATATTACATATTTATATACTCAGTAGAGGTGCATTATTGTTATAATAAATTTAAAAAAGATAACACGACAATGTCAGTAAATAATCGGACTTTAAAAAGGAGACAACCAACTTCAATGCATCTATCATACAATTTAAGACTAATATGGTTTTCTCATGGATGCCATTGTCACAAATGGACCAAACTCCCATCTAACTACCCTTAAAGTACATCCTTTCCAATAAAGAAAGAATCATTCAAATCGTTTGGCGTGATATTGAGTTATTCGTCTATTTGCCGCGCACATGCTTAATGCAAATTTAAGACATGGTTTTCTCATGGATGCAATTGTCAGGACTGGACCAAAATAAAAACCACACGGGAAACACTATCTTTCAAATAAAAAAAATCGTCTAAACCGGTTCACGCAGTCGAGTTCTGAGGTAACAAACATAAAAAAAATACAGTCGAATTGAGAACCTCCTCCTTTTTGAAGTCGGTTGAAAAACTATATATAATATAATACAAAGTCACTGGCAACTCAAGTTATAATGGTTATTGAATTAAAACAAAACATTCAATACTTAATAAATAAATTCTATCAATAGTTAAGTCTTTTTTAGAAATAAACTGGTATTTTACATAAATAGAAAAAATAACGGTAAATCTTTATGGAGCATGTCATTATACAGTCTTCTATATAAATTTATTTACAATACTTTTTACGTAAGTATTGATACCGTTTAGTGATGAAATTAAAAGATCTTAGCTAACGCTAGGGAGCAGTGAAAAGATTCGATGTTTTAGTATTACAAAAAATACAACCTATTAAATGTTGTTTTCAGACCCACCAGAATGCACTGGTCTTGGCATCAGATTGATTAAAGAAACAATCCACTGCAACGTGAAAGCATTACCAGCTCCAGACACCTACTTCTGGCATCTGCAGCCTTCGAACTACGAAATCCAGCACCTAACGACAGGATCTCCATCATTACCCCTGGACCAGATAACAGGACCTCTAGCAGAGACTTTGAAAGCTTCCTGTGAAGCCAGTAATGGTGTTGCATCGCAAGAGGAATCTTGCGATAGGATATTCAGCTTTGAACATCTTCGTCCACCGCAGCCTGACCTGTGTGATATTACTTACGAGTTCGGGGAGTTTCAAATGAGGTGTACACCAGGTATGTTGATAGTCTTAAATGGACACATAGCAGTTTAATATTTACATACGTACACACACTCACGCCTGTGTCCTCGAAGAGGGAGGCAATTAACGCACACATTTGCCGATAATAATTTAGTCCCATTTAAGATGGGAAAATCTTGAGTATATTGATAGGAAAGGGAGGATAAAAAGGGAAGGAACGGATATTTCTTGAACAGATAGATAAGGGAGTATAAGCAATAGCTCAAGCAAATCAGGGTCCCATAGCTATAACTTTGTTGTTGGGCAGTTGTAAATTGCCTTAAAGATTTTTATATTCTTTGAATGATTTAGAGTTTTTTTTGCAAAAAAAATTATATTGTTAGAATGTATATACAATACTTAACAGAAAAACATTGATTCCATTTCAAAAACAACAATTTGAAATAATTAAAATCTAAAATATATTTTATATTCAAAGACTGTGAATAAAGTGTGAGAGTAAAGATAGTTTTAGTAAGAAAATATTTTCAATTATTTACTCAGTTTTAGCCTCATTTCTTGGAGGTATTTAGACGCAGAGAGGTTTTATTAATACTATACACACATAACGCATAAATCTTTCGCCTTTTAACATTGTACGAGTATACCTATATGTACGAGTATACCTATATGTACGAGTATACCTATATGTATAAGATACTCACCTAACCTACTATGAAATTATCATTGCAGTTGAGAACGCTACGTACTATGAGGTATCCGTCTGGCGATTATCTGAAAGCAACTCGTCTTTAGTGCTGGAGCGTCGAGCCAGTATGGGTTTCGGTACGGGACGCGCTCTAGCCGCCGCCGGTCCTGGGAACAACGCTGGACTCACTAGCGGACTTCTTGCTGTGAGAGCAGCACTTGGAAGAGTACGGAGAGGAGATGAAGCGGGAGCCAGAGCATGTAACCGATATGGATGTTCGACGCCGCTGCTGCTGAGACCCACGGACACGTTGTTGCATCAAGCTGATCCTCCTTGGTGGCATTGTGAGTTCTATGTTTTTTTATTCGATGACGCAAGAAGGAGGAACATAATTATGTTTGTATACAGTGTATGTATTTATATTTATGCATGATGTTACTTAACCCTAAAGCCTAGAAGGCTTAATGGATGTCGACATTTGAGGTATCGTTACAATTGTTTCAATAGTGGAACTGTCATACATTTCAAGATAACGTCAGCCTAAAAGTGAAGAAGTTATAAGTTATAATTAAGTACCTGCCTGTGTTGATTTAAAACCGACTATCTCCGAGTCTATAAAGCTTTACTGTATTATATATAACTTTGAACGATATACTCGTACTTCACAATATTAAGAAACTTATATTTATAATTGCACACACACAACTATTATTGCATTTTACGACCTAATGCGGTAGTGTAGTCACACATATAAATAATAATTTACATGCTTTGCAATGAGCGGCTTGTGTGAATTCGTATCCATTCGGTCGGATATCGTTATAAAGGCACAGGATTCGCCATGCACGCACTAGCGCTGCCCGTTGTTACAGCACATCACTGCAGAGCACTAGGAGTAACGGTCTCCGCCGCCAATCCACGCACTCGTCTGGTACAAACATTTGATCCAAAATGCTTGGATTGTGAATTTTATCTCGAAATACTTTAAATAGTTAGGCAGTAGCATAGTCAAACTCCATAAGAGGTGGATAACATTTTATTCCTATGGGCTTCCCGAGAAACTGTGCAATTGGCTCACCAGTTTTCTTACAGACAGAAGCATCAAGGTCGTTGTTGACGGTACATGCTCCGACTCGAAGTCTGTTAATTCTGGTGTCCCACAAGGCTGTGTGCCTGTGCCCAACGACATGCTGCAGATTAGCAGCATCCATTGCTATGCAGACGATAGCACGAGCGATGCCCTTTACACCGGCCGCGCTAACATTTCTCGGGTAAACGTCATCGAAAGCCGATCCAAACTTGTGTCTGAAATCGAAACTTCTTTATCAAAAGTTTCAGATTGGGGTCGACTTAACCTAGTCCAATTTAACCCCACGAAGACACAGGTTTGCGCGTTCACCGCTAAAAATGCCATTGGTCGTATCACCTCAATTTGAGAGCACTTCCCTAACTGCATCAGCCAGTATCGGAATCCTTGGCGTCGATATATCAAGCGAAGTCCAGTTTCGCGGTCACTTAGAGAGTAAGGCCATATTAGCCTCGAAGAAGCTTGGTGTGCTAAACAGATCGAGACAGTATTTTACTCCGGCCCACCGCCTGCAACTTTATAAGGCGCAGGTTCGGTCGCACATGGAATACTGTTCTCATCTCTATGCAGGTGCACCCCAGTACCAACTTCTGCCTCTTGACCGCATTCAACGGAGAGCGACTCGCATCATCGACTGCCAAGATATTTCTGATCGACTTGACACCTTGGCGTTGCGTAGAGATGTAGCTTCACTCTGCATCCTCTATCGCTTGTATCATGGGGAGTGTTCAGAGGAATTGTTCGGACTTATACCGGCTGCTGGTTTCCGCCATCGTCCTACGCGACAAAATATCCATCCCCATCACCTGGAGGATTGGCACTCCACCACTGTGCGCTTCTCCAGAAGCTTTTTGCCTCGCACAACCAGCTTATGGAACAAATTGTCGCCTGCCGTATTTCCGAACCGATACGACCTTCAAACCTTCAAGAAGAGAGCGTACCTCTACCTAAAAGGCCGGCAACGCACTTGTGACTCTTGAGTTGCGGGTGTCCATGGGCGGCGGTAGTCACTTACCATCAGGTGACCCGTCTGCTCGTTTGCCCCCTATCGCGTAAAAAAAAAAAAAAAAATTTACAGCACAACAGTCAAAATGGATACAACGCTGGTGTTGTGTAGCCTCAGTTCTTGATGACTTATTAATAAGTCTTCGATTCTTTCAATAAGTTTAACGACAACAACATCAACGAAATATTTTTTTATAATAAATAACCAAAAAAATAATCAAATGACTGTACTATATAGCGAGATGGATTTTATTGTAGACTTGCTAAAGAGTTATAGAATTGAATTAAATAAATGAAGAATAGGAAGCTATTAATTATTAAAGGTTAGGTCAAAATGTAAATGGGTATAAAGTCATGTAAATTTTACCACTTCACTATATTAAAGCAATGACATCTAGTGAGAAATTCAAGAACCAAAACGTTATTGCACAGTACAAGTTTGCCCTTGTTCTCTTCGAAGTAATGTCAACCCATACAAAATATATTTAGTTTCGCCTTTAAACTTTTATTTAGCCTGCAGATGTCGGTAGCGGGAGAAAACATCATAACTCCTTCATTCTATTTAGATCTATAACTACAGTATTTCTTTGTAAAATGAAGTCCTAATTATATTTAATGTTTTATTCATCTGCAATCAATTATAAAAACCTTCAATATATATGCAGTTCCACAAAACGTATGATATTATGATAAAGAGTGAATAACCTGTACCTACAAGTGTTGTACTCACGTCTTTACTAATAGCGTACTTTACATGTATTTTTTTCTTTTAAAAGTGTATAAATTTATTACACATAAGTACTAAAAGAATACCCATTCTTATTTCCAGTCTTCCTAGAAAAAGATGTTGGTATATCATTGGGGGCGGTGATTTTAGTGGCGGTGTTCGTTATATCATCGGTGTTAATGGTGCGACTGGCGAGGAGGCCACGCCACAAGACCCCGCCTGTCATACAGGTGCTGCAGCTTGATGACGTCGCTAGGAACTATTTGGATAATATTGGTGGTGAGTTCAAAACCTTATTAATAGATGGCGTTTTTAACAAATCCCAACTATAAAACAGGCATTTATCCCAAAGATAATGTTGAGGCCTACAGCTGGGGAAGCTAAAGATTAGAATTCAGCCCCTAAAAGATCTTCATCATCTACAGAAAAAGTGCCTCACTGATCCTATCTGATCAGTAATCACATATAAGCCCTCGTCAAAACCACACCCCATTTACAAATAGTTACGCTATAAGCTAAACTCGTTTAATTGTTATGATGCAGCAGCTTAAACATATTTCGACATTGATAATTATATACCAAATAGTTTCAACGGTTTTAAAGTGCACTATAATCAACCTATGTAAATGGTTTTGTCAAATGTTAAATAAACAAATAAATATATTAATAATAATATTTATTAATAAATTACAAAACTTTTCCATGTTTTGAAACATCTTTATTTTATCTTTTCAGAACACAAAGTACATGCATCCTGCAGCTTGCGATCCTGCAGCAGCGGCTATTCTGATGCGTCAGGCGATTCCGGTCCACCTGTCGACAGGAGACGCAAACCTGCCTGGGAAAGGTGGCACGAACCACCCCCGCCCGACGTCACTTTAACGTTACATAGGGAAAGTGCTGTATAAACTTAGTGAGAACTGAAGAACTTTGTGTATGTTGATTTTTGGTATAAGAAAGTTAAGAAGACAGTGTATGACCTGAAGATATACTTAAGTCATTTCAGTGTTTGTTCGGTGTAAACTGACTGTAGTTATTTCGTTTCATCACAATAACTGTCGAAATATATGTACTTATTACCAGATAAGCAGATCGGTATTATATTGTATGGTAGGGCCCGTTGACTATTACATACATTGGATAAAAAATTCTAATTCATATGAAATTTCATAAAAAAAAAACTTTTATTTGAAACCGTCCTGTTTTTTTATTAGATTTTTGACTAATTGTGGTAGCTTGTTATTGCTATACATTGAGATTCGAATGTCAACAAATGTAGTACATACGGTTCTACAGTGGCTGGATAGTTAATATTTAAAAATAATTACAGTAATCATATCGACCATAGTTTGTTTTTAAATACGTAAAAGTCACATCGAACATATTATTCGAAGGTTAAGTTTTTTAATAAGTATATTGTTTTGTGATGTTGTTCCATATAAATGAACTGCTTATGATCAACATTACTTATATCAGACATACATATACGTCAAACATTCTATTGCATTTAAATAATGATGTTTGAATCCCGCTATATGCTTTTCTGAGTATTTCTGTATGTATTTATTTTCACACGAATTGTAGATCCCATCCGGATAAGTTCATACGATACAGGTATCTGAGAATATTATTATTTATTTAGGCCTAAATTGCTTGTCTGTACTGTCATTAATTCATTACTTATTACATAAACTCATACATTACTGCAAAAGTTATTCAAAAAGTCTGCTTCTCACCATATACAGATTGAATTTTTATCAGAATACTTTTACTTTACTTCAAAATAAGTTTTTTTTTTGAGTCTTTTATTAATATCATAGCATATCGACCAATGACCATATCAACGAACATTTTTAATTGTATTTTCGTAATAAATCTTCACGTTTAGTGTTACAATCCTACACTCAAACTTGTAGGATTCATTGTGTATAATACATATAAAGATAATGAGATAATTTCTTTTTTCATATATTTTTGTAGTCTATTATGTAAAAATGTGCATTTGTTGAAGCTGCCTTAGTTTTCAAATGTTTAAATGAAATTGCAACAACTGTGTATCCCCGATAAGTGTTTGCAAAAGGGTACCATTTGATTCATAATATAACACACTGAAGTATAAAGAGCTATGAGTAGCAGTATACTTAACAATAATCTAATGGATCAAAAGTATGACTGACAAATTTGTTTTTTTTTAACAATTTTTCAAGTCTCATTGAGTAAATTGAAGCCAAGCCAGCCATAGCGGTCGGTTAATAAAAAAATATATGATGTTAAAAATTATCTTTAGGATTGTGTAAGAAAAAGTGTCTTTAAATACCTACATGCATTTTTTGGAATAACTGTAATTGAAATCCTTATCATTTATATCTGTGCCATGTCTCCTGAAAGGTTCCAACGAATAAAACTAGGCTTTAAAATAAAAAATCTTTATAACATAAAGCTTATATTAGATATATGTACTTAAATTAAGTAAATTTAATATGTAATAAATATTTAAAACTAAATGATCGTTCCTTTATTATTGATCAGGGATATCCCCTCTGTCTTTTCTTAAATCTTCATTAGCTCTATCCGAATCGCTATCTTCATTTTCACTAACATTATTTTTATGGTATTCGTAAGTATCTTTTGCTAACACTATGGGATTATCTTTTGAAGAAATCTGATTATTTTTTCGTTTCTGTTGAGGTAATTCATTACTATATACATTAATTGTATTTTCGGGATTTAAAATTTCGCTATCGCCACCATTTCGGTCGACTGTATAATTTACTGGTGAAGAATTTGTAATAGGTGGTACATAATCAGCGTAATTAGGTAATAGTGAATTAGTAACAACATTAGTTTTCACCTCGTTTATATCTTGAACTATACTGGATATGTTTTGATTATTGTTCGTAATTTTTGGTATGTTTACAACTTTTACATTTAATCCCTTATATATAACAGGTGACATAGAAGGAGCTTCTTGGTTTAAAGGCGACTTTGTGTGTACATTGGCCTTAAGCTGATTCTCCTGCTCGAAAATATTAGAAATATTGAAGTTTTTATAACTTATTTGTTTGTTAACTAACTGAGAAAGGTTTGCGCTGTCCAGCTCTTCAAGATTTACGAGACTATCATTACTATTTACAAGATTTTTATGACTGTCATTACTATTAGCATGCACAATATTCAAGTGACTGTCATTATTTTCTAAAAGATTTTTGTCACTAGTTTGTACAATATTCACATTCTTACTATTATTTTTAACAAGGTTTATATCGGTTTTTACAACTTTTGTGTGACTATCATTAGTTTTTGCAACGCCATCATTTGTCTGCCCAAGATTTGCTTTTGTTGAATTATGAAAGAAATGACTGTGCACGGGCAAGTTGTTGTCAATGGACGTATTTGATTTGTCTTTAGTTTTCTTACCAAAATCATCAAGATTAGTATGTTTGTAAATATACTGAGATAGAGTTTTATCTTTTGATATATTATCAGCAGTTTTTATAGGCTGTATATCATACTTGTCTTTAATGTTTACAGCATGAACTTTTGAATTATGCACATTCATAGACGTATTGTTTGCAGTTGATAGCACAGAGATATATTCTTTGGGTAATAAAGTATCATTAACAAAATCAGTATGTAACTCCTCTTTCTCTTTTAGTACTTTGACTGTGCTGGGTTTATGATCAATATGATCGTAAATATATTGAGAGAGAGTTTCACTTTTTGAAAACTCATCACTATTTTCTATAACATTGGAACCATTATTATTGTCTTTAGTTGCCTCAAGGTTGCTCTCACTTGGTGAAACTGTCAGTGTTGTTGTCGTTGTAACTATATTTTCTATAGGTAGTGAACTAACAAGGTTAGTGTCATTGTTGAAATCGTCTTTCTCTTTTACAATGTCAAAATCGTTTGAATCCGTATGGTTAACTTGAGGAAATATTCTGTCGTTCGGTGCGTTATGAACACTATTGATAATTTTATCAGTACTTCTTACTTTTGAATTATTTGATTTACAATTTTTATGTTCTTCTTTGGATACCGTCGACACATTAGCGTAAATTAATAAATCATTTGGTGTTGGCTCTAACCATTTCAAAATGATGTTGTCGTCATTGGTTATTTTATTGTACTTATCAGTCTTTACAACATCTATTTGAACTGGCTTTTTAAAATAAGAAGGAGACAGCACTAAGGAATCTAGTGGCATAAGTTTTGGGCTAATTTGTACACTAAAGTGTTTCGAATGTGCCGGTATATATTTGTTGACTCCGTATATTGATCTATTGTCCTCTGCTTTCGAAGTACGATATGGATTGCTTCCCAAATAAACTTTATGAAGCCTTCGGTTGATAAATCTTGGTATGTTAGAGGTACTCAAGATGTTTTGTCCGTTTGTTATGTCAGGGTACCTCTTAGCTGTAAACCCCATTACAGCTTCTTTTTTCTTCAACGGTTGGGAGTAGTAAATCGTTGCGAATTGCTCTTGCAAATTATTATTAAATCCATTTATGTTTATTTCATCCACTATTCGTGGCTTTATTGATTCTGAGGTAACTGAAAAAGTTTGAATATTTTTTACACTCTGAAAGTTGCCACTTTTTTGGATAGGAAGCTTTTGAACATCTCCTTCATTAATAATAACTGATTGAATTGTTACCGGATTAACTCCTGAACGTTTTATATTTTTTCCTACAACATAACTCAAATCATGCATTATTGGAACCATAACATTCTGCAATATGTTACTTTCTGGTGGATTTAATATTTCCGTTGATAATAGCCTGTATACATTCCGGAACGCTACATCTGTATCTGTTACGCTTTTCGTGCCAATGTAAGATTCAAAAGGATTAATTTTTATTTTTTCTTCCCCTGATTTATCTACAATAGTCAATTCTTCAGGTGTACATTTTAAAGTTTTGATCAAAATGTCATTATAACCAGGTATTCTATAGAGCTCATATTGGGGATCTGGTTTGGAAATTGACGTTTCTGGTGGTGGGTTTGGATCGTCTCCAAAGAAAGTTGATAAGATGAAGTTTTTGATGTATGAGAGATGTCTTTTATTTCGCCCTTCTGGTACTGCTGCTGCGATGGTTATCAAAACTAACCACTGGAATTTAAATGTATTTGCATTAGATTATTTTTTATAATATGTAAAATTACTTAAAAAAGAGAAATATATACCAGCCTACATTATTCTTTAGTAATTTGAACGGTTTTCAACTACGATATTTATACGTGAAGAAAATTATTTCGTAATGTGAAATGAAGAATGTATAGTTCATGAATTTGATTTTTATATGTGAACCAGTAAAATATATTTAGAATAAATTGAGACAAATGATTTTACAAGCAGCGAAGTTCAAGCATCTTATCAAAATATCATGATCTCTGGTTTCTCAATTACTTTTATCTTTTTTTAAATTAAGAACCAAGCTAATACAAAATATTAATATCTAAGGATTTGCACTAATATGATAATAATTGTAATAAATGTCAACTTATAAACGACACATATATAAAAAATAACACATGTTATTAATATCGTACTCATAGTCAAACTTCATCAAAATCTAAACTGTTTTCGTATTGAATTGACGTTATTATATTTTTTGCGGAATTAGACCTTTATATTGCATTTCTATTTCAAGACTTTAAACCTCAGCATATCAAGAATTTCCATATAGTGCTAAAATATGAATATTTACACTCTAAATATAACAAAGAACATAACTTTAAATTAAAGATTGTGTGTTTTATTGTCCAAGGTATTGTTTTTTAAAGGTCCTAAAATTTCTTTTTTTTTAAAGATAAATATAAACATACTGTGTAGAGGTCTATATATTTTTACCCGATTTACTAGATATGTTTATTCGTACTCCATTAACTCACCAACTCAGATAATTGAGCCTTTTAATACAGTTATTTAAGATGTATGTTTCGCAAAAAAAAAGCATCACTTTAAAATAAACGTTTAAAAAATAATAGGCATTTACTTTAAATATTATTTATTGCTATGTTAAATTAAAGAAACAAAACGTTATACTTACATTTATAACTATCCGACGCATAATGCACACACCACTAACACTTGTCTAGAAATAAACTTCCCACCATCACAGACCAATTCAAATTTTAAAATGACGTATTTTCTGAAAACAAGCTTATATTATATACATTTTAGAGATAATTCGATTAAAGCTTTAAGGATTGCACTCATTACTTATATTTCTTTAAGTTACATAGCTATTAACAAAGCAGGGAATCAACCGAAGGCAATTACTTAATTACCTATACAAAAGAAATGCTGTAATTAAGGGTTAAGGGTATTACGCATAATTAGAAATGTAAAACTATAATAAATGAATCCATTGATTCCTGTTGAGTCAGTCAAAAGTTATTTATTTCCTTATAAAGACTCCCACATTGGGAGCAATAATTTCTGTGTCGCGTGGGACTTTACAAACATTTAACCTACGAACACAAAGAACACCCAGTCTCGGGAGAGCTATTAATTTGTGGATTACACATATTTTTGTCCCGTGTGGTCACTTTCCGCATGCTCCGCCTGCTTCCGCCGCACGCCAAAGAATTTTAAAAATCTATCGAAAACTACAAAAGTAGAGTAGTCCTTTACGGACGTTTTTGCCGGCTAGGGTACCCCCCCCCCCCCCAAACGTCCCATAAGGAACTTCGCTCCAACAATATTTCTTAACTTTTTATGCTAACTTTTGTTAGTAATATATGTATTTTTAAATCCCACTACCTTTTTGTTCAGGTTTACTACATTTTTTAGTAAAACGACCATATCTGGCACGCTAGTCTGCTCTAGACGTCACCAACGCCCCGTACACATGTACTAAAAGTGATCTTCACGTTTTTTAAACACCGTAATGTCCTAGTGGTTATGGAAGAGAAACTATCCTCTGTCCGCACCGTGGCAGCTGTACTCGCGATTTACCGATGACATCCTCTTTCCCGGTGATGATGTGTGTCCACGACGTGGACATCAACAGCGAAGTACCTGGGGATCACGACTGACCGCCTCTTCACCATGAAGCCGCACGTCTGCAACACCGTCGCGCGAGTTAGGTCACAACACGCCTTGTTGTGTCCAATGCACGAATCACACTTACCACTCCGAGCCAAGCTGGATGTGTACAAACTTTATGTGCTCACTAAAGTGCTAGGGAATTAAAAAGTAGTTTTTTCTATAGCACTCGACGAATCTACAGATATAAGTTCCACTGCTCAACTCTTAATGTTTTCAAGATGTGTAACACAAAATTTTGAAGGGAGTGAATAACTGTCTGTTATGAGTTCTTTAAAGGGAGTAAGTAACATGCTCAAAGCTTTAAGGAAAATATCTGTAATTACGACTGACCTTCTATGGTTGGAAGTAAATCTGGGATAGCAAATGTTAAAAGAGTATTTACAAACTAAAACATAGATACCAAGCAATTAATGCAGTTTCATTACATTATACATCAAGAAGCCCTCTGTTTAAATTAATGGGATTTGAAAAGGTGATAAAAGTTGTATTAATCACCGACAATTCAAACAATTTGTCGAGGATATTAAAAGTGAATATAGTGACCACCTATTTTACACTGAAGTAAGGTGGCGATTTGGTTAAAGGAATCAAAATAATCAGGTTTTTAGAGAAAAATGACGTTCAAGAACTCGACAACCCTGATTGGTTGTGTGACTGAGCGTTTCTTGTAGACATCACAAACCACTTGAATGTCTTAAATACGCGACTCCAATGCAGAACACAAATCAATTTAGCATATTACGTTCTTTTTCCGAGCTACCAAAAAATTGAGAAGTTCAGTAAGACGACGTAATTTTCGTCTGTGTTTGAAACAATTGATGTTTTGATACAAGCTATTCAAGATTGTTTTGTAGACTTCAAAAAAGTTAAACCTCTATTGGACATTTTCAGAAATAATTTCAACAATTTATTCGACAATGCACCGGAATCAATGCAGCTGGAATTGATAGGCATTCAAAATGATTATAATTTACAAAACAAGTTTAATGAACGTAATTTACTCAACTTCTACCCTTGCGTTGACAAAAACGCTTATAAAGAGTTGCGAAGAAATGCATTGAAATGCGCAAGTATTTGGATCGACGTATTTAAGAACTTATAAAACAAAAAATTTAAACCGTCTGGCAAATACCGTATGGCGAGGTAATGTGGAACCAAATACAAAAAAAATAATAGGTGAATGCAATGCCATGCATCAAAATAATATAACACGAAATATTACATTTTAATGATTAGATGACATAATTACAGCAAATATTTTTTCTTTTATCTTTTGTATTAATTCATAATATTTAATAAACACTTTTAGTGTTAATAAGTATTCTTACGATTCACTACGCCCATCCTTGGCTTATAATTTCCCCAAGTGGCCCTTGTTCCCAATAAGACTGCATCTCTGCACTAGACCAACTCGACTGTAACTTTTAGACAATTTAGCTTATATAGTGAGTAGACTTAGTGCCGTGTTAATTTAAAAAGACTGTTTTATTTGCTAAGCAATATTAATGCAAGCTGAGCAAAATGTGTCTTCGGGAAATCTAAATCTATCATCTAAATAAAACACTGCAAGATTTTTAGATATTATTATAATATTTCTTACCAGCTAATGGAAGACAAGAGTTACAATCAGTTGATTGACTTCATCGCGTCTATATTATAACGTACTATATTATATTTCTAAAGACTATACAAAGTACTTGCACCTTGAAACAAGGGGCTTCGTAATGTAATACTCACAAGGAAGGTAGGTAAAAAAGTTTTGAAGATACATAAATAATACAAATTGCGAAAGATATTTTAGGAAATTATGCCAAATAGCTTCGATAACATGCTCTCCTGTCATATGCAGCTATTACAGAACTAGTGGAACCATATTTAACGTTCACTTCGTTACTAGATACTGCATTGATGTTTATATTTGTTGATTTAAAACACATTACCACACTTAATAGGATTTGGTAACTCATTAGTTTTGAGTCACCAAAATTGTTGTATGAATTTTAGTTTTTTTATGAGTCATTTTTATGTGTCACCTGGTGGCAAGGGACCAAAAATTTAATTCAAACTAATTACGATAAAATAACGATTGTAACGTGTAATTTTGCTGGACATTTTATCATATATCACATAATAATGCTGTTATAGTGTTGTTTCAGTAGGCCTATCCTGAGTGTAAGATATGTAAGTATTGTATTGATACTATTACAAAAAATAAACATAATATATTTGACTAGATTCCACTCAAATACATATAAAATAATCTCCGTTTATTTCTTTTCTCTATTTTGTGTTTACCGACTTTTGCTACCATAAACTATTTTTAAGTATGAAATATCATTTTCTATTTATGCGCACCAAGGTACTTCAGCATCAAAAACGTGTCTTGGTGGATGCAGGGCTGCGTGAGGCGGATGATGAGGCTGTGGGGATCCGTGGAGGAGCTCACACATGAAGCTGATGTACGTTATTGCTAAACGAAGGGTTTCGATCCGCGAGAGACGCTTCTCATAAGCGAATGTTGGTACCTGTATCGAGAAAAATAAATGTTTTTATCGGTACTTATTGTGTAGTTTTACATTCGAATGCCTAACTCAATCTAGTCAAACATCTTTACATTAAAGATAAAAAATGATTGCATTTACACCTCAATCAGGTTCTTCTTCTTTCTTCTTGTACCTATTCGTTGACAAATATAAACATCAATGCAGTGTCTCAGAAGGAGAATATTGATATGTACGCATTAATAGTGATATAGATGCACCAAGTGTATTAAGGTCATTCCTATTTTCCCACCGCACCCTACAGGTTATCGCAATTTTACATTGCAATCAAATCTAAGTTAAATAAGTTAATGGTTGTCTCTTTTTTAATAAGACTGTTCATTATGTATTAATTCTAAAATTATATTTGCAATACAGTGAAACTACAAATATACATAGTACTAAACTCAATAATTATATAATAACTATTAAATGATGTAACTTTTGGTTTGATCAGAAGCCTATTTTATCGGCAATATCTCGTTTGTCTTTTCGTAAGCCTTTGATTAAATTACTAATTCCTTGATACCTTTCTTCGCAACTTGTCGAAAGCTTCATTGAGGTTGAACATTCTTCTCCTCTCCCGTATATTGGCGGCTCTACGTTGAGCCACGGAAGCTACCCGTCGCCGCGGCTTTTTGCCGCCGGGAGGAGCGCGGGAACCGCCGCGCCCACAACCCGCCGACCACACTAAACCGAAAATGATTAACTTTAACAATAAGTATTATAATACCACAAAAAAAAAGTAAAATTCTGCTTGTACAATACAAGCAGAGTTTATTAATTTTACTTTAAATACTAAGTAACTAATGAAATCTACAAGTGGCGGCCTTATCGCAATTATCTAATATTCCGAACACTTTTGATAAATGAAAACGGTGCCGAAAAAATGCCCTCTGTTTTTACTAGCTTAATATATACTTTACATTGTAGTTAGTTATTAAATACATTAGTGTAAACGAGGGGTTTCAACGAGGCCTCGTATCTCCTAAATACTTAAATATTGTTGCAATCAATAATATAATATCGGTTGTTAAAGATGAGTTTACATATTTAAAAAAAACACCTATGAGAGTTGTAATGCTTAAGCTGTTTCTAGATTAAAAATAGGTCAAACAAAACCGCTTTGGAAGTGTACTACAAAAACAATGCTACCAGTTCTTTCGAAGTATTTTGTCTCACCATATTAAATTCAAATTTTATACTTCAGTCTTGATGTAGCAAACTGTTTTCTGGTTGAAGGGATGATAATCTACTGTATTAAATATCATAACACATTTATAGCAAAATGAAGTTTAACATTCATAATATTATTAAAATGATCCTTCTATTCAAGATACAAGAACTTCGACATTTGACGGTATACGGTGTTTAATGTTAACACACAAACATTGATTCAGCATACACGTATACGTCTCTACAACTGTAATAAACATGAAACTAACTGATACACATATTTTTTTTTTATAAAGTTACCTTGCAAACTACACTACATAAGTATTTTTATTATAATCTTTTGAGAAGAAATAATTTATTTAACCGTAAGTTAATAGTAAATACAGTCTCTTTTAAGATATAGTTATAGGCCATCAATCGCGGACAACATCTTTCTTATTATTAGATCAAAGTCATGCTAAGTATTGAAGATCATTAAAAATGCCGACTCACCCAGGTCGGCTGGCGGAAAGGCCAGGATGTCTGGATAGGGCACTGGTGCCGGTGGAGCGTCCCACAGCGGCCCGTAGGGTGATACCTCGCTGCCCTAAACAAAATAAACGTTTTTAAGAGTACACGTAACATTTACCCACCGGTAATCTATAAAATAAAGACATGATTATAAATAATTCATATTTAACTAGGTTAAAATTAGTGATTTTAAACTTGTTTTTTTCCTTTTCCTTTGAACCCGTTTTTCGCAAAAGTAAGTTATGTATTAGATTCGAAGTTTAATTAGATTCAATTAAGAGCTAATTTACTTAAGTTTCTTGTTTTTGGCTACATTGCCCTATAAATTATCAATCATTACATTTTTTATTATTATTTAATATAGTTATTACAATTTACAAACTTATAATTTTATTTTCAGTTACCTACTCAGAATACAACACACTGTACCTAATGGACCTGGCGTTCATTGTCGACATGCTAAACGAATACGATATATTTAAGTCACCACGTAGTCTTCAGCACATTGTGAAATTAAAAAAACTGTCTCAGGGTGTAAGAAATAAAAGTATCACAGGGTTCATTGAAAACATTCAAAGTTCTAAATTTTCCGTAGTTTGAAGCGAGAAGCTTAGAAGCACAGGCTGAAGTACGAAAGCGATCTTTATTCAAAGAAAAGTCTGGTCTCAAGGTCAACTCTTCTTTCAATCTTCTTTAAAAAAGACAACTTTCGCACTAGGAATGAATCCTGTGTCGTGAGGAAATTTACAAACATACAAACAAGAGACACAACACCCAGATTCGGGACAACAATTTGCGGATCAAGCTAATTTTTTTTTTTTACAAAAAAAAAAAAAAAAAAAAACTATAATCCCTATGTGCCCAGGGCGGGGTTGGGTGTGTTCCTTTGGCCAAGACCGCCTGGAACAGATGCAGCCCTGGCGCGCCCTTCTGTCCAGAGGGCGCGCACGGCGAATGGTTATGGGAGCGAGCGCAGGTCGTGTAGATCCCCATGACAAGTCTGGAGTGTTGTCCTTCACGTGGTTGCCGCCTGTTCTTGCTCTGGTTCCTTATGAAACAGAGATAACTGAAACATCCAGTCGAATTCCCATCTGTATACCTCCTTAACCTTCCGTTATCCCTCTTCCTTCCCTTCTATTTCTACTGTGGGTAGTATGTGGTTGATACCTACGGGCTCATCATCAACCATGACTGATGGTGAGAGGGGGGATATCTGGGCAACCACCCGCATGTTTGTGCCGTGTGCGGGGACCCGTAAGGGGGGATGAAGGTGTCCTGGCAGTTGAGCTGAAAGGTAACACACTGCTTTGGCCCGGATTTCCTCCGACACGGGAGGCTGGAGTCTAACCAACCCCAGTCAATCGGCTGCGGCGTCCCGTCGGAGGGCCGCCTGGTGAGAGCTCTTCCCTGGTGGGGGCAGACGACGGGTGGGAAGACCATGTCATTCCGCCCTGCTCGGCCTGTTTTCTGCCAGGGCTGGAGCTCTATATCCCTTCGTTACTTCTGATGTTTGTGTGCCATCTGCCGCAACATCCCCACTTGAGGGCTCCAAGGAGGGTGGAAGAACGGAGGGACGAACACTTCAAATATATTATGGATGAAGAACAAAAAACCATTTTTTCCAGGAAAAGCAAGGCTGCGCCCCGGACCAACAATCCAGGTGAAGCGCCTACCAACAGACAGGCCGCGCCTCGGAACAACAATCCGAGTGCAGCGCCACCGACCAAATCGGTAGCCCCCCGGGTAACTAACCCGGGTGTAACGCCATCACACCGACCGGCAGCACCTCTAGTTGACAGCAAGAGTGTAGCGCCATCAAAGACAGAAGCAGCTCCTCTACAAAAACAGAGTAGAGCGCTAGGCTCTAACATAGACCTTTCCTCTCTGAAGGCAGCAATGCCAGCGGGTACCATCCAGGATGAACCATGCTGGAACCTCGTAGGCGTAAAGAAGAGGGGAGGTTCTAAAGCACCGAACCCGTCTAAACAGGCCCTTAAAGCTAAGAGGGCTAAAGCCCGGGCGGAAGCCAAGCGAGCGCGGCGTCTGACGTCAGATGGCAGTAAGCGGCTTGAAGCCGCTGAAGGGTCTGAAAAGTCCCACGTCGCCCCCGTTAGCGATGCGCTGACCCATGGCGAAGGCACCTGCCTAGCCGAGGGAGTAGCTGCACCTGCGGGGGTGCCATCTGCCGTCAAGAAGCCTGCTGCTGCTAGCGCGACCCCACGGCAGGGTCATATTAGACGGGGTAACCGAGCTGGGCACGCCAATCGCATAGGTAGGCCTCCGGGCCCAACCAAACCCGCGAAGAGAAGTCGCCCAGACGATACTCTTACACCTCAAGGCAAGGGAAAGCGAGCGAAATCCCAGCTTACCACCACAGGCTCAGCTAGCTACTCTGACGCATTGAAGTCTAATGACAACTGCGTAGCAGTGATGCTAGAGCCATACCATGACCTGACCAAGGAGCAGGCCGAGGCCGTCGAGAGTCGGCTGCAGGGCGTGCTGGATGATGAGATTTTCTCGCCCAGCACGTCTGGCGCCCCTTTCGTTGCGCCACAATTTAGGGGAAAGGCCTTCCACAGCGAGGGCGTCCTCAAGATGTGGTGCAATGATGAGTATGCTCTCAAATGGCTGCGTCAAGCCTTGGAGAAAGTTCAATCACCACGCGAGGGAACCAGACTGATAGTCAAAAAGCAGGCTGAGATTCCCAAGCGCATTAAGGCTGGTCTACTAATTCCGCAGGTAGGTCCAGAAGACACGCTAGACCGTATCCGCAAACGGCTTACGTGTCAAAACCCTGAGTACAAGGTGTCCAACTGGGCACTCTACCATGCCGAGCCCCAGGAAGAGAGGAAAAGCGTATTCCTGGTGCTCGGTATACCAGAAGAAGATGCGCTCAAACTCAAGGCGAGCGAGCGTAGAGTTTACTATAAACTTGGTAATCTCTACGTCCGCTTCCTTGATGAACGCCCTCTGCCGCCGCCGAACCTCGATGCCAAGCCCGAGGAGGTCCCTAGCGTTGACCCAGGCAGCGGACTAGCGCAAGGGGAAGGCCAACCAGGCCCAAGCAAAGGGCCAGTCGTCAGGGTCAGTAGGGAAGAGGAGGAACTCCAGATGGAGAGCGACCCTGACGAGGAAGAGTCCCTAATGCTGAGCAGTGATGATGGCGCTGCTAACTCCCCCAACCACTAATCTCACAATTATTCAGACCAACCTCCAGCATAGCCAGACTGCAACGGCTAACCTACGCAAAACGCTGGAGGTAAACACCAAGGCCGTGGCCCTAATCCAGGAGCCGTGGATTAGGAAGGGCAGGATTTGCGGCCTTAGCAACGTCGGAGGTAAACTACTTCTGAACACTACTATTGATAACCCTCGCACTTGTATTGTTACACCTAAATACGCGAACACCACCTTAATTACCGAGTTCTGTTCCAGAGATTTGACTACCGTCAGGCTCAATGAACCTTCCCCAGGCTTGCACAGTGTGGTGATGGCGTCTGCCTACTTGCCGGGAGACGTGGACATCCCCACTCCTGAACTCGCCGCGCTTGTGGACTTCTGTGAGCGACAGGGATTGGAGCTGATAGTCGCGGCCGACACCAACGCGCATCATGTCCTATGGGGCAGCAAAACCAACAACCAACGGGGTGAGGACTTTCTTTCTTTCTTACTCTCAACCAAACTTAACGTTATCAACAAGGGCTCAGAACCCACTTTTGTTACATCAAGAGCCCAAACTATAATTGATCTAACTCTAGCTACTGAGCACGCGTCATCATACATCTCGGACTGGCATGTCTCAGATGAGTCATCGTGCTCGGACCATCGCTGGATCAAATTCCACCTTAAGATGACACTCACACCACCTAAACCCCGACGAAATCCCCGCAAAATGGACCTCCTGCAGTATAAGCGGATGACAGCAGAGCTGCTAACAAACTCAGCTGCGCCAAATGCTCATGAGACCACAGTGGAGATCGATAACCATGTAAAAAACCTCACTAACTCATTGATCACCTGCTTTGAACAGACATGTCCACTTTCGTCACCCAGAACCACACCAGGGGGTGAGCACCAATGGTGGACACCAGAACTGCAGAGATTGCGGCAAAAGGTAAGAAAGTTGTTCAATAAAGCGATGAACTCAAGACTAGACCAGCACTGGGATGCTTACAGGCAGGCCCGACACAAATACAAGAAGTGGATCAGAATCAGGAAAACTGATTGCTGGCGAAGCTTCTGCACTAACATAGACACCAGCAACCATGCTAACAGAGTTAAAAATATCCTGTGCTCTGAGCGGAAGCCAGACCTTGGCTTCCTAAAAAAACCTGATGGTACCTTCACCAAAACAGATTCGGAGACTTCGGAACTGTTAATGACAACTCACTTCCCGGGGTGTCGCATACTAAATGAGAATGACATTTGGGAGGAAGGTGAGGTATATCTACCAGATGAGTCAGATTGGACCACCGCTCACAGAATCGTGAATCACGATAAGCTAAAGTGGGCTATCAACAGCTTCCTTCCATTCAAAGCTGCAAGACTGGATGGTATTTTCCCAGGTCTGCTAAAATGGTGTGACGCTGCACTGATGGATCATCTACGGTCCATCTACAGAAGCTGCGTAGCACACCGCTACGTACCTACGAATTGGAGAGAAGTCAAAGTAGTATTCCTTCCCAAACCCGGCAAAGGAGACTACACACAACCTAAATCATTCAGACCTATCAGCCTCACATCCTTCATGCTAAAGGTTCTAGAGAGGCTAATAGATAGAGAAATCAGGAGCACGGCGCTAAACAAGCAACCCCTGAACCCACACCAACATGCTTATTCGATGGGTAAATCAACAGAATCCGCTCTGCATCGTGTAGTCTCATACATACAGGGCAACCTCAAATATAAAAGATCAACTCTAGGAACCTTCATCGATATCGAAGGTGCCTTCGATAAAACAAACTTCAACAGCATAAGCCAGGCTCTGTCTAGACACGGAGTCGACTCCACCATTACAGGGTGGATCGACAGTATGCTTAGAGGCAGAGCTATACAATTCACTGTTAACAACACAACAAGAGGAATAGTGGCGAGAGGGTGCCCACAAGGCGGTGTTCTTTCACCACTCCTCTGGAACATCGTGGTAGATGAGCTGATTACTCAACTCAACGACCGCAAGTTCCTCACAGTGGGCTATGCAGACGACCTGACCATTCTTATTAGTGGCCCATTTGAAAGCACAATTTGCGACCAAATGAGGTCTGCTTTAAAGGTCGTCGAAAAGTGGTGCGTAAAACACAATCTATCAGTGAACCCAACAAAAACGGAGTTGATAATGTTCACAAACAAACGTAGTTTAGGTGACCTAAGGCTGCCAAAACTATTCGGCACTAGTCTGGTTCTTACCACAGAGGTCAAGTATCTAGGAGTCATACTTGACAGCAAACTCCTATGGAATAGACACCTAGACTCAAAACTTAATAAAGCCTGCATTATCTTTTACCAATGCAAGCGGCTCCTCGGCAAAACCTGGGGTCTATCACCGAAAATCACTCTATGGCTTTATAAAGCGGTAATAAAGCCGATAATCACGTACGGTGCTATTGCTTGGTGGCAGAGAACTGAGCTTAGCACGGTTAGAAACAAGTTGCAGCAATTCCAGAGACTCGTTTGTACGGCCGTCACTGGATGTATGCGAACAACCCCTACTGCCGCCCTTGAGGTGGCTCTCGATCTAGCACCACTAGACCTGTACATACAACAGGAGGCAGCTATGGCAACAATCAGACTAAAACACCTGAGTCTGTGGAATAACCAAGAGGGTCCACACTCCAATATCTGGAATCAACTAGTGGACTACCAACCTCTGATAGCTGCCCCATGTGACAGGATTCCAAAACAACACATCTTCGAAAGAAGGTACTGTATAGAACTACAGGAGAACGATAGTGATCATTCCGGCATAAATGAAGTCCGAATATACACGGACGGCTCCAAGATGGGGTCAGGTACTGGAGCCGGGGTGTACTCACTAGACCTAAACATAAAAATATCGCTGGCACTAGGCAAGCACAGTTCGATTTTTCAATGCGAATGTGTTGCGCTAACATACGCAGCCCTAGCGGCTATGTCTAGAGGCATCAAGCAATATAACATCCGCATACTGTCAGATAGTATGGCGGTGCTAAGGGCCCTAATGGGCAACACCATGAACTCCGGTCTCATCTACGAATGCCACCAGTCGCTAGAACGCTTGGCCTCGGCGAATGGGGTAACTCTTCAATGGATCAGGGGGCACAGCAACTCACTCGGTAACGATGCCGCCGACGAGCTAGCAAGGAAGGGATCTACAACACCAGTGGCAGGCCCTACCCCACTCCTGCCACTACCCTTCAACTTATATCGCTCCTGGGTAAGGCAAAGGACTCGAGAAGCACACAATAGCAGATGGATTGACACACCTGGCTGTAGGCAATCCAAACTGGTACTAACAGAAATATCACCACGTTTTTCGCGTAGACTCATCAGTCTTCATAGAACGGACATCCGAATAGTGGTCGGAAGTATTACAGGCCATTTGGCTCTGAACCGACACCTATTCGTCATTAACGCGACCGATAGCCCCCAGTGCAGGGGTTGTCTGAGCGCGGAGGAAACGGCCGCCCACGTTATCCTGGAATGCGAGGGCGTGGCTGCACAACGGGCAGAAATCCTTGCAGGCGCGAGGACGCTCCTAGAAGCCTGTGAACGCCCCAGGAGGCTTCTGCGCTTCTGGAAGGAGCTAGGCTGGCTCAACTAGTCAGCCTCCTGGACGCATAATGGACCGAACATGAGTCTAAATGCGGAAACAGAGCCCTTTACCATTACCATTACCATTACCCTATGTGCCCACGATGTCTGGATCAGCAGACACGGTCACTAACCACTTAAGAAACAGACAATAGCTGTTCATTGTGACGATTGCACCTCTTTAAATGAAAGAATGTTACCAAAGCCTGTTGACATTCACGTCTATTAATTCAAAGGATTATCAAAATTCTAAATTCTTAGTTATTTTCGGGGAATTTTTGGTTGGTTACTAAGTGTTAAACAATAATAATAATAATGATTGTCGATATCACTGTTCCTCATGACGAGAATCTCGCGAAGGAAAAGATAAACAAATAAAATATTTGGAATTTAGATTCGGCGATCATTGTTCCAAAAGTCATATCTGCTAGCGGACTGATAGCCAAGAGCCTCGATCAACACCTTAAAAGCCTCTCGTTAGATAGCTGGATTAAGGGACTGATGCAGAAGGCAGTTTTCCTCGGCACGGCCGGAATTGTGAGGCGGTTCCTGTCTAGGAGCTCTAACCATCGGTTTCTTGGACCCTGTACCGGGGTCGGTGGTCTACTGTTTTCATATTTTAAAATCATTTTTTTTTATATTTAAAATGTAATTTATATGTTACTTAAATTTAATTAACAGAATAATAATAATAATATTCGTTAGGATTTCTTTTATAGTGACCTCTTTATGGATCAAATGCGAATCCTGTTTCTTCTGTCCAGTCATGTGCACGTAGGTGGCTGATGCATAGACAGGCAGGGATGTGCGGTCTCATTTGGGAGAGGTGAGAACACCATTGCGATAATGCTGGTGAGTGATAGCCGTGGTTGGTCGAGCTTCGAGCTCATCGCGCTTGATGACCCGATTTTTCGATTGTATCTCTTTCGTATTCGATTTGTGAGCATAGATAATCTGCTTAACGAGGTTTCCCCTCTGTTACCGATCCGTAGCAAGTGATGCCCACTTGTCACGTTCGATGTTGCACTTCATAATGACTTTTAAGCATATCCTTGTATCTTAGAAGCTGTCCACCTTCACACTTCACACAATCAGCCATGTGAATCTCCATAATGCTGCGTAGGCATTGCATGTGGAATCACCAGTAACCAGGTCTCTGAGCCGTAGAGCAAACTTGACAACACTTTCACTATATAAACAAATACCTGCAAGCCTAAGGCTGTAAACTATAATATTGTAGTATCGCGACTCTTTCGGGGGTAGCCCATGTTCAACTACCACATTCTCTACCCCGCACCTTGTTGAACCCCTAAATGTAATGATTTCAATACATTGGTCATTTTTTCGTTATCTAAATTCAACCTGAAGTTGTTAGGTATTTAATAACAAAATGAAAGTAATAGTGAGAGCAGATCTGTATTTATTTTGTAAAGCAGGTACAGGTATATTATTTTAACTTAAAACAAAAATAGACTCAATTTTTAAAGACAAACATCTAACGTTATTTCATTCGTATTACTTATAAAACGATTTACGATATAATTTATCCTCCGGTTAATTTGAACATGTTCTGTTCTTATTTTATTCTTTTTCTGGTAAATAGAAGCATCATCAATTTTTTTTTTAATTTAACTTACGAACTTTTACTTTTTACTTTTTACTTTTGCCTTTCAGCAAAACAACACCCTTTGTCTTTCATTCGTTTATTTTCCAACCACTGTTTTACAAAATAAATATCATATTTAGTTACAGCTTCATCGTCAGCAGGGGTATGGGTATTATCTTCCACAATATAAAAAACCGTTGGCTTACAGCTTCTGGAGTTAATTTTGTTTTTATATTGTAATATTGACAGTGTTTGAGATATATTTTTTGATAAAAGTAAAAAGCAAATCATGTGTGTGTTTTTTTAAAGCGTCCACAACCGGATTTCTTCTTGAGAACTCCCTACATCAGCTTGTAATAAATGAAGTTGAAAAAAGGATGTGGACAGCGGACATGTTTTAAACGCCCCATCACCGAAAAAATGTTTCCCTCTGCTTATTATTTCCCTCGCCACTTAGATGCGAACGCTATTAGCACTTATCCTATTGTTTTTGTAGTTAAAACCAAATAATTATTTTATAGTACCATCACTTGCGTCCCTTACAGAAGTCACCGCTTCACGATATACGAATGGAATAATCTTCTTGAAATTTACGGTAACTTTTGTTTTACAAATCGAAATAATATTTTTAATTTGCTTGGCAGCTACGCACTGTTGATTTAATAATTTTACTTTTTGTTGCTACAATAGTAACAGTTCCATGACATTTAGACCACTTGACACGACGCCAGTAAGTAGAGCGATTTTAATAAGTACTCATTCATTTGTGTTGCACGCTAACAGCAGATTCTTCGATACCTTAGGGCAAGTAAAGGATAAGCAGACTTAGAAAATATAGCTGTGTTTTACTGTCGATTGAACGTGGATTAAAAATCCTTGTCCTAACCCTGACGAGGCTGAACATGGACCATATTTAAGGATTATTGATTGTGGTGGTTGAACATGGAAGTCCCCTTTCGAGAGAAATACCCCTAGCTGGTGTTAAGGTGACTGTGTCTGTTAGCATAGCCGATTGATTTAAATTAGAGAAAGAAAACAACTTGAAATTCGGCAGCAGCCTAGAGAGGTTGTTCCTGGTTTCTTGGAGGAAAATATTTGAATTATATAATTAATGAAGAGGAGCTTTACACTAACAGAGCAGTATCTCTTTTTGAAGAACTTACTTTTCAGTCGATTTGAGTCGAGACATCTTAGTTGCAGAGATTTTTGCGAATTATATACATAAGTGTGTAAATAATCTAAGTTTTCAGCTTTATTACTCGAGGCCTGCTTGCATGCATTCGATAGGTTTACATTTCAGACGGACTCTAGGGATTACTTCAACAGATTATAGCTATTTCTTCAGCAACAGTGTGTATACTTATAGCAATTTTATATTATGTTTTAATAAGATTCAAAGGTTATTAAGTTTAGACGAAGACCAAAATCGTATCTCAGGGATTTTGCAATTAACCCCCTTCTAGAACGTCCAGTATAATATATATAATTGCTCTAAATAACTACAAATATTAAATAAGTATATAATTGTATAAATTTAATGCATACATTTTATAAAAGGTAAAGTATATTTACTTAAAAACACTACACACATAACGTAGTTTTTCATCTAAGTAGTATTTTACAACATTTATTTCAACCATAGCTTATATATGTTTTATTTAGTTAATTATTAGCTTCGTGTCTACAATATTTAGAAATGTAGATACTAACTGCTGAGCTGCTCCAAACGTGCGGCGTCTCGCTGCCGTAGGACATCAGCGGGAAATGAATCTTGATACTTTTGCACATACACCCAGTAGAAAAGACACACCACCCCTGTGACCCTCAGCACTCACTGACCAACGAAGAGGTCGGAGTCGACCAGAGCCCGCCAAATATTACACTCAACTAAATGAAATTATTATATCTCCTCGCTATACACAAATATGATCATCTTAGTTTTATTAATTTTGTCATACAAACAACTTAGAACCTAATATATAAGGATTTAAGGTCAAAATATCATCCTTTAGGGATGAAACCACCCCTAACCATAGCAACGACAGATTTCTCGCACCTCATTGGATAACGTTAGGGTGAGATGAGGCTAGTTTGCTCTGATTGGATGCAGCAGGCGCTGTAGGCGGTCTTTGTAGATTAATGCTGTCAATTTTGAAAGGGAAGTGCTTTTTCTTCTCAAAAGTTATGAAATCTATAAAATTCATATACTTGTCTTAGATTTATGCTAGTAAGGGCCTGTTTCATCATCTTCAAGTAAAGTTCTGAGTAGGCTACTCGCCGGTTAAAGTGGCCAGTTACTTAAAATGTCAATTTCACGACCTTCAAGTAAGCAAGATAATGAAATATACCCGGCACAGCCAGTTCGAGTTATAGGTATGCGACCCTTGCTTGCTTGAGCTACTAATATTTTCACTCCCCAATCCAACTGTATAAGCATTATCCCTTTCAATCCACTTCTATGCTCCTTTTCCTGGGATTATATTCCCAAAAGTGCCTGGATGACGAGACTATTACGTAAATAGGCCTAAACTATATTTGGGAAAATGTGGGCAGTAATGACGCCTCTGGCTACCCCTTCAGGGATACAGGCTCGAGTGTGTCTATGTATGTGTGTATTTTATCCTGCCATCTAATAAATAAACCACTAATCATTATTAACTTCGGTTCTCCACAGTTTCATCTGCGTTAATGCTCACTGCTCTACTGCGGAGTATTCTAGCAAATACAAAAAGATTATATCGAAAACCATTGGAAGTTTAAACAAATGAACAAAACTGTTCATCTTTAATACGATAATAATATAGTAATTTAATAAATAACTCCACACATCTCACACACTGCCGTCTGATCCCACACTAAGCAGAGCTTGTAATATGGTAATCAGGCTGCTAATAAACACATTTGTATATTTCTTAATAGATATATATACCATAGAAATTGTATTAGTATAGATAATAAATAGCCTGGTAAGATAATAATTAAATGGGTAACTATTATGCAGAACATTATTTAAGGTATGTAAGGTAGGCTTCAGTTATTCATTTATTAATACGTTTCCCCTTTACGTAAATGGCACATTAATTGATATGCTTTACCAGATTTTTACCAGATTGCTAATAAAAGAAGGGTTAGATATTTCGAGTGTATGAATGAATGATGTTTTTTTTGTCACGCACTAGACTCATTTATTTCTACCAGTGAGATACAATAAAACTGAGTCATAATGCACCTGCACTAGAAATAATTTAAAAGCCATTTGCTAATCTTTTACTGATCATATCATATTAGGCGAATAGGCGTGACCCGAGGACAGATGGCAGATTTGTCACGCCATCCTTTGTCCTATTTAGAACAGAAATTGACGATATTTGTCAATTTTAACGCGAAATTGGTGCGCATGGGGTAAATCGGATTCATGCTGTCGGAGGGAGCGATATAGAAATCTTAATTTTCGGATTTTATTATTAACAAGTGTGGTTTTACGTCATATTGGTTTTGTTACATTTTTATATATATACATATATATATATGTGTGTGTGTGTGTGTGTGTGTGTGATAATAGTGAAAAGGGGTCGAAGTGAAGACATTAGGACTTGTTGAAGACGAACCGACTAAAACAACGTGACATCTCATAATCGAAATTAAAATAAAAAAAATACTAAATTTGACCCCTACAGCATATCTACGAAATTAGAGCGAGGGCTTTGGCCAATCTACCTATAAGGGAATATCTATAACAAAGATTGAGTTTATACTTACATATGTTACGGACAAATGTTTCAATATGCCCACGGTGTGCAGTATGGCCATCACCCTACCTACTTCATTTATACAAAAATACTGCAGTATTTTAGAGAAATTATTTTTTAATTGTAATTATATAATATTTATACCCAAAATATATAACTACGCACGAGTACGATTAGCATTCCATTTGTACCCCACGCATAACGAAGTTGGCACTTTGCTAGTAAATTTTTCAAAACAATTATATAATTTCTAGATCACCTTTACAACCCACATCAATTCCCTGCTGTATTTTTCTGTATCGACATCCTTATAAGATCTTTAATATCTTTAAGAACTTTACGATGTCGTTAAACCAACGACCAATATATCTGTACTGTCCAACCAATCGGTACCTATTCTCTGGTATCATTGCTTCAACAAACGTAACTGAGAGAACACAAAAAAATACCCCAAAATGAAAGTCTCAAACTAGTACTTACAGTTGCATACACTCGCTGTCTCTTAATTTCAAGTCTTCGCAAAAGGCGTTGACTAGGATTTAAGTTGCATTCAACTTAAACAACTCGACATTTAACGAGGGTCTTGATCTGTGTCAAATTATGAGATTTAGCAAAACATGTCAACTGATTACACGCTACAATTACTACAAAGGGGTGTCGTTATTAAAACCGGGGGCGCTTCGCTAGCCGCACGTGGTGACGCAAGAAACAGAGGGAGCTAAAATGTTTTGATATTATAACTAATGCACTGATATTGTGTTTTAATTGTTTTGTGTTCTGCCTTATAACGCAAGTGTTCCAATGTATATTATTTTGTATTGTTATTACAATTTAAAAATATTTATACTTATTAAAGCACCACCGTGAGATTTTGGTAATCTTCTGAAAGAAACTGCTTTGCTTGGGGAAATCAAGACCAAACCAAAGAGGTATATTGTATATACTGTATTTAAACCCCATATGCCCAATAGGCCAATAACATTTACATAGTGCGGTATGTTCTTTTTAACATGGCTTTTTTTTGTAGATAGCGGGACAAACGAGCAAACAGGTCACCTGACGATACCTAGGTAACTTCCGTCAGCCATGAACACTTGCAATTCAGGAGTCACAAGAGTGCTGTCCTCCTTTTAGGGTATGGAAAAGAGGAGATGGGCAAATAGGAAGGGAAAGGGGGTTGGGCTTCCGGTGCCCTCACTCTCTCGGTCACACAATGCAAGCATTGTTTAACAGCCGATTTTCTGTAAGGCCGTGGTAATATTCCGGTCGAGCCGGTTAATAAACTAAAAAGTACACATTTCTTTTAATTGGCCAACAAGAATGTCGCCCACGAAAACGTTTAGCTTGCCCATGTTCTTATTTAAACAACGCCAGCAAATGCGTCTTATTACTTTACAAGAAGGATAAAACAAGAAGAAGCTTATATGGTTAAATTATTTACAACATTAACACGAAAACACGAGGCGTACCCACTTAAAATTACAAACGCCTTTAGCAACTTATGATTTACCTATAAAACAACTATGAAACAACAAAAACAGCAAAGAGCAATCTGCAAAAGTTACGTCCTGAAAAATAATAGAATATCTTTATTATTTTAAAATAGCCATAAATATAAAATAGCTGTTATAAAATACATCGACCTTTTCAAGAAACTTAAAAATCAAACAATACTTTTATGACATTACGAGCACGCGCCTAAAATCAGCTTTTCTAAGCTGATGCACTAATATCATTTTAACAAGGCGGAACCGTAGATAAAGCTTGCGTTCGACACACTTCGTTCAATACAGGGTGACTTTGGGAAGGGTATCAAAGCGTATGTTTGAACTCACAGCTTCCATGCTTTCATTAAAAATATTTTTTATAATAGTTTAACATTGTGCCCTAAGTGTACTAGTTGTAAAGACTGAGTAAAACAGTAGATCAGAGAATGACGTCTCGTACACATATCACACGCGGTGTGAAAGCCTTGAAGAGAAATAGAATGTTCATGTTCAATTTATTTAGTTATTTTATTTACTCAGTTAAACTGAGTATACAAAACATGAGGTACCTGATCGAGGGAGTCACGCTTAGGCACATAGGGCAGCCTCGACCCGAGTAATACTACGGCCCCACAGAAGACAGGTTGTTAAACAATGCTTGCATTGTGTTTCACCGCGGTGAGTGGGGTTAACAGTTGCCTTGTCTGCTGGTTTGGCCCTCTATATAAAATAGTACAATTCATCGATTCAAGAGTTTAGTTACAAAATTATGTTAGTACGGCTGGTACGAAGTCCTGGGCTATAAGACCTAGCTGACGCCGCTGTAACCAGCAACCTCTTTATATGACACATTTTACCTATATATATTTTTCTATGTCAAACTAAACGCTTATTAGTTCGGTAAGAAACATCTCAAAAATAAAATATAGTTTTTTTTTTTTTATATTAGCCTACCATAGTGACTCCACTTTGCCTGATGGAAAGCAATAGGTGGAGTCAAAGAGTGGTGGTCACCATCCTCATTGCATGTCTAGTCAATGCAGCATGGTGACCCACACTATGGCGGCCTGGTGAGATGCTTTTTCACGCCCCGCTTAAAAGACCCGGGTTCAAAGTGGGAAGGAAACACGTGCGCTGATAGAGAATTCCAGGCTTTTACCGATCGGCACAGGAAAGAAGAGCCAAACCGTTTAGTTCGGTTACGTATATTTTCGACGCACAAACGGCGACTCCTCAGGCCAGCACGTGTAGTCCTGTAGAGGAAGGGAGAAGGTGGGATCAATTGGAAGAGCTCATCAGAACACTCCCCGTGATGTAGGCGATAGAGGACTGCCATAGAGGCGACATCTCTTCGCAACTGCAGAGATTAAGTATAGACGTCAAATACAATATAAATTTACTGATAAATCATTAATTTGGTTAGGAGACAAGTTTGATATTTTCTCAATTTAGAGAATAGATTATAAAACTGGTAAGTTGTGTTAAAAAACCCCACAAGTTTTATTATCTATTCTCTAAATTGAGAAAATATCAAACTTGTCTGTAACCAAATTAATGATTTATCAGTAAATTATTATTGTATTTGACGTCTTAATGTATCTTCCTATCATGTATTATATATTTTATATTTGAGATGTTTTTGAGATGATCTTTCTCATCATAGTGCAGTCTAGCGCGTACGCCACACTCAAGATTTCGTCAATAGCCAAAAAGACTTACTTCATCCCTTCTCATTGTCTACTAAACCTTTTGAAACAGTAGTAGCAACTTTAACGGGAAGATAAGCTTATTTTTTTTTTTTCAAGTCAACTTGCGCATGTAGCATGATCGCTGTGCCAAGGATCTTGACAAACATAAACACTGCGGACATAGAGAACACCCATTATCGGGATAACTATTTGTGGATCACACAAGTTTGTGCCTCGTTTGTGAATCGAACCCACGACCCAGAGGTCGTCAGCAGTCAGTGTCATCAACCACTAGACAGCCACGGCCAGTACAACAGGCCAGTACTGTCTTGTACGCGACTTAGCACATATGGACTTTGTTTAATCAGTAAAATGTACCCCATATCTTAAACTGTGCTTAAATTATATACAAAACCATTAGGCCAATTCGGTGTGAGAGTACTATATACACATATTTAACATATTATAATGTATATATGTATATATTAACAAAATATTCATTACAACATACTGGTATTATAATTTAGAAAGATATAGTTTTCCTTAAAAACAGTGTTGGTTTCGTGGTGGGCAAAAAGTATATGAAAAATCCTGACTTGGTTACAATGGGGCCCAGACTGGAGAGTACTATTTCGAACAAAACAAATATTAAAAATCAATCCACAGTTAGCAGAGAAATCAGCTAAACATACATACAGACGAACACGGGATCTGCTGTGCTTTTACATTTACTCATACACTTTCAAACTTTTAAGAAAAGAGGATAGGTTCCTTCTCCTCAAAGCATGTACGCACTTGCCACTCTTAGAGTTACAGGTGGCCATGTGCGGCGTTTGTCACTTACCATCAGGTAAAACCTCTTCTTATTTGCCCACTATATCATTAATAAAAAAATATATGTCGGTGTAGGCCCGCTGACAATATTCACAAATAAAAAATACAATTCTTCTACAAAACATATTTATTAATTATCTTAAATATATACAAATAATTACATTGACTCAATAATACTCTATGTAGTGGCTTGCGGCTCATCCTGGGAGTGCTCTCTCCGGCCAGAGTCTCTGCGCTCTCTGGCCGATCGCGAGTGTCAGGAGCCCTCCTTCAGTTTGCCGTTTTCAGTCGCCTTTGTCGTGATACGCTCCATCACTTCGTGGTTGTACGTTGAATGAAGCATTAGACCAAGAACTCCTGCCCTGTAAGGTATACATACTGTTTAGTACTGAATAAGTATTTTATTTATATATTTATATAACAGGTATAACTTATTTCAGCATTATCAATTATATCACAATCTTAGCGAGTGAGGACTGAAGAACAAATTATAGAAATTAACCATTACAAAAAATAAGGCCTCTTCTATCATGAATCATTAATGATAGGTAACTCGAATACCAGTTACGTAATAAAATAAATTCTGAAAACATCAATATCTGAACACAAACCTTGATGCCATCGCAAGTCTGATACTCCTCTCTTGTTCAACCAATTCGTCCAGTTTCAACCATTGTCTCACTCTCTCCATGTCAATCTCAGCTCTTCTCAACTTCTCCCACTGGTAGTGCTTCAAGCAGGATTTCTTAGGTGCTCGACAAAACTCTCCCGTGGGATCGAACACGTTGCGCACTAGTGGGCAACCGCACACGTCTTGGTCGCTTACTTTGGGGTCTTTGAAGTGTTCTGGACACATCACCTAGGGAGATTAGATTCACAGTTAAATAATAATATATATGTATATTACGTTTTGCGTAGTTGAAAGAAAACGAATCAATAGAGCTATATTAAGATCCCTTTTTCAAACTTAAGTGTTCAGAAATATATATAAAAAGAGTTATATAGCTGCTACTATTAAAATGTATCAAATGTCGAAATCCAATAAGCCGTGGTTAAGGCAGGTATGATCTTTCGTGCCACTTCACACACTTCCCACTGAGGGCAATTGGTTGTGGAGTTCTCAATGCCCTACATACCATAGAAACATACATACACAACACACAAAATTAAAACAGTCTGCATCTGCTGTGCTTCTGATGTACATCTAGATTTTTTTTTATGCGATAGGGGGCAAACGAGCAGACGGGTCACCTGATGGTAAGTGACTACCGCCGCCTATGGACACCCGCAACTCAAGAGTCACAAGTGCTAGAAAATTGGTAGAGCTGTATGTTTTTTTTTGTCACCAAGTTTTATATAAAATAAAACTCAAATTTCGTAATTAAATACGACAATACGTACCCTCAATCTCTTACAATAAGTGCCGTTGACAGGGTTGTAGTAATCACAGAACATGCTCTGTCCATCGATGCGCGTCCGATGTCGACTGCCGAAGGACGCTTGCGCCTCGTATTTCACGAAGCACTTTTCCATGTGTTTGACGGCCGTCCGAGAGTGGATCTCATGACCGCAGGTGATGCAATACATTGAAGTTTCGTCGTCTGCGTCCTATAACCAAAAATCTTCATTAGATCATGCCTCAATTTCGTATAGCACAGATAGGAACATTTAAATATATTTACATTTCTACATTGCCCTGTTCAGTGGCGTATAAAGCAACAGGGGCGCGAGGGGGGCGGATTTTACACCCTTCAGGAGCTCTCAAATAGAAATTTTTTATTTAATTTTCATACAAGATGTAAGCAAAAAAAATCATTATATTTTATATTATTCATCTTAATTTTACGTAACTCGCCTAGTCTCGATTGAGGCAAAGTCATTTGCATAAGCTTTATACCTCATTTCAATAAATAATCTAAATCTCAAGTTCTGTTGTAAATAATTAAATTATAGGTATTTAAAAAAAATAGGTATGTAAAACAGTTGAAAAATTTGTTGAAGTATTTTAATTTAAATAAAATTTCTATATTCGAGTGACATTTAAGCAAAAGCGCAGATGCCTTTAACCATTCAAACCACGTTCCCACTCCTCAAACAACATTTTGAAATAAAGTACATTCAAACACAACACTGTCTTGGTAATAAAATAACGAAATTGAGTATCTTGTACATATATTAGGTATGTTTATATAATTACTAATTCTGCAATCCCTCAGTAAACATTCACATTTACACACAACGTCGTCTCTTTTACATGAATGCATTTTTTATTTTCTTTTTTTAGACAAAGAGAAATAAGAAAAAATATCGGGAGGGTGCTAAAATATTTAGCTACGACACTGGCCCTGTTCCGTTTGTTTTCAGAAATAAAACGGAACTTCAAAAATTAAACAATATATTTATCACATATTTTATTCGAATACTTTTAGTTCAAGTCATAACTATTCGTCAATGTGACGTGTGATATAACTTTTATTAAAAAGAAAACATACAATTCTCTCGATTCTATCAATGAAAATAATGACATATTTTAAAGGACTTCAGATATTTTACGAACACTGTGTATTGCATTAGTCTTGCTCCAAACAGAATAAACGTAGAAACTGCAGTGTTACTTATCTGACATTTATTAAATAAAGTATTTTTTTGTCTATGGTATGAAGTTACTTAATAATGACATACAAATAACACATCTAATCTCACTATTATATGTTATTTGAGAACGTCATTGAGAAATAACTGAATCCTTACATACCAGACTTGTCGTCTCTATACTCCTTTAACATCACATCAATTACATATATAACAGTCCATCCCTAAAAGAACAAATTCAATAGCTTCTTAACTTAATCACTAGTAACATTACAATTAATGAACATGAAGGTGGTAGTAGTAGTAAAATGTAACAATCCCCCCCCACCCTCAAGATCGCTTCGACCCATAATCAGATGCAATATGCAAAAAATTGTTTAGATTCACTTATTTCCTTGTCAATGTACAGTGGTTATGAAAAGAAATATATAAACTATATGAGCATATTATAGCGATAATAATGATAATAATATATTATTATTATAACCTTTATAGTGTGCGCCATATTTGTATACTCAGAACATCGCTATTAGCGTATGCGTATACTATTAGATCAAATAATTACAATTCACTCACAAAGCATAGAGTTTATAGGTTGACCACCTCATCTGTTACCACTACATTTGTAAAGCGTTTCAGTCAGTTTATAGACGCACATGTCTACAACAAGATCACGAGGCTTTGTGTTATAAAAAATAAAACTGCGGCAGAGGCAAGGAATATCATTTTTAAAGGGTAACAAACCCTGGATTATGATACTACTGAAAAGATTTAAAAAATAAATGTTTGAAAACCTAGTTTTCATTAATTAGACTTTCTGTAAAATGTATGTATTTATATATTTTTTTATTTTAATATACGTTTTTTTTAAATTAACATTTGCAGTAATAAATGATTTATTAGTATAAATTAAACTTCACGTTACACAACAAGGTTACCTTATCATCAGTATGCACGATGGTAGCATTCTTAGCCCTCGCGACGAGCGCGTCGAGGTCGTGGTGCTGCGTGTCGAGCGCTCGGAGCGCAGCCTGAGCGCGCGCCAGCCCTCCGCGAACCACCTCTAGTGATTTGCGGTTCTTTTGCTCCGCCACGCATGATGATAAAGACCACTCCTGAATACGCTGTGGTAGAACCTGAACACAAAACAAACTTGTGTGTGTTGAACTTATTTATTTAGAATGTACTAATGTGAATTTTAGAAAATGGTAGGACATAAGATCTAAGTACATTTTCAATGTAATTTTCAGCGTTGTTTTCATTTACAAAACATCTTTTTGTCTTTTGTCTGGCTGGTCAGGGCTGAACCAGAATCACCGCAAAATAAAATTGTATCCTATTGTTCGTGGGTCCATATGTGTCCCTACACCAGGGAGAGCTCATGAGGGGGAGCGTCGTGCTCATTGTAGCCTTAAACCTATCTCTCGGGTGGTTAACATCGGTTGACATTTTGGAGTCAGTTCTATGCATCGGTCTTACAATTAGCAAAAATTTCAATTCGACCATATGCATTCGCTTTTAATTTGATGAAATAATATTAACCAAACATAGCTACCACTACCACCGCAAGGAAACTGGCTTTTAAATGAAAAAAACCGCATCGAAATCGGTCCATCCGTTTGAGAGCTACGATGCCACAGACATAAACACACACACACAGTCAGACAGACATCGACGTCAAACTTATAACACCCCTCTTTTTGCGTCGGGGGTTAAAAATAAACATAATCGACAAGTTTTTTTTACAACCACTACTACTACTAGTATGTTATCTGGAACAGAAAAGGTTACATACCTACCTACCTTTAGTAAGAAAATATATAATAATTGATTAATATAATATGCATGTTGTTCGGATTTTTTTGATATGTATAAAAACCAGTGTCTGAAAACTACCTACTTAATAGTAATTCCTTTTTTTTATTTTTACAACTCGAGAGTCGTAAGTGCACTGCCCGCCTTTAAGGGGGAGGTATAGGGGGATGCGGGAAGGGGAAACAAAAGAGGGGGATGAGGGGATGAGGAGATGGGAAAAGGGGAGGGGAATTTGGACCTCCGGAAACCTGACTCATTTCGAGGAAATGTAACGCAAGCGTTACTTCACAACCGGTTTTCTGTGAGGCCGTGGTATCGCACCGGTCGAGACGGCCCATTCGTGCCTAAGCATGGCTCCACCACTGTTACGACACGCTTACACAAAATACAAACCAACTTATTATAAAGGAGCCTCTAACATACCTGGTATATCCTAGCCGTGGCGAGCCTCATCCCGCACTGGGAGGAACAGTACTTGGAGGCGAACTGGGCAGGTCGCGCGCACTGCGGCCCGTAGCACTGGCGAGGGCCCGCCGTCTGCAGGTGCGCCAGAGACTCCTCCGGTGAGTACTCAGAACGCTCGTGGTGCTTCTTCTTGGCTCTGTTGCTACTGCTGCAGAGGAATACTGACTTAATTGCAAACTGTTGTGTCTGCCACTAATCGTCGCAAAGACAAGCAAGTCGACATGTAAATAATATGTCTTACGAACGAAGGACATAATTTATAAATGACTGAAAAGAAATGAAAAGTAGTTACTACTTTAATATGCCTATCCTGGTAAAGTAAAAAGCTGTATTCTTCATCCCTTCATTTTCCACTTTAGGGGTGGAATATTTTCTTCAAATTGAAATAGGAGAAAACGGGAAGCCTACTATTCTAAATAAAGATTTTTCACTACTATTTAAACTATTTTACTTTACTATTTAAACTACTACTATTATAAATGCGGTAATCAGGTGTGATTGCAGGTACATTGGCTACCTTTTATAGACCTGAAGTCAGTTAATGAATGACGGAGTTATGCGGTAACAATCATAAAATAAAACATACACAACTGAATGAGAACCTAATCCTTTTTCGAAGTTGGTTAAAATATCATAAGGATAACAGTTTTCAGAATTCAAAACTTTTATACCCCTAATATGTGTTACAAATATAAATAAACCTAAAACCATACCTAGATTGTCGAGAAGTCTTTTTACTCTTGATACACGTTCTCATTTTACACTTGAGCTTCGTTTTGTTAGCGCTTCCATACTTATACATGTTCTCACATGCGTCACAACTGCAAGAATTACACACCGTTAATGTTTGAACTGATGGAACTGAACAAAAGTGTTTAACAATCCCTCATAATATTCAATAACATTAAATCAAAATATTTATAATCGCAAGATATTCTGTGTTAGTTATTCTAACTGTGGTTCGTCGATACTCAGCATTACTTCCCGAATGTGCAATATTGTTGTAACATTAGGCGCTAGACAATATGCTTTACATTTGAATAAAAAAAATAACAAATATTGAACTAAAGAAGAGTGTGTGTATGTTAATTGCGCAGTCTAAAAACGCATTCTCCTGTGACATTGTGCTCTTACCCCCGTCTACAACATTTATTGATTTGTGTGCCTAAGTTCTCAGACTAGGAATGGTCTTTAGATGCATGTGTACTGTCGGTAATTTAAAGCTAAACATCGTGTATCATAAAGGTTAATTCTTAGAAACACTATTTCATTGCAAAAAAATAATCTCGATACAGTCCTGGGCCAACAACTGGTCTTTAGGCACATAGCTGTAGGGTTGGACAAAGTTAGAGTTTTTTTCGATCTCGCTCCCATCCGCTCAGACAATGTAAAGCGCGATAAGGAACCTCGTTCCAATAAATTGTTTTTCCCTAAAACCATTCGTATTCAATTTAATTCTAGGGTTGGTCGGTATTTAGACAATTTTTCTAATACTCAATGAAAATGTGAGCTTATGCCTCTGATGTTCTACTTAGTAGGCGGGGAGCCGGTAACACTGAAAGTCCCGCCATACCTGAATCAAAAAAATGTGATTCAAATAAATAGAACATAAGTATAGGAATAAATTAAGCTCGGTATGCGTGGATTTCTATTGCCGAAACAATGTAAAATAAAAATTTTAAATAAATGGAACAATGTTTTACCGTCATCGCGGATATTATTATTTTTTTATGTATTCGACAGTAAATTTTATTGGCTTTTAGAAAAAAATCACGCAAACCACTTTTTCTTGCCGGAAGGGTCTGGCATACCTATTTGAAGTGTGTGATGAGGGCTAAAATTTCTCCATCATGCCGGATTTTTTTTTTATTTTATTCATTTTTATGTAATTTTTAAAAATATCTTGGTATGCGCGCTCAAAAACTGCCGGAAAAATCCCGCATACCATCTTGAAGTGCATAAACTATTATATATTAGCATCTACTCCAAAATGTACGATGTTCAATACATTTATTTTGGAGTAAATGCTTTTTGTCGATTATTATGATATCGTATATTACATCAATAATAATTATGTTTCTTGTAAAATTATTCGTGTTGATGAATGTTTTTTATGTACTTTCAGTGTTACCGGCTCCTGGACTATATTTTCTTCATTTTCTAACTTATTTCTATATAAAATTATAGAAAAGTGCTGTTATAACCACTTATCAACATCATGTTCATATATAAGAGGCATGTACATTTAAAATTCGGAAAGTAACCCCTTAAATCTGTGTTATACTCACTGTCCACAATCGTGGATCTGCAAACAACCAGGACAGTCTCCACAGCCATCTTTGTCTTTAGTGCTTGGTCTTTTTGATGATTTGTTCTCAGAGTGATCCTTCTCTTTACGTTTCTTCTTTCTATCATCTCGAGCTATAAAAATATGTTAAACATGAAGTACTTGAAGATATTTGTAGTAGTAACAGAGATAACCATTATTATATATGAATACTGATATCAAAATAATACATTTAATGTTTTGTAAGTAGATTCAAAACAAACAAAGATTCTAGATAAATTAAATAAAAACATTTAGGCAATGTGTTTGTGTACAGAAAGAAATGATAATATGTATAACATACAAAAATAAAATCAAAATTAAAAGCAACATTTAGTGTATTGCAATGAACAATCCTCCATACAGCAATGAATGTACCAAGTTGTATTTTAATGTTTTATGTCTAGTTGACCCGCGATAATCCGGCCCAAGTCTGTGATAGAGTCAAATCTAAGTCAATATATGTTTAAATATGTCATGACATGTTCAGTAACATCAATCAAAGTTTTTACACTATTTGTAATTATTGATGATTAAACAGACTTCAAAAAGGAGGAGGTAATGTGTTCGACTGTATGTATCTTTTTCTATGTATGGTACAGACCAGATTCCCAGAGAGTGATCCCAAACTCGAATATTGGCAAGGAATACAGGGGTACTAACAAATCTTAATCGTAAACGAATTACAATAGAGGTGACTTAATAAGTTATGCTTTTGATTGAAGATACAGGGTCTTGATTAGAGTGGGGTATATCCTTAAAATGAATGAAACAGTGCATTCTGACTCTGCAGCAACTTTGGAACAGGAGTCTGCAGAGTCAGAATCGGTAGCACAGTGGCTACCTTCATGACACAAGTAACAAGATTTATTGGAGTCAGGAACTGTGCAAATGTCACCAGAAGGAGGCAAGACTCAATTATAGCATTGAGGTTGGGACCTGCATTACTTAGATATATGGCCATATCAACAACAAGTCCCAGTAGTTGGAAAAGAGACCCCAGGTAAAGATACAAAAAAGCAGAAGATTTTCTCAGGAAGAGTCTGTCCCAAAATGGGAGAGATGTTATGATGTTAGTCGGATGGGAACCACACAAAAAAAGATGGGTTCTCCTCCTCAGACCCATATTATTTTTCTTAGCATTAGGGGACAGAAATTCCGGACACTAGTTTCTCAAGAATTCAGTCCCTAAAAACCACCATTATACGGAATAACTGGAAAGAGGGAAAACTTGCCACATACATATTTATTTCCTGCTAAGACTAAGGAATTTAAATAAAGATTAGCTGATCCAGAGATAAATTCAACAGATATCTTGTTATGGTCCCTATTAATTATTTTAGTTTATGTTACCTTCTAGTATTGTGTCTGGTATTGTTTTGTATACACATTGACCAAATACAGGAGCTTTAAAAAAAGATTCATGCTCTAATCTAGATACATTTACAGAGTATGGCCCTTACCTGAACCTAAATACGTCTGAGTAAGTAGATTGAATAGATTCAGCAGGGGAAAACAAACTATTTACCATCAAAATTAACAGAGAAGACTGTGTCTGACTGTCGCTTAATAGCTTTTAATGATTTACTGAGTGGTGGTGACCTCTCCACAAATGCCACAATGAAGAATTGAATTGCATTGACTTATTGGGTGATAAACAACTGCCTCCATCAAGGGTATAACTATGCTAATTTTCATGGAAATGAGCAGTGATAATATTCACTAACCTTATCATCAATTACACTAATCTTGGGTCAATAGAACTACACAAACAGTAATTTATAGTGTAATATGAAATTCAAACTAAAAACAAAAGATTGCAGACAAGGATGAAACTGACAACATGAAAATATTAAGGTGGCTAAGTGACCACTTATACATTTATTGAGTCATGTGAGAACAATCCATAATAATAACTGTAAATATGATGTGCAAATCAGAAATAATGCTAATAGAAGTATGTAATCTACATCTTAAGACCATTTTTGGTATAATTACAGATCTAAAGAGGGTATTAATAAAGTTATAGTAAAGAAATATTGAGACAAGAAGGTTCATGAAAGTGAAATTTTGTATTACAAAATGAATGAATGGCGTCTAACACCAAAAAATGCATATTAAGGACTTACATGTAGTTGAATCACTTGCTGTTGAAAACAATTAATGTATTATTGTTTCATAAAATAAATAATTTTATAATATATGTACATTTAATAAGAAATTGTAAATAAATTACCTATATCTCCATCATTTTCTCTTTTCTGAGGCCTGAATCTAGTTTTAAGAGTAGGGTCTTCTTCACGGCAACGATCACAAAAATAGTTCTTTATATACTTTGCCTCCCTCTCCGATATATTGATACAATCACCATGATACCATTCCTCGCACGAGTCACATGCTCTAGAAAAAAAAATTAGCTGTAATTTACTAATTGCATAGTTATTACTTAACTGAAAAGATAAATACTGTAAAAATAGCAAAACACACATGACCATTGCACTCATTCGCAATAAGCAAATTAAATCTAAAAGGAAGACGAAATATTATGGTATACTTCTAGCCTAAAAGATAGATAAAACATTTAGGCCACGAAGCAATTCACTACAGAGATACAAATACTTTAACATATCTCACATCATGAAACGCGAACTATCTGATGAACGGCATATACAGTATGCTTGACCAGCTTGATTTAGTAACGTAGTTATCTTCGACTGGCGCTCAGGCAAATCGAATTGCTTAGCTATATCTGCTTTCTGTAAAAAAACAATTCTAATGTTAAGCACCTTTATGTAATTTTAAATAAAACAACCTGGAACTTTTACTACTTACACTTTGTTTATGCCTTTTATCACCCATGTTAAGGGCTCATTCCTTCACAGTACTCTCAAATTTTTAACGCTTTCTACGCTAAAAAGGATATAAAATACAAAACAAATGTGTTTTCGACGGCTTACACTGACAATCTGAACTCTATATTATAGTATCACAGATCAGTATACTCTATGATCGATCGTCGATCGTCAGAATGTGAATAGAAATGTGACCACTTATGTTCATGCAACTACACTACCATAGCCATGTACTGTAGTAGTAGGCAATCTGTCGTAGTAGGTATGATAGTACTATATTCTACTAAAATGTTTTGAAAAATAATTTAATAATACAAATAAAAACGTATAATTTCTCTAATTGTGTTCTCAAATTGGTTTTCAAGATTCAATGTGGCATGAATTTTAATTTCAGTACTGCTGAACATTAAAAGGAGACTATAATAAGTATTAGCTTTGCATCCAAAGCTAGTTTGTATAAAGTACTTAATAATATAGTCTCCTTCCTTTTTTTTTTTTTTTATGCGATAGGGGGCAAACGAGCAGACGGGTCACCTGATGGTAAGTGACTACCGCCGCACATGGACACCCGCAACTCAAGAGTCACAAGTGCGTTGCCGGCCTTTTAGGTAGAGGTACGCTCTCTTCTTGAAGGTTTGAAGGTCGTATCGGTTCGGAAATACGGCAGGCGACAATTTGTTCCATAAGCTGGTTGTGCGAGGCAAAAAGCTTCTGGAGAAGCGCACAGTGGTGGAGTGCCAATCGTCCAGGTGATGGGGATGGATATTTTGTCGCGTAGGACGATGGCGGAAACCAGCAGCCGGTATAAGTCCGAACAATTCCTCTGAACACTCCCCATGATACAAGCGATAGAGGATGCAGAGTGAAGCTACATCTCTACGCAACGCCAAGGTGTCAAGTCGATCAGAAATATCTTGGCAGTCGATGATGCGAGTCGCTCTCCGTTGAATGCGGTCAAGAGGGAGAAGTTGATACTGGGGTGCACCTGCATAGAGATGAGAACAGTATTCCATGTGCGGCCGAACCTGCGCCTTATAAAGTTGCAGGCGGTGGGCCGGAGTAAAATACTGTCTCGATCTGTTTAGCACACCAAGCTTCTTCGAGGCTAATATGGCCTTACTCTCTAAGTGACCGCGAAACTGGACTTCGCTTGATATATCGACGCCAAGGATTCCGATACTGGCTGATGCAGTTAGGGAAGTGCTCTCAAATTGAGGTGATACGACCAATGGCATCTTTTTAGCGGTGAACGCGCAAACCTGTGTCTTCGTGGGGTTAAATTGGACTAGGTTAAGTCGACCCCAATCTGAAACTTTTGATAAAGAAGTTTCGATTTCAGATACAAGTTTGGATCGGCTTTCGATGACGTTTACCCGAGAAATGTTAGCGCGGCCGGTGTAAAGGGCATCACTCGTGCTATCGTCTGCATAGCAATGGATGCTGCTAATCTGCAGCATGTCGTTGATATGCAGAAGAAACAGCGTGGGTGATAGCACACAGCCTTGTGGGACACCAGAATTAACAGACTTGGAGTCGGAGCATGCACCGTCAACAATGACCTTGATGCTTCTGTCTGTAAGAAAACTGGTGAGCCAATTGCACAGTTTCTCGGGAAGCCCATAGGAAGGAAGCTTCGCAAGGAGCGCTTTGTGCCAGACCCGATCGAAGGCCTTCGCCACGTCCAAACTAACGGCCAACGCTTCCCCCTTGGTCTCGATCGCCTGTGCCCACCGGTGAGTCAAGTATACGAGAAGATCACCAGCTGAACGACCCTGACGGAAGCCGTATTGTCGATCATTGAGGAGCTGGTGGTCTTCTAAGTACCGGAGGGAGGAGCTGGCAGTTAACAATGGATTCCAATTTCCAATTTCCTTCTCCTCAATATACAATATTACTTTACTCTTTGATGTACAGGTATAGCTACTCTGTTATTGGGTCTTGTTGGAGGATCCTCTCTTTGTTTTCATAGTTTTTGTAGTATATGCCGAGATGGTAACACACAAAAGTGGATAAAGGCCCTCCTTTCACTTTTACTTCAGAAAAAAGTATGATTTGGGTGATTTCTGTTGATGTCAGATCTAGGCTTTTTCTTCGAATCTTACGGGAATTATTATTTCATTTATTTTTTATACTTAGTTTGAATTTTACACTGTTAGACTGTATTTCACGTACACAATAAATTTATTTGGTCTATGGAGCATAAACGTCAAAGTGTCGCCTGTAACCATAGCAACAGTAATGTTTACTGTTGTAGGTTATAAAGTATAGATAGACGTATTTTAAAATTTAGAAGAGCAATGGAAGCTATAGATACCCCCCAAATAATTACGCATGTCGAACATAATATAAATCATTCCATATTTGATTGCAAATGGATACCATGTTCCGCAAAATTTATGGTAATCGGTACTTATCCGAAGGGAACTGGTACTTTAAAGCTTTTTGAAATCACGTCTGGAGAGATCAGGCAGATTAAGGAGATCGAAAGACCTAATTCTTTTAAATGCGGTACGTTTGGAGCCAGTAGTGACGTTGAGAGACGTTTAGCCACTGGTGATTTCAAAGGCACCTTAGAAATATGGTAAGTACTTATTATACTGAAATACTCTCTTATTTAGCGTTTACAAAGTCTTATTAGCAGTGTATTTGATCGTGCCAGAATAGGTGTAAGTAGATTTTTTATTGTTATTTGGATTAGACAATAGTTGAGAATGTAGAGCAGAGGCAAAGATTCAATCGTGAGCTAGAAAGTCTAGTGTCAGAGCCTAATATAAGAAAACGTAGAAGGAATGGGAGAGGATCAATCTGTTAAAAAAGCTAATCTTAGACAGACGCCCATGGGACAACCCAGGTACCATTGGAAAGATAAGGTTGTCAAAGATCTGAAAGTGCCCAAAGCTAAGCTAATTGGATCAGATATTTGTCCTTTGAACACACTTGATGGAAAGTGACACTAAAGACGAACATCATAACAAGAAAAACCTAAGGAACATGCATACTTTATTACCTACATGCATTTATAAAGTTTTTGGATATACCAAAACATTATTTGCCTATACATGTATAGATCTATCATGTATACAGTAGCCTTCTTTTGCCTACAGCATCCCTTCTGTTTTAAATGATGTCAATTTTCATATACTTCCAGGGATCTGGAGAAGAGCTGCCAAGTTTATATAACAAAGGAGCATACAGACATAATAAATTCTATTGATGGGATGGGAGGAAATTCAGTCAATTGTGGGGCACCTGAAATTGTTACTGGGAGCAAAGATGGTAAGAAGTAACTTTCCACATGGTTGTTGAATCCTGAATCCTTAAACATGAATCGCCATTAACTGAATGAATTGCAAATAATATATCACTTAGCGGTTTGCGAAGTTTTAAATCTTGAATTTCAAATATAGAACAGAGTAAACCACTGAGTAGCAGATCATTTACGATTCTATCGCATAAAGGTAATTAGGCTTCTTTGGTTTAACACCTATTCAATTAAAGGATGCCAGGATGTGTAATCACTTGCCGATTGTATCACCTTTTGTTATTTTTTTTTACATAATAAAATGAAAAAAATACATTTGTATTTTGTTTGTTTTTTTTTTAATTTTCCCTGTTCCTGAGATAGGTCTATTCCAAGTCATAGGAATGGCACTTGGTGGGTATCTTCTTACTGAGAAGGTACATAATATATCTAATGTAATATTCAGGCACAGTTAAAATATGGGACCCACGTCAAAGAGGAAAACCAGTTGCCAATATGCAACCTGTGCAAGGAGAGACCAAGCGTGATTGCTGGGCTGTAGCGTTCGGCAACTCTTTTAATGATGCTGAGAGAATCGTCGTAGCTGGCTACGACAACGGAGACATAAAAATGTTCGACTTACGTACCATGTCACTTAGATGGGAGTGCAATTTAAAAAATGGGGTAAGGTGTTGATAATATTTTATTGCTAACAGGTATAATGTCAAAAACGAAAACAGATTGGTGTAGTGGTTAGTGACTCTGACTGCTGAACCGGACGGAGGTCGTGGATTCGATCCCACACGGGACAAACATTTGTGTGATCTATAAATAGTTGTTCCGAGTCTGGGTGTTCTTTGTGTCCGTTGATTGAATGTTTGTAAAGCGCTTGCGACACAAATTACTTCTCTACGTGGTTATATTACCTACATTTTGGAGTTCTGCAAAGAGCACTGAATCTTATCTTAAAAGATGAGCAACATACTCCTTCATAGCAAAGATTAGATGTAGGTATGCTCAGCCTTAGTCTTAAACAAACTCTTCATTCATTTAAATGTATAGGTTCTATTTCTTTTTCCTAGGTATGCTGCGTCGAGTTTGATCGCAAAGACATTCCAATGAACAAATTAGTAGCAACAACTTTAGAGGGGAAGTTCCATGTGTTCGACGTCCGAACACAAAATCCTAGCAAAGGTTTTGCTCAGGCAAGTAAATACTATTAGCCGAATATTTTCTTTTACAAATAAGACGTATATTTTTCTTTCATAACCAGGATACTATTAAATTATATATTTTTGCAGGTTCTTGATAATACAACTAAAAGTGGCACTATATGGGTAGCGCGCCATCTGCCGCAAAATCGGGACTTGTTCATAACATGTGCTGGCACTGGTCAAGTATCACTTTGGAAGTAGTAAGTCCATTCTGATATACATAGTATTATTTCATAGTTCTACATCGTAAAGTTTGCTTACTGAGCAAGTGAGCCTATATAGGCTACAAACGGCTTAAGTTATTCCCTGGGCCAATTATATAACGGTAGATATACTTATATATCATAGCGGTGCTAAAGTTAAAATATAATGCATAGGTACCAAGTTTTTATTCGTTTCTCTTATTATTGTTTCTCTTATTATTGTTGCTTTCTTTACTTCATCTGACTATTTGTATTTTATTCACGGAGTTACAAGTGAGTGGACTAGACTTCAGACTTCTTAATCAATACGGGTTTGATGACGTATGTACATATTATATAAGTGTCCCTAATACGAGTAAGCAACATAATATAACCTAAGGAGGAATAAATAATGGTTGTTGTGCCTCTCACCTCTGCCTACCATTTCAGGCATATAGGCGAGAGTGTATGTTACTCAAACTAAATGATCTAACAATTTATCAGTATAACTAACCTTCCGGACCGCTACGACCTTCAAACCTTCAAGAAAAGAGTACTCCTACCTAAAAAGCCTGAAACTTGTGACTCTTGAGTAGCGGGTGTCCATACGCGACGGTAGTCACTTACCATCAGATGACCCGTCTGCTCGCTTGCCTCCCATCACATAAACAAAAAAAAAAAGAGATATCCAATACCGATTTCTAAAGCTACATGTTTATTTTCCAGCGAGTATCCCGAGCATCGATACCACGTGGACCAACAAGGCGTGGCTTGTGGTGTTCCAGGTAAGCTGAGCCGACTTCAGCGCATGGTTATCAGCAGCCAACCCATAAATGCTCTAGAATGGAACAGAGATCACCTTGGACTAGCCGTGGCCACCGCATACGATCAATATGTTAGGATCCTAATCGCTACTAAACTTAACGTGCAATAATCGACTTGTGAGAAGAAATATTATTATATTGTTTTTCGCTTTGATCTACTAGTCTTAGTGTATTGTGCTTGTGAATGCCTTTAGTATTATAATAACAATTATTTATAATAGAGTATGTTTATAACTGTTTGTTTTTCTTTTATACTCATACTAGCACACCTGTTGACACCCCCGCAACACCCTTTTGTGGGTGGAATTTCGTAAAATCCGTTCTTAGCTGACCTCTACTCGACTAAAGGAATATTCGTACCAAATTTAAAGTTTCTACGCCTTATGGTTCCAGAGATTTCGTGATGAGTCAATATATCTTTGGAAATCTCTTATATACATATATATATAGATTTAAAAGGGGTATAATTTCTTGATGATAAGTAACTGTCAAAGACTATTTTTACAGTTCCAGTATGTAACTTGATTTTTTTTAACTTTTATATCATTATTTGGGGTCAGCGTCCTTGTCACCTAGATGTACTTATTTACGTTCTCGTGACATCGGTTTTTGCCACTTCGTTAGCAGTTTCCTATGTACTCCTTTTCACATCCCATCTTCATCATGGAATCGTGTCATCACAACACTGGAGCTAAAGTGGTATGTCGGACTCACACCAACTGAAACTACATGGTATTCCGTCACGAGTGGGCCCATTGCAGAGGACCCGGGTATACCCTAAGGTAATTGGTTTAGGGTCAAAAATTTGTGTATCCACAAATAGTTGTTCAGAGTCTGTGTGTTCTTTGTATCTTGTTACACTGACTACAGATGGTGTAGCGGTTTAAGTGGTCACCTCGCCACTACGCTGCCGCACCGAGTGCTGTTTGTTCGATCCCCGCCCGGGACAACACTTTGTGTATGAGTCTGGGTGTTCCGTTGTTTGAATGTTTGTAAATTGCAACACAGGAATTAATCCTTTATAAACAAAAAAAAAACACTTCCCAGTGGCTTTTAAAAGAAAAGAAGTTCCAATTTCAAGTGAAAATTTTTATCTAAGGTGGAAGTGAACATTTTTAAAGCTTGGGATTAACAAATTTGTTAATCCCAAGCTTTCCCTAAGTATTATAAAAAGCTAGGCTACTATTAGGACTTTCGCCTTTTTAGGGTTCCGTTCCTCAAAAAGAAAAAAGGAACCCTTATAGAATCACTTGGTTGTCTGTCTGTCAAGACTTTTTGCTCTGGAACGTGTGGAGTTGTAAAGTTAAATAAAAGTCAAATACGTATGTCCCTTGAAGCTGTAAAAAACCAAGCTAAGTCAACGCAAAATATACAGTCCAGCCTTAAAAAATTGAACAATTCCTGCTTTAATCAACATCATCACAATCAACCTACAGGGTACTTTTCATTGCCCTAGAATCATCTTTTTTTTTTTAAAGCAAGGTCTTACAGTACAAGTAAAGGAAAAGACCGAAAATTGTTGCGATTACAACCTTATATTTTGCAGTCAGTGACGTCGTAAATTTATGGGAGAAAAATGCAAGTTAAGTTTGTCTTTCTGAAAAAAAAGTAAGTTAATAGGGAGGATTATGATTTTCTGGTGTATTTTAGCACGTATGTTAGTATCTATCTGTGTATGTGTGATGTTTTGTCACGCCTTAAGAACCTATACGGTCTGAATTCGACATGTGGGGTGTTATTTTATACATGATATAGTATAAAATATAAAACTATTTACTAATGTAAAATCGGGTTTCATATAATTTTAACTGACTTTGAAAGGGTATGTTCCTCGTTATCTTTACTTTTATTGAACCAATTTCATTTTTTTAAATGAATTGGTTCTCTTAGAACATTTAAAGGTAAGAGAAATTTGTTATTTACAATTAATCGTATACACATAGATGTTCATTTGCTATTGGAACCCTAAGAGCAAGAGTCAGACTCTCCCTTGACCGTTTTTTTTTATTATTGACTTGCTGACCTACCAGATATCGTTCTGTCGTACACTATTACACTGGCAGTTCCAAATAAATATCCTACAATGTTACTTAATGATAAACTTTTTCAGCCTTCAACGATAGATAATAAAACCAATATGCAATTGCAATTGGCAACACAGCCATTTATTTTAATTTATATTGCAGAAGTTATTTCTGCATCTAAGTTTGAGGTCATTAACAAGGAAGTTCTAGAACTAAAGAATAAAACAACTAATGAATTTTCTAACTAAAGGAGCGTTTTATTGTTAGCCCTAGTACGTAGGTACACATTATAAATAAAATTAAGGCTAGCATTCAGTTCTTATAATCACTAATAAATTTCAAGTTCAATCATGCACTTCACACTAAAGTCATGTTGATATCATCACTCCATCGTTTCATGTGAGAAGCCCAAGTACTAGGAAAATAAGTAGGCTAGGTTATGAAAGGAAAAAATACTTCCTAAACCTAGGCCATTAATAGAATCCTGCTGATTCTAAAATTGGAAATGTGAGTTATCGAGTTAGACAATATATTTGTATATCGCCTTGTTATCAAAGAAAGGATGCAATGTTGGATACTTGGACCTCTCTATATTCATTCATACTCACGACTTAACAATTTCGTAACGAACAGTCTACAGTCGTGACCGACTACATCACATGACTTCAATCTTACCTAAATAATTTGAATTAATTACTTTAAATTAAACGTAACATTATAACACAGACATTACCAGTACATAACTGTATGGTCCAATATTCCGTAGCTTTGTCGTTTTAAGTTATGCAACCATACTAAAAATTAAATTAAAATCGTATCATTATAATGGCTGATAACATTCTTATACTGATTTAAACGACTACTTTATATCAACTCTTTGAAAAGCATTCTCTTTTATATCGAAACCTTAAATATATTCTAAAACAATGTGCTCTCCTCTTTCATTTTGAAACAGAGCACGAGTTTAGATTAATAACACAACGTTCATTCGCGTAAGAAAGGAGTGCCGTTTGGAAAGTATGTTGCGCTTGATCAGTACTATTATTATAGCATTCCATTTTATTAAACATCAGTAGCGATTATTTGTAGCGTCTTCCTTTTTATTTGAATGAACGGTAGTTTATTAGGTAGGTTACTCTCAAAGGCAATAATGTTACGTGTAATCCCTAACTAGTGAATTCGAATTCGACGATTGTATAAAAACTAAATTTTCATACTCCATAAGCTAAAGACCACTACTTCCATAAATCTTACATTAGTTTTTTTACATTTTCAATTATGACGGTTATATTAAAACGATGAGTTTATTTCGACATAAAATAAAATGAGGAAACTCGAGATTGCGATTGCGCTATAGAATATTGTAGCACGGTTTTGAGTGATCGCACTATGTATTATAACATTTATTTTTCCAAACAACTTTATCACCTAATAACCTACATCATCTAACTTCTAACGTCACCAAATGTTAACTTATACATTTAATTATAACAGCCGGTTAATGCAAAACTTTTCACTCGAATACAAATTGTACCTAAATATAACAATCCACTGTATATTATAATAGCAATAGCAGTAGCAGTAAACAAACATCGTGTATAAAATAAGGACTGCTTATGTTCTACTTATGAAATTATATATTACATTATACTCTTTATTCAAGGTCATAAACTGTCAAATAAGGAGCGAGTGAGGAATGATTGAATGAATGAAACATTGACTTTTATGAAACACAAACTTGCATGCACATATATATTGCAGCAAAACAACTAATTGCAACTGCGTATATGGGGAAATTACAGGAGCCCAAATATGGTAGAGTGGAAGTTTCACTGTATGTACTACATGTAGTTGAGCCAGTCATACAATAATCAGTTAGGCCATCTTATAATAAACACAACCTACAGCTTGGTATGGTTTAGCCCTTAATAGTATGAAACACTGTGGGCAATGTGTCTGAATGACTTAAAATTCTCAATCATATACCATTTCCATTCATGGCAATCCGTAAATATCATCAATTGCAATTGATTGATACTGCACCTTTGCACTGCTAAGCTGTGTATGTTTTATAGCACAAGATGGAGACTAAGCAAACGGCCGGTCTGATGTTAAGTGGCCATGTTAAATCATCATTCTATTCCTACCGCTAAAAGGCTGGCTCATACTAAACTGAAACAACTCACTCGCTATAGTAAATCAACATAAATTACTTAACTATCGTGTGTAGAAATGAACATATATTAAATATTTACATATATTCTTATAATAATAGAGCTTCATCTACACTATTAACGTTTGTTTTATTTCTTTTAGCCCATTGTAGACCAAATTGTGTGAAGTGGTGGTCTTTCAGTTGTTTGATAGTGTAAAATATTAAATAAAAAGCACAAGTGGATTTATTATAACGGTTGACTTTTTACACATCTCTTTGCCTAATAAGTCATAGTTGGGGTCATTTTGCTCCCGTACCTATTGGGAAAACGTCTAAAGCCAACCATTGTAGGCAAGTGCAATGTAAAAAATATATTCTAGACTAAGTTTCAAACGAAACCTCTACTAAACAATTCATAAAATGAACTGAATTATTTAGTAGAGTTTCGTTTGCAACTCGTTACAGCAATTATTAAATCTATCAAAAAAATCAGCACAGCAATATACAAAGCTTTAAATAATTTTGTTATTACTTGAATTTTCTCCTCCATATTTTACATATTGTTTACGAAAAAATAGTTATATTTGTCGCTATCTTTGTATTTCATACGTTTAACCAACAGACAACGTAAACACATATGTGTTTTAATGAAAATAAAGCCAAATCAGCGAAGTACAGGTTGCATACAAACAAATATTATTCTGTCATAAACATTCGATGACATTTAATTTTGTGAATCGATTATAAAAAATAAAGAAAAATTGCATATTTAAATAAATTATATTATTGTTTGATGAATCGTCGATATTTGAAACCTTTGCAAAAATATAATCATTTTCTGACATCTTACTTTCTCACAAATTATGAAGGACAGAGAGATACCACGAGTATTTCTCGAAAATTATTCCCTTATAATTGCGACACAATTATAATCAATGAAATAATGTGTAATAAATGTGATGCCACAGTGGAATGAGATTCGTCCGTACTGTGTAGAGCAGAGCCGGTGTTAGTACGTATACTAACGTAGTCATGTGAGGAGCCTCAATCATTTGAGGATCGCCAAAACTACATTACTAGGGAAAAGGCGCGAGCACGTGTAGTTGTTAGCGTGGTTCTGTTGCAGCTCGCAGCGTTGTCGTCTGCCAAGTCATTATTTTTTTAATGCACTTTGAACGCACACGTCTTGTTTCTTCGCCTACGACCTGTAAGAAACGTATTTATTATAATACAGTCAATCCCTGTACAATAACATATATAGTATAGTTTAGTCCTTTTAACAGACTTCAAAAAGGAGGTGGTTCTATGTTCGACTGTATGTACCTTTTTCATTTACATATGTTCAGCGATTTCAGGGCCAATTGTAAACCGATGTGTTTTTTGTTTTCAAAAGAGTATACGCCTGTTGTGGTCCCATTATAAGAAAAGTAGGATTTTATAATGCGATACCAAAAAATTTATGTTTGTTGCACGTTTTTACTATTGACAGTATTGCAAAAATAAGCTTTTTTAAGTCAATTATATCCAAGTAATTTTGATACATTTTCGGATGTTTATTTTCACTTAGCGAGAGAATAAAGTAACAATTTAAAGTTTTCCATGATGATGACGATTACGATATTACTCTTCTTCATACCTCTAAAATAGTAAACATTGCAAATAAAGGATTACGAAAATGTAAAAAAAAATGTTGTACCCACTACCTTAAAGGTTTTATTATTTAAGGAGCAATTTTATGAAATAAAGATTTTCATAAAATGTACAGTAATTATTACAAATCCTGTTTTTCTTTTTCTAATAAATAAACATCAAGTGTAACAATAACCACTTGTTTCCAAATAAATCGGGCAAATAAACTCACTGCCACTCGTTTAAATCACCAGCTAGATATTATCAACCTTAGTGTTTCTAGTGGTACAGTAAGACAATACTAACAACGGTCACAAAGAATACCCAGAGTTTGAAAACTGTTTGTAGATCACAAAATTTTCCTTTAGTGTGGGAATCGAACCTCTGGCTCAGCAGAGAAATAACAAGTAGTGATCTATATTATTTACCTGCGCGCATATAGTCGAGATTCAGTCAAGGTTGTCCTGGAAGATGAGTCGCACATATCCAGGTGTCCCCTGCAGCGGCGCGGCACAGAACGGACAGATCGCGTGGAAACCGTTCGTGCCGTGGGGGATGTCCACTGTCGCCCAGTATCTGACCAACAAATCAACTCGGTTATATCAGGTAATTACATTGCCTAAAGTTATAAATTACATTAGCTTTGCTATCGTTTGAAACAATTGTAAACTCAGCTATTTATCAAACTCTTTCTTACCTTGAAATATTATGTTGTATAGAAACAGAAAAGTAGTTCTGGCTGTACTTACTTGACAGTCCTCTCCGAAGCCATGTGTCCGCAAGGGTTGAAAGCGTACGTGGGCGGGCCGGAGTCTACGTAGAAGGCGGGTTCGATGCCCATACACACGCGCACTACCACACCGGCCGTCATGCACATTGGACAACGACGCACGCCCGTCTCGCTACCTTCCGCACCCCACGAGTGTTCACCTGTAGTACAGAACATAGTATACTACTAAAGAATGAACATTTTTATAAGATAAAGTATTTAATGTTTAGTAGTAATGATAATGTTTATACTGTGATATAAATTGTTGGTTTTAATTTAAAAAAATACTTAAAAAATAAAATCTTAATACACCTAATCCCATCTAGTAAAAAATAGCAGAACTACTTGAAACAACTGACACTGCATTACGGTAAGGAAAGTGTATTGTATTGTAAAAAAAATGTATTATCCAATAGACAATTACCTTGTACATGTCCACAGTTAAGATACACGTAGGGCTGATTGAGGTCCTGATGTGCGGTGGACAGCTTGCGCGGTATCACGAGTGTGTTCAGCCCTACGGGACACTGTGGTCTGCCAGCGTTTAGCTCGTCAACTAACGCCTCTAGATCACGCTTAGTCTGTAACAAAAACATTATTTGCATTAGTGTAACTAGGATACTACATACATAATATACCATATAGTGATGTTTTTATTCATTTCTTCTCTATTTCATAATATCTTTCTCAAGTGGTTTAGCTATTAATGTTTATTTATTCAATTAATCTACATTTTCATTGATTGAAGGTACTCTATGTCTATACCGTTGAGAATATGTATGCAAAATTTCATATTGCTCCGCTGAGTAATTAAGGAACAGAAGCGTCGAATAAACAAACGAAACTAAAAAAATAAATTCTTAGTATTAAGTAAATATTCTGTGTTTTTGCTTGGCGAGTCCAGGAGGCTAGAGTGAGAATGTATTACCGGTGAATTTTTAAGTCCTTCAGCGCTCCTCCATAGCAATGTTGCTCCACATAAGTCTATCATTGTCCCATCCCTCAAAACGTTTGTCTCTGCTTGGCAAGGTAAGCCCTGGAAATTGATCATTAATTTCTATGAATCCTATAAATTTGTACATGGAGCAAAATGAAATGCGAAGAATAAGTAACATTCCTCACGACTTAATACATTTGTAATTCTGAACATATCCGTCGAATGCGGAATGTTGGTATGAATTACATCCGATACGCGACATATGAACAAACACACTAATAATAAAACTCCATTTACATTTACAAGGATCGCCCAAAAGCTTACTTTCCTCTTACACAAACTCTCCTCACTTCCAAAAAAAATTATAATGCAATCTTTCTATAATCTATCATAGCTTTTTTACCTTAATTATGTGTACTTTTTGTTCTTTGGACGTAATTGAACTTATCTTCGATGAAATCCCATGTTCGATATTGTGTATCAAGTATATGTAATTATTTCATTAGACAATAAGGCACCATTTTACGTTCATTGGTGTGTGCGTGTTTCGCATGGGTAACCATCCCGGCTTTGAAGAGGGTATTTTGGTCACGCTTGATATCTATATATCCGCATGGGGGTCGCAGGAACGAGTTACGACATGTCCAGTCGACATGAGGGTCGAAAAAGGCACATAGAGGGCTTCACTCCCTATTTGAATTGTTAATTTGTTTAACACACCTTTTGTTGTGCAGAGCGGCTCTCTCTAAGCGAGAACACGGCGCCGCCTACAGACGTTTCGCGCCAAGGGCCGCACGTGGCACTGCCGCCGCAAAAATCACCACGTGGATGCATGATCAGTACACCGTTTGTTGTAAGACCATCTATTTCGTGGTTCTCCGTCCATTTTGTTGCCTTTTCCTGAGATAATAAGACAGACGTATATTCATTAGTTTACCTAACACTCAGGAGATGCATGATATTAGTTTTAAAAAAATCTTTGAGTTTAAAACACACAATGATGTAGACACTAATAAAAAACAAAATTTATAATATAATAAATCTTGTATGCTACCAAAGGGTATCGGGTAAAAAGAAAGATCTGATCTGCAAAATTGTGTGTAGGTAATGTTGTCTGTTTCAGAAAAAAACATTAAGAAATATTAATAAATTAGAGGACTCGGACTTCCCGGCACCAGCCAGTTCGAGTTATAGGTACGCGACTCTGACTTCTTGAGCTATTGCTTATACTCCGCAATCCATCTGTATATGCAATATCCCTTTCCTTTCCTTTCTATTCTCCCTTACCTGTCAATATAATCCAAATTTTCCCATCCCATTCCCTAAAGTACGTAATACGGTGCAAGCCTACTGCCCTCATCCGGGCATGAGGGCAGTAGGCTTGCCCCGTGTTCTCGGAAGCATCCTTCTTAGGGTATACCCGGGTCCTCTGCGATAGACCTCGTGACGGAACACCGTGTGGTTTTAGTCGGTTCGAGTCCGACATACCACTTCACTGTTGGCTCCAGTGAGGTGATGACCCGTGGGGGTTTCCACACGAAAAAAAAAAAAAAAAAAAAAAAAAGTAGGCTTGCCCCGTATTACGTAAACTAACTGGACTCAATTATAAATGGCAAAATGTGGGCGTTAATAACAGTCAGTTTCAATGAAGGCTGTATCGAAGTGGAAACTCATTGGGAACAGATGAGTACATCGTCCGCATTAGAAAACATTTAGTGGAGGGGTCACAATCTGAGCGTCAGAAACTCCTAACGATTACGTTACTATTAGTGGAGGACTTACATAGGTATTTGGACATCACTGAAATGGCGAAAGGGTTACAATTCGGAGTTGGTATACTTTATGTTGGTTAGAATTTCTGAATAGGAAATGTCAAGGTGATGAGTAGGTGTATACTTACAATATTTTGTTAGTTTACCTGTTAAGAACATATCAATATTCCGGCAAAATGAAATATTTAGATATATTTTTACTATTTGCCTCGTCGGGGTTATTCCAAATTATTGTTTTTTTATACTTTTACCTGCTATATTTATGTTAGAAAACACCGAAATAGCACTGTAGATTAATCTTATGAATCCTTATGGTATATAAGGATTTCAGCATCTAAATAATTAAAGAGAAATTGCTTCCATTATAGAGTATAAACCCGAGTAATATAATCTTTTTCAAGTATCATGCGAAATCACATACTAAATCGAGGCACCGTATTTAGTTGCTCTTATATTTAAATAAGCTTTTTCTGTGAGGTAAGAACAGTCAAGAAACCGTTTTCTACCATTAAAATTAACTGCACTTAACACATAAGATACTTAAATTTTAGTCAAGACTTGTCTTCATTTTCTACATCACTCTTACTTACCCCCAAAAATATATTTCTTGAAGAGTCAAATCCAGCAGCGAATATACGACAGTTGTTGACATCGTTGCGATCTGCTATTATGCGGCATGCGAACCGTGATATTGTGCTTTGCAGCACCTTTGTGTCGCCACTCTTGTCGCCTGCTACTGTGTCCATTACTACGAAATCAATTGGCGATTCTGATGATCTACCGATCTGTGGACAAAAGATTATATTTTTAAAAAGATTTTTACTTTATCGGAGAAATTACGTTTAGTTTGATGTCGAATTCAGTTCATCAGAAGCAGCACGTTTGCCAATGATAGACTCCCTTTACAAATTTAGGAGAAAGTATAAGAACAAATATATTATTGAGATTATGATTATTGACAGAACGTTTGTAGGTTTGAAAATATAAGTAATTAATTAAATGGTACGTATACATATATGATAATTATTATAAAGAGGCAATTTGTTTGTTTGAATGTGCTAATCTTAGAAACTAACAATCAGATAGAATTATTAGTTATTGAGGAAAGCTATATATCGTGCTACTATACTACCCAAGGGATCGGAGCAGTAATCATAAATGTCAAAAGATATGGCAGAGTAGCTTAACATAGCGAGGCGAGGCGAGCGAGGCTATGCTATTAGTAAACTTGGATTTTTTTTAACGAATATCTTATCATAATCACCAGGGTCATATCTTAAAAGTGGACAGCATCTTGACTGTTATCAATAAATTTAAATGACAAAGTGACGCCTTGAGACGATATGACCATTCAATTTTTAATTAATAGACAGAAATTCTTAGCTTTCGAAAAACAACAAATATGTCGTCAAGTAGAGTTAAGTAAGTTAGAGAGTTAAAGAATAAGTATGTATGTTCTCTATTACTAGACAGCTATCATTCATACTCATTTCGGAGTACGTGATAAAATAAATATATAACTTGAAACTTCGGTACCAGAAACAGCCGAAATCAATATAATTTAACTTCCAAAACCTTTTTTGTTTAAGAGGCTTTCTTAAAATTGGAATTGATTGATGGAGGGATGGTTCGACCATGAGTCGCTTAGTGATTAGTTTCTCTGTAACAGTCTGGCAGAATGAAGGCTGGCTTACGTCAGCCGTTCCGAAGAGTGAATACAGCGCTCTGATTGCTAGTGACAAGAAGCATTCGAACCTCCTATCTTCCTATCAAGCGTTCCGTGATGCACCGAGGCTAAAGGAAGTCGCGGTATTGAAATAAATTCTGGTAACATTAATTACCCTACATTCAGTTTTCAGTGCGAATGGCTACTTACGAGATTATTGTTATGAACTTCGATTAGGTGTTGATGAAGTACATTTTAATAACGTAGTTATACAAACGTAAATGCGTCTATGACCAATCTGAATTTGTAATTTCCATATGTATAAAAAACCTATGCTTTATTCACTACATATATATTAACTATCATGTTTTCTTTTGCGTTATCTCTGGTCTAGGAAGTTACTAAACCGATTTGTAAAAAAAATGGGTTTAGTTTTCTGAGAGGGTAGTGAATGGTGACAGAGTTACTTAGTATATATGTAGGTACGCAGTGAAAATGCTCTATCTTTTCTAGTTTCCCACAAAATGTTGAAGCTGTCTGATGTGCATATATAATGTCTAGTGTTATTAAAAGTACAGACTAAAATTCTGTGAAAAATTGCCACTGTTTTAATTTTTCTTCAATGATAATTCATACATGTGATTTTTTAAACATATTTTTTCTCGAATGATAAATCTCTCGCCAAATAATAATCAATCAACAAATAAGTTAAATTAAAAGAACACATTTTCGTTGATTAGCTGTCCCATTTGCTGTTGGCAAACTCGAGATATGTGCAAGCGCCAAATGGGACATACGTATTTGTTTTATTTTTAAAACTGTATATCGTAAACAATCTTGTAAATTTGTCTTTTGTAACAATAATAATATATATATTACATATATATACATATATATAATAAATCATACACTCAAAAACTGCATCATAAAGTGTATTTTAAGATTTCTAGTTGAGATGTGTCGATAAATGGCAGTGCTCATTCGTTTTTTTTTTAAAACCAGTTTTTATGAAAAAAAAACGCTTAAGGAAAAAGTGGAATCAATAACCTCCAAATTATAAAATTCCACTGAAATTAACTGATTCCACGACGACATATAGTCAAATAACTGAGTAGTATCTATATATGTAATGTAGATAATTTAATGAGATATTCATACGCTTCAACAACATTATATACCAATTACTAGTTTTAATGTGACGCCTATAAGGACTTATCATAGAACCTTCTCTTCTCATTTACTGAATACAGCATTAGAGGTAAAGTAAATAAAACTTTCAGCTGGACATAATTTTCATTAAACCCATTTTTGATAACTAAAGAACGTGAACGTGTTTTTTTTTTCTTCAGCATTGTGCGTTTGGGCCCAGTTAGAATTTCAATTCAATTGGGTATATACGAATGCAGATTAGCGTGATCGACGCCGCATTGCCGATGTTGGGTAACTGAGGGCGACTCAGTGCGCGAGGCATTTGCGTCACGAACCCGTGGCCTTCGTCGCCACATCCCTACGTACATTACAGCCCTGCAGTATGCACTTAAGAAATTACCTGTATGCCAATCGATTGGATGACCTTTTCTCAAGGCTAAAACTGTTGTGGGAATCTTCTTTACACTTTTGCAGGTGTTTTCTCGTAACTACAAGTAAACTATATATATACACTACCGTCCAAAAGTTTGGAAGCAACAAGATAAAATCAAATAAAATAAAAGTAAGCCATCTTAAATTTTTTTTATTGATACAGAATTAAAAAAATAGACAAAACACACTTCTACAACAATGAAATTAAATAAGTAATATAAAAATTAAATTAAATTTTAGCTTCATCGAAGTGTCCACCCCTCTCTTTAATTACCTTCTCGCATATTCTAGGCATCCTACTAATTAATTTCATAAAATACTGTTCATCTAACTTCTTCCATTCGCTCTGTAATAGTTGCCACAAATGTTCTGAGCTCGTAGGAGATTGATTTTTCACCCTCCTATCTAGTTCATCCCAAACAAGTTCAATGGGAGAAAGGTCAGGTGATTGAGACGGCCACTGCATGATTTTCACATCTTTTTTCTTCCTTAAAAAGTTCTGGCACAGTTTGGACGAATGTTTCGGGTCGTTATCTTGCTGAAAAACGAACCCAGGACCAATAAGATTCAGTCCACTGGGTATGGCGAAATCCTTAAGAATTTTCAAATAGCGTTCCTTGTTTAGTTTTTCGGTTATCCTCACAAGACTTCCGAGTTTATTGTTGCCGAAACACCCCCAAACCATGACATTACCACCACCATGTTTGATAGTAGGCACTGTACAAGCTTCTGAAGCTCTCTCTCCTTTAGATCGGCGCACAAAAACACGTCTATTGGACCCGAAAATCTGAAACTTCGATTCGTCACTCCAAAGAACTTTTTTCCATTGGTTTATTGTCCAGTTTTTATGTTCCTTTGCCCATTCTAGTCTGTTTTTCTTATGCCGAATTGTTAGTTTTGGTTTTTAACTGCAACACAACCTCTTAGCCCCGCAGACAGTAGTCGTCTTTTAACTGTTGTTATTGACACGGGTGTTCCTCGCGTTTCATTCAGAGATGCGGTAATTTGTGGTGCAGTTAAGCGACGATTCCGTTTAGAAAGAACTCTGATGAAGTTATCCTCTTGACTTGTAGTGGATTTGGGCCTACCAGACCTTTTTCTATCTTCATTTTTGCCAGTTTCTTTTTTTCTAGCGAGGGTGTAGTGGACACCTTTACAAGAAATTCCGAGTTTTTTTGCGATTTGGCGTTCACTGTAGCCTTCCTCACGCAGAGTACAAATAGCGCTTCGCTGTTCAAGTGTGAGTTGCTTGCGTTTTGCCATTTTCAATAAAAAAAGACGGTCAAGGAAGTAGTCGAAATCTTTTGAATACAGACGATGTTAATATCACAACCTTCGCGTTCTAATGCTCAAGTGTGACTAAATAAGGTCCAAAAACGATAAAACTACAAAATATTTTCAATAAAACCGCATCAATGCATGAAAGAAAGTCCCCGGCGGATGAAGTAATAAAACACGTGTTTCGTCAAAATCCAGGAATTTGTTAAAACTCAAGGAATATGCACTAGTAATCCTTTTGTTTTGTGTTAAAAAATCACAAAAGGTCATAAAACTTTATTTTATTGCTATTATTTACCGCAGGGAGTCGGCAATCTTTTGTTTTGTTTGAAATCAGGTGTGCTTCCAAACTTTTGGACGGTAGTGTATATCTATATATACTATATATATATTATATCAGTAAATAAATACCTTTTGTATAATTAAATGTAAACTGACGCGTTGTGAGAGGGACCTTGGGAAACGTAAGCAGCAACGATTTTTTCTAAGAACAAAATTTTACTGTAGTCCAATTTTTTTGCAGATGGGACAGTCAAGGCATGGCGATGGCCAACCATGGATCTAGAGGCCCAACTCTCTTCTTTCCCCTCCCCGCATCCCTTATCCCCTCATAAGCAGGCAGCACACTTACGACTCTTTGAGTTGTAGGTGTCCATGGACGGCGGTTGTCACTTACTATCAGGTGACCCGTCTGTTCGTCTGTCCTCCAATAGCATAATAAAAAAAAGCTGGGCGGACTCGTGACGGTGGTGGTGGCAAGGCCCGTCGCAATCCACGGTGGCTGTTAATAAGAAGCGACCAATTTATTTCCCAGTGGTTCCCAGAGGTTGCCTTCTTACGGTATACCCGTATCCCAGACATTAGACGCACTTGTGACTGAATTCCGTGTGGCTTTAGTCGGTTCAATTCCGGCATACCAATTCACCGTTAGCTCCGTTGGTAAGCGGGCTACGTCGTGAAAAAGAGCAAATTAGGAGACGCAAAACTGAAATCAAGGTTCATTCACAAGTCCTTGAGCCTAACTAAAAATAAATCTTTAAATGTAGTGCTATCGTTATTGGCCCGAATAATCCGTTTATTTTATTCGCTTCAGTTACAATGTTTGAACATTACGTATGAATATCTCAATTTTGTCGTGTCTGAATTCAATTACCACATCGAACCCACTTCGTAGCGACAGCTGCTTCTAGGTTTCAACTCAGTGACTTTGAATTACTTTTTTTTTGTTTTAGACCACAGAATTGATTCAGCGAGCGTGACGAGAAAATGAAGACGGCTTATATTACGCTATCCGGTTGCTGCGCGTTATATACCAACAACTTGCACGTCATCAGTTGCAAAACGAATCTTATCAGGCTACGGTTAAATATTAACCAAAACAATCGATAATTACATCTTGTGCAAAGAGATAAGAGCTTTGTCACGCACGAGTTTTAGTCGTGTTCCGAATGTATATTGTTGTTACGAGTCCTTAAGTGCGTAGCCATTGCAAAATAATGTTTCGCTGGTGGTAATGTTATCCATAAATATGCAATTAAGTCGCTGTATAGATAACATAGCATGGAAAGGTATGGTACTAACATAAAATATTAATATGTGTTACGTTTTCAGAAAGCGTTTCTGATTCGTAGTGAATATCTTTAAGTCAGTGCAATACAGTGTGTAAGTCTTAATTATTTTCAGCCGATGTTCTTATAAAACGCAATCAAGTATAAATATTAGGTATACATGACTACGAATATCTTAGCTACTAGCTGAGGGCTAAGGATATGCTCGTTTGGAACCATCAACCAGATTGTTACTACCCAACTAAATTCCAATCATGAATTAACAGAGCAATTTAATATTGTCAATTGCTTATAAAAAGAGAGATTAACCGCAGGGACGTACACTACATACGTACATACAAAATACAATTGAGTGTCAAACGTATCATGTTTTGCCAACAATGATGCGTCTGTCGACATCAGATATTATTTATTATAATCAGCTGTAACGTTAGCATTTCTAAATAATATATCAAGAATATCGCAGTAACTCGGTGGTAGACAAACTGTAATCGATATTTCCTGACCACATGTAGATAAGCAAGCGAAGTTGTAATAGCGTAGTTTTAAGAACTAAACACTGGGCATTGCGGTACGACGATCATAGATCCCCGAAGGGGATAGGCAGAGGAGCTTCAATAGCTTTTGCCAATCATAATTTAGTCCCACTTACGTATAGGTGGCAAGCCCATTATCATCCGGGCAATGTTTGACTATATATATACTGTCTAGTAGATAACAGCCCGATCCCTTGGTCACCTTTTACGACACCCACGGGATGAGATAGAGTGGCTCTATTTTACTCAAAAGAGAACCACACGGCTGTTTGTGTTTCTGTTTTGGACTTAATTCGTCCTAGTCGAGCCAGTCTTGTCTATTAAAATTTAAAACAAAGTTGTAAGTTTACGTGGGAAGTCTATTACATCCGCTCGTTGACCGTCGCCAAATCGTGCGCTTAATTACGAGCATAATTGGCTTTGTCTAACTCAAGTAGCGTAACTCTGACCAGGAAGATGTAGGGTGTAACACGACAAAGATAGAGCTCTACTGAAAACGTTTGTTTGACTTACCGAACGGTTTAAATGTCGATGTCAAGGTGGACGACCGATGTTTAGTCGAGAAAAAAGCCAACAGATTATATAAAATTTCATGCATAAAATTGTATACAAATGCAATGCATTCAATTTTCCGTTTATCTAAATATTTTACACAATATTATAAAAAGTTATCAACTTAAATAGTACACGCAATATCAAGTATTATCTATGAAAAAGTAAAATCTTGTAAAAGCACGACAATTAACACAAAATCTATAAACAAAATATTTTTGTAATGCAGTTTAGATATTTTTATGAGTAATCGAGTTGATATAGCGTAAAGTTGCAAACAATTGCACTTCAAAAGAAGAATAATTAAACAACTACAATGTAAATTGATTCCCCGCTTGTCAGTGTTACCTCGTCGCGCCGGGCCGTGGTGAAATAAAATTAAACTCTATACGATTCTATTCAAGCAAGGAATGGTCCTTTGCAGACGTTTATTCCTGAGGCACATTGTGTCTCAATGTGCATCCCTTAGATTGCCATTTGAAAGAAGAATCCAATTTCCTTCTAGATTGTACTCTATTTTAGCTTTTATTAGTTAGTAATTGCAGCTTTAAATAGTGATTTGGAATGAGTATTTATTTTCTGTTACAACGCCGAAGTTAATTCAAGATGCAAATTTAAGATAAACTACAAGTCACAGGATGACAACTCATAGAACGAGTAGGTAGGATCTTTTTACTTCTTTTCTACTACTGCTTAATAGCATTCAGTTCTAAAAGATCAGTATAGAATTCAATAGACTAAGCATTTTTAATATACTGGCGAACGATTTATTTTTAAACATGGGAATTTCTGATCTTGTTAAATGCAGCTTGCGAGAACCACTCCTTTGATTAGATTAAAAATATTTACATAGTCTTGCCATAAATATTGTTACAAGAAAAAAAAATTGTTCTATTGCATAAGACATTTACTCTGTAATGTGTGTCTATGGGGTCGAAAAATCTCGAATTTTTTTATTGAACCTCTTCAAGATTTTCGGGTCGGTTGTAGCAAATCCGTGGGGGCCGCTGGACCATTGTTATCCTGCTACCCCCTTTACACATTGTCAGTTACTTTGCGTTGTACTTCCACAGTCTGTTAAATTCACTAACGTAAATAATTGACCGAACAGCCCAGTAATAAAGACTAGGCCTATTGGGTGAATTTTAAGCTAAAATTGTTTTTCACTATTCTCAGGAATATTTAAAAACCAGCAAAACGCAAGATACTACTATATTTGTAATAGGAATAAATTTTATTGACGTTAACGATAGCAGTACGATGAATCCTTCTAAAGTTCTAAGAACTCTAGTTGTGCAACATAGTGCTCGTTCAATTTAACTACGTTTTTCAGTCTTCATTTTATGTGCCGCAGCCCCTGCCTACTTCCGAACATACTACGCGTATCATATATTATAAATGTGGTACTGCTGCACTTCCACTGAGATTATATTACCAAGACTAATTTAATGACTGTCTATCAGCTTATGCCATTGGGACCTAAAAAAAGCAAAGGATAAAATGAACAAAGTATTACAGGACCACAGGATGGAAAATCCCTTTCAATGTGTCACTCACCCGTTATAGAGATAAAATATAAATACATAATAAATTGACAACCATTTAAATGCAAATTAATTTTCTGATTTCTGAATTTATTCGATGCCTCCAATATAGGAAAATGTCCTAAAACCCAAAATAAACTTACTTTCTACTGGAAAAAGGATGAGCCATCACCGGCTGGCCAATTCGTATAACATACACATACATACGCTCACGTCTGTATAATAGTAGGTAGAGGTGTACAAAACACTAATTGGTAGGTCCTGGAATAAGTCTGCATTCAGACGTAGACGTTGGTGTGGAGGTTTATTTGTTGTTAGGCTTAACTCCAAAACGACTTTATCATCGTAACTATCAAATAGTTTTTTGTCTCCTGTTTATTTTAATAAATATTTATAAAGATAAAGGATACAGTATTCTCTTGATAGTTACTACTATATTAATAATATATACATATATACTCAAACATAATTAAACTTAAGTGTATCTATATTATTGTTGAGGTGATTTCGAGTGCGAGTTGAAATGTTATGTTTTTAAGATATATTTTTTTCACACTAAGAAGTTAAGTGTAAAGTGTACCGTATATGTATGTGATGAAAGGAGATTCAATTAGAAACCTCTAAACGGTAAAGGCAAATCATATTTCTATAATTTTAATTTTAATGTAAGTTCTGACGAAAAATAGATGTTCTTCGTCTTTACACAAGACGTTCCTCGTTTGTGTAAAGAGTTTTAGTAAAATTAAAAATATTTATAAAACCATCTTCATTACATTTAAATCAAGCACTCCTACTATTAACACAATTTAAATGACAAATCACATGTCGAAATCCATTAAGCCATTTGGCTCTAGTAATGCATGACATAAAATCATCATCATCTATACCTTATCCTATAATCCATAAGCAGTTGCCTGTAAGAGATCGCAGTGTTCGATAAGGATCCTATTGTTACACTAATACTGTATTGTAGCCTACCGACTGCTATTGTAAAATTTTGTGAGCATTAAATAATATCAAATCATCCACAAGGAACTTACCAAATTCAGATGTATCTAGCAGTAGAAAGCTGTCGTAAAGAAAATAAAGAAACACAAAATATACTGTATTACGTTTAGAAAATTGCTCTGATATATTTTGATTTTTATGATTGAACTGCCGCATATGCATTTTTCGATTGTATGTACATACATATGGGAATATTTGGGAGTACTAAAAAATAGAAAAGAAATCAAATATATGCGCCTAATATTGTTTTAATAACTATTAAGAGTCAAGGACCGGTTTAAAAAAACTAAGATATATGTATTTTGTGTTAGTCTACTAATTAAACAATATCAAAAAATCATTTTAAAATTTTGATTGTTGGCACTTGGTGAAACTTGCTACAATATCTTGAGTAAAATCACTTATACTGTTCCACAATATTTATTTAATAAACCTGATGGGTTACGGCGGTCGCCTCATGGCTTCTTCAAAGTTTTCTAATTGCTTTTTGTTTTATAATATAGGAGGACAGACGAACAGGCGGATCACCTCACGGTACGTGACAACCGACGTCCATGGACACCTGCAACTCAAGAGTCGTAAGCGCGCTGTCCGTCTTTGAGGAAAGTTAATGCAGAATATCTTAAATATCAGAATATAAAAGTCATACATAGACATATCCTGACATGCCACAAGTTCATCGAAAAACATGTTTCGTCGCATCTGCTCGTGTCGGAAACTTAAAATATAACATTTGGCTAAATAAACTTATTTATCAGAAATATAGCCTTACACAACTTTGAACTTTAAACCCTATATGGGAGAGTCCTCGTGAATATGGCACAATATTAAATAGGTCGCAATGGAAATGTGAGTGTGAGGAAACTGTCCGGAGGTTTCGCTGTTACTGACGCGCCATTGGCAAGCTGTCAAATGGAGCTTCCTTTAGGAGGGTTGTGTTAACGGAAGTCACAGGTCTTTTCACGTCGGAGCAAATAACAAAGTAAAATATTATATATAATTTGAGCGTAGAAGAGTCAGTTGTAAGAAACGGTTCGTTTGAAGGTTAAAGTTAAAGATTGTAAAATATTGCAGATTATCTATAATAGCTAAGTTTGGAGACTGCTTATACAAGAGTACTTGCTCAATACCATATGTGACGAGTTTTCTTTGTGAAAATCATTATTCATCAAATCATTATTTACCCTATACTCTTCATTTAGGTTGGTTGTTTGCCGTGTCAAAACTTTATTTAGAAAAATAATACATATTTTGTAGTCAGCGGGTTTTTAATTTAAATGGAGGCAATTCTGTGACATTCACTATCCCAAAGTGACTAAATTGGCCTGAACTGGATCATACTTAAAAAAGTATATACTCGTTGACCTGCACTATTCATCATATTTATGACACTGGAATAAAATGTTCTGAAAATATATTTCAAAGAAATCACAAACTATCCGATCCCTACGCAATACAAAATATAAATCATTTATAACACGCGTGAGCAGCGCTAAACGGCCACAGTTGTAACAAGCGCGGTCGTAATGGCATCAGAGTTGTATCGATTAATAAGTAACAATAATTTAACGTTACTTGCTAACATACATAACTTTATTGTTTAGATACCGGACTAATGATACCAAGATTAGTGATACTAATTAATATCAACTTATAATATATATACTTTACTATTCTTATTTCGAAATGTGAAATTGGTAATTTTTGTAAAGACAATATTAGCATGACCACTAAACTACGTTCTTACAGTTATAACATCCAGGTGACTAAAAATATTATTCGGGAGCATTTTATGTTATTGGGAAAACCAAACTTCTAAAAAAAACAATATTACTAAGTAAATAAATATACTAAGTAACAGTGCGGGAGAACCAAATATCTCAACTACCAAAAGCACGGTAAAAGTATTAAAATCTGAACTAAAATTGTCCATAGAGAAACTACTAATAAATTAAAATAACCTAGTTTAAATGCTATAAACCAATAAAACAGAGATATATTGGACGAACTCAGGCACACAATGAGGCCGGCCCACGCAAATATCGCAAAATTGGACATCCTGCGTACTAGTTGCATGAGTTGCATTGTTCTTTCCCATGCAAAGTGCAGGACGGCATTCATTTAATAAATTTGTTTACACAATATTAGCCAATTGCCATTAAAGTATAATAACGTGTTATTTAACAGTGAAAGATATTACTTTATGGAAAGTCCATGAGCATGCTGTAATTTAAAATAAATATACACATGTATACATGCGAAAAAAATCGGTTGCAAATAATATATATTAACAGCAATAGGATACACATCTTGGAATAAAGGGTTATAATTTTACTATGTATATATGTATGTTACCGTGGACAATAAGAAATCCATTTTGCACTTAAAGAAAAGTTACTTAGAAAACTTGACGGAACGTGCACGTTGATTTTTAAAAGAAAAAGATTATGAAATGAGAATATTATCTCATCCTTTTAATTCACAAAGTCAGTTAAGTTAACTTACTTCAAAACATTTTTCTACGAGATGCATTATCTGTTATCCAGTCATGGGATAGCCACTAACCGACATTGCAATTGATTTGAATGATAGTGACATTTTTTACACATTAAGTTTGCTTCGGACGCATTCTATTCTTACTAATCATCAGTCATTTTTTTCCGCTTATAAAAGTCTGCATTAACACGTGTATCCGTTGTATCACGTTGTTCAGTTTTATTATTTTTCGGCACATTTGTAGGAGTGACGACTGGGACGAGGCCCATAAGTGGCCATCTAACTCATAGTTCATTTCGTAGAAAAATTATATCAAAACTCGAAGAGCGATAAAGATAAGTATTGTTATTGTAACTGGGCTAATGCTATGGTGCATGTTGAGAAGCCTGTCCAACCTGATCGAAACAATTAATGAGGCAATTTTTATTATAACACGTAAATTGTAATTTTTTAAATAAAATATTGTGAACTAGTTCTCGATTTATTACAACTAAATCTGAATTCACGTTTTATAATTTCTTATAATACCTTAATTGTATTCGACCCAATGCAACAGTGATGGTGGATGGTAATCTTACAAAGCGGTGAAGCATAATAAAGTCTCAACCTGTTTTGTGAAGTGGCAAATCGACAATCAAATCGAAATTTCATGAACTTAAACCGTAATAACAAAATTTCATAGACACAGCATAGCATTGTTTTCTAAAATGACCTACTTTCTTTATGTATCTATAATCATCCTAATCTCACGTATTTAGAATCGATTATGCAAAACTTCCTTTCTAATTTTAGTCCGTCTTAGGGCAAGAATAAATTCGATTACAAAATGTTGTTTTACTAACTCAAGGTATCTAAGACTTTTGTAGGTTCCTTGATCGACTTAGATTCCAAGTAGGTTAGTAGGAGAGGGGAGGTCAATACTAATACCGTCTAAGTAAATCTACAGCAATGATGTAAAGCATCGTTGATAAATATGATAATTAAAAACTCTTATCTCGACGAATCCTTTTACGTGGCCTAGAAAGTAATCAACATATAAATAGCAACGTTATAATATGTTGAAAACAAACGAAACCTTACAATACAAACAGCAGTTTCCTACATAACTCCAAAATATTCACTAACAATCATTCGTAATTAGTAGCCGATTGTTTACCATTGTCCTCCAAATATTCGCACATATTCTCAACAGACCATCCCAATTCTCTTACCATTGTCCTACGAACAAAGGCCATATTACAAGATGGCCGTCGGTAATCACAATCGCAAACGTCCTTTCTTGTGGTTTTTACAAAAAGGTCTGGACGTCTGACGGTTTTGAAGATGACCCAATTTGGCGGGGTCCAAAACTAGCTGATTGTGGTTTTTTAAGACGCATATTATATACAATCAGACCACATTTATATTTTATTTAAATATATATATACATTCTCAATAAACTTTTATATTCAAATTTCGGTTTCTTATCTGTATTGGAAATAGTCATCGAATAACATTTTGTTAACGTTCTGTACAAAATTATTTTTAAATTCATTAAAAAAAAATCGAACTTTATGATTGATATGTGAACTAAATGGGAAGTTAAGTGAAGTGTCAAACGATTTTACTTTGACCCACAAGGAGGTCAAATGCACGGCCTAACGGTTTTATTATAATAGCATTCGTGTGCTGAATAAATTATAGACTGTTTCGTTTTTCACGCAAAGACGTTTATAGCTAAATGACTACTACTTCAGGGTAATTTTTTCACAACAGTTAATGATCTTACCTATTTCAAGAAGGATTAAAGAATGAAGAATTAAACAAAACGGAAAAAAAATATTAGATACAATCTAATAAACTGATTTAGACATCTACTGTCATTTAAGTAGAAGTCTTTCAAGTATACCACCATTCTAAATAGATGCAAACTAGAAAGTCACTAGTAAAACTGCACAAGCAATAACAACATGTCCGACTGAAAAAATACATCCATACAAGAGAAAATAAATATGTTTATAAAAATGCTCGCACATGCTTTGAAAGGATTTATATGTTCACTATATGTGGACACATACACGTTCAAGTCTGTACCCCTAAACCGTCAGGTTGAGGTTATAAAATAATAATACCTTTTTTGCATAAATGAGGAGTTACAATAGGTATTAAAAAAATTAAAGTGCCCGATTTACGGCAATAGGCTTGCCCCCCATTACGTTGGTGGGACCAAATTCTTATTTCCAAAATGTGAGTGTTTTCTACACCCCCGCCTTCTAATTGGGGTATACAGGCTTGAGTTTTGAGGCTTGAATTTGTGCGGTCAAGTTAATTCCCTGTTGATAAGAATATCCAAGTTTTTTGATTGTAGAATGATTTATAGTGACTGATTTTGATGACAGCGCCATCAAAAAGAAGCCGTAAAGTAGTGTCAAAATTTAAAATATTCGAAAAAACTTCAGACATAAATTAATTGAGTCTTCGAAGATTTCGACTGAAGACCATGAGACTAACTCCAATAAACGAATCTGCTACAAATACTTGTGGAGGATATTAAGGGCTTCAACAAATTTCGCGTATATTGCATGATTGTCTATCTGTAGTCATCAGCATACAAGTGATAGGAAGAAAGAAGTTCATTTGAGATAGAGTTAATAAGGATTGAGAAGTGTAAAGGAGAGAACACTCTTGTTCACACCAACTGACGTTTAATCGGATAGAGTATCGTCGATGCGAATACGTTGTGGGTTATTTACTAATTTATTTAAATATAAGGTTTTACTAGCGTGTGTATTTCGATGATGCCCGACTAGTATGCCGTATATTTAAATAAATATGAATCTAATTCTAGTAAGTTTTTATTCTAATATTGACTTATGTACCAAAATTCTACAAACTGTTTTTACAGTACAGTTAGATTATTTTACATGCAATGTTGTTTTTGTCGTACTGCATAACTAAATATAGTATATGCACATGTATATACAAACGACATAAAAAGCTTTACTCTGATAAACATAAATTAAAGATGCGGGTAGGGGAAAGACACACAACCTACAACCTCATGAGTTTACACCGATTACTATTCGTTGGAGTGGTGAAACTTTTACCCAAGTGGTAGATCCGTGCTTGAGTGAGGTTTCCGGAGGCCCAACTGTCCCTAAACACTTTTATCTCATTCCCCTCTCCTAATTCCTCTCTTCTTACCCCTTCCAGCATCCCCTATCCTTTATCACCCTAAAAGGCGGGCAGCGCACTTACGACTCAAGTTGCAGGTGTCCATGGACGGAGGTGGTCACTTACCATCAGGTGACCCGTCTGTAGGTCTCTCCCCCTATAATATATATTAAAAAAAACTAGGACTTTGCGAAGTTTTACGGGAACTCTGTTGGAGATTTTAATCAAGATCTGAAAACAATTTATTCTTAAAATATCTTTGCGCTTTTCAAGGCTAATCATTAGGAAATGAGTCAGTTTGGTAGCATAGGATATTTTTTTATTAATCCCAATAGAATAGCCCGGGTGATTATAAATATCATATATTAAGATGCATTTGTGTTGAATGTGGTAAAAAATAGTCTTCCTTTTTTTACTCATGATCAAAGGTAACTAAACAAACGTGTCAAACTTAGTATCGATTTAGAAATCCCTGTTAAAATATTTATATAGTAATGATGCAATTCATGTTCTAGATATTCTAATTATATCGGAATGCATTCTGATAAAATCATAATTAAATACATATTCGTAGAATGAAACCGGTGTCTTAATGTCATGATAACGCTACGTAAACAATTTTAATGAAATCGAAAATCAAACGACTTTAACCTTTGAAATATTAAACTCTATTTATGTATATTGCAATAATATGAAATAGGTTGTATTCAAAACTAATCAAGATACTCAATGTACAAGAAACTGTAATTGGCAGACAGCCTCAAAGATCGCTAGTAGTGACCTGACATGGTGCCACGAAACGAAAACCGAATGTTGTACAGTTACTCTTATGCAGTGACGTCTGACCCGATGATTATAGCGCGGTAAAAGAATTTCACTGTATTACCTATTTATGTATAGATAAGAGCTATCTCTAGATTATAAAGTCACCCATTTCGTGCTAGTATTGTTTAAATCCAGATCAACAACATTCATCGTCTAGACGTTGAGCAGATAATGAGGAGCGACGAGACACCACGTAGCAGCTTGGGTCCGATGAACTGTCTAGCCTACCCCCACCCACCCCAAATAGTGAGCATTTTGCCGAACTAATATTGCTCTTTGCAACTCTCTACATCTTTCACTACAACAGAGCAACATAATTGTAGTTAATAATACCTATACCTAAGTTTTTGTTTCTACTATTGGTAGAAACTATTTACACGTTTCCCTGTCACTTAACAAAATGTTGTGAAATAACGGTTTTGGGCCACGCAAAGAAGTATGGTATTTTTAAAACGTATCCAATGCTAGTTGTTATTTAGTTTAAAGTCTGAAGAGAAGAGAAGTGTAATTCTTATTTGGCTTTATGCTCACGAAATAAATACATTGATTTAATCAGATAAAAGCAGTGTCAGACAGTTACCAGTTAGTTAATGGCTTTACAGTTTAAATACAACGATAATAATATATTTCGGCAGGTGAAAATAAAAACCACAATAACTGTAATATCCAGTAATTGTTTAATATATTTTCTTACTATTTCTAACCAGAAAATAAAAAGCCCACCCGTGTGTGCTTTTAAATATATGTAGGCACTTCCTTACTATCAACATGTATTTCGAATTTATTATCTTACAGGTTATATTTATGATCTAAATAATCAAGAGATTACAACGTTGTCCATTGTGTACTTTATTGTATAGCTATGTACGTGTTTTGTTCGGATAACACTCGTGTAGCGATTGTTTATCACCGGTAATCGCTTAACATAGAGTGGTCCGTGTACTTGGTTGCATACAAATAGAACGACAATTAGATTTGTGTGGGCTTGTTTTTTTTTTCATGATAAAAAGTGATGAGAGTATATGTATATACTTACATAATGTATATAAATAAGAATAGACATTAATATTAACCGTGCGAGAGCCTTACACGAATTGGCCGGACCGGAGTAATACCACGGCCCTTACATAAAACCTGTTCTCAAACCACGCTTGCATTGTATTTTCAGAGTGCGTGAGAGTACCCCAAACCCGCATCTACTCCCCCCTTCCAAGTCAAAGGTTGGAGGGCGATGGTTGTCATGCCGTAAAAAATAAAAACAAAATAAAAAGCATTAAAATTTTCGTTTTCCCGTTTACCGTCATTATATTTTTCTAAAGTTTGCTTATAAATACCAAACTCTTTGATCAACAGGTACTTATAAGATTTTAATTGATTGTAAGCCGTATATCCTTTGAAAACAGCTCGACAGCACTATAGAACATAATACTTCATTAAAAGATAAAAGGGAAACTTAAACTTTACACAAACAAAGAAGTCACCCTCTGAAAACAATATCGAAACAAACTTCTAACTTCTACTGAGGTATCGCTTTAATTTCGCGCCGTTGTAGACCAAGTTTGTGATTTACTTGGATTGACATAAAATTAAAATTGTTTTTAGAGTTCAGTTCCGGAAAAGGAAAAAAAGGATCATTGTGAAAAAAAATTACTACTAAATCAAAACTTATAGGACTGCCCATTGGCTTCTAGAATCCTGAAAAGCAAGGTCTTACAGTACAAGCTACCAGTACGAGAAATTATTTAAATAATTAATTATATTTGTTATTAGATTACGGAAACCGACCGACCGATCGACCTCCCCCGAAATCTCTTACCTAGAATAGACTACCCTAATCAGACGTGGCACTGATATGACGCTAAGATTCGGTACATCCTTTATTCTTACTTTTTTATATTTTACGTACACTTCGTATTCGGCCTCATATTTTTTCGTTCGTTCGTTCTTCGTTTCTCAACAATCCGTAATACCGGTTTACATGTACATATTTTAGAGAGGGCTTCTCGAATATATTGATGATGTCGATCGAAAATGGTATTTTTAATATTTTTATTTATTCTTATATCGTGAATAGAAGTTTCGACATTTATTAAGCCAACTTCAAAAGAAGGAGGAGGTCTATGTTCGACTATATGTATTTTTTTTTTTAATAAAAGAGTAAATATTTCTGCGGTGGTCTCATTGTAACCATATCAGGATTTGAACATAGGATACCAGGGAAAATACAAATAAGTATTTAAATTGCATGTTTTTACGATTCCATTTTAAATTTAAGGCCGGTATCTACTTTTTTAAAAGTCAATTACAAGTATTATCTTAACTAAATAATATAGCTTTTACCCCGATTTTAGTATAAACGTAAAAACATCATTGTAAATGTATAATGTAAATTACTGTCCCGAATATAACTACTTTCTCCAGCAACGGAAAGTGTTTTCTGGACTTTCGCCAATGTTGCACTCTAAATGATAAACTGTTTTACTATTTTATCTAAGGAGTATCTGATATTAAGAGAATCTTTTTAAGATTAAAATGAGCTTTACATATAAGAATGTATTTTGCGATGATTCCAAATCGATGTTTGTAAACGAGAATTTCTAATGTACCAACCGAAGAACTCGTTTCACAAGGATTTTGATTGAGGGATTTTTTGTAGCTATTTGCGATCTGGGGACAGGTGCTGTCAATATAGATATGTACGTACATACAACAAACATTTTACAAACAGACATAAAAATGCAATGAGAGCCTAGGGCCTACTTAACTAAAACACTATGTGCAATGCTTATACGACTTGAATCGCTTAATCTACGGTCGTGCCAGACGTTGTCTTATAATAACGCAAGGCCATTTTTACGCATTTTATGAGACGTAACCTAGATATAGAATACAAACCAGTTAGTTCTCTCGTTCGTGATCTTGAAGGTTGCTTAGAGATAAAGCACTAGTGAAAGTCAGTTTAGCAGGCCGGGTTCAACACGAAGGAAATATAATGGGGGGTCTTAAACGACTGGGCGGACCGCAATATGATTTTGTTATGTAATAAATCTAATATCTACCTAATAAAGCCTAATATCGACTACTAACATATCTCGAGTTTAATATACATACATATTATTGTGATCAACCTGACATTTAAAGGTATATCTATAATAATTAGTTGAATGAGTATGTGGAGCTGCTTAATAAATAGTTAAATTGAAATAATGAAGGATGAATGAGTGAGACACGGATTTTTCCTCCAAAATTTTCGATGGTTGCTTGTCGATGATCTATACTTGTGTCCAGTGATGAATTTTTAGTCTAGATATAAGAATAGATGATAGGGCTGTCCATTGCAGATCGCAGTTGTCAAGGCACAGTATCGATTGTGGTGGGTGTTGCGCACCGGTCGGCCCGGCGACGTCCTTGGCCCAACCACGCCGTCTCATACTACCACCCCGGTTCTGACGTCACGCCCCTCCCTCGTTGACATGCGGATCGGGTCATCTGTGATGTCATATGTCACCTCTTTAGCGCCATCAAAGACGATGCACTAATGATTTTTTATGACAAATGCCCTCGTGCCGTTAGCATGGGTGGATACTTGAATTGCCTCTTCATTGATAACTATAAGGTATTAGCATCACCATCTGTTAAACAGCATTTCATAACTGAAAATATGTAAATGTCCTATTTCTACACATGTATATAGGTACGTATAGCTTTTATATGACCTATGTTCAATGTGTGCAAAAACATTTTTATAATTGCACGGATTAAACGACCATAGTTCCTAACACAAAGTTACAAACAATTCAGCTAAATAAAGTCAGTTAGACATAAATAATAAATTAATTTATAAAAATATTTTTAAAACAAAATTTAAGAATCAGTCAGTACATGCTTATTATAAAGATGGATTGTCATCGGAACTGAAGGGAAGCAGATCAAATTTAACGTGCCAGATATGACCCGAACAAAGATACTACATGAAGATGCAAGTTCAATAAACTGGTAATAATAACGAATCAAGAAAAAGGTATATTTATTATTATTGTTAATATAATAATATTTCTAATTTATTTGATTACGAATTTTAAGTTACACAGTTTTATAATAGGATGAAGGTAAAACAACGGTAATTTATAATTTTAGGTTAATCTTTAATCTTGTATATCATAGGGGCGTGGTTCCATTATTGCAAGAAATAAAGCAGTAAATCGTTCTCGTCACCTATTAAACATCATTAGCATATTTATAAACACAAGAAAGATCTAGATCTTAGGTCGCTGAACTTGGAGAAATGGTGTTATTTATTGGCGAGTCACAAAATAAATTTACAGTATTTTGTTTTATTGTTTTATTTTTATTAGTTTTATTATTTTTATTTATAAAAATTGAAAATTGTGAAGTTACAAGAATTCGCACAACCATTAAACAAGAATTTATAAGTCAATAAAACGTTTTATTTAGGGTTATAATTAAATATCAGGTATTTCAGTAACACCCCTTAATTTTACAACTTAATTGCATTTAAATACCAATGATTAGTTATAAGAAGCAAAGCAAGCAAGAGAGTTTTATTTACCCCCAAAAACAATTAAGAATAAGTACGAAGTTTTTCAGGTCGCTGGTAAATAACCTCTTATTTACTATGCACCTCTTTTGATTTGCTTGACAGAAACAAATCTCAAAAGTTTTGAGTAAAAACGAATAGTAAATACATTGCTGTAAACATATTTTGATATTTATAGATAGATGCATAAGTGAAATGGAATGCCAATCGATAAATTACTTGTTATAATAATATTATTGTAGTCAAAGAAATTTTTGTCAGAAAATGTTTTCATTCATGAGCTGTTAGACGTAAACAATGACGCAGTGTATGCTAATGTTCGACCCGTTCCTTCCGGTAAACAACGCATTAATATTTGGAATAAATATATATGTATTTGGGTATACATTATAGCTATTTATGCCGGAAAGTTGCCGGTGTAAGTGTTACCAACAATGGAAATGGCGTTCAATCAAATGAACAGGGTATGGAACGGTACAACGACCACGGTGGCAACGAACTACAACCGCGACAGAAATTAGTAAGCGCGGACAGGCAGCTACGTCAAGTTACCATAACTCGTATTTAGCACAAAAACCTTCAGCAAAATATACATTGTCACCATTTTGTCATTATTGGAATGTTGGCTTTGAATGTACATTGCCTTGTAGTTTTAACAATAACTAGAATATTAATAATGGGCAAAACTATTAAATTGTACTTTAGCCATAAGTTAGCGTTTTTCTGTGTCCACTTATGCAGCTATTATAACTGTATATTATACATACGTATAGGCAATATTCTTGTGGAAGAATACTTAAGTTAACAATAACAATTTAAAGGTGTCTGAACGTAGTAGGTATAAATTAGGCGCAATAATAACCTATAACCTAAAAGATTAACTTAGATTAGATAGGAATTTATTATCATTTTTGGTCCAAGGCGATTCATTGTCAACAGTGATCCCCTAGTAGATTAATATAAGTTATTTTAGTAAATTGGTTTAGATTTAGGTAATGATATATAATTAGAAGTTTTCCAAAAATTGGAAAATCCAGGGAAAGCTCGAAGTGATGTTACCATGAAATTAAAGCAAATTATTAAAATTGAGAAATGCCAGAATGTGAAGTTGTGATTGGAAATGAACATGTAGAAGAAGTAATACAGGGCCAACGAATGGGACATTGTGTGACAAGTGACAATGGGGTCAAAAGTTTTGTGACGTCACGTACCAAAGTTTAAAATACTATATATACACGCGAAATTTAGGTATATTTAAAACAAAATCAAAAAAAAATATTAATAACTCGATGTGTTAAGTCGGTCCTGACACAAAATTTAAAAATATGTAACGTCAAACCACGATCACATGTGATCACACTTGTGAATCCCACCCACAAATGGGTTTGTAAAAAAAAAAACAAAACTTGTGTGACGTAATTTATGTAGTATGTTATATAAAAATAACATTTAATCTATATTTTTATGTAAAATTTTGTATTAACTATTTTGTAAAAGTCCTAATAATAATAAATATCTAATTTGTTTTAGTTGTTGTTCCTGTTTGTATTTTATGAGTTGTGGTTACAAGCATCTAGCTCGTAACAACAACTCCTCGTTACAATACATTTCCATGTAAGTAACATCCAAGTACATTATCTTGTTTCCTAAAGTAAATAATAATATTGTTATTACTTTAAACATTTTTGAAATGGATAATATGAACTTTTATTATTATATTATATTTTTTTACTGCTTTTGGTAGATATCTCAAGAAAACCATTGCTTTCATGACAAACATGCATCCACTATAGTATTTAGATACCTGCCTACTCATTTTAGAAAACATAATTCCCTGCTTATTTAAAATTGAGATAAAAACATATAATATTTAAAATGTATGCTTTTGTATAATAAAATCTGATTTCCTTCCTTAAACCTGATCATGCCTTACTTCGCATAGAGTCATGGGGAAGGGACCAACGCATTGTTCTCCCGGGGGGCACTAACCCATATGCACCGATTAGATATGAGAGACGCCACAATCCCACAACACGCCGGCGACAAGTAAACACTCCGACTCATGTGCTACGCAAAACGTAAACAACATAATCTATATCAACAAACGACCGGTTTGCAACTAGTTTTAAGAAAAAATATGATGATAAGATAACACATTGTTTTAATTTTTATGTATCGTGGGTATTAGATGTCTTTATTACAGTTGTTTACTTAATATCCTATTTGTTATTGATTTGCTTCAGTTTTGAAATTTAAAATTATTGACACTGATACTAACTAATAGTTGAGAAGACAACTTGAGATAACTAATGGCCTGCGCGGCTATTATAACCATTTCGTTGCAATTTACATATTAGTACCTGGATGACCTGGACTGGATGGTTTTTTTTTGGTAAATCGAGTAAAAGAAGGGACTTAAAATAAAAAAGGTAAATATTCATCTGGACTCGAAACGGGATCTTCTGGTTTCGGGACCACCTAATTTCCCACCTAAGTTATTATAACCTGAGTAATTATAAGATTCTATATATACAAGAATTGCTCGTTTAAAGGTATTAGACATATTATATAGGCGATGTATGCGCGTGTATCCACCTAAGGTATACACTCCGAACGGCTTTTGATGAAATTTTTAGGGAATCTTTAGATTAGCCTACCAGATTCTGTAAAGTTTGTAAACGATCGGATTTTTTGTTGCAGTTTAATTTTTTTAACTTAGGCCGGGTTTGCTAGTTATAATTATATAGGTGACTTCTTAAAAAAATATATATATTTATAGCCTCTCAAGAACATGTATAACTTATTTTACATAATACATGTTTTTTTAAAGAATTTATAAAAAAAATATACATCAAATAATTATCACATAAGTGAGTAGATCCTAAAAATAGCATGAAACTAGTAAGGTTATGTAGCCCTAATAGTTTAAATTATACAGTGATAGCAAAGATATCTACCGCAGGTTGTTAAAGATTGATGGAATGTGTCTCTATTAGTTGTCTTTAATTTTTACAACTGCATACAAAATGAAAACATATCTTATGTCCGCATTATACTCATTTTGTATGCAGTAAATGATAAAAAAAAGAATAGAAGATGTTTTTATATCTAACTCGACGACTCCATTTGAACATTTTGGCATAGAACCAAGTTTGTTCAGATGCTTTTTATTTGAAACATTTCCAGTAACACAATCTTAATAATGCGCGATATATTTTGAAATGAGACCCGGTATACACGGTGTAAATATAAAATGTCCCACTTTTGCAATCGTTTAGTACACATTCTTATGATATTTTGTAGGACAAACAAAGTCTGTTGGCCGATAAGAAACCTTTCTTCCTTTCAACATCAGTCAAGCCTGTATAAATAAAACTAAATTCATTACAGTGATGCAAAGTACTATATGGCATACTTTAGTGTATAAGTCATTAATATATTGATTACATTTTTTATGGTAGTGGTAGTAACGGTCAGCGTGACGCGAATATAGGTTGCATTAAGTATAAGTTGGAAAAACCATGTTAAGTAAGCGGATAGTGAATCGTCTTATTTAGTCACGTAGTCCCTTAGAAGTTTGGAGTGCGTGTTATCTTACTGGTAAACGTATCATCATTCAATGAATTAACATGTCAATATTTCAACGACAATAACAAAACGCGATAAAAAGGAAGGTAGAAATTATTGCGCAATATATACTGTAGATGTGCGTTTAAGAAATCATTATGGAATACGTAACATTAACGTTACATAAACAATTTTCATTGATTATTCTAAGTGATAACAAAGGTGAACTTAAATCTGGCATTTTAATTTACTGTTATTAAAACTCAACAACTATCATAACACTTTGCATAAACAGGTCGAACCTGTCGAACTGACTCAACAAAGATCACCTGATAATAATCAACATTTTTACAAAAAAGGCGATACAAATTTAAAAAAAATGCTCTATAAGTTGAAAGCAAATATAAAACACGTTCAGTAAAAATGTTTTGATATATTATCATAAATGATACGAGGTACTGAAAATTAAGAAGCGTCAGACAGATTCTAGAGTACAATGATTACGTGTAAATACACTTTTGAGTATTTTGATACGTAAATGTCAGATGCGATGTTCTAAATAATGTTAACACCGGACATTCGTGTAAACAAAACAAAATATCTATCTAGTAACTCTGCCATATTATAGAGAGCACAAAGATCAAACGGAAACGAGAGATGGCCTACATGGCACACTGTTAATAAATTAATGGCGCCTGTCTCCAGCCTCTTGATTTCATTTTGGAGTTTCATTGTCCTAATGTTATTTAAATGTTCATCTGCTATGCCAAAAGTATACATTTTAAAGTATAATTAGTGCTCATCGATTGTTTCAGTTTTATTTTAAAGTTAAAATTGACAAAATATGTTATTACTTATTACATAACTGCCCAAAAAGTAGGTACGTTTTTATTAGAGTGCATGCATGCATCTTGCACTTGCTTGTACCATAATGCCTGAACATGTACCATTAGGATATTGTTAAAATTTATACATCATACCGAGTGAAATCGACATTTTTTGTAATTATTTTTTAATTAGAAACTTGTTTTCATTTGAGTAGGGTAATCTTACCTGAAACATATCTGTGTCAGCATCCTCCATATACTCAACAATGACCGCTTGACTACGGCTGAGTGTGTAGGAGATAGAGTGCTGGCTAGCATCTAGGATGGCCTTGCTGCTGTGAGGAGTCTTGACCACATAATGCTTTGAGCGACGCACTCCATTAGCTTGAGTTCGTCGGTAAAGGACGAATTTGCTACGGCGTCTTCCCCGCTCTCCTGCTGGCAGATATCCATTATATCTGTAACAAACATACTTACATAACTTCTGACGTCTCATGAACAAAATTGATTAGACTGATGTAAGTTTCATTGTTGAAGTCATAAATCTGTAAGTGAATCGACTTGACGTCAATTATATTTTCGTTCATCAGAAATTCTCGCAACACAGAAAAATATGTTGTTGTTTTTGTGTTTATTAGATCTAGAATTCACGTATATATTTTATGCCCTAACTAAGAATTACAGGTTTCATTACGACTTGACAATCCGTCACTACATTTTTTTATTACATATAGCGAGAAAGTGAGACTTCATAATCTGGGTCTCAAATGTAAATAAATAAATATAAAATCGCAACACTAAAATATTCTTATCAATGATGCACCTTCCATTTAATTTTCCATTTAGGTAGAACTAAGATATAGTGCTTGCCAACAAATAGATTTATTTCCCAACAAAAGGTGGTAGCAAGATGACAATGGTCCAGCGGCCCCCACCAGATTTGCTACAACCGACAAGAAAATCTTGAAGAGGGTCGAAAAAAAATTTTTCAAGATTTTTCCGACCACATAGACCCAAATGAAAACCGCGAAAAATGTTTGACTGTCCCATAGACTTATATCTACAACATAACGCATTTTTCACGATTTTTTTTGCTCTCAAACTTATATTTCACATATTTTAACAACTAAACTTCAGGGAACATTACACTTCTGAAACAAATTTTTGGATGAATTACGACCTTTTAAAAAACAATTCAAATACTCAAAAAAAATTTAAATGTCAAAAAACAAATTTTTCGCGGTTGTGGGGTTTTCATTTGGGTTTATGGGGTCGGAAAGTCTCGATTTTTCGGGTCGGTTGTAGCAAATCCGGTGGGGGCCGCTGGACCATTGTTATCCTGCTACCCCCTTTGTAATGTAAATAAAATGGGACTAGCTCGTAGGACTACACAATTCTAAACTCTTAACGCACGCATCATTTATAATAGAAATTTTGAATATAACTATGCGACAATGCCGAAGGTGAGGTGTTTCATTGAAGGTTTTATTGTTAGGTCAGTGTAGCTAGCATCGAATACTCGTACAACAATAAGTTCTGCCTATTAAACGTTACTCGTAGATGGGAAAGGTTAATCTTCCGTGAGAAGTGAATCAGAAACAATCGAATCGCAGATAGTATAGATAGAAAATTCTTTATTGTACACCACGAAATTAAACAGACGCAAAGTTAAAAACAGTTGATAGAAGGCGGCATGTATGTACAATGGGCGGTCTTATCGCTAAAAGCGATGTCTTCCAGACAACCTTTGTATGGAAACAACGGAAAGAAAAAAGCGGTAGATGGTGGCGTACTATAGATGCTAAGGGATTGAGCGATAATACAACAAATATAGAGATACATAGAGTATTTAATATATATATATTATTATATATTAATAATACACATACATAAACATACCAATATGCATAAATACACACGAAAATATATACAAATATATATTCAAATACACACATGTAGATACATACATATATACATACATTTATAGTTATAACAAGGTACCAATAAGTCACAGTAGCGGAGCGGACTTATAGTGCCAGTTAGTGCTTTTTCACTACTGATTTAAAGATGCATAGACTTTGAGCTTGTCTAATTTCCGCTGGTAGTGCATTCCACAAACGGATTGCAGTAACCGTAAAAGATTTCTCTAAGAACGAAGTAGTATGAGCAGGTACTTTCAGTTGTAGATTTTCTGATAACCTTAAAGATCGTGAATGTGTACAGTGAAGAAACTCGAATCGTTCTTTGAGGTTGGAGGTTAACGACGGGTTGAAAAAAATATTGTATTAAAGGCAAAGCATATAAGTGTTCCGGCGAAGGGGAATAGGTAACCACTTGAGTTGTTTTCGAAATTCAGAAATATGGTCGTATTTACGCAACCCAAATATAAATCTGATGCAGAAGTTTTGTAGTCTCTCAAGTTTATCTAGTTGGTTCTCGGTGAGATCGGGATAGCTGGCATCTGCATAGTCTAGGATTGGAAGAAGAGAGTTAGCAAGTGCAATTTAGGTGGAAGTTGGGAGAAAATTCCGTAGTGATTTCAAGGATCCTGCAGATGCAAACATTCGTCGACTTATTTCCTGAATCTGTGCAGTCCAAGTTAATTCCCTGTCGATAAGTATACCCAAGTTTTTCACTACTTGACTGATATTGATCACAGTGACATCAAATAGGACCTGTGGAAGTAGTATCCACTCAACCTTTGAAACCTTTCTTGAACTTCCGACAATAATTAACTGAGTCTTCGAAGGATTCACCTGAAGACCATGCTATTTACTCGAACAACTAATCTGTTCCAAATCCTTGTTAATGATATTAAGGGCTTCACATAATTTCTCACATGGTGCATGAGTGTATATCTGTAGGTCATTAGCGTACAAGCGGTAGGAAGAAATAAGTTTGTTTGAGATAGAGTTCATAAAAATTGCGAAGAGTAAAGGAGAGAAAACGCCACCCTGGGGCACACCAACTGACGTTTTACACCAAGCAGATAGAGTATCGTCGACGCGGATACGTTGTTAGCGGCCACACAGGTAGTTACGAAACCAATAAATTACGACGAAACTAATAATTATCGTTGGAGATATGTTAAGTTAGCTAAGTATACCTAGCAGAATATCGTAATCCACTGTATTAAACGCATTGGAAAAATCCAGGAGCGTTGAGTACAGTCAGATTGCCTCTTTCCATTTCGACTCTGACATCGTCTGTAATATTGACTAAGGCTGTTACTGTACTATGACCAAGTCGAAAGCCAGATTGAAAAGGAGTGAGAAGGTTATTTTGATCGTACTTGTGCCTTTAGGTTCTATTCCCACAGCTATACAAATGCAATTCTACTATACCATATGAATTGAATCAAAATGTAACCTATTTTGCTCTCTTGAATTATTGAAACCTAAACGAACACAAAATCAAGATCAAAAAACAAAATCAAGTCATCAAGTACACGAGTCATCACCCCACCGGAGCTGACGGTGGGGTGGTATGTCGGACTCGAACCGACTAAAACCATACGGATTCGTATGCACTACGTAGAGATGTTTGTCTAATATATTTTCCTCAACAATCTCTATCTACCAGTTGTGATACTAATTCTTTATTTTTCAAGTTCAGTCTTGATTAAGTAGGAAGATTTCAAAATAGGTACGTTCCAATTTCAAAATTGCCCTATTTTTTGCGAGCTAATTAAATTATCGTGTCTCACTGAAAAATGGATTTGCGCCAGCAACATTTTCACGCTATGATTTTTTACGATTTCAAGTTTCGCCTGAAACCGGACGAATCATACGATAGACTTCAAATTACATTCATGGATAAAGGCAATACATAGTTGCCCTTCCAAGGCAACTGTGTATTGTTGGTATAACGAATTCAAACGTGGTCGACTAGCTTTGGGGGATGAAGAAAGAAGTGGTCGCCCTATGACGGATGTTACGGAGGAAAACGTGCTAGCAGTGAAAAATTTAATCCAAGACAATAGGTGAATTACGTATCAGGAGATTCAACACATACTGCAGATTGGATCGGGAAGCCTACACGAGATTCCACACGTGCATCTTCGCGTGAAGAGGATAGTATATGTATGATAAACAAATTTGAAGCAGGCTCATCTCGTCGTGTTTACGACATCATTACAGGTGATGAGTCCTGGATTTATCAATACGATCCAGAAATGAAGCGCCAGTCGACGGATTGGGTGTTTGAAAACGAATCAACTCCTACCAAAGTGAAGTGATCTAGAAGCGAGGGGAAGATTTTGATCGCGAGGTTTTTCAATTTGACTGGCTACTTGGTGTCAATCCCTTTACGGAACCAAAGAAGAATCAACGTCGAATGCAATACTACCAAACAATTGGCAGAAGTTTTCTCTGTTGTGAGCAACAAGCGACCAAATACAGGGCTCCGCGCTGCTCCACCACGACAACGCACCGGCGCACATCGCTCTCAAAACGAGGGACTTCTTGGACAGCACGCCGGTCAAACTTCTGGGTAACCCTCCTTCCAGCCCTGACCTAGCACCGTGTGACTTGTTTTTATTCCCGAAAATTAAAAATCAGCTCAAAGGGTACAATTTTCGTCGCATAGACACCTGCAACTTAAGAATCATAGGTGCGCTTACCGCCTTTGAGGGTGATAAGAGATGGGAGGATGTCCCCGCATCCTGGGAAGGGTAAAGGGGAGGAAGGAGAGGAGGAGTTGGGCCTCCGGAAACCGCACTCACTTGCTTCACAACCGGTTCTCAGTAAGGCCGTGGTATCGCACCGGTCGAGTCGGCCCATTCGTGCCTAAGCATGGCTCTACCACCTTTAGAATTTTGGTTTAGAAATGCTTTATGTTATTTAGTTTAAAGAAATATTAGTAGGTATAACATTCAAGCTTAAATGTGTGCACAGAGGTATGTTTTAACAAATATGCAGCATATGACCCGTTTATAATAGTATCGTTTCATTTCATAAATTAACATATAATGCCCTGGTTCTTTAAAAATATTTATATTGTATTAATAATAATAAACATATGCTAATTAGTTAATTTTTTGCTTCTATGAGTTGTTAAGATGTTTTTCAAATGTCAAGATCCATTATCAATGTTTATATTCGTAAAGTAACATCAATAGAAACAAATATAATTGGATGTGTATATTTGTAATGTCAAAATAACAGTTTTTTACTAAATGATTGTTTACACGTTTTCTATTTCAATAATATATCAATATAAAAAAGTCTGTCTTTCTGGTTGTTGCAGCTAATCACGGGTCTCATCCATCGGTTGACCGATGATTTTATTTGATTTTTCATACTTTATTTTACTATGACCATAAGAAACAGGAGCCCCCGGCTTCGCTGTTTCTAGTTTCATTTAAGTTTCACTCAACCTTGTAATAGTGTGGCAGCAAATTGTCACTAAATTACTGACATAACGATGTGTTGAATTATTAAAACTGGCCTCGGTGTTATATTCGTAGATAATAAAAAAGAACAAGTATAGAAATAAGACAATGCTAGCAACTCGAAGCATGGGAAGCTCCACAAGTGCAAACCTTTGTGTGACGTTGCATAAGTCAGCGTAACACCCTGACATAAGATGTTTTTGTTAAAAATGTTTGTTCTCGTAGACTCCCATCGGATAAGTCACATTTCCGCACTGCAACGCCAGTTTGATTTCACCTTTGTTTACAGGTTTCCTTGGTTGTAGTTATAAGTAATTATACATGTGTATACCTTATACATTCTTATTCTATATATATATATATATATATATATATAAGAGATGGAAATGCATAATAAATAAAAAATATAAGATTTTAATAAGAGATTAAGAGAATAGTAACTCCACACATCTCACACATTGCCGTCTGATTACAAACTAAGCAGAGCTTGTACTATGGTAACCAGACTGCTGATAATCAGCCTTTTTTTAAATACATACACATTATAGATAAATTACACAATTACCAGGCTTCTGGTGACTGTTACATGCATGGCATATACTAGTGAAATATTTATAATATTAATTAGCGAAAGCAATGCATTACATTCGAAAAATAAAGCAAGTAAATTGAGCAAAATCAGCTATGTTTCTGTTGAGTACGCAGGCCAACAATAAATCTGTGATTCGGTAGCTCTTAATAGCTGTGATAAAATATTACTTTTACACGTGTACGTTTACACAGTATACGTAACCGATGACAGAGGTGTAAACGCGAGAAAATATTGAAAAATAAAATGAGGCAAAATCCAATACAATAAAAAGATTTTAAAAGTCAATCGTAGACGTAAGATTTGTGTAATTAGTTCTGAACAACAATTATGCTTAAAATAGAATCCCATTTCTACTTCGTACGGCCTCATTCGTTGTAAGAAAATCCTATTAGAAATAAATCGATCAGGACTGACACCCGAGTTCCGAGTTCCCCCTGTAAGCAAACGCTTGCATTACATAAAGTGGTAAGAAAACAGGGATACTGGTTCGGTATAATCACATTAGTGCGGTTGCACACTAGTTGCGCAACGTAACGGGATTAAAAATTAACCACATGATGCTGATTCTATTCACTAAGTTTATTCGTAGGCTGTTCCAACTTTGTCAATACTTAAAAAATAAAGAAGGAACAATATAGCTAACATACATAGATATATTTTATTACAGTTAATAAAATCAAGGAAATGAATGCCAGTAATAAAATTGTAATTAGGGAGTTATGACTACATTATATATAATAATACACATCCGAACGAAAGAGAAACAGATATATGGAATTGCTTAAATCAATCCTAAAAATACTATAAAGCTGCGTTCATTGTAAGATTGATTCATAATTATGAATGGAAAACAAACCATTTTTTTTTTCAGTTTAAATGCACATTTATGTAGAAAAGATAACTTATTTATTTTATTTAATGGCACTGAAATATTAAAAGTATTATAGGTATATATATATATATATATATATATATATATAATCAACAAAGCATATAATCTACATTAAATAAGTATCTTTCAGTTGACGCATTACGTGTTATGATTTATCGTCCAAGTTCTCCCTCAAGAATATATAAATCTATTGGGGTCGTATCGTATCCCACAAGGGGAATGAGCTTGATAAATTTAAGTTTACGCTTATGTTATTTGCTCGAGTACCTAACCTATACTACTACTACCCTATACTACTACTACTAAACCTACCTACCTATGCAAAAAAAAACAAAACCGCAGCTGTATACTATAGGAAGTAAGTACTTACTGAAATGTGTTTCTTGCACATATCCACATGTCCATAAAGAATACATTCCGAAACCTAGCAGTTAATACTCATGGTATAATCATAGTATTAATTCGTTATATATAATGCCTATACTCTTTTTCAACACACTTCAAAAAAGGAGGAGGTTCTCAATTTGATTGTTTTTTTTTTATATTTGTTATTTGAATTTTGGACTGGGAGAACCGATTTTAATGTTTTTTTTTTTATTATTTGAAATCTGGTGCTTCCCGTGTGGTCCCATTTAAATTTGGTCCAGTTCTGACAATGGCATCCATGAAAAAACCATATAAGTCTTATATTTTATGATAGAAGCATTGAAGTCGGTTGTCTATTTTTTTAAAGTGAATTATCTTAGGGACGTGTGCTACTAAGCTAAAAAAAATAATAAATTTTGATTGTTTTAGTGGTCTATAACCATCTTCGCATTCGGCACAGGTGAAAACATAAACCAAAACGGCTTGTCGGTCGCGAAGAGCGTTCCCATCCTAAAATCTCTGTCAATTATTATGACAACCAACTCGTGATAGAAAAAAAAAACAAACAGAAAGTATTTGTCTACTTTATACAACATTTGATTAAAATATTATAGTAAGGTGAATATGTTATTCTATGATGGCGTATTCATCGTGACGTTAAATTCTTTACTTTAAAGACAAATGCCTATTCCAGTACACATTACTCGTGTAATAGGTATAAAATAACACCTTTGTTTTTTACTATATCAATTTAGTGAGGCGTTACGCTCTGATTATATTATAAATAGTTAGCTTTTCCAAATTCGTCACGTATCACCAATAAAGCATTCTTATTGTCGTTGTAGAAAAATGATTTCACGATCGCGTTTATAACTTGTCACTTTCCAATATAAAGGTTTGTAAATTACATTTTAAACATCTTTCTCGGCCTCTTTACCTTCCTAAATAATTACATTTACTTTTTAGATAGTGTCATTCTAATAATGCGACTTCTGTCTGATCAACTGCTCGTACACTAAGTGCGATCAGTTGAGTAATAGGGATAGTCGTGCACCACGGGTTGTTGTATTATTGGTACACAACACATTTAAGAAACACACACATACTATTTCTTGTTCAATAGAAAATACCTATTTTACATAAAAGATATACCTTTACATACGTTTCGATATCGAGATGTTGCAAATGAGGTACGGCATTGATTTACTAACGATATAACATTATTGATTAAAATCATAATTTATTAACACACAGTTAACGCTGACCTTTAAAAGAACATAAAGGAATCTCTACGCAAATATTTATACAATTTCTAATGTTACGAACTGAATACCAGGCACATTTCATTTCGAGGAAAAAATTAAAGCGGTCATGCGGGAACTGTATCCAAATGCCGAATTAGAAACAAAGGTCAAATTAACACAAAACATGTGAATTCTGGTGACCTTTACCATATCCTTGCTTCGGAATATATTATGAAAAGCTTTTAAATAAAACTCCAGTAACCCGCTTAATAGAAGGAAATCAAAAACTCGTTAAATTTAGGTAGAGGTTCCAACTTTTTCGTCAGAGTACTATAATTAAGCATTCGTTAGTCGTCCTATTTTTTTCGTTAGAAGTTAGTTTTTTCGTGAAAATTATCAAATGGCCGCAATCACTCAACAACAAGTCTAGCTTCTAGCAGTATACTGGTTTTTAGACGATTTGCATTCCTTTCAAAATTAATTTAAATTACATTCGGAATAGCGGTGATCACAAATGAGGTAAATTTCGATAATATTGCCAAAACAATAATCATCCTTTAAACGCTGCATTAAAGATGTTATCCAAAGATTTAGCGAGTTTAAATGAATAAAATAATAGTATGCGATTACAGTATGTTATGATTTAAACGTTACACAACCGGGAATCTATTTTGGCATCGGCACACGTCTGGGGCAGACTTACTTCCGTACCAGGACGCATCTTGGTGCAATACATCGTATAAGTAACGCGCTCACGGAATGATGTGCACTCAACAAGTACGTTATGATATGCTAATCAGCATTTGGGCGAGTGGAGAAAAAAACAAAAACATCTGATTGTATGTTCATTTACAATTGTTTTTTTTTTTAGTAATGTTTCTTAGGGCTATTCATGTCCGAGGCCAACACAAATGAAGTGAATGCCACATACGACCACGCTAAGGACCAACACCTATTTTCCTAACTTATTTATAAGTAAAAGTTACACTTTCTAGTGCGTAAATGACGGATGGTTTTAAATGAACCGTCAAAATGTTAAATATAATAGGCATAGTGTTACAAAAAGTTGTGGACATATTTAAGGGTTGTATCGTATTTTCATTGCTTCATAGTGTTAAATATATCCTTAAAATGTTTTTATTTCTTACTTTAAGTTGAACGCGCATTGTTATTTTCTATCAAGAACAATAAAAAAAGTAATTTAAATACAAAAAAAAAACGCTGTATCAGGTCAATCAAGGTAAAAACGCAGATTTTATATCACTTACAGCAATGGCAAAAAAAGATTATTTAAATCTTAGTGGACTATTTCATTGCATTCTCAAAAAGAACGATACATATTATGTGTATTTTCTGTAAAAACGCTGCTTGTAGCTTTTGTTGCTGTGTTGTCTGTAAAATCGCTCCGATATAAAACCCCATATGCCCACAATTTAACATCTCATTATTTCGTTTAACTGTTGTAATAAAGGAATTGCTGGCGCAGCTGGTACAAGACATTAAAAACATAAACTGGCTCACAAAGCTATAAATTACTAGTAGGCCTATGTTTACACAAATGCACTTTCGTAAAATTTTAATAAATCGGGGCCAGAAACATTATTCAAATAAATTTTCTTTCGGGACTACGAAATTATCCCCGAGATTGAGAACGGACTGCAGTCACATAGAATCATTCCAAGCAAAGTGCTCAACAGTTCACAATACATGCAAAAGCCTCCATATTATCAAGATCACATCTGCTGTTAGGAATATTAATGGAAGCCTCTGTTCCCCGCCAGCTTAATAGTAACAGCGGTTTATTATCAACCATCATCATGCATCGCAGTCCACTGCTGTACATAGATCTCTCCCAACGTTAACAACAACATACATTTCAGAGATCAATACATTCCAAAATCTTTTTTTATATTAGTAGGTATATTTTATGAACTCGAGATTGAATAAAACAGGAATTCAGAGCTTTTTAAATTATAACATGAAATGTCCTAAGCTCATCGTTTTTTTTTAAATAGCCCTACCTAAACATTACATCTTTAACCTATAAGTTTTAAATATTAATAATGTTATACTTAAGTAGCAGACCTGGCCCGCTTCGCTGGGCGTAAAAAATTGTACGGTGCAAAACAAAATCGATCGCTACCAAACTTTACAGGATTACCGGCTCGACCAATCAGAAAGTAGTTAGTAATCTCAATTTATCTTCTCAACTATCCTCCCAAATTAAGTGCTAAAGGGCAAATTCTATCTTCATCAAATTTCCGTGGTGAAGAAACTCTTTTTTTTATAAAAATGCATGTAATGTATGTTATAAATTCACCCAAAACATTACTTTAGTTCTTCTTTTTACAAAAGAATACATTATTCTGTGTTAAATGTAAGTGTTAGATATATGGTGTCGCATACCTTTTTATAGATCTACTAAAGACTAATATATTTCCTGTAAATTGTATTTATCGCTTGCCCAGGGAACGCTGATAAAGCATATAACTGGTAATTTTTTCTTCGACATGGTTCACAAATGCATTTTTTTTAAATTGAAATAAGGTATATATAATAACAAAATATAGCCTATGTCACTCAAAAAGAGTCTAGCTTCCTATCAGTGAAAGAATTTTTAAAAATCGGATAGGTGGATCCGGAGATTACCCCCTACAAACAAACAATTTTACCTCTTTATAATATTATATACTGTAGATTGAATAACAATATTGTAAATAAGTGACATTCAAATTCAGTATACACAGGCTGAGTGTTACCAACGTCAGCACATCATTAACTTCGAAAATTAACGGGGATATCTTCGAATATTAACATGCAATCATTGCAAGTGCGTTAACGTATATATGTACTTAAGCCGGTATTTTAACATAGGTTCATATATAATTATGTTTATATTTAACGTAAATAAACATTTCAATGCTATCGTAAGTAAACAACTAAAAGCATATAGCAAGTACATACATATGAATCAGTACAATATAGATAAAACGAAATTATTTACGCAGCAATGAATTCTACACATCCATTCGTACATGCATGCACACAAAGAACTGGACCAGAAGTATTTTATTCACGAGTTTAAGTTAGTTACTACTATTTAAAAACAAGGTCACTTCTTGAAGTGGCATAACAGATTTTTCGGTTAGAATAAAAATCAACATAAAAACACCTTACAAATAGTTTACACAGTCGCCAAACTTTAGTTTAAAGAAAAACTTAGTTTGGCTTGGCTTGGCGCTATTCAATAATAACTTTTAATCGCGACTCCGCTCGCGTAAAAGTTATTTTGTCTACCTATCGGAAATACTACCTTTATTCTCGATAAAAGCCCTATATCCTTGTCTGCACTCCTGGCAACATAAATGCAAAATTTCATGATCATTGCTACATAGTTGAAAACATAAAAGAAGCTGATTACTGATTTTATAATATTAAAGTAGGCTAAACTAAAAAAGTAAGGGTTATTATTAGAAATGTAAAACAAAGTTACAATTCGTCAAGTTACTGCAGAACTGGCCATGACCTCTACGTTACTCGAGAATCGTTTTGCGGTCAGCTGAGTCTTGAACTCGATATATTAGAATTAATATGAATTCATGTCATGACCGCGATGATGAGATTCCACATACGTGCATAACAAGAAACTAAAGTACAATGTTTGTTTTGATCACAACTGCGCATTTTATCTGCAGACTGGTAATATGTCATACATACATATGTATGTATGAGAGTAGCAATGCAAATAGAAAGTTCAGAGCACATACTAACGCTACGTGATGGATGACATGGACAGTCCTCAAAAGGCATGGAATGAACACAAAGCACAGTCTATAAAGAACAAGAAAACATTGTCATGCTCATCACATTCGTTATCTCGTAGTTCTGTACATAGAATGTTGATTTAATATATAAGCGGCATACAGTACTACTTTTTTTTTCTTTGTTGCTTTTATTTCAACTAAACAAAATATTATTTATTTAAAGAAGTAAAAAAAATATGTATAATTATAATTTTTTTAAAAACAAGGTAGTGAGAAGTTAAACTGGAAATATTTGTTTAAGAAAAACAAGAAAACTTTTTTACCAGCAATAACTAAAATCTTAAGAATAAGGCGGTTAATGATCCAGGATCTATCAGCCCAATTTGATAAAAAGCTATTTTATTTTATGATGGCACATTTACTGGGGAAGGTAGGGATATAATATTATATAAAAAATAACGATTTGGGGCATGGAAACGGACCTGTAACCATAAACCATTCTGAAAAACTGTTGCAAAGTTGGTACGAGAATAGGAATGATCGCGATTGCAGCCGTAGTGTCCTGCGAATGACTTTATAAAAGCTACTAATACCCACAATGTTATGAACGGATTCTAAATTGTTGATACGCATTGTCTTTCCTAGACTAGGCTTAAGAATACAACGCTCTTTCTTATTTTTCATTTTATCGATCAATGACCGATATGAGAGTGTTTATAATGATATGGTATGATAAGGAAAAATCTGATATCCAAGATAACTTATCTAAGAACATCACAACATACATAGTTTAAAAGCTGTGAACCACCAATTAGGATGCCGTCACAAGGCATAAAATTAATATTGCGTTCGAATATTTGGGGAACTACAAAAACTTTTGTGGCATCCTCAATGTGACTTATTTAAGTTAGTAAAGTATTGGAGGTTATAGAAAAGTATTGGAGGTTATAGAAAAGTATTGGAGGTTATAGAAAAAACTGACGACACAAATTATATTTATATATAAATGAGTATACTTTTCAAATATTGAAAGGCGGATTAGATATCACCGCGTTGATGGATCGGTGTCTTGTCTTTAAGGCAAATAGGAAACTTAATATATATAATTACCTAAATAAACATCTTGACGTGAAATGCCTACAATTTATTAATTTACCGAATTGGTAGGTCGACATAAGTTTTTTTTTTACCTATTTTGTAAACCCTGAAACTTCGGTTTTGATACACATACAGATTATTCCAAATTGATAGTATAATTTTGTAAATAGCCGTTAACTTATTTTTTGTTTCTTTTTCAATAGAACAGGTCAGGTATTGATCCCTAAAGGACTACCATAGTATTTGTACCCTTGACATAGCAACAAAACTACATTTTCATTAATCAGCTAATAAGCAATATTATTTTACATTGAGACTATTCGAGATATCCGAAATATTTCCGACGTTTCGAATACCTCGGTCAGCAATAAAATTCGTTTAATGGTGTCAAAATCAATGGTGTAGTAACATTTCATCCAATACTGCTCTTGATCACGAAATAGCTGTTCTGACATAATGAACGTAATATGTTAGAAGTCCATTAGACTTGATTAGAAGCCTTGATTAAACTTGAGCAGAAGACAAATTTGAGAGACCTACCAATCTTTACTTTTTTGTAAACTGAGATTTCGAGTTAACTGAGCAAATTATTTCAAATTCTTTTTCGTATTTAAAGTATCATTATAATGTTTTTTTAGTTATAATGCATTTAATATTTAGTAATGTTTTTTTTATGTTACCAATACTTATAGTGTTGATAACACGTAATTTAAAATTTAACAAGACAACTTGAAATTCCATATTAAATATGGAATATGTATATATATTTGTATTACACAAACAGTTGCACACAAACAAAAAAAAAAGATTACAATATAAAGGTGGTCAAATTTTAGCAGCGTTAGCCAACAAATAACTGATTTATCTTAAAAAATCATTTAATTTTTTTAAATTGATTTGCTTCGGAGAATATTTTTTCTGGCGTGGGTACACATTTCTAATCAACATAATATGGATTATCTTGACATTTTAAAAGATTATTAGGATCTTGGCACAAAATACTTATAATTTAATTCATGTCGGCACTATCCTTATTAGTTATTTTTTTTTATTATTTTTTATTTTAACTTTACAGAAACTTTTACTTTTCAATGTTCACCTAGTGTGAAAATTGAAAATAACTAGTGTAAAACGAGCAATTAAAAGTTTTCGCATGTAAATTTTGAATAAACTATTATAGGTCATTATAAGAATTAGTAAACAGTATAATAAGTATAAAGAAGAACAGTATAAAATAAGGGTACTAAATAATGAAAAACAAAAAGCAGAAAGTACACACATATCTCAATTTTGAGGCTTCACATTATCGAAGAAATTATTGCTTAGGGTTATTTAAGGTTTTTTTTCTAAAACTGTTAGCGGTTCACGTCATTCAGGAGATCAACTACACAATTTTAAAATATAATACCTTTCTAAAACACCTGTATAATAAGACACCATGGATTGAAACTTTATATCCTAGTGATTGATGGATATGGTAGTGTGATTGAACTCTGTTTTCCTGTAACGTAAACTCCGAATGGCAATCAATATCGATATTAAATGGTTTGAGTGCAGGGGAATGGAGCGGCAGGCAAACTTCGTTGAATTTTGTTTACCCGGTCGCGAAATGTAAACTCCTGTGGAGAATAGCAGCCACCGGCTATATACGTCAATGTCAGAAAATATTTATTCCGCAAACTTGTAACTGCATACTTGAGACCATCAATACTGATCTAGGGGTAAAGAAATAGGATATTTGAATTTCCATGAAAAGATAATAAATTTAGTACTATGCATACATACATTCTTAATTCAATGTCTAACAACTGACCTTTTAGATAGAGCAGTCGCAATGCTGGTCTAGCCAGCTGTGGCTATCTATGTTCAAAGATATGCTAGATTTCTTGACAGCATAATAAATGCATTCCGTTGACGGCGGTGGCTTTCCAAAATCTGTTACAGTCTAAATTCATCAGGACCTCCGAGAAAGGCCTCCTATAAATGCTAGACTTAACACACAGGTAAGCGCGACAAGATTTCAAAGGATGTACTAACAGCTTAGGACTTTTCTTAACGTACAGAGGCTACGAAAATAGGTTTTTGACGAGGCAAGGGAAATAATGAAAATAAACCTATTCACCAAATATGTAATACTACCCCTATACAATGAAAATACCTTTTTGACATGAACTTTTCTTCTCAAATATTTAACTTATTTAAAGTTAGGTCTACTGTTGCTTAAAGTAAAAAATCTGTGTAACAGTAAACTTAACTTGATAATAACTAGGGTCGCAAGATTTTCCAGGAGCTGAATAATATCAGAAATTCAGCTTTATATCATCGATGTGCTTTTTTGATAACGTAGTAAGTAAGTAAGTACTTTATAAAGTAGGTATATACACTGTTCATATATTCCAAATTGCCTGTACTACTCTCTCCGCAAATTGTTGTTGGACGGAAAATGTGTTCAAGCAGGTCGGTTAGGTCGATAATCGCAGGATGTTTAGGTCGATAAGCGAGTCTATAAGAGAGAAGAAGAGACAAAACAAAAAGGCAGTTCCGCTATCGCTTATTTAACCGTGCATCTTATTTTGCTGCTATGCCAACATTGAGACAACCGCCATTGGAAATTAGTCTGTGTATGTACATATTTATAATGATTTTATATCTAGGTGAATATATTTTTTCTTCATGATGCATACGAAAAGTAAAAACGTGATTTCTTCTGTACCAATACACACTTTAAAAGATGTAGGTTTTAATAACTAAAAGTTAACTAAGTTATGTGTAGCAAGATTGAGAATAAATAGCATAATAATAATACCTACTCTCTAATTTTAGATAAATAGGCGTGTGGGTCGGAAAAGGGTCTTATTACACATTGTGAGGAATAAGTAGTAGCAATTTATATTATATAATAATATTTTATAAGGAACTTCGTTTTAAAAATTTAAGCAATTTAAAAATTTGCAAGAATTACTGCAATCTGTATATTATTAGCATTAGGTACTTGTATCGTATACCATCAAACCATTAGTTTTATTATAATCTTAATTGTAAATCAAATTAAGTTCTGATCCACATTGTACACATAAAATTTGGACACAAAGTAAACGAACATGACTGTCATTAGAATTTTACTCATCTTGTAGATTAAAAATATAAAATAAATTACTTGATGAGCTCAAAATGATACATACTATTTAAAGGCATTGGTGCAAAATGCTATTATGTGAAAGTAACTCTAGGTGCCTCACTGACTGTTAATACCTCAACTGATCGAAAGTACACAGCAATCACGTTCCTACGCGTTCATTAAAGTGCCTAAAAACGCATAACCAAACTAGTATTATTGTGAAAGTACCTATATCTGTTACGTTATACTTCTAAACCTAAATCTGTAAATGAAAAGTGAAGAAATCAATAATATCAGTCAAATAAATTTTAAGTGTGTAAATTGTAGAAAAGTGACTCATCATATAAATTAATTTAAAGTTCAGTAATAGTTGACATAAGAACTTACATGGCAATATACAAACTAATTTTATCTTTCATACGTACATATACGCGCTCACGCCTGTATCCCCGAAGGAGTAGGAAGAGGTGTAACAGCATTATTTTGCCAAGTAGAATTTGGTCCCAGTAACGTAACAGGCAGGCCTGTTGCCGTCACCGGGCACTATGTGAGACTATATATGGCTGATAGATAACAATCAAGAATTGTTATTGTTGTCGCCTTTTACGTGACCCACGGGAAGAGATGGTGTGGCCCTATGCTACTCTTCCATTGCAAGTAATTTAAAAAGACCTCTGTAAGTTCATCTTCCAGCATAAGGCGAGAAGATAGTAAATGGAGGTAGAGAGGATAGCTGTTGGATGAATTGATAAATCAAATAGACCGCGAAGCACAAAGTACATATATGTATGTGTAACCTCATTACGCTGTCCATATTAAATGCACCAGATGAAACTATTAGAGATTATATAAGGCTGCGCGTACTAACTATACATACAGGCAATAGTTTTGTGAAAATGAGAGAACTAGATATCGTTATGTGAACAGTGGTAAGATTTAATTGAATGTGCTATACCAGCAGTATTTGATTATTAAATGATATGAATATAACATTTTATCAATGCCCTAAAATTGCATCAAATAACCTTTCTTAATTTTCTTAACATTTTTTTTATTATTTAGAAATATGGTCACATAAAGAAGGAATTTTCGTATTTTTTTTTATAAACTAACACGATACATTTCTTTATTAAAAAACACGTGATATAAGAAATTAGAACATGACTTATTTTAAAACTTAAAAACTACATTTCCCAGGGCTTAAACTTGGGAGGAAACACTAATTTTCTTATTAAGTTGTTAGGGTCCTGGTACCAAGAGGAATTGGTTGTGTTACGACACAGCTTATATCAAAGTAGACAGATAAAAGTCTCTGAGCTTATACAAAGAATTAATAGGTATATTACATATATTACATGCTGTACGTATTTTACATTATTATGAGGCATAAGACACTTTTCAACCAACTTCAAAAAGGAGGAGGTTCTCAATTCGACTATTTTTTTTATGTTTGTTAACAGATTTCTACGTTTTTTTATTTGAAAGTGGGTGCCTCCCGTGTGGTCGGTCCTATTTTAATTTGGTCCGGTTCTGACAATGGGATCCATGAGAAAATCATATAAGTCTAGAATTTGCATTAAGCATGTGCATTTGGATGTTTCTTTTTTTATTGGAAAGGATGTACTTCAAAGGTAGTTAGATGAAAGTTTGGTCCAGTTGTGACAATGACATCCATGAGAAAACCATATTAGTCTTAAATTTTATGATAGACGCATTGAAGTCGGTTGTCTACTTTTTTAAAGTCCGATTATTAAATATTTTATTTGTATTAACTCACCCGAGTATTACAAGTTCTCCATATTTGACAAGAGGCTTTGGTTTCTGTTCGGAGCCACTCTCGCCGGCTTCCTCCAGAATGGGTGAGTCCGCACTGTCCGCAGCACTGAAACAAGAAAAAATATTTAAATCTTACCTTCAACCACAAACAGAAAAACATTATATTTTCTACAACCTTAAATTTTTTCAAGTTTTAGTACCAAACGTTACAACCTTTTTAAATCAGTTTTGACGCCTCAACGACGACGACGCTTGCTGCTTGCTATTTAAAACGATTAAGGCCTTAAACTGGAGCTAAGCTAAGCATCGTATTTGTCTCTTAAACACATTATTGTGCTGAGCTAGCATTAATAGTCCTGAGTTCATCCGGTATCTTTATATAAAACGGAGTCTATATAAAACGGAGACTATTTAATATTTTCCGCAAATAAATTGGTAAAACAATATTTGTTTAAATGGACATTATTAACTTATTTGTGTTTTTGGTGCTACTACTTATAGAAAAATTTATCGTTTCTACTAGCCTTTATACCTGTTTAGCCGTGAGTAGGTAACAACAGATTAACAGAGTTACTCTCGATTTTTTTATAGGTTGGGAGGCAAACGAGCGTACGGGTCACCTGATGGAAAGTGACTACCGCCGCCCATGGAAACCAGTAACTCAGGATTCACATGCATTGCGGGCCGTTTAGGTAGGAGCACTCTCTTTTCTTGAAAATTTGTTTTTCTTTTCTTTTCATTTTCATAATATTAGTATTAATTTATAAAATTTTAGATTACTTTTAAATATGGAAAGGTATAGTATTTTTTTCTGCGAAAACTAAAATTCTATAGTAATATAATTAATAAAAACGACCGACAACTATTAAATACTTGTTTGTGATAAGTATTCTCGTCTACTGAGTTTTTTATATGATGCGTCAAGCCTACGCAGCAGAGAAACTGGTCTAACACGGCTGTGGGTCAAGATTAGTGGGAAATTATGACCACGCTCGCCGGAACCGGTCGCGGCCGATGCACCGACACTTACGCAAGCGATATAAAAGTCACCATTATTAAAGTTAAACAGTTTTCAAACAAAAAAACGTCTATTTGTGTCTATGAAGTAATTAAGCGACAGCTAGTTTTAGCAATATTCCGTATACTTTGTTTCTCGACCTAAAAGCGCTTAAGCGCTGAGAATTTTATCGATTGCATCGCCGATAACTTATCAGTGTCTGCGAACTAGGGCACTCTATCTCTAAACATACACATTTTGCGTCTATGTATCTGTGACACACTTCACTATCGTTTTTTTAGTGTCTGATGAGTCTGATTAGATTTTATTGTATTGCAAGTACAAGTGCACAGGACACAGAATATATTAATCAAAAGGCGTCGTTAAAAATATACAAGCTGAACGAAGGAGTATGACGAAGACGACGGCGGCCAGTGCGGCCCTGATTACGGGCACGGGGTCAAAGCCCTCCGCCTCCCGCGCTGCTATCCCATTCTCTCCCCGTCCAACGACAGGACCTTCTACTAAAGCTGACCCGCAATTACCCAAGCATTTAAATAATAAGTCACTAGCGAATTCATTGTCGATATAACATATTAATTTATACGAAACAGAGGTAGTAGAACGCCGATATATTCTAGATATTCGGTTCTATCTCTCGTCTTGAAGATATTACGTAAATATTCCAGTCGATTCCGTGACAATAACAATTAAGTTAATTTGCATGGCAGTGTGTAATTTTTCCGCACAATTCTTTCGCTTCTCTCATACCATTGTCTAATATTACAATTTTTTATTAGATTACAAAAAATAAATTTAAAAAATGACTTAAATAAAGTCATTATTTGGCTCGTAAAACAGTATCGGAATAAACGTAATCGTAGTGCCAATTCCAAGTATTACAGCGGAAGTGAATCAACCGTCTCAGAGTAACGCTAAGACAGTGCAGTACTACCACTTTGGCAAACGAAGCACGTGGCAATAACAAGCTACGCTGCATCCGGGTTTGTCACAACACCAAATGCGATGAATATGAGACCGATGGAATAATTTTTAAATAATTTCTTAATAACATGTCATATAAAAAGTCAAAATCTTATCCGTGATAGATGATGACATTGAATGGTATGAATGAATAGATTATACCAAGCATTAATGTCAGAAGATGTTACCATAAGATTCGAAATTGTATCGTTGATGCATTAGAGGATGCAGATTTTTCTTATATATCAAAAAACAATAAAAAATATGCAATAAAATAGCGACCTTTACGTTCACGAGATCGACCCCCGACCATTAGAATGTCTAAAGCAGTCCTCTATAGAACGTTAACTACAGTAATAGCGATCTCTTCTAGATAACATTTTTGGGACTGAAGCGGGGTTCAATTATCTTACGTAAAACGGTTATGAATAGTACACACCTGGACGTAAAGAGGGCACCACTCGGTCATAAGCCTACAAACCAGTTTCGTTTGATGAGTTTCAATAAAGTTACTCTCGCTCGAGACTCACAGGAAGCTCAAATATAAAATAATGCTTTTATATTTCTGCATTAGATTTTCACCATTCAATCTGTTTCTTCGTAAGTTCTCATAGAGATAGCCGGTCACAAAGTAAACACTGTCGTGTCTTATATAATAACACGAACCCCACAATCCTACCTTTTCAATAGCTCCGAAACAGCAGTAAATACTAGAGACATCGATTAGGAGGCGCAATTTCTTGGCAGGAATCACATCAATTTACTTTTTTAACATTTCATGCTTTTAATAAACTTTATTCCAAGAATCCCAGCACTGATTCGGCAACGTTTAAATGCGACGAGTATTCGGGATTCCCCAAATCTCGTTTCTGTTTACTTGAATTTTATATTCAGAGATGAGATTTGGGATCATAGTATAACCTTAACAATTACATAGTATATTTATATATGTGTATATATATATATATATATATATACAGTCGTGGTCAACTAATTAGGGACACTCTCTAGTTAATCCAAATTGTGAATTTATTTTTTATTTTCCAACGAGTCTAAACAATATTCCACATCTTTTACATGTAAGTATAATTAGTCATTTATGTGCCTAATTATACAAACAATAACAACTTCTTAAACATTAAACCTCTTTACAGTATAGCTGATAGATGATCACAGTGCTATTTGTTCAAAGAATGCTGGCTGGCCATTTAATTAGGGACACTGAGATATTGCGTTCTAGTTTCAAAATCTGAATCTCAATTATTATTTTCTTTCTTCTCCTATTCTTTGTGGTAGTTTTGGCGGCAATCTAGATTTGTAATTTCAAGTTTTGAGAGTTATTTTGAAGATCAATGGGCAAAAATAAAAGTTGCGATGCAACACTACGAAAAATTATCATGAAGTTTGTCGAGCGTGGTTGGTCATACCGAAGGATAGCAGGATATTTAAATTGTTCAAAAACTATGGTATGCAATGCAGTGCAACATTTCAGGCGCAATAACACAACTTTAAATGTGCCCAGAAAAAAAAAGATCGAGAAAAACAACTCCGCAAGAAGATAGAATGATAACCAGGTTAGCTAAGAAAGATCCGTTTCTAGGCTCTATTTTAATTAAACATGAAGTGTTTGGGGCAGACGAAAGAGTCAGTGTATCAGCGAGGACAGTTCGACGACGTCTGGTAGAAGCAGGGTTGTTCGGAAGAGTGGCTCGCAAAGTACCGTTGTTAAAGAAAGAGCATAGAAATGCACGTTTGGCGTTTGCACGTAAATATGGACATTGGACCTACGACCAATGGCAACATGTATTATTCTCTGACGAGACCAAGGTTAATTTGATTTCTTCAGATGGAAGGCAATACGTACGGCGTCCTGTAAAAGCGGAAATGAATCCAAGATTCACAAAAAAGCAGGTGAAACATGGCGGAGGAAACATTAAAATGTGGGGATCATTTTCTGGACGTGGAGTGGGACCTGTGAGGAAAGTTCAGGGTAACTTAGACCAACATCAATACAAGGCAATATTAGAAGAAACTATGCTTCCCTATGCTGAGGAACATCTTCCTATTATATGGACTTTTCAGCATGATAACGACCCAAAACATACAGCCCGTTCAGTCAAGTCGTTTCTTAACAGACAGACGGTATCAGTGCTAGATTGGCCAGCAAATAGCCCCGACCTCAACCCAATCGAGCACCTTTGGCACGAAATTAAGAAAAAAGTTGCCATTTATCGTACCACAACTTTAGATGAACTTAATGAAGCTTTTTGTGAGGCATGGGCAAACATTCCTGTTGAAATATGTCAGAAACTGATAATGTCTATGCCACATCGGTGTCAAGCGGTAATTACTAACAAAGGTTTTGCTACTGGGTACTGATTTTACCCGTAATAAAATGAAGTTGTTAAAGAAATTAAAATACTGCAGATTATTAGTTCTGTTTAACTCTATTTTTCATTTTACTTTACTGTTCTTAATTAAATGTCCAGCTACAGAATTGTACCTTAAATTGAATACATGGCTAACCTTTGATATTAAACACTTTTTTATATTTATTTAATCTTTTATTTACAGCCATTTATAGAATAATAATCGGATCAAATTATGCAAATAATAGTTACTGAGAAATCAACAGGGTTTTATATTTATATGTACATAGCCGGTTATTGCTGTCCACTATCTTGAATGTCCTTAATTAGTTGACCACGACTGTATATAACTTTTGGAAAACATTTTAAAGCGAAAAATTATGATTGTGTTCAGTTTAAAAAGGTGAATCAAAGTTTCTACTACCGTGTTGCTGAATCACTGACTAAGATAAATAAGGTTTGTCACATAATGACGATTCTAATCAACGGTTGGTAGGCTCCGGTTGTGGAGCCAACGGACTTTTAGTTTTTTTTTTAAGTAGTAGTAAGAAATTGCTTTGTATCGATGCGCTATCCCAAAACAAAGCGATTGCCAAAGATTATTGACAACTTAATTTTGACATTTATTTAACAAGTGCCACATTAATTTTTTTTAGGTACACCTTTAAAAAAAACCTTTTTTTAAGATTGAAATTTGATCCAAATCGTTAGAAAAGTTTCTAAGATCTAAGAAAAACACTTATGCGTATGTAAAACTTATCCATTTAGAGTTATATCATTAAATTAGATATACCTATATTGATCAATAAGTAATGTTCTTTGCAAAAGCTCGTAATTTATTGCACAATATTTGTTTCTCCCGTTGAGCGATAACGGTTTAAGGGAACATTCCACTGAATGGCTACGGGAAAATTATGAGGTCATTGATCATCTGATTAAAGCGTGCATACAATACACATTTTTACTGCTTTATATAGAGTACTTTTATGCTTTTAGCCATGAATTACAAGCCTAGAAAATCTCGTGGTAAATGCTGAACAGCGACAGGGTAATTCTTCATTACAATATCAATCAATAAATTCTTATTCTCTTTCTTTTTATATATTCTCAAACAGTGTTAAATTAATTAAGTTTTAAATTTCAATGTTTCAGAAGAAAACCTATTGACAATACTAGCACCTACGGTTTTATTATAAAATATGCTACAGTGATGTATGTACATAAATATATTTTTCATTTCGTATGGTTTGTAAAGGTAATGTGTGGTAGGCATGCGTATGAGGCAAGAGACGTTTTTTACTGTCACTAGAAACTTCTTAAAATCAGAGGCGTTTGTTGTTCTCGTGATTATAGGCACTTTTCCGTACATCTAATAAGGGGTCGGCCAACGCATACCGTTTTCGATTTTTTCGATTTTGAAGACTGACAATTACCGTTAGATATTTCTATTTGTGTTGTGACATCTCTTGCTGCCATATAAACTATTGTATAACTAATTAGCTGCTGTATCTGAGCCAGTTTCTAAAAACAATTTACTAACGGCATTGTACTCGTGTAAGAAAGCCAGTTTCATTAAAATATAAATTTTATTGTATCGTATCTCTTTACTTTAAACCAGAAAACGTCTTAGTCTTAAAACCTAAAAATAAGAATGCCTATAAACTTCTTGAAGAATGGAAGACGCGAAGGGGATACTAAAAGCAAAGTAAATGCGAGTAATCTTGTAAATGGTGCCCTACACGAGTCCGGTACCGGATCCGTACCAAAGTCACGCCTAATAACAGTTCATTCAGGCCATGCCTGCACTTTATAACTATTAAAGTAGAATAATTAATGCTGTTGAGATGAGATCACTGCGGTGTATGTGTGGAGTAAGACTGGTTGACAGAAAAAGGAATTTGGGCACTTAGAAAAATATTGATGATCAAACATTTCATACTTGCCCCTGGCCTGGCCTTTGAAAACCTTGATTTGTAAATGCTAGAGATAAATGATAATACATATAATTCATACATAGAAGATTGATAATCTAGCTGGCATAGTTTAAGTATACAAAGAACGTGAATGGAAAGCGTTACTGTAAGCGACTACTATTCACTAGAAAGGCAGAGTGAAAATAAAGTTTTTTAAATATAACAATGACATTAAAACATTCATTTATGTTAACCTATAAAATTCAAACAACAGACGACGATAATGCATCAAGTATGCCATAATATATGTTAGTTGTGAAGTATTTCATAAATAGATATAGATGTACTTATCGTTGGAAAACGATGGATAATGTTTTGATTAGAACAAATATTTGATATTTTAAATAGGTGACCTTTGCTCCGCAGTCAACAACAATATATTTATTAATTTAATCATAAGGCGACACAGACTAAAATAAAACACTAGTACATTACTTTATTTTAACACGTGCAGTATAAACTTAAACAAAAACTTGCGTAAATGTAAAAAACATAGACGTTTAAAATGAACATTGACGTTTAACTTGAACATACTGATCCACATACTTTAATTTTAATACTGTCCCAACATACTTCGGACACTTAAAATTAAACAAATATTTTATGATAAGTTAATATAAACAATACGTGAAATGAGTATTTTACTAATATAAGCACATTACTTTTAGTAATTTCTCGATAAAAAATCAGCATCCAAAGTCCATCCAGTCTAAGATCTATGATAATTTGTAATGAAACATAATTTTAACTAATGGGACAGTCCAAGACGCAATAGTGCTTGCACATAGGTATGACATGGACTCGGAATGAATCTTAACTTTTAACGTTTACCTGGTTTTCGGTCAAACAAGTTCATTGATAGCATCATCACGGTTTATTGACCCCGTATAGACAATCAAGTATACTTTTATACGACCACCCAAGAAAAAAGAGTTTAGTGTTTTCGGGATTCATCTATTCCACTTTAACTTCTAGATGCCTGTACAGATTTGGATGTATTGAAAAAAATACATATTACAGCAAATGTTTGGACATTGTTAGCCTTTCTTAGCAGGATAGTTGTGTTCCTTATTAGTTTCAAATAGAAACTTGTTTTTGAATATAAAATAATAATACGTCATGCACTTACAACAAGTACTAGTAAGGAATGATCAACAGACAAAACAACCAACCAACGTAGGAATGTAAGCTAATAACTGCAAACGTGATAGAGCGTTCTTCTTCAATGAACCGTATTAACGCATATGCTTACTTAATGCTTGGGAGTTATTAAAGTTCTTCTGGTGGGGGGGGGGGAATAATCGTCTTAAATTAAGTAAAAGCTCGTGGTAGATAAATTCAAATGTAAGCTTGTAGTAAAGCAGATTTTAAAATCAAACCGGAAGGTGATGGTTGCAATGTATCAATACGTATCGGTGTGGCAGAATATAAACATCTGTCATGCAGGTGCGAGCCGGGAATAGGGCTTCGTGTGTTGAATGCAGGTGTCGAACTCGTCGGGCGCAAGTCTATTATTATTAAATGCCATTAGAAATAGTTTTTTTTAAATGCTCTGAATATTCGTATGGTATTTGGCATGCATCAAATATTATTTAGTTAGCCAACACGCTTTCAGGCAATATTAATAATGTTCTTCAATTACTAAGTATCGGTTTTAGTGAAGGACATGTTCGGCTTTAAAGTAAAGAAACAACAAAAAATATTTTTTTAATGGATGTTGTGTTTCTTTCACCGCGTAATGGATCAATACGATAAGCCTTGTTCTTTCGCTAGCCACGTTGTGTTAAGTTAGTGTATTTATATTGAACCGGCGTAAGACTAGTTCGCAATAAAAATTGACGTATTTGGCAATTTATTTGACTGATGACTTATGTGAACCGTCGGTGAAGAAATGGGCTCTTAATAAGGAATGTATGTACCTACCTACCCTGCCCTGCCTATCTACCTGAGGTAGCCACACTACTGTGGAACATCAACTACGACTGCACAAGGTATGCTCCTGGCAGGTGTCGCTTTTAGGTAATTGTAAACATCGGTCGTCTATATACGAGAGCTAAGTTCTCTAGAAATCTGATATTCCTATGAGCTTTGAAGGGACCATGTGGACAACCTGATACTTGGGGGGCTTTCGCATCGGTATTGAGACCTGGAAGAGGTACGGACTTTTAAATAACTTTCAAATAACAACGACGCAACATCGACCTGGCATCCTCGCTAATGTGAAGGCATGCTCTTCCTTAGAAACTTCTATTTTCAAATCCTTCAAGACAGGTTAGGTTAGGTTTAGTCTCCTTCCAATTACAGGTACCTATATCTTGGAATTATGGGCCAACATTTATTACTTTGGCTGTCACGATGCATTATATACACATCTAAACCTGAGTCATAGTTTTTAACATAACACGTAAGCCCCATGAGCATAATTATATAGACTAGCTTTTAAGGACATTTTTCTACCCCTCAGCAATTTACAGTACTTTTTCTCTGGATTAAACTTCAACTATTGTGAGTGTATTCATAGCGTTACAATGAATACGATCATTTCCGTTGTTTTTATTTAATCATTACAACCGTTATCTTCGTGTCAAATACCTGACGAAACGTTTTTACGTGCAAACTTATGACTAACTCTAACAGATATTTCATTGCACACTTTTTTTTTAACTTTTTCACAAAAAAAAAAACTTTCATATTGTTAAGATGTCACAAATTTCATTACAATAGCTAAATATTATAGGGTTATAATGAATGAATAAGCGGCTTCGTAAATGGTTTGTAATAACCGAAACCCAAATATAGAGCAGCTATTCCGCTGTTACACATTTCCCTTACGAAATAAATATCTCTTTGCTATAGTCGAGTAAATTGACGTTATGAATAGACGGGGAAATGGTGAGTCTCGCTCCCAGACAGACAGACTTAATACGCTATCCAACAAAGCGTCCTAAATTTTAATAACATTTTTTATAAATAATATGACATGCTGTATATGAATATAGCTTAGTATTGGACATGTCACATTTATCATTATTACATCGAGATATTTCGCACAATCAGTTAACCGAAAACGAAACCGGAGGGCGGACGTACCGCTGCTAACATAAAACTTTAATGACCGAGGGTTAAAAGAGGGCTCCACGTAATCGAGACTGCTTTGTTCTCAGTCAGTAAAAATAAGGCTGGAGTGTTAAGTTTTATAAAACGGCATATGCTACTACCAAACTCGATAAAAGTAAACATTAATCAGATTTACTTCAATCATTTTTCGTTCAAGTGACTATAAAAGATGTCTGAAGGGTTCTTTGTTTAGATACAAAGCATAAAGTAGATGGGAACGCCCGCAAAGGTCGTCGACAGACTGAGATAACAACGTAACAAAAACATTGAAGACAGTCTGTACTTTAATGCTAGTGCGACGCAATAGAGGTACCAAGGTCGTAAGTTAGATTACAAGAATCGACACATCGACGCATTATTTAATGTTCCTCAATATCTATTGTTATCAGGAAGACAATGATATTCACATATATATATATAATTGGTTAAAGAATTTAAAAAAAAAGTATAAGTATACAGTAATGTTTTCTACATTAAAAAAAACTTTTTGCAATTAAAATACACCAAATAGACATCTTGTGGAAATTATTGTAAGAATGTATGATTTTACATTTATAATCATGTTAAAAGCATGTATCATTTTCGTATCGTAATACACTCCGGAGATGTAACTTGTTACATCTATAATTCCTATTCATATACAGTTTTGATTGATAAAGGAATGATAGAATTTGATTAACTGTCCAACTGACCTCAACCCCACTTATAAATACTACACAGCATAATTGCTTTTTCCAATTTAATGGAGCATTTAGAATTATACTCGTATTTACACAAAGTATCTACCTATGTCTGTGTCTAAGAGTTTTTATTTTCAATTTAGAAAGTTTTAAAATATCTTGGACAGTGAAATTTGTAAGCAAGTTGTTAAGCATATAAGGCTTTTTGTCACAACGTGGAATGCATTTTCTTTATGGCTACAGACTACATCAGCAAACTTAAAAAAAACATCAGAACCTGAACAAGCACAGTAAAATTCCTTGCCACACCTTAATCATGAGTTGACAACATTATTAGTAATATTAGGTCCTTACATAATGATATTGGTGTTTTTAGAAATGGTCACTTTCATCTAAAATATCAGGCGTTTGCTTAGGAATTCCAAATTCTAATTTGTTTCAAATTTAGGCATGTATATGTGTTTTCTATTTAGTGATTCATTTGTTTTCACGCCACTTGATTTTTCTTTCACACCGTTCTGTTCACAAAATGAAAAACTTAAAATATCGCTCTATTTAGGAATACAAGTTTCACCTTTGTACCAGCGCTACTGAAACAGCTCGAAGGATTAATGATGTGTATGGGGAAGCTACTGTAATACTGTAAAAGAAAGCACGTTATGTACGTTTTCATTCTTGAAATTTTTACCTACAGAACAAACCCCGTGGATGGCGGAAGACCCTAATTGACAATGAAGAATTAAAGGTGACCGTGAAAGTGGATCCATCGCAAACGACGTCAGAGTTATTTTAATTCACTTGAAACAAATTGGAGAAGCAGTAAAGCACACGCATTGAGTGCTGCGTTACATTACTCAATCATCACAATAAAGAGGGAATATTGAAAACATTCAACAGCCGCGATTGGAATGTCTTCAACACCCACCATACATCCCGGACCTTGCTCCAACAGATTACTACTTTATTAGTAATTTGGACAATTTCTTACAAGAAAAAAAAACAATTCCAATAAGGTAGTCCAAACCGCCTTCAAAGATTTTATTGAAATTGAACCTATCTATAATGGCCTAAATGGCGAAAATGCATAGATAATAATAATATGTTAGTAATTACACATTCTATAAAACCACTATTTCAACCTGAACAAGTTAAATTTATTAAAAACAAAACCCAACTGCATTACAAACTTACCCTTTTTTTTTGCTTGAAAGAACTTATAAGACTTTGACACATTAATTTTGATACATTCCTTATGTAAGAAGCAGATCATAGAATTGATTGATCACATCATGAAATGTGTAGATTGGTACAGATCAGATCATTGAATAATCATCCTTTAACAATATGAACAGCGAAATGCATGAACCATTTTATGGTAATCATAACAAATATTAGTGATCAATTCATGAAATAGTTATATTATCCACTGGTAGAGGTGATGATGTTGTTTAGTTGTGGTACATGATGGCAGCTAATAAATTTTGTTTTGAAAGTGGAGATAGACAGAAAATAAAAGTGCAGTGAAATATCATTACCAAAACTTTAACATTCATAACTTGTAAACTTTTAATATTGTGGAGATTCCAAATTAATGATATACCAAATCTGGATTGATACTTCATTAAACATTGATGTTTTAAACATAGTCAGATTTTATAAAATCATTGATCATAACATGAAATCACCAATTCTATGATATGGGCATGATATACATATAAGAAATAAAGAGATATCTTAGTTTTAACATCCTTGTACATATTATATTTATAATAATAATATGTATTATACATATAATAGTGCATTGATGACACTTTTTAATAACCCCAGTATAAAATAACAATTACAGAATCACACTCAACTCCAAATGGTGGACTTTTGGGCAATAGTATTGTGCCTTATGAATGTAGTAGTTACTTATTGTAAATCCTAAATTCATAATGCACAATACTATTCAACACATTCTTCACCTTTATGCGAGACATCCATGGGAGTATATAAGGAGTAACTACTGTTGTGTATTTCCTCAATGCCATTCAATGCTGTTATTCTAAACCTGTTTCTTTAGTTTTGCTTGCTTGTAATTAAAATTTCTATCGTATTTTTCCTTTTCTGTAATTTAGGAGTAGGTATATAAAAATTAATATTTAAAACAAAAATAGAAAAATAACAGATCACAACCTCTAATATTGGAAAAAGTTTAAATACACAGAATAATAATGTCTTACTTATTCCTTATTATTACATTAGCAAGAAGGAAGGTTATTGACTCTTCTTTGTTCTTGCTTAGGACTATGATTGCTAATGTTTATGAGGTGTCATTTAGCTTAATGTGTGTGTGACATAGGGTATTAAAGTAATATCATCAAAAATATAGAGGGAAAGTTAATGCAATTCGGTTTCATATGTTTCAAATACTTTCACTTGTTCCATAAACAGTTCCTTTAATGTGACATAACCCAGAAAGTAAAGTGGTACAATTTCTTAATATACAGAAGTGTCAGTAATAAAAGCAATTTTAAAAATAAGTTAAGACTGTAAATTTATTTATTCCATAAAAGTTATAATTAAAAAATTTGTTTAGCTTGTTTAAATTAACTGTGGATATTGCAAAAATGTCATATGTAGCTGTTTATTATGTATTAGTTATTATTACCCTATTCTAATGATCCCAGATTAAGATTAAAAGCCATTGCATTTCTTTAGAAAAAAAAAAATACTTTAGACTTCTTGTTCAACATTTGAAATGTAAAAGAATTTTGCTAAAGTCATTACATAGTTAGAAATGCCTTTCCAATGTTTATGCAGCTCTTTATGCATGGTATGATTGATGATTTGCTAGCCAAGTACACAAACCTAAATTGTTGAAAGCATTAGCCTGTGACTAGTCTGATACAGTTATAATTCATTTACTTCCTTTCATTGTTCTTAGTACTGTTAAATAAATTGAAAAAACATATAAATGTAATATAAATTATTTGTACAATAAGTGAGGGTAGAAAATAGTATATAATATTACACGTAAAACGTTTTTACAGAGCAGTTTAGACTGCAAATAAACACAACTTGGAAATGCTTTTTTACTAACTCTTTCGTTTAAATTATTCGTATACTACTCAAGAACTTTTGATAGTACAATACCAATTTTAAAACAAACGAATTAATACGTATATGAAAACCCTACCCAACATTTTAGTGATCGATAATATTGTGACAAAAAACGCATCCTCAGCGTATCTTCCGGTTGCATACGTATGACAAAAACACATGGTGTGCTTTAAGTTTGCAATAATTTATCTGTATCACGATCAAAATCTCTTATTTCGTATGATATGCTACCAAACATAAACAAACAAAAATATGTACCAACACACGTAACATAACATATATGTACATACTAAACCACTTCTATCTCGAACTTAGCATCCACCCATATAACAAAGCATTTTACTTATAACATTCATTGGCATGTAACACAAAATGTTAAAATAAAGGCACCACGTTGTAGACAAAAACTTACCGTTTTACGACCATGATAGAATCCGTCTCCTCGTTTGTGGACCCAATGATTCGAACTATACTTTACAAACGGCACTAGAAATATCGGAAACACCATGAATTTTACTGTATCACTATCAATTCAATTCATGAAATTCACACATCGCTAAAAAGCGATAAACGCACACATCTTCATTATTTCACTAACTTTGAATAATTTACACTCCACTTTGATGAACATCAAAAACCTCATAAACACAAACTAAAACTAAAATGTGTTTTTAGATATTAGTACAACGAACTTCAAGGCAATCTAACGTGCGGACCGAACAGTTCTGAAGTTATAGGGAAAATATTCTTCAGTGTGACCAACATGCCAAACAAAGTTAAAGTTCATAAAAAAATATTGGTGGTAGAAATTGTTATATTATATACAGTTTAAACTTAAATCTAAGTTTTTTGAGAAAAGCAATATTTCATTAATTAAAAATAAATAAAATATGTTTAAGACTGGTCTCTTCAACGACTGGTATTGTAACGACTTTGTGAACTTCACTTTCATATTTTAAAAATCACCGCCTTAACGCTACAGCGCCAGACAGCCGCAAAGAGGTCAACTTAAGCGATAACAGAAAATAACAACTGATATTCTCGATGTTATTTATGGTATACAAGTTACCTAATTAGTGAACGTGCATGTTATTGTCAATTTTATAAATAGTAATAAACAAAAATATATGCATCTGATATATTAGGTAACAAAAGAAGACGAAATATTACTGTAGGTATTATGCTTTTTGAAAAAGAAGATAACTGTCAAATCTGTGTAACTTAACTAAGAAACGTAAATAGAACTAATAGATAGAAATATAGTCTTTGAATTTTAGTGGATCTTTTGTGAGCTGTAATGTTATTGAATCTTTCAATATATTTTATGATTCTCTTCTTTTATTCTATCGTCTATGCTTTCTTGTGGTTAGAATTAGAATGAGTGTGCAGGCACGACCACGATGAATAACAAGTGGCATTAAGAAATGTTGTCATCCTAAAGACAGCTCCTACGGCAGTACTAGAAAACCCTATCAAAAACAATAAGAGAGATTTTATTTTATCCTCCAGGCTTAATCGTATAATCATATTAACCAAAATTGTCCAAAAAAATCAATATATACGAACAGCAAGAAATAAAGCCTTTACATAACTGTAAAGCCACATGGGTGGTTATCAATAATCCCAAATATAATACCCCTAAAGATACTGACAATACTACTAACACATAACCAAAACAATACTACTAACACATAAAAAAGGCACTATTGTTGATGAAAACCTTTGAAAATAGCCAAATCACCACTTAATGTTACATTTACCAATTTATCGCAATTTTTTTTTTATTTACCACACGAAATCTGTTAAATCTGAATCGACAACATATATGGAAATAACAAATATAGAAAACATATAGTCAAAAGTATTTAAGATGGCAACTACTTAGCAGACACATTTACATTACATTTACTTATCATCAAACCTATATAGGTATATATGTACATGTTAGTTACGTATTGAATTTTTTGTTCACTTCTTTTATTTACTTTTAATATTAAATTTTAAAGATATGCAACAAAATCAAAATCACAATTGAAATCAATTGTAGTTGCACTCGTGTTGACTATTCAAAACGCCTCATTCACCTCTTGCTTACATGCATTTATTTGGTAATCTATTATTTATGAGAAGTTTCTGTGTATATTCCATATAATCCTTCAAAAATAATTATTGGTACCCCATTTTTTGTCGAGAACAAGAATATAAACTGTGTTCTCGTTCAGGAATTCAATATTTACATGCCGCGAATTTTAAAAATTAATTCCCGTATTGCAATTCTATTAAGTTTCTTGCTATATTATTTTACTGTTGATGTAAAATTTTATAAATAAAATTAATCAACCATTTAGTTAATTCTTTGTTAAAATTATCGAGTATTATTTAAGGAGTTGAGTTGTTTGCACATTTTAGCTCAAGATATGTTTTCTAGAAACCGTAGCCATGTCTCTAGAACAGTTAATATTATTGATAAATTAGTATCATTTTTATGAGAACGTGTAGTTATAAAAAGCATTGTACTTAGCATGTTTTTATAACATTAAATATTGACGTGACGTTGAACTTTGTAACATAATAATTTATTATGCCATTTTATCAGTAAAAATATAATTGAAAACTATCGAATACTTATTATTATGGTTTAAAAACATCTCATATATAAGAATATGTATAGAGACTCCTAAAAACAAACCAAATAAGCCCAAACTCAAGGGGTTGAGTAGCTATCGAAGAGTTTAACTATCCACCTTCTTCCATCATCAGATGAGGTTAATGTCATCGTTATTACACATGTGTAAAATACGCAAGATAAAAGGAATGTAAAAATGCATGACAGAGGCTAAATAAAGATAGATTATAACTTACCGTCTCAGACGGATTCTTGCACTTTTATCCATCAACAAACTACGTACATAAATAGAATTTACAAGTAGTAAACTTAAGTATGTCTTTGCAGTCTTATTTCTCTCAATGAGTTTGTTTTTTAAATATTTCTTTATTTTTTTTTCCTGTAATTGACAGCGAAAACCCATAATACTGACTCAATTATAAAATTTAATACTGTTCAATTATAAAATTTTATAAAATATATTATTATCTTTTTATCACTAAATAAATTGACTAGAATTTGACCGTTGCGACGTATGCTACGCCTTCGTACTGTGGAGAATAAATTAAACAGCCATAAGCTTAGTTCGGTCGAACAACTCGTGTGGTCATGTCTTGACTTGTCGTTCCTCCGTAGTGCTGCGGCCTGAAAGTTCACTGTTAATAATTACAATATATTTATTTGTAGACTTTGTAGTCAAAAGTATATTCACATTTTATTATATTATATGAATTATTTACTTACCCATTTATGAAGAGTTAGTTTGGCATAGTTAAGATATTTATTCTATGTATCTACACTCGGCTTTCTTTAATGTATGAACAGAGTGCATTTAAATAGGTAAGTTTCTATTGAAATACTATCTTCTCTTGCCGTATGCAATAGTTAGTAAATAAATTATTTTTAAAGTAACTAACTGTAAAAACTACTTAGGTAACAACCTTGGTACGGATACCTAAATTATCAAGTGCAAACAGCTTGACCCACAAAATAGAACACTTATTATAACTACTGAATTTTTTAAAACTTGGGTCTTTTCGGTTTTGCAATTTTATATATTATCATTATTACCTACTAAACCTACCTACCTACCTGTTAAATTACAATCTGGAATCTGGACCGGCAATGGGACAGTCGTTAACAAAACAATTCATGGAGAACATATCCCTAATCACTATGACGATTCAAATGGTAATAACAAGATGAACAACACTACGTACTCTTTTGCAATATAGGTACGTATGCACTCCTTTAAATTATAATCAGCTTTTCAAAACTAGACACAGAAACTGACCGAGTGCACAGTGTGCTGAGCTGTGACGACGCGCTTAGTCATCATTGAGGTAGGACTGACACACCAAAATACATACAACTTGTGGTAGGAAAACGCGTTTTGAACACGTCTCAACAAGTCGAAGCGTCATTATACTCGTTATCATCGCGTGGGTATTGCGATGCAATCATTTGGCAGTAAGTGCGACATATGCGGACCGCATTGCACACTGCTACTTATTGTCAAGTAAAAGTTACGTATTTAGGTTTGAATAATAGTTTGGGTACCTACTTCAGTATACCTAGAATAGAAGATATACGCGACGAAAGGCTTTGAAGCCTCTACATACCATACTATAACTTAGCCACCATTATGTAATATTATGTTTTAGCTTGATGTTTTCTACTCTATATACCTACCTATATATATATATATTAAAGGATTAAATCCTGTATCGCGGGGGACTTTACAAACATTCAAATAACGGACACCAACACACACATCCAGATTTCCTGAATAAATATACTATCCAACCCAATAATTCTCAAATGAGACTGGTACTTTCAGATGTTAGCCCTAAACAAAAAAAAACAGTTTAGCAATATTGTTAGTAAAACTAACAAACTAATTACTTACAAGACGGGAAAATATCCTCATGATCACAAAATAAGCATAAGTAACAATCTAAGTAGAATAGAAATAAACTAAATTTCTACGTGTAAGAGCCAGGCCATTTTGTTTTTTTTTTTATTTTTTATTATATAAACCTACTATATTGACCACTTTGTCTGATGGAAAGCAATAAGATGAGTCCAGGAGTGGTGGTCACCATCCTCATTGCATGCCTAGTCAACGCAGCAACGTGACCCTATGGCAGCCTGGTGAGATAGATCGGCACGAGAAAGTAGTAGTATAGTATATAGTAGTATAACAAATATGTGACACCATATATGTCTAGCTTTTTTAATACTGAGTCACAACTGCCTTTTTGCCAAGGTATTTTCCCAAAGAAGATCTAAGTCCCTGGAAGGTACTGGGACGGTTATTCAGCATAAAATGTCTTGCTAAACGGCTTGTTTGAAAACATATGTACCTTTTGAATGACAATATAGCATCGCATTATTGTATGTTTGATGTTATGAGGGTCAGACGAGCAGATGGGTCACCTGTGAAACCCATAACTTAGTTATGGATTAGAGACTTATAATACGATGAGTGGAAATCCTACTACAAATTGTAATCTGACAGCAGGTTGCTTTGGACACAGATACATGCACACACACACACACACACACACACACACACACACACACACACACACACATACGCGCGCGCGCGCGCGCGCGCATACATACACGCACACACGCTACAGGAGTCTCCACGTTACATGCCTCGCTATACTTACATTTATATACTTTGTAAGACACGTTTTTCAGGTAAGAAGCGCAATCCTTGAAAATGTATGTGAGAAGAAATGTCAACCTTTTTACATCTGCTTAGTATTTTTTTTAAGCCATTTGGTAGTTTAAATGCTTTTACATATTCAAATCTGCAAACAGACATCCCTAACACTCCTAAAACATATAACAATTATTTACTCCTATGGCTTATAAAATAAAAGATGTTGTATATACTCATAATGTTTTATTACTGACCTTGCTACAAAAATAAAACCATAAATACTATAGATATGCATATACATCAGCAAAACGTACATATATGTATTATGTACACTAAATGAAAGCTAATAACACTTCTCAACACATCACATAAAAACTAGCTCACTACTGTAAAAAAATAAATTAACTCAGTCTATTATGTAGTACTTTCTGGAAGTATCGTTATTTAATTTAAAGTACAAAGTCGAAAAGAGAACTTTATCCCAATGTAACATTTTTCAGGGTTATGCAGAGTCGCAGATTCTCGTTGACGTAGGGTAGGACCAGCTCACATCTTACCGTGGGTGTCGTAAAGGGTGACTAAACGATCGGACTGTGATCAGACAGTATATAAAATATAGTCCGATGTATTATACCGTCCGTAGGTATATTGTACCGTCATACAGTGCCCGCATGACGGCAATAGGCTCGCCCCCTATTACATAAGTGGGAGTAAATTGTGGTTGGCAAAAAGACGGCGTTTGCAATGTTCTTCGTGTGTACCGCTGGTTTAATTCGCTGTTATTTTCCATTCTTTTCGTCTTAGAGTGTATTTCAACTTAACAGCGAGTATACCTGTCAAGGGTTAACCTAAATAAATAAAAAAATCATAGTAACTAACACTCTTATAATATTAATACAACGTTAAACATTTCTCCTGAGATCTAGACAGTTTTTATTTTAATGTATATTTAAATTTTTCATACCAATGTACATAATTATGTTTGTTAGTTGTTAATTTTACATCCGAATGTCCTTACCTTTACTGTTGTTGAATTATTTGTTTTTAGAATCCGAAACTAAAGTTTTAGCTAACAGACGCTAAATTACAAATTTCTAAATTAGTTTTCCTTCTAATGGCTTATTTCATTGGCATGTCTGAACGATGATAATAATACATCGTGGTTGTCACCATTTAATCAATCACACGCCATCCTTAACATTTTTAAAACTTAAAACTATTAATTTCTTATACATATTAAGTTCAAGCTGCAAGCAGTTATTTCAAGCTTATGTCGACTTAAGCAGTGAGCACGGTGTAACTTTGACTGTATACTAAACCTAAAGAGCTTAAGGGACCTTAACGGGCCGGGCCTGTTAAATATGTAATTTTAAGTAGTACTCGATCACACCAATTTATCAATTCGGTTAAATGCAGATACATTATATATTTTACACACTGGTCGACAAAACATCTGTAACCTTTCAATATATTTAGTACTCTTCGTAATCATAATAGTCATCATCTTGTCCGCCATTTTGTAGCATGGCCGCCAGTGAGAGTTCGTCGCCGGCGTCTGTGGGCTCAGGTTCGGGCTCGAGGTCTTCTTCGTAATCTTCGGCTCCATCTGTATTAGTAATGAAAGTATACATTATATACATTACTAATTAAATTGCTCGCTTGGTTCGCTCTGTCGTACTAAATGCTAAATTGAATATCAAGTTAGAATTTTTTATCTGGCAATACTTGGAGTTGTAAGAAATTCTCCGAAATTAGTATAATCGCCGAAAAACTTTGATTTCTATATAAGCCCACCATAATGATTCCACATTGCCTAATGTAAAGCAATAAGTGGAGTCATAAGAGTGGTGGTCACCATCCTCATTGCAAGTGTAGTCAATGCAGCATGATGACCCACACTATGGCGGCCTGGTGAGATGCTTTTACACGCCCCGCTTAAAAGACCCTAGATCAAAGTGGGAAGGAAACACGTGCGCTGCTAATGAATTCTAGGCTTTCACCGATCAGCACAGGAAAGAAGAGCCGAACCGTTTAATTAGAGATCGTATATTTTCCACTCTCAAACGGTGACTCCTCAGGCCAGCACGTATTATCATGTAGAGAAAGGTAGAAGGTCAGACCAATTGGAAGAGATCGTCAGAACACTCTCCGTGATGTAGGACTGCCATAGAGGCGACATCTCTTCGCAACTGCAGAGGCACAAGAGATTGGGTGACGTCGTAAAGAAAATACTACATAAGATACATTATTTACGTGTTAGATAAGTAGTAAGTTGTGGGATTTCGTAAGACAAGAGTTACTTACGGGTTAAAACGGTAGTAAGTGACAACAAAGGGAAAATAAACTGATATCTGAACAATATTAACAAAGTCGACAATGGCATGACAGTCCCCTAAAATTGCAAGCGGTCATAACCGACTCAAATCAGGTTGTTTGACGCCGACGTACAGTACTAATACTGCGGCCAAACACTCACACGCATTATAAGAAGGCTACATAAAAGAGTTCTAAATACCTAGTTGCAAATAAGGCAATGTCACAGAGCTGTTCTACTAAGACTAAATGAGAAATATCAGTCTTAAAGTAAAAGATAGTAAGATACCGTTAGGTGTAGCCGGTGTGGCGGGCGCGGGTGTGGCGGGTGTGCGGGGCGCGGGGCTCGCAGGCACTGAGGGTGTGGTCTTCTTCTTGCGCTTCCGAGGTACTGGGGATGCTGGCACTGGTGCTGTAGCTGTTGCGGGCACTGGCCTGAAATAGAAATGTAAGAGTGAGAATCTTATGATTCCTACATCAAGAAAAAACACAAGCAACACAAATGTTTTGTATTAATACTGCCTGGTTTATTACCCGACTGCTCAAAAAGGAGGGTAATGTTTTTATAGTGTATACATGTTTGTAAGTATGGGTGAGTACAAAATAAAAATGTTCCTTTATATTTGATATTTTCTTATACTATTAGCGGATACCTGAGAATAGTTTCGTTGTTTTATAATTAAAAATATTAATTCAAACTTCAACTTTAATGGTAGTTGCAACTTGTGTGAAGGAGATAGACAAGAAGAGAAAAGATAAGACAAAAAAAAGTTAAAGAGTTTTTTTAAGTATTTTTTAACTGAAACATATTTTTGGCCTCTTGCATTGCTAACGCTTTATTAAACTTTATTATAAAAACAATGTATTACGAAATTGTATATCTTAAAAAAAATTACAGAAAAGACTGCATACCATTATTATCAATTTAGATATTACTACATTATAAAACCAAAATCTGTTAGGGCTGCCGAACGACTAATAAATTGACATTGATAAAAGTAGATAACCGACTTTAATGCATAAATAATAATTAAGTGAAGAGTAAACTAAAAAAGTTTTTATTTTACTATTTTCTGTACCACTGGAAAGTCACTGGATTGTTTTTTGATTTAAAAACAAAACTACTGAACCGATTTTGGTTAAATTTCGAATGGACCCAGTAAATCACGGAGTTATGAGTTAAAAAATGTAAAAAAAGGACAACAACTGAATTTACAACTTTCCTTTTTTCTTGTAGTCGGTTAATACACCTTTAAACATTGTTATAAAGACATTCAATAGCTAAACCACCTTCGCTACATACATAGAAGACGAAGAGGACCGCTAGTTTTTAATATGAGGACTTACTCAGGTACAATGGCAGTCTCCTTGGGTGTCGCGGGTGCAGGCAGCGGAGTGCCCGGCTGATCCAAACTCTTGAGAATATCATAATTTATTTTGGAACTGATTTTTTTCTCGGCAATCATTTTGCCAATGGCCTCACCAGCTGTAGAAGCGTTGCAAGGGACTCGTTTCTTGTACGAGCCCCGAACTTTACGCTTACGATCTTTATTTTCCTCCTTCTCTCTGGCTCGTATTTCTTCTTTTACTAAAACATTTACAACCACAAATTAACATTACATTATGGTAGATGACTCTCAATATTTTTTTTTAATTTATTTATCACGAACAAGAATGTGTATTAGCATTGGAAAAACTCTGCGGTTTGTAATTAATGCTCAGCGTTTTTATACGTCTCTAGTAACAGAGTTCATTTATAACAAAATATAATAATTATTTAGTGAAACTTTTATAAGAGACATTGTTCTTGAGAAAAAATAAAAGATTAAATTTGAAACAAGCATCTTACATGGACATAAAAAAAAATAAGAAAATTGTTTGTCGCGTTTTTGGCGGAAATATAAGTTTACATAATAATATACTTACTTACATACTTCGCATTTTGTTGATAAATCATGAAAAAAATTAGTTTAGCTAAATTAGGAGCTTTTAATCACAATCAAATTACATATAATAGGTAAGGTAGGAACAGTATTTTTTTATGGACAAAAGTGATGAGGGGAGAGGAAAGAGAGGAGAGGGTGAGGGGAAGGGGGGACTTGGGCCTCCGGAAACCTCATTCATTTCGGGGAAATGCAACACAAACGTTTTAAACAATCAGTTTTCTGTGAGGCCGTGGTATCGCACCGGTCGAGCCGGCCCATTCGTGCCTAAGCATGGCTCTACCACTGTTAATAAGGTACAGATAAATGTCATCTTCTGTACCTCAGCAAACAAACAAACATACTTTCGCATTTATAATATTACTATCTTCCGCCCGCGGCCTTGCCTGGGTGGTAAGGCGGCAACAGTGTGGGTCACCATGCTGCATTGACTACACTTGCAATAAGGATAGTGACTCCCACTCTTAGACTCCACTTGTTGCTTTCCGTCAGGCAGAGTGGAGTCATTATGGTAGGCTAACAAATAAAAAGAAAAAAAATGTAACCTGTTCAGTCGTTTCACGGTGAACACAGATAAATAGATAGTTTAGTAACTTTCTCATTTATAATATTAGTGTAGAAGTACAGATTAGACAATCGTATTACAAAATGTTGTGAAATAGACATTATCGATGACAAATCCTTTGATTAACTGCTAAAACATTGCATGCCAAGTTCGTGCACTCAAGCAAGCTACTAAATTACTTACTTTTCTGTTCCTTTAAATATCCAGCATTGACCTTATTCCACAGTAAGGCCTTATGTTTCACTTCATCTTCAGTCATGATAAGAGAACTGATATAATCTTCATCTTTCTGCTCTAGTATTAAGTCGTCGGCATTATGAAGGTCCTTGGTGAACTGTTTCGGTTCTGGCTTCACGAATTTGTCCTTTTCATCCTGCTGGCCTAAACCTATTACAGCTAAGTCGGGACCTGAAAGTACCAGAATAAATAATTATAATATATTGTTACACAATACGACTGTCAAAAACGGCGTGTGATGTTTTCAATGTATTTCATTTTTGTTTATTCGTTTCTTTATTCGACTACTAGTTTTTACCCACGGCTTCGCTCGCATTGGATCCCTTAAATGTAGATGGCGTTGAAGTTGCTGGATTTTTATTTCTTTTGACAAACATATCTGCCAATTTTTTTTTCTACCCCCTCTAAAAAAAAGCATCATATGTCCTTCCTAATACCTTTGAGAATATGTGTAAAAAGTTTTATGATAATCGATTGAGTAGTTTCGGCATGAAAGTGTAACAAATAAACTTACATTCATATTTATAATATTAGTAGGGATAATTTCGAAACGCCTGAACAGATTCAGATTGTTAGAATCATTTAATCATCAGGAGTGACTGGCTGTATTACAAACATACACTCACGCCGGTGTCCTTGAAGAGGTGGACAGAGGCGTATATAACGCCCACAATTTGCTAATTTAGACCCACTCACGTAATAGGGGGCAAGCTAATTGCCGTCGTCCGGGCACTTAAGGGAATCAGATGCGAAAATTTGGGGTGTAGTGACATTAAATCCAGGATAGGAAGGGGAAGAAAGAGATGTTATACATATGGATTGGGGGTTAAGCAATAACTCAAGTAAGTCAGGGTCGCGTACATATAACTCGATCTGCCTGGTAACGGGCAGTCCAAACCTGACTTTATTATTTTTCAAAATTTCAATATGGCTGTGAAATGGCGACATTTTCAAAAGCAAATATATTTTTCCTCATTTCTGATTTTGTCACGGTAGTCGTGTTTTAAATAGTAACTTATTTACTACATTTAATTCTATGAAACAAGTTTTTTAGCCTGTAATAATTGCCGTCTAATAAACGCATGTTGAAGGGGAAACCGACAAACCATGATGACAGAATCTTGTTAGAATTGGGCAAACACTCTTTTTTACAAGAATAAGACAAGACAAGACAAGACAACAAGACCCCGCCTACTCCGACCCGGTGATCTAGTAATATATACACATTCAAGTCTGTAATGTTTTAAAGAAAAGGCAGGCCAGAATTACCCGAATCCAGCGGGATAGTATCAAAAGTTTGATGACAAGATATGATGATGACGATGATGAGGTATATAAGGATAAAAGCGAGTGGCGTATTGTATCTACCTACCCCGAAGGGAGAAAACGTCAGCTTATGTATGTATATATTAAAGAAAAATAGTGACTTTGTGAATCTAATTAAATAAATACAAATACATATATGGTATATTTCTATAAGAAGATACACACCAAGTCCTTTTTCGAGTTTGAAATTATTCTTAAATTCATCTTTAGGCTGAACATCAGAAGCAAGCTCTCCGATAAGGTCCAATGCATCTTCTGCTGCAAACCGCGATGCTTCAGCATCCTCCAAACTGTTTTCCTCTACAAAAAAGTGTGATTTATATTGATAGTATGAGATAGATACTAGTGTTGTTTTAAACTACAATGTTCATAAGTAAGATATAGACAGGACCCCCTCCCTGCCAAATGGCACGACCTAAAGAAGATAGCTGGGGTAGACTGGATGCGGAAGGAGGAGGACCGGGTGCTATGGCGTACATTGGGGGTGGCCTATGGTTAGCACTGGATTGCAATAGGCTAATTGATAGTTTGATTGATTTTAAATATAAAAACATCTATCCATCCAAAAGCAGAAACTTTTTAGTTTATAGTTATTTAGTAAGATAGGTAAACATCCAATAGATTGCTCATTTTTAGTAGAAACGTAATTATATTAACACTGATCACTGGATTCAACATACAGCCTAGATATCGTCGGTCGGTTAAAAACGTTATTTAAATATTCATCATTACCTATTATTACTATACAAGAGTATAATTATTAAATCCATGACAATTATTTACAGGTCAGATGCTATTCGTTTCTGCTACAAGCAAGGAACCGGACTGGAGCAGATTGAGGATCGTGATTCGCATTTTATCAGCATAGCAGCATAGTGTATCATTCATTAACAATAATCGCCTGCAACCTTCGTAGTTTATTTTTTTGTTGAAACAAAACTCGTTACAAATAATAACTACGAGATATGTACATGCAATCGTCCTTTGCGTAACGACTGATATTTGCTCTACAAATTGTTGTTACTAGAAGGTAATTAAATTTAAATTAGCTAAGATAACGAAAGTGTATACGAAATATTATCAATACAAACAAGGAGTGGTGGAACCTATGTTTAGATGTTATTTACAACTGAAACCGATATTCCATGGAAATTCGGCATAAGATATATATTTTTTTTGTATGTTCACTTTACCTTTTTAGCTTCGTAATTACGTATTTGAACACGCATGTTTTTGTACTTATCACTTATTTTTTATGGCACTTAAGTAAGTATACAGGGGTGTATAAAATAATAAAAATATTATTTTGACTTTTTATTGTTGAACTACCTGACACTCTCAAAGTATGAGTGAGTAACTTCGACCATGGCATGGCATTGGGTCACCCCAATCAAACGTTTGGTAGGTACTTATTAAAGTTGAACAGCCTGAACAAACAAAATATACCGCTTTATATGTAAATATTGACAAAGAGCAATCATTTTATTTAAGATTCTTTTGTAGTATTTCCTCTCAAGTTGACCTCTCAGAATTTACTTTCGTAGTAAAGTAACAGTATATTTTTTAAGTACCTACCAACCAACGTCGGTTATATTGTTTCTTCCGGCAGGCGGCAATCGATACATTAACTTGGGTTTTCTGGTTATTATTTAAAATATAAATTCGCTGCACGCAGTGCTGTATTCTGACAATTGACTCTCAGTGTTGTGTATTATGTTAGGTTGTTCATTGACTACAGAATGTGTGGTGTTTGCTATAACAGGAACTTTCACGTAAGTACTGAATTTTTATTTTTAAATATAATTAAGCTTTAATAGTTCATATTTCAATTCCGGGCCGGATACCCCTCGCGATTATATAGGCTTAAGTTATATAGGGTTGCCAACACGCTAAAGACTCATATGTTGTACGACTATTTATAAGCCACTATCACTAGGGTTATCAAGCTTACTATAGACAATACAATAAATTATAGAAAACAATACCATAGGCGAATATATTTAACTTGGTTTAATTAAAAAACTTATTGGTTTTAAAGCTATTTATTCGCCGTTAGTTTTGAAGCAGCATCCGAGAGCAGTAAAATATTTTAACGAAAATATTAAATATTATTTCTTCAACACTATAACAACATAACACCTACTCAGACCGAAATAGTTGGTAAGTTTTACGTATGGCAATCTAACTATTTTGTCATCAGACAGGGCTCGGTTCGTTCTAAGTTCTAGTATAGGATTATTATTATTCATATATATATATGTGCGTATGTATTATTGTATATACTATATGTGTGTTTGCATTCATTCAAATATGTATATTTATTTAGTTATATAAAATCTACAATATTGTACACCTCAGCTACCCACTCTCTCTTGACACTAAATCCATCCTAAGGTTGTCTGGTAGAGATCGCTTTTAGCGATAAGACCGCCCATTGTACGTTAATGTTTGTAACTAAGATCTATTGTAATTCCTAAAGTGTACAATAAAGAATATTCTAATCTAATCTAATCTATAGGACTATTTTCTTTTTTCTTCAGAACCAACTACCTTTACAAACATTCAATCAACGGACACAAAGAATACAAAGACCCGGGACAGCTATTTGTGGATCCAACAAATTTTTGCCCGTTGTGGGAATCGAACCCACGACCTCCGGTTCAGCAGTCAGGGTCTCTAACCGCTAGACTAACAAGGTCATAAAATTCTTGACGCTATTCTAATATTCTTGACTGCACGGATGGCGTGGTGCTTCAGTGGTCACCTCGCTACGGTTCTCGTTCGATCGCCACACGGGACAACGCTTTGTGTAAAACCTAAAATTGTTGTTCTGAGTGCGGGTGTTCTTTGTGTCCGTTGTGTGAATGTAACGCGGTGCAGGAATTAATCCTAATACGGAGAAGTCTTTAAAAAAATGTATGTATTCACTCGGCTCCTTCCCTTATTAGTATATTTTGAGGTTTACCTCGTACGGCACTCAAATCATGAAGGTTACAATTGTACATATTTATAAGAAGTGTTTTTATTGTGTTGGTACAACGGAAATGAATAGGTACTTCCTGTTTAAAATTATAATTTTTTTTTTCATTTTTTTTGTATAAGTCTGAAATATACTTATTCTAAGCTTGGCTCATCTCATGTCGCAGTCAGTTTCATTTCAATACCATTTGACTTAAAAAAAAAACATCAAGACTCAACACAAACTTGTAACTGTGAGCCCGAGAGGTTGCACTTAAAGGCATTTAAAGATGAATAAAAATGGATACAAAAACAGACACATAATATAAATAATAAGTGCAGAGGTACTGGTGCGAAACTTTAATTACTTACCTTTAAAAAAATCGGACATCTATACCGAAATATTCCTACCGCACATTTAGTAGCATATATCTACATTAAACAAACGTTCGTTCACATATATTTATATTATATTTTACGGTATTGCATTTTTTTTAAATAAGTGTTTAACCAAATTTTTTAGCTATTATTAGCCCCACAAAGTAAATTAAAATTACTTATTTACTAAATTCTGACAAATCTGATAGGACGTTTAATATAGCACTAACGTAATCAAATAACATTAATCAGCATTTCCACAGTATTCATGAATGTATCCGACATCACATATAGTCTTAATAAAAAGAATTTAAATTAAATAAACTGTACCCAACCAATCATCTTCGTCCGATGAACTTAATACTCATTGAGTAGTATTAATGTCAACAACCGTCATTGCCGTGATACGTTCAACCGTGATTATACACACCTTATCTTTACTAAAAGCTTTAGGGAAGGGTTTGGGAGGGGGCTTAGTAGGGATAAGTGTCAGAACACGTGTGTGCTACACCACGATAATGAGGATAAGGAGATGGGAAAGAGGAAAGGGGGGTGAGTGGGAAGAAACAGAAGAGGGGGTGTTGAGCCTCCGGAAACCTCACAATTTTCGAGGAAATGCAACGCAAGCTTGGCTTCACAGCCGTTTTTCGGTAAAGCCGTGGCAACTGTCGAGCCAGCCCAGTCGTGCCTTATGCTATGCCACTGCTAAAACTTGTTTAGTCGCTTGCGACAATCCGTTAGGGTACCGGGCCGAGGGTTACTCTCTGTATAATTCATAAACGCGTCAATATATAGAAGAAAAGCTTTATAAAAAAAATACTCGTCAGCGTTCAAATTTAAACTATGTTTTTTTTTATAAAAAAGGAAACTATAGGCAATATCAAAACGAGAGATTTCCTCTTGCATTTATAATTATGAAATCTTTCTATATTTTAAATGAAGTCCTACGTAGTAATTTTACCTAGTTTACATTTAATATTATACGTTATCAATGCCTGTTGGTAGCCCATTGGTTGTTGTCACCGTAAAATATAACATTACCATTGCTTTCTGTGCTTCACAATATTTTTATCTGTGAATCGTCGCTCTAAGCCAAAAATGGAAAAATCAGAAATACGCACCGTGATTAAAAACTTTTTACTGAAAAAACCTACCAAAGACATTTTTAATGAAATTTCAAGTACTTTTGAAGCTCATGCTTCATCATATTACATGTTTTAATTTTGGTGTTCCCAATTTAAACGTAAAAGATAAAGATCTTCTGATAGACCATAAACATCGGTTAAAGAAGAAAATGTGAAAAGCCGAGGAGGTCAGTACTTAAAGATAGACGTGTAACTATTCGTTAAATAGCTGAAAGTCAAGATTTCTTAAGGGAGTGTACAGTTACTTTCCGACAATTTAAACTTCAGAAAGTTGGTGGCGCGTTAGGTTCCACGAATGTGGACGGAAGTGCAGAAGGATAAGTAGACATTTATAAAAAAATATAGCCATTTTTCAAACAGATACAGCCAAATTTCTGCAACAATTCGTGATCATAGATGAGAAATGGGTACACCACTTTGATTTTGAGATCATAAAACAAAGTAAGGCTTGGAATCGACCCTGTTCCCCGGGTGTAAAAAAATACTGCCTGAGTCTATTAGGACGCTGAAGGAATAATTTTCATTTATTATTAAAAAAAAAGCAACAATTACCGCTCCTTATTATGCAACATTGATGCATAAATAAATTTTATAAATAGGTAATGCAAAATTACGTGAGAAAATTAAGATGAAATAACGAAGAAAGTACGTGCTTGTAACTTTTTCATTTCCGATACTTTAACCTATAAAAACTAACATACCAATTCCTAGACAAGATGTTGAAGTCCCAATGACAGCGGCAACTTTTCTTCGCTTATTTGTGTCCTTCTCTAATTGGATTTCTATCTCTTTCTGTAGTTCCGTCAACTCTTTTTCACCATCTTCTTCATCCATCAACTGAAAATTAAATAACAATAATCTCCTTTACATCGCGCAATAAACATGAATACATTTTTGTTTTATGTTTATTTCTAAATTTATATAAATATACTCATAAATACATACACTCACGCCTGTCTCCCAAGGGGTAGGCAGAGGGATAGAAAGGGAAAGCAAGGTATATTGTTTATACAGATGGATTGGGGAGTATAAGCAATAGTTCAAGCAAGTCAAGGTTGCATACCTATAACTCGTATTAGCTGCTACCGGGAAGTCTGAGTTCTCTATTATATTCGTATATTTATTTTAATGAGAGAGAGAGAGAGAGGGAGGGAGGGAGGGAGGGAGAGAGGGAGAGAGGGAGAGAGGGAGAGAGGGAGAGAGAGAGAGAGAGAGAGAGAGAGAGAGAGAGAGAGAGAGAGAGAGAGAGAGAGAGAGAGAGAGAGAGAGAGAGAGAGCAAAATTTCACCAAAATCGCACCTGTCATATAAAAAATAGTCATATATTCTCTTGATGAGTAGCATTGCTAATTGAGGAGATTTAAAAAATCATCTGTAAAAAGCAAGCTCTTAATGTAACAGTACCTTCTGTAAGCGTTCTTTGTCTCTCTTCCTGGCCGCCCTGAAAGCTGGTGGATCCTGTTCCTCCTCTAAATCGACAGTCATGAATTCCTCAAGTGTGAGTGCGCTCGATGGAGTATCACCGAACTCGAGTAGTCTCTTGCGAAGAGTCGATTCGTGAACTTTTACTATTCGGACAACATCGGCTGGTGTTCGGTTGAATTCGTGAAGTCGAGCAGCTATTAGCAGGGCTAGGGAAATTATATTTAATTTAATTTAAATGATATTTTTCTTAGTTGCCAGGGAATGTCATTCTTACATACAAATAATTTGAAGTTTAAAAAACGTAAAAAAAAATAATTAAACCACGCATTAAAAATGATTAAAGTACTGCGGAAGACTTTACAAAGATAAAAACAAGGGACACAAAGAACACCCAAACTCGGGACAACTAACTACGTATATTAACTACTACTACGATCACACACATTATGAACTCATCAGAACAACGTAATGTTGTTTTTCGAGTTCCTCAGGCCATTCCTTATAAGACCAAACTTATTACCGATGACAGTACTATAGTATTTACGGGTTACTATCAATTGCAGATACAACATGATATGGGCACTAATTTACTAGCTGACTAAAAATGAATTTAAATTAAACTTGCATAATGACTTTTAGAAATAGAAAAAATAAATTAAAAAACTTAGATTTACAGTATAATAATGAACAAATAAAAAAAAATTAGGACTTAATATAGATTAAGAATTTAATTGACAATTTCATATAGAACCAATATGTTCAAAAATTTATCAGTATTCTTATGCCCTTCATATGCTATCACAAAAACCAGCACTTCGACTGTTATAACAGCATACCACGGGGCAGCAGCATAGCATTTTGGGGTAATTAGACGAATGTTGAAAGTATTTATAAAACAAATTTATTTTTAATGAACTCAAAATTGTAGCTCTATCGTCCATATATATAGTATGTTGGAAATATCGCTGATTGTGTGAAAGATATGAGATTATATAATAATATAAAGTAGTAAGAGACACCTTTTAAAAACATCTTGTCCTACGAATAACACAGTATATCTTAATAAGAGCACATTTTTTGCATGGTCTCGAGAATGTATGTATAATAAACTACCGGAGTTTAATACAAACGGAGAGCATAAATATTTTTAAATCCAAAATTAGGCAACGTCTGCTGGAAAAGTGTTATTACTCTGTTGACGAACACTTCAGCGATTATTCAATGTAAAAATGTTGAATGAGTTAAAAGTAATGTAAAAATATTGAATCTAAAATTAATAATGGAAATGTTAAAGAAATATCATTAATGTAAAAATGTGTAATTTACATATTTTATTATTCTTATATTTTAAAAAATGTTGAATTGTTTTATCAATGAACTATTATTTATTACTATTTTTTGTGATATTATGATTACATAACTAGATTGAAAGGATATTTATTATTAGAATTAAAGTGACATAGATACATGGATTATGGTCTTTATAACAATTTAATTAACTTTAAATTATGTTATAATTTTGCATACCGCCTACGGTTATATAATAGATAAACATATCCTGCAAAAAAAATAAATAAATGAAAGCAAAAAAGTGGAGTGGAGTACATATACATATAACTCAGTCGGGTTTTACATTATTAACCGATTTTAAAAATGGAGGAGATTTCTCAATTCGACCGTATATGCGGATAACTTCGTCGTTTATGAACCAATTTTGATTATTCTTTTTTGTTGGAAAGGAGATATCCCAAGGTTGGTACCATGATAAGAAAACCAGGATCTGTTGATGGCATCCCAGAGAAATCGAAATCTTCGAAAAATACTAGGGAGATGGTGTAACCTAATTCAACCTTAACCTTTTTTTGTAACGTGTGAAAACCCCCACGGGTACCGCTTCGAACTCGAACGGACTAAAACCACACGGCTTACGTCATAAAGCCTATAGTCGGGAGTCAGGGTATGCCCTAGAAGGATTACCATTCAACTCCTGACAGACTTTGCCTCCCTGGCAGGACGTCAAGTGCCCAATATGCTGAACCCGGTGGGAGAGTGCTCATTCTCACACGTTCCCTTTCCGCCGTCTCTTTGACAAGCATCACCTCCTCGCAGAATGAGATGGCGGGTGACCAGAAATCTAGTAAGTACAAATATGAGGGCTATCAGAGAAGTCAAAATATGCAAGTTATAATTGGAAACCGTCATAATAATAAAAAAATAAACATAAACTGATAGCAAGCAAATTGTGCATTAAAATAAGTTAGTTGGTGCAGGATGTAGGAAGCAATTATGTATTTTTGAGTACAACATTTAATTGGTAGTTTGTGTACGCTTATAAAGTAGTCTGCGTCACCAAACCATATGTGAGCCGCATTAAATAATACTAAACAATATGACTGCACAAACGGATTTCAATGCAAAAGTTTATCATTATCCTTTGATGTGATGAGATCAATAAAAAAGCGAGGTGAACAGTTCATTGAATAATCAGAGAATTGAATAATCATGAGTCATCTGATCACGGATATCTGGGTGAGAAGGTAAGTAAGATCAATGATTGCATAGTATATATATTTTTTTTTTTTTTTGACGTGTGGAAACCCCATCCGGCCGTCATCCCACCGGGGTTTTCGGTGAAACGGTGTGTCGGAATCGCACCGACTAAAACCACACGGTGTGCCATGCTGCGCTTAAATTAGGAGGAATCCGGGAACAGCTTTAGTAAGACATCCGGACCCCTCCTAGCACTTTGCCCGAAAAAGCGCGGGCACCACCTTCTGGTAACTCTCAACTAGGCAACGTCCAGGCACACCAGGACGTCGTCTCCTCGCTGTTGGCCACTATAGCGGGTGGAGGGAAAACCCGTCCCGACCACCCGCGGCCACACTCAGGGCGGCATGAGGCGCTGGTAAGCGCGCCTCCGCCGGCGGCGAATTGAGTTCGAGTGGAGTCATCCTCCCGGGCCCGCTCCGCCACCTCCTTCTGCGAGATGACCTCCTCGCAGAAGGTTGCGACCGCGGTAAAATTCCTGTCACTACCGGCCATGGAGCGTATGACGGCCGGCAGCGACAGATCCTCTCCAATTACTGCAGTGATGGCCCGACGCTGCGCCGCCCACGCCGGGCAATCCGCGAGCGTATGCTGTGCCGAGTCCTCACTGCAGTCGCAGTGGTGGCAGACGGGACTCAATTCCCTCCTAGCGACCGAGTGCAGGTACTCTCCGAAGCAGCCGTGCCCGGAAAGAAACTGCGTCAGTCGGAAGGAAAGGGTTCCGTGCTGCCGCCCTGCCCACTCGACGATGACCGGCTGGAGCGCCTCCACAGTGGCAAAGCCAGTACGTGGAGCCTCCAGCCGGGACGACCAACGAGCCATAGTAGCTCGGCGAGCGGCCTCACGCAACTCGCGTACCTCTTCCGGCGGGGGCCGATTGCCACTACCCGCCCGGAAATCTGTCGTCCGCCGATAGACTTCGGCAAGCACTTCCGCCTCCAAGTCCCACGGGGGAGTTCCGGCCAACGCGCACGCCGCCTCCGTCGACACGGTGCGGTAACCGCGTATTGCTCTAACCGCCATGACCCTCTGAGGGCGCCAAAGGCGTGCCCTATTCCGGGCTGTCAGAGCTTCTGCCCACACCGGTGCACCGTATAGTGCCATTGACCGGACAACCCCAGTGTACAGCCGTCTTGTTGCGACACTGGGTCCACCCAAGTTGGGCAAAAGTCGCCCAAGAGCAGACGCAGTGCCGACCAACCTTGGAGCCAGCTGCAGAAAGTGCTCGTCGAAGCGCCATCTTCCGTCTAGGATCAGGCCCAGATATCGTATGTGGGCCTGAACCGGTACAAGGATCGAGTTGACCATTATGGAGGCGCCAGGGGGTGGACCTCGACGGGGCCCATGGAATAAAAGGGCCTCCGTCTTATCCAAAGCCACGCGCAACCCTAGCGCCTCGGTGCGCCCGACCACCAGTGAGGCTCCTCTGGTGGCCAGGCGTGCAGCCTTTTGAAAGTTCGACCCCCGGGCTGTGTCCAGAGTGTCATCGGCGTAACAGATTACGCCCAGCCCAGGGGGGAAGTCACCTCGAAGGGCCCAGTCGTACCCCATGTTCCACAGGAGAGGTCCAAGGACAGACCCCTGCGGAATACCGCACGACATGGGCCGGTGACTCAAATTTCCCTCTCGATCCTCGTACACGACGGTACGCTCCTCCAAATAGTCTGCCACCAGCCGCCTCAGGTACTGTGGCACCCTGTGATAATGGAGCGCTTCCCTGATGTAGCTGAATGGCAGACTATTAAAAGCGTTGGCGATGTCCAAAGACACCGCCAACAGCACGCCGCCACAACTCACTACCTCTTCGGTCACGGCCCTCAGGCGCATTACAGCATCGATCGTCAAACGCCCCGCTCGGAAACCAAATTGGGCGTCCGGCAAATCGGGACCAACCTCGCTCAGGTGCCGGACGATGCGGGCAGAGAGGACCCTCTCATACAGTTTACCCGCCTCATCCAGCAGTACGATGGACCTGTAGGCCGCAACCGAATCCGTAGGCCGTCCCGGCTTCCTTAAAAGAACCAGCTTCCCGCTCTTCCAGCAGTCAGGGAAGCGTCCACACGCCAAGCATGCGTCGAACACCCCCCTGAGGTTATCCGCCATGTGGTTGAGAGCTAGGGCCAGTATTCGGGCAGGGATCCCATCTGGCCCTGGGGCGGTGTTCTTGGAGCGGATCCGTGGAACAGCCGCCCCATCTCTGCCTCCGTGACGGGTGGAATATCTTCCTCCTCGAACTCTCCGTCGTCTCCGGCCAAGGGGGCCATCAACGGGGGTGAGTGCTCCACCCGTTGCGGGAATAGGCCCTCAACTCTGATTGCATAGTATAACCAAACCTCAAATCTCCTTCTACCACGGTGGGTGAGCCTTACGCCCTAGATTCTTATACAAGGGACATTACACCATCACTTTTAAATAAGATAGGATAGGTGCCTTACTATCAGTATTTTAACACACTTACTCACTACACTCTTGGTGTTAAAAAAATATAAGTATTCCCGCAGCACATAGCCGCACCATGCTGGACATAGCCCACCCTTAATGAATTCCAAGAAGAACGGTTGGAGACGATCAGTGTCGATCTCCGATCTGCATAACATAGCACATCTAATAAAATGAATACATTCCCGACGGCCTTCTGTCGAAGACCATATACGTAATAGACAAATTATTCATTTGTGAGGCAGTACGGGCCTAAGATATCTATAAAAAAACTTTATACTGAGCAACACCCACGTTAAAGCACAAAAATGTTAAAACTGTTGTTTTCCGGTTCCGCGTATATTGATTGTTTCACGGAACTTTGATTTTAACAAAAATACGTCATTTATATAGAAAGTAATAATTATTATTTTGATACATAGTTGTATCAGGGTAAACCACGTGAAACAACATTTTTGAAAATACATGGAGGAAGTCGGAATAAAATGAATAAATGGTTTTTTATTCATGTCCGGTTTAATTAAAATATATTTGTACATTAAACAACTGCATACATTTTGTAACAATCGTATTCAAATTAAGCGTTACCTGCGTCAAAAGATCATGCCCTTTCACTAGCGAGACGTCTAAAGCCAAGGTTTTCGAGAGGTCAATGTAAAACTAATCAGTGTTTTATAGAAATGATTTATCATCACAAACTACATGGTGGGATAAACGAAGACTTAACTTTTATTTTAGTTGGTACAGCAAGTTACCGACTTTTAAAATTTCTGTAATAATAATTTTAAGTAAATTCTGGCGTGTTTATTTTCGACATTGGTCATTATTTTAGGCACACAATTCCCTCTACCTTCCAAGTTACACGAAAGAGTCGCATCGGTGAGATAAAATATCAATGTGAATTTTTTGTTATACATATTTCATTATTATTAGCGCTCTAAAATTTGAAGAGATACTACCATATCGTAAGATCGAAAGAAAAATAATCAAAAAAATATAATATATATATATTATATAATATATTATATATAATATATAATATATTATATATAATATATAATATATTATAATATATTATATAATATATATACTATCGTCAAACATATCGCAATCATCAGAAATACAGGACCCTCTGAACATATCTCATACACTGGACAGACATCAGACATTCAACACTCTACGGGCAAGAGGAAGGGGAAGAGGACGAGGACGGGGAAGGAGAAGGGCAGCGCCTGACACACACCACACGACAGATACACACTAGTTAGGTTCCTCTCATACAACGAAACTACACATTCAATTTTTATATATTTATTCATACATACCGTTTATAATTAACTTTATTAATTTTTGAACAATAATAGGGACATAAATATCCTTTTTCCCGTAGGTTACGGGACGGGGTATCTATAAAACCGACAAAAGTCGAGATGTTGAAACAGAACTATAATATAATATATAATATATTATAATATATTATATAATATATTATATATAATATATAATATATTATAATATATAATATAATATATATAATATATAATATATTATAATATATTATATAATATATTATATATAATATATAATATATTATATAAATATAATATATATATATATATATATAATAGTATATAATAGTATAGTATAATAGTATAATATATATATATATATATATATATATATATATATATGAAGATGGGAATAAGATGGGAAAATTCGGAGTATATTGAAATAGACAGACAATAGACAGGGAAGTAAAGGGACATTATTTATATATATATATATAAGATAGATAGATAGATTGATTGACATAATATAATAAGCAACAAATAAAAAGGTATAGGTATCTAAATGTATTCTATATACATATACAGAAAATAAATAAAATACTTCTTACACTAATAATAAAGCACAGCTACAAATTATTTTGTGTATAATACTGACTACAATATTCTACACGTATTTGAATAAACTATGTCGGTCACGCAGCGCGTCGCTCCACGCACTGCTAACTTTGTAATTATTCGTAGTCGTACAATCTACATATATAGATGTAAATCTTTATTATACCTAATATATATTTATCGAACAATAACTAAAGAAGATGTTTTTTTAATATAGGTTTTGAATGGCATATGTGTCAACTGCCAATAATTTTATAATTTCTAAGAACTAGTTGTTTAATAAGAACGCAATGATCATAGACGTTTACGGTTGGATAAAGTCAAATTAGATTCTGCAATATAGCAAACATTTTAAAGTTAACTATGTTAACACTTTACAATTTACATTATTTTGAAGGTTATATGTAAAAAATATATATTAAAAGTAAATAAATTCGTATTTCCTTTACCTGCTCCACAAATACCGGACGGCCGTCTACCAGAATGTATGGAATCCCTCTTCATTCTCTGCACAAGTCGCAGAGCTGTCATGCTCACCTCATGTTGTTTCTCCGCAAACTGCAACTGCGACGAGAACCGCAGTATGTATAGACAGGGGTCTGAAATAGAAGAAACAGATTTAAACGCATGAACAATTACTGATGTTTTAGCAGGTTAAATAAGCCGTTCAGTTTTGAATTTCGGGAATACCTATGTGGATTTAAATAGTTAGTTTTCCTTTAGCATAGGATATGTCATGGTTACCAACATAGATCGGTTTTTGACGAACATAGAACTTATTAAGGTATTAAGTAAATTACATTATAATTCGAAAACTTACAGATTTTGACACCTTCGGCTGGACACTAACTGAATAAAGACCCTCTTATCACTGTACCTCTTTAATTGTGTACGAACACGCATCTTACACAATATTTTTTGTACTTAGTTCTCACAATGTTCAACCGTGGGACTGCGAATAAAAGTTTTTATCTTCGGTGTTCCACATTTATACCAGTCGATATTGTTTCCTTACAAAACTACAAAAACGTGTGTCCGGAATAACATATGAGACTTGTTATAGGCTCGTCCTGAATTTATATTTAGTGTTGGCCACATTGTGATAACGTGGATCAAATAAGACTACTACAAGTACTACATGATAGAACTTATAATCGAATGTTGAAGTATATGATCCTTTTATTATTGGTAATTGCTTGCGCTTGGGCGTTTATTGTGTGAAGTGAGGTTGAAGACTGAAGGTGGTACAAGTCTATCTACGAGATTTTTTTTTTTTATACTATAGGGGACAGACGAACAGACGGGTCACCTGATGGTAAGTGACACCGCCGTCCATGGACACTTGGACGCTGGGAGCGGAAAGAAGAGAGGAGGGATGAGGAGACGGAAAAAAGGAAAAAGGAGATGAGGGGAGAGAAAAGGGGGGAGGGGGAATTGGGCCTCCGGAAACCTCACTCAGTTCGGGGAAATGCAACGCAAGCGTTACTTCACAACCGGTTTTCTGTGAGGCCGTGGTATCGCACCGGTCGAGTCGGCCCATTCGTGCCTAAGCATGGCTCTACCACTGATGAGGTTTACTCTACTTTTGAAGGATACGGGATCGTAGTTATCTGGAAAAATAGACGCTGGCAGTGCATTCCAAACCATGGCGACTCAAACTAAAAAGGAGCTGTCAAAGCCTTTATTTCGACCTTTGGTGTATCGAAGATGAAAGGATGGAACCCCAGTCTGCAATCAGTGCACTGATGAGTTAGAAGAGAACCCTCGCGCATTCACAAAATAAATAAATACCAATAAAATCCAATAGATTCCTATAAATATGAAAAGCAGGCAACATTAATACGGTGGTCGAGAGTTTGTAACTCTTCGATGTCCAGAGCTACAAGGTACTTGGTTACCTTCTTTGGCTTGGCCATCCCAAAGGTGAGTGCAGTACTCCATGCAAAATCGAACTTGAGCTATATAGAGATTAATAAACCAAATCGTCTCTGTGTTAGCTTATTAAATTTAGTTTTTTTTATTAAATGATCGATTGAATAATAAATTTTAAAAGAAATCAAAAAAATTAGAAATTGGATCACATAATAATACACTCGTTACATTCGATTTTTTTCACAAATTGGTTGTATTACAGAAGTTATCGAGATGGTCAATGTTTATATGTCAAAATTTGACACAATCATTTTGTAGATAGTCTAATAATTTATCATCAGCATTAGCCTTCACCTTTTGTGTGCAATATAGTAACTTACAGCAACACTAAGAAATACAGACACATATTAGTCATGGATATATACTAATGTTAAATGTTGGCATTCAAAACTTCACACATAATTGACACATCGCTTTCATACTAGCTATTCCCGTCAAATGGTCACGGCTGCGATAAGATAAGATCAGTTTAGCGCGTCCAACAAAAACAGTAAATTTAAAGTTTAGTTTTACCCGAATGCGCTACGAGGTATATAGGATATTTGCTGTCACCCCTGAGAGCCTCAACCATTTAAAGGATTTAGACACACATAGGGTATAACATTTCAAACTCAATTGAACTCCACGCCTTTCTACATATACACTATAATATGATTCAGATAAAATATTGCACCTAGTAATACATGCAATTAGTATAAATTAAAAAACCGGCCAATTGCGAGTCGGACTCGCGCACCAAGGGTTCCGTACAAACCTGTAGGTAGGATTCTATGTCAACGGGAAGTAGCCTTTAGGTTTTGATTGCCTTGCGAGTAGTTGAAAGTTTCAAAATATACGTTATAAATAGTTGTACCTATGCGTTTTTGCATTGAATTCGAAATTTGTTTTTTTTTTCACAGCTTAAAAGCGATTAGACATAAGTATTTGATATGAGTTTCAACTTGATACCTCTACGCATGAGGAAAATGGTAATAAGTATAATTATTTAAAAAAATATATGTGATGTAACTAAAAATTTAAGGTTTTCCAAAATTTTCTTTTATGTGTGCTATAAAACGTTGCTTCATGCCAAATTTCAAGAGTAGACTGGAAGTATCCTTTAAATTCCTGAGAAAAAGATCTTGACGGACAGACAGACGGACAACAAAGGGTTCCATTTTTTCCTTTTGAGGTACGGAACCCTAAAAATGTAATATACCCCTGACGATTTAAATGCGGCTGAATAGATTGTTTTTATTTATACCTAACAACCCCCTCGGTCAAATTTATTTACAAACAGAAAACAAACATCGGTAAATTTAAATATCATGAAAACCCCACAAAACACCTGTCATTTTTGCGTCGGGGGTACCTACACACCGTTCTACTGAAAACCCCGGTAGAGACGGCCCGAGGGAATTTCACCAAGTTAAAAATGCGAAAAGCATGTTCAGCCCTGATTTTTTTTTATGCGATCGGGGGCAAACGAGCAGACGGGTCACCTGATGGTAGGTGACTACCGCCGCCAACAACTCAAGAGTCACAAGTGCGTTGCCGGCCTTTTAGGTAGGAGTACGCTCTTTTCTTGAAGGTTTGAAGGTCGTATCGGTCCGGAAATACGGCAGGCGACAATTCGTTCCATAGGCTGGTTGTGCGAGGCAAAAAACTTCTGGAGAAGGGCACAGTGGTGGAGTGCCAATCGTCCAGGTAATGGGGATGGATATTTTGTCGCGTAGGACGATGGCGGAAACCAGCAGCCGGTATAAGTCCGAACAATTCCTCTGAACACTCCCCATGATACAAGCGATAGAGGATGCAGAGTGAAGCTACATCTCTACGCAACGCCAAGGTGTCAAGTCGATCAGAAATATCTTGGCAGTGGATGATGCCAAAATAATTATTGTACACGTAACACTCCTTAATTGTATTAACTTATTTCTAATTATTATATACTATAATACATATATACTATAGCAGTCCTAGAGCGTATACAGGAAGGATAGTTGGGCGTAGTAAGCGCTTTATGTCTTATTGAGAGTCGGGTCTCGAGGACAGTAAATATTAACGTTACTGACAAAGCGGTTCATAATACAATTGAAGGAAAATAATAAAATTTATCCTTTGTCTTAGATGAAGGGATATGCTAATCAGCATTTAAATGACGAAGACGAACTCGAACTACGGCGACGAACTGAACTTTGGTATTAACTGAAGAATATGAAACGCTTAAAACACTAAAAATGAATATTATACAACATATCTGATCGGTTGGCATTTTTAAGTAAGGAATCTTAGAAAGTTTTTGTAATAGTCATAAATAAAATAGTAATCTTGACGTTCTTAAACCAAATTAATGGCACGAGAAGATATGCATATCATATCAGCTAAAATTAAAATTTGACTTTAACTATCTATAAATTTCAATGTATAGTGAAACCGTACAAAACACTACCCTGCGTGTAAAGTGTGGGAGGTAAAATTTTTGCAATTCAAAAGAAGTAAATTTTATAAATTTACACATTATATTTAATTTAAAATTAAATAAAAGGTCTAAATGACATATAAATGCTGATTAGCATATTCCTTCCTCTAAGACAAAGGATAAACTTAATTATTTTCCTTCAATTGTATTATGTACCGCTTATTATACCTTTGATCCATGTCCGCTGATTTCGGATTCTTCTGACCTGCCCTATTTCCAGGACATCACCATTTGATGAATGTGTGTTCTTTCTTATAAACTTCTCGTTCTGAATCATAACTAAACAATTCCTTAACGGTTGTTGTAGCCATTAAGGAGTTAAAGAGACTGTAATAATAAGCTTTAGTTAGGAAACAAGTGGGTATGCTGATTATGATTTTCATATTCTAGTAGTCTTGACAACCGGTAGTGTTATTATTGCATTTCCTAATATTTCACTTTTGCCCTCAAATATTACAATTAACTTGTTAGTCTGCATTGAAACCTTTCGAAACTGAGCAATAAATTTTTAAATTACCTATTTACCTTCACTTAACTATAAAGCAAGATTGCGATAAGCACATTAAAACAATTCATCGTTTAAAATACTGTAAAGAGAATCTATAAAAAGCAGTCAACTCAAGTCGGACTCGGTTCAAGATTCAACAAAATTGACGATTTTCTGTTCCAAACAAGTTATTTTTAATATTTGTTGTTTTAATAATTGTCGCATATTTGTTAGGTAGTCTCCTAATAAATATGCGACAATTTCAATAGACCAGCTATAATAGCTAATATAATACCAAACCATAATAATTAATTGAGACAGACGCACAGCAGAGCCTTAGAATTGGCATGTTTGGGTACAATGCTGGGCAAGAAATAATGCACATCGACCTCTAGAAGAGACATCGGCTAATTTCGGCTTGGTAGAGCATTGTCCCTTTCGCACACTAAATGTGTTACGTTTTGTCAGTCGTTCGACAAATGCGGTAGAGTACGCTCGCGTCTAGTTCAGAATATATATGTATATATAGAGAGTTGTTAACACCCCCAAATTTAAATTATTTAGAATTCTATTATGGCATCTTTAGGAAAAAGAGGGAAGCCTTTACAATGTCAGTCACGCGAAATTGTCTGCAAAGTGTATAAATATTTTTAATTGAAGCCGACAAATTTAAAAATCATGAAGATAAAGACGTATGTAACTATTTTTAGAAAGTACAATACATTACACACTAAAAGAAAATCTTGGAGTGATGATAAGAAAGAAGGTGTCAAAAAAGCCAATTTCAAAAGGTCAACGTTTGATAATAGTTCATGCGGGAAATGAAAGAGCCTTTTAATGTATAAATCCACGGACACTATAGGTGATTATCACAATGAAATGAATGACGATATCTACGAGAAATGGCTGGTTAATCAATTAATCCTAAACATGCATAGTGATTCTGTTCTAGTTATCGACAACGCACCCTATCACAATAAATATTTTGAAAGACCCACCCTATTCAAACATCATTAAACAGGAAATGATCAACCAGTTAAACAGGCAGGAAATTCCAGTAGACCCAAAATTGACAAAACCCCAGATTTACGGCATAAGGAAAGGTATACATGATTGGGACTGAAAAGTGGAAAAAGGTTTGCGATCATGCAATTAAATGTGAGAATGAATATCGAAGTTTTTAACACTGTCTAGATAGACTGGTCACTGTCTAGATACACTGATAGACTGGTAATAAATACGGCTGATACCGGACTGTGAGTACTTCGTGCGAAAGGGACAACGATCTACAAAGCCGAAATTAGCCGATTGTCCTTTTCTAGAGGTCGATGTACATTATTTCTGGCCCAGTACTGTAAGTAATTTTGAAAAGCCTTTGCAACAGTCTGAATCAAGATTGGATAGTGGTAGTAGTAGATATTGGTTATTATAAGAATTTCAACAACAATCGAACACTTGATTAGAAAATAACATATTACTTACTTTACTGAAATGTCCATAATGTTCAATGTATATTCTTATAAATTAGTATGTATACATTTCATGCAAGAAATTTAAGCTTACTCTTAACACAGTATAAATAATGTTAAAAATAAACCAGCGCAATAGGAAAAAATTAAATCTACGAACATACATATGTATGGTACAATTTGAACCATATCGAAGTTTGTTTAACCTAAAGAATCTCTTTTTTAAAATAAGTACAACTTTTGTTGTACTAAAACCAGGTTTTTTTAAGTAACAAAATGTTGGAATCAAACTGACAAAAACAGAAGGTGTACCATACTGCGCGCCTAATAAAAGAGGAATCCGGGAACAGCCATCCGACAATCAGATCAGACATCCGAAACCGAGTTCTAGGATGCCTTAAGTCCCGTACACATAAAAACTGTTTCCACTGTAATAAGAAGATGGTATAAGTATTTTAATTTTACGTTTTCTTCGAACGAATATACAATTACGAATATACGAATATCAATACCTATTTTGATCATCTATCACCCGAACAAATGTAACGTGTGAGAGCCATACTTAGCACGTATGGGTTGGTTCGACCGGAGTATTACCACGGCATCACAGAAAACTGTTGTTAAACAATTGTAAAAGCATTGTATTTTAGCGAGTGAGTGAAGCTACCGGATCCCCAACCACCTTTCCCACTTTCAGCTCCCCACTTGCCCATTTCATCTTTCATCTCCTCCCTTTCCACTTCTGTCAAAGGAGGACAGAGCGCTTGCGACTTATGAGCTGCAGGTGTCCATGGGCGGCGATAGCTACCCGTCTGTTCGTTTGCCTCCCTATACTAAAAAGATATAATGCATATATGCTGTTTTGCTGTAACCGATCCATAACACTCAATAATATAACATACTTGTACATTCCATAGGTTACTTACGTAAGTATAGTCAGATCTATCGAGGCCAGTATATTTAGATTTACACTACGATATAGACATTTTACATTCATTGAAACCAACATTGGCCCTGAAGTGGGAGGAAAACAATGGTTTTTATTTTATTTTTAGAGTTAATTTATCAAACAGCACGTCAAATAGCCCACAAAGATCTGACTCTATTGTCCAATCTTCTCGGTCTAAAGGTAAGTTGTTAAGTAATCTTCTCCGTGTCGGATATCTCGTAAAATATCGTGGTTTTGTAGTGTATTGATTTATTCCTTGGTAATTTCCTTTTTCAGCATGCGAATTACATGTTCAGCCAAAACAAAGTTTGGTGTGGCGAGTTTTTGGATCGAATTTAGACTATCGATAACGATAGTCTAAATGGGCATGGTTCCCTCGTAACCGTTAATACCCTCAGAAACACGACACGCCATACACGACGTCTCTTAGACAAAAACAAATATCACACAACATTACAATGATTTATATGCCTGCACTGATGGCGTAGCGGTTTAAGTGGTCACCTCGCCACCAAGCTGCCGCGCCTAGTGTTGTGGGTTCGATCCCCGGGGACACAACACTTTGTGTAATCCTCAAATTGTTGTTCTGAGGTGGGTGTTCTTTGTGTCCGTTGTTTGAATGTTTGTAAGTCCCCCGCGACACAGGAATTAATCCTAATGCGGGAGTTGAAAAAAAATTAAAAGAAAAAAAAATATCACTTTTGCATGTGATTGTAATACTAAATGTCAGCATATTTTAGTATGATATATAACAATTTCTATTTAATTTTCGAAGACTCTTGGTGTCCTATATAAAAAGTGTAATGCATCATTGTTTACGAGACTTTCCTAGGGGCTTAGTTATTTTTGGGTTAGAGTGTAAAATTGAAACGATTGTTATATGTATATTATATTATTCTAGTCTAGATTTATTCAGCTCCCTTTATAATAGCATTTCTAGGTATAAAAAACTACACGCGTTTAGCAGAGTAATAACTAAATAAGAGGCACTAACATTAAAGCATGTCGACAAACCACGCACTCATATGCAGTTAGAAATATTAATTTCACAGCATGCTTTGATGAATAATATGAGCAAACCGTGTTCTGTATTGAAGGATGATATATTGATAGTTTGAGATTTAAATCGTGTAACAATTTCATAAATAACATTGAACTTAATTGCAATTGCAAAAGAATGGTTGTATCTCTTTACTTCTTAATATATACAAAAATCGTCTTGAGAACCATGAAAGTACTGTAATATCTATCATTTTCATGTTAAGTTTCAAACATTTTTAGTATCGTAACAAAAATAAAACACTTCTCTGCAAATTGTTTACTACTTTTTACGTATTCTAGACCGACTTCGTTTGTTTTTTTATTTCAGATACTAATTTCGAACTTAACAACGCCATTTGTTTCTTTATTGGATGTCTTATTTCTCCCGTTAGGAATTTTTAAATGATCTTATTCTACTTTAGAAGAATTTATATTACCGTTAGCGTAACTAGATTTTTTAACTTCAACCAACTTGTGAGGAAACACTAAAATCAAAGCATTTTTAATATAATCAATGATTTATGTCATTTACAACTGAAATTATTAATTGAGACAAAAACAAATAAAAACAATATAAGATTTGTAAATAATGCATTTATAATGCACAAATATTTATGAAGCGTTAGAACGATTTCTTTGTAGTTAACGGTGGCACCTATACGGACAAACGTGTTTTATATGAAAACAAAGGCAATCTCGCTCAGCAATAGCATGTATATGGTCTGCTTACAGGCAGCGCAGACGCGACTTGCATGCCAATAGCTCTTTATGCCACCCGCGCTAACCTCATTCGTCGTATGAATATGAGTTGAGAATTAAATAAACATAAAAATTCACATACTTAGGCGATGGCAAGGTACGGCCTTGAGTTGCTTTCAAAATCAAAGTACTTAAAGGTCTCGTGCCAGCACTTGATGAAGGTAAAATAGCCTCCGAAAAGGAATAAAGTATTGATTTCGATAATTTTGACTTAAATTTTAAACGACCCCGTAACTATGACTTTGAATGAATGAGTTGAATGAGTGATTTGAAATATCGGAGGTTTTATTCACAGTTACCATAAAGTGTTTGTGTTTCGTTTTGTAAGATTCTTCTGTTCTTCCTTGCGGAGCTTGAACTTTTTCATACCTCTCCAGATTCAGTTTTTTGTACTAAATAAATATTAGTACTTACTTCTAAAATTATCGTATCAACTGTTTTTACCGTGGTAGAACCATGCTTAGGCACGTATGGGACGCCTCAGCCAGTAGGATACAAGTGTCTCGCCAGAAATACGGTTGTGAAGCAACGATTGCGTTTAATTTCTCATAAAATAGTGAGGTTTCCGGAGGCCCGACTCCCCTTCTCCTCCTTCCTATCTCCTTATCCCCCTCTCCTCTTTCCTATCTCCATATCCCCCTCTCCACATCCCTACAGCCGTAGGGGAAAGAGGATCATCATCACACTCAACGGCGGGCAGCGCCATTGCGACTCTTAAGTTGCAGGTATCCGTGGACGGCTGTTGTCACTGTCCATCAGTTGACCCGTCTGTTCGTCTGTCAAAATATATTATAAAAAAAATCTGGGTACTCTTTTACTACGTTCATTCAAATCTGAATCTGAAAATTTACTTGCAGGTTGTTGTACCTGTAGGTTATTCGACGTAAGCAAAGCCAGTAAAAATATTCACAAAAACATGTGACTTAAAAAGGTTGCAAGTATAATTATTAAAACGTTATTTTGAAATGTTATATACATAGGTCATTTCCACTGTTAAGACGATTTGCGTGTCAAAACATATCAAGCTATGGCGTGTCAAAACATATCAAGCTATTTGGCTATATATACATACATACATTAAAAAATATGACCTCCTCTTTCTTGCGCAGTCGGGAAAAAAATATATTAGTGTTACGATATCTAAACTTCAAATGTTCCATATAATGAAACTCGCAACAAAAGGTCAAGGTGAAATATAGGCGCGCTTCGACTTTGACATAGACACGCTAAATTATATGCCAAATAACCATGCAACAACTATTTGTTGTTAAAAGGTATATGTCAAATCAAATGTTAATACTATTATGAATTCAAGTACGTCGAACAGCACACCCTCAACACAGTCACAATACTTATTGAATCGACGGGCCTGTTTGTTTAATGGTTAGTGACCCTGACTGCTGAACCGACGGAGGTCATGGGTTCGATTCAAACACGGAACCAAAGTTTGTGATCCACAAATTGTTGTCCCGAGTGTTCTTTGTGGCCGTTGATGGAATGCCTGTAAAGGCCCCGCGACACAGGAGTTATGCCTAATACGGGAGACGTATTTAAAAAAAATAGAGTAACAAGAATTGGTGTACACGGTAGCTAAAGAAAATAGGTCTCTGGAAATGTAAACATGATTTCTACTTTATAAGTAGAGATGATTATCATGAAAAACTTAAATATTCTTGCAACTTAAATATTATACGCAGCCTAACACTGCATTATTCGCTGAAAAAGCATCTTCAATGTTAATTTGTTTTTACTTAAGTTATAAAATTGAATGTCATTACAAATACTCTGTTTGATATTTAATCCACTTTTTCAAAACACTGTTTCTGGTGTATTCGTACGCAGATTCATAAACCTTAATTATCAACCTAATTATCGTAAAAATAAAATTGTTGTGGTGCGAGGTTCTGAGCATCGCAGAGGTGAGTTGTTTAATATTGTAGCTTTTAATAATTCTTCAGAGTGGAAACAAAATAATAACACAAAAATTGATATGTATAGTATTTCCTAAACCACGAAGGTTTATAATGAATGCTTAGCGCTTGTCTATAATCACTGTAGATTGATACATCAAATACAAATAAAGTAATTACATTAAAAAGAGATCGTTAAGCTACTAAATAGAGTATAAAAAAAATTGATAAATGAAAAGTAATACAGATAAACAAAACCAAAATGTCGTAATTTTTAATTTAAGAGAAATGGTCGTACTTTCGATTTAAAGTTCATTGGCTTTAGAATATGTCGTAATCCGAATTAGGTAGGTTATTAATAAATCTTGAAATTAAGCAATCGGTTCTTCTTTTATAGTACTTGTATGTATTGTTGTCGCCGCTCAACTGGTTTCGCACACAAGATTTAGAGAAGCGGCCCTCGTATATACAGCGTGTATTTTTTTTAATGTTAAAAGTTTTCTTTTAGTAAAGAGTATTGAAATTGTGTTTGGAGCGGGAGGATATGACAGTTTAAAAAAAACCACTGTCGTAGAGCAGGTTATGGAACTGCTGTTGGACTTTTGCTGGAACGATAGTTCACAGAGGTTTTCGTTGTAGCTTATATATATTATGTGTTAAAAGTATGACAGTAGCTTCTTAGTCCATACTGAATGTAGGATTCAGCCATTGAATCATTTGCCATTGATCGTTGAGCAGAGTGATGTTTGCAAGAAACTGTCTCAGTTTAACAGATCATGTTCTCTATGGTTACCCCAGTTTAGCCTGCTGTCAATAACTAACCATAGATAGGCATGTGTGGTGATGGTTTGTATCATGGTACAGTTACACTGATCGTGTAATGACATTTTCAAGCAGTTTTAGTTGTGCGCAAGCATGTCTTTAAATTGAGGTTTATCAAGGTATGGAGATTTTATATGCAATGTGCATATGACATTTGGGTTTGTCAGCATTTAATGCCAGTCCTGCATCATGATAACACTTTAAGAGTGTAATCAAGTCTAATTATAAAGGTTCAGATCCTCGCACCGTGCAAACTGTAACCGTTATACAGTCGCTGTACGTGTTATCCACCATCGCGGATCAAACTTGCGGTTTTGGAGATAATTATCACCACAACAAAGTAGTGGACCACGTATACAACATTTTTCAACTTCGGTGATTAATGGTTCTGGTCTAGTGTGTCAAATGGGCGGGAAAGCTGTACAAAGATAACTAAAACATGCCTTCTGTTATTTAAGACGTTTACTATATCTGTAAACTTCGATAGCAATTCATTTGTTCCTGTACCGGTTTGAAATCCGATCTGATTATAAACATTGATATAGAATGTCATGCTTTTTATAGAATCGCTGTATTTGTAGACATACGTCTGTACTTAACTCTTTTATCTATAGAAGGTAACAAAGTTATCGGCCTAATGGTTGAGGTAATTCCCACACAACCAACTTTAAGTCGATCAAGATATAGACCAGTACTCACGCTACTCTTATCAGGCCAGCAACGGGACTCAAAATGTTTTTAGCTATTTCTATAATATGATATATTTTATTTTTATGTAGTCCTTGTGATTTGTTGGGTTTTATTATTATTATATGACCTTAAGTAGTGTTCACTAGAAACTTTTCAATATAAAATACATGCTTGCATTAGCTTCCGCACTGTAAACATTTAGGTCTAGGCATTTCATGCTACAATTTGGAATTAAGATTTTTACGGAATCACGGAAACTAGTAGCAAAGTTGTTTGTAATAGCTTTAGTTGATAAATGCCTTTCATATCGCAGAGTTGATAGACAGCGTTCTCGCCCTAACATTTGATAAAAAAATTCATATATTTTTTAATTATTACTTACTACTTATTACTATTTACTTTCTGACTCATGCTCTTATGTAATAAGGTACAGTATTTCAGTAATGCAGAAGGTTACCATTCCATTGTATTGCAGAGTCAATGATTTCATCGATGACTCGACTGCTAAGATATGATTAAACCTGAATCCTTGGTCCGAAAAAATAATAGATTACATACAGGTACACAAAAAACAAACGACTGCTACTGTATTCTGATCTCGTTTATGTAGCAGAGTAATAAATGAAATACAAGTGGACTTCGTAAGATGTATTTGGTAATCATGGTCTCTTTTTACTCTTTCCCAAGAGAAGACCGTTCACGTTAGACCGCTAGGCTTGATGCCACAAAGCAGTTCGCACACTAGCACATATAGCGAAGAGGTAGTCCCGCATCGGAAGACTATTTTATTCTGCAAGCACCATCGCTCTCTATGTGCCTCTATGAATATAAACACATTTTTCAAGTCTCTCGTATGTGACAGCTCGAAAAACCTTCACAAAGATATTTGCGACATAGCCGGCTCGAATACATAGATCTTAATGAATGCATTAATCTCAATTACTTATTCTCTTCTTTAGTTTTGTATTGACTAAATACAACCTTTAAAGACTATCTGTTTAAAGTCGAGCATTAAGTGTTTGGGGATGAATACACCTTAACTTAAAAATAATACTTTGGCTGGCCAAAAAAAATTGAGTGGTTTAAACAACTACGTGCATGTAGGTCACCGTGCCGTACATGGATTCGAGTAATTATGTCGCTCATTATAGCTGCACTTTCTTCGACTTATCTTCAATACTTTTACGGAATTACTGGTTAATTTGCGATGGCAGCAAAACTTTCACATCCAGTTATAGTCCTTAAATATATTACCAATCTTTACTGGAATTCTCATAAAAAGTACATAAAAGATGTTCCATATGAATGACGGCAAAGAAATAAAGTGCAGTCAAAAGGTAATAACTTTGATATATTATAGAAATGTACGTATAACATATGTGTACAGCTACATAAATGGCATTATCTCTCATCTTTTGTACCACATTAACAAAAATATATATATGTATATACAAAAGCTTCAGTTATGTTACTGACTCAAACTTGTTCGTTTACTTTCTTTTATAAATCTTTATTTTAAAGAACACGCTATCAAACCTACAAGGTAAAATAAGAAACATAATTAAATATTAAATATACTATAGAACAAGTTGTGTATCAGAACGTGATGAACTGGTAGTAAAAATTAAACATAATACGATTCAAATCTTTGGAAAATTCTTATCAGAATTGTTAAATTAAGATAAAGACGTGTTCAACCACTAATCGACTAACCTTACTCCATTAATATGCTCTGCATTGATGAACTGTGACATCATGTTACTTTCTCGTTCCAACTTAGTGTACTGGAAGCAGTATGGCCTTGCGCAAGAGACTTGTCAGTGTCCGTCGCTCGACACGCCGTCAGACGGCGGCAGTCGGTTGAACGCCTTGGCGCGAACGCATTCACTCACATTGCCTTCAGTCAGAAATAGAAATACTTCCCCGTTTTTATTTACTGATAACATATTATTGGTTCATTCACCCGTGTTTTATAAAGAAGTGTCTTGTTTCTAGTGTTGTGACTTATGAACTCATGATATATTTGTACCCAAACCTGTGGTCATGTTGCATGGGCACATCAGGTGTCCGGAAGGAATGAAATGAAGGGGAGGAGTGTTAGAGCGCCAAGTAATCTTCCAGTGGTACTAGGCAAAGTACTTTTGCGGTGGCTCGTCACCAAAGCAGACCTCGTATTCTTCGTTTACCGGTTTGTTGTTACCTATGATATTTCTTGTACATACTTGACTGATACAGATACATTTGGCAGTCGCTTCACGTAAAATATCGAAGTCAGCCTCTACGAAGTCAGACTGAAAACCGACGCACACTTTGTTGGGAAAAGGCTGGGAGGATGATGATACTTAACTGAAACTACCACTAAACTTATAGAGAATAGAAGTTCATAATTTGTCTAATAACATAATATGTGAATTCTAGCCTTATTTTTTACCAGACTGCAAAAAGGAGGAGATCCTCAATATATTTCTTGTTTTGTGTATTTTACGTAATATTTGCACCATTTGTGAATCATATTGAAGAAAACTTTTGTTTATACGAAATAATTACAATTGCTTCAAGGTATGGCACATTTAAAATTAAACAAAATATTTTACCTGTACGGGTGGTGCAATTATCATGATTTAAGAGCATTGAATAAATACTTTTCTTTTTTTTCATCTTATATTGTTAACAATCGTAATATTTAATATGCGGAAAACTCCTCAAAAAACATGTTTCTAGACGACATTCCGACTCCAATGAGCTGTCGCTATCATATTTATAAGAGCTTTATCTCTATTTTTAACTTTTTTCAACTGGTTGACTAGACTATAAGCGATAATACAGTACTGTGTAAACACGTATACAAAATTTCCTGATATAAGTACAATAAAGAAGTATAAATATATATAATTATTTTTTAACAATTATAATAAAATTATAATTACCGAGTTTACCTCCTAGAAAGCTATGCAAAAAAAACATAGTATATCTTTTCATTCTAACACCATAACAGTATTGAACAACACAGTCATGATAACCTACATTTCGGCATAACAGTTGGCGGTCTTATCACTCACGGTCTTACAAACAACCTTTATACGAATAATATATAATTAGATCAGATCTGGGGTAGGCTAAGGTGTACTATTATAGGATTATGGAGATAGTGAAAAGTTAAACAACATAAATATATGGCACACCGTGTGGTTTTAGTCGGTTCGATTCCGATACACCGTTCCACCGAAAACCCCGGTGGAATGACGGCCCGAGGGGGTTTCCACACGAAATAAAAAATAAAATAAAAGGTGGTATTATGAATATATATATATATATATATATATATGATATATATGATACTTAAAAACACATACACATATCATCCTTTAATAATAATTCATTTTTACTTAGGTTAAATATGAATTAATTTAAATAAGCAGGGTTATATTTGTAGACAAATTTACGAGTATGAGATTGATCAGTAAATAACAACAGAAATACCTAACATTTACCTACCCGAGGTGTTAAGATCAGTAGAGGGAAAGGAAATATTAACAAACGATTTCTCATTCATTTTCTTGTAATTGTTATATATCGTCATAGAGAATTATCTACACATCTTGTAAAATCTTACTACTGTTATAAATGCGAAAAATTTCAAAGAATATTTTTTATCACGACAAAACAGATCTGCGTCAAATTTGGTACAGAAGTAGATGATAATAATAATAACTCCACACATCTCACACACGACCGTCTGATCTCAAACTAAGCAGAGCTCATTATGGTAACCACACTGCTGATAAACATACTTGTAAATTTCTAAATACATACATATTATAAATGATCGTGTACATCACACGAATATTTGTCCTAGGTGGGAATCGAAGCCACTACCTCGGCATAGCAATTAGAGCTGCTAATCGTTCGATCGATTTTTATTAGTCTAGTCACAAAGCTACGGTTATTTTTATGATCATTAAGCCTGATAAAATTAAAAATTAAACTGCATATTTTAGTAGTGATATCAAAAGTATTTTGCTAAGACGTCCTTGTTATTTGAAATTGTCGTCCGGGTTTAAATTTTACGTCATCCGCATTTCTATGACATTGATTAAAGACTGTTTTTGAGTTCAGTTGTTCGCTTGCCTTCGAAAGTTCGAGAACAAGTGACCCTGATGATTCCTCATGTTCCATTTTGAGACTTGTTTTTAGTTCAGTCATACTGCCATTATATACCCATGTATGACAACTATAAAAAAGGCTTTTACGATTCTTGATACTTCAATACAGAGTACCGTCGACATTAATTTAAGGCACTAAAGTTTTATTGCAAAAGCAAGTCCCGTAAGTTTTTTGAAAGTATTTTAAAGTGTATTACTTTTCAATAGCAGATTACTGCTTTTAAAAAGTAATCCAAAAAGAAAGTTAGCTTTATTATTAACTAGTTGTCCCTCGCGACCTTGTTCGCTGGAATTTTTGAACCGTACATTGTTTCGAGGTAACCTATGTGCTATTCCAGCCTATAATCTTACTCAGTGCCAAATTTAATCCAGATTCGTTAAGCCGTGCTGACATGATTGAGTATCAAACGTCAATTCAAAAATATTAATAAATACGTCCAATTTTAATGTTGCAATGTTTTTAGATTTAGATTTTAAATTTTGCGGGGATACTGTAATTGTCCTTATAGCCTTCTACAATTATGTCGATGACACGCTAGGATTTTCCAAGCACCTTGTAAACACGAAATGTATTAACTAATAATTCGAAATATTTATGTTTACCTAAATGAGAGATTCTTTGTTTTTTTTTAAAGAACTCCCTCATTTGCAATAATTCTTTTGTCGCACAGGCCCTGTTGTGAGCTTTACAAACATTCAATCAACGGACACAAAGAACACCCGCCGCCCAGACAAGGGACAACTATTTGTAGAATGAATTGAACCCACGACCTCCAGCAGTCAGGCTCACAAACCACTACACCAATAGACCCGTCCACTGAATGAAAAAACCCCACAAGATGTCTTTTTTTCTTTAAAGCCAAATACCGCATGTTTTTTTTACGACGACGAAAGGTGTAATTTTATTATGATCGAGAGAGATCTGAGTTTTGTTCCCCCATAACTTCTGAACTAAACAGATTTGGATGTATGTAAAGTAAGCGCGGTAGAGAATTTTTAAAAATAATAAAATTGTATATAATATCTTCTTATAAAAATATTATGAACCTCGGAACTTTTTTTACATTCCTTACCTAGTTTCATAGGCCTTACTTTAGTATATAGGGATAGTAATTATTTTTTGGCGGGATAGTCATGCTATTTACTTTTTTATTTATTAACTTATTGTATACAATGAAACTGGCAAGCATGCAGCTCACCTTAAGATCATACGATACGATCATAGTGGTTATAAGGTAAGATAAGGGTTTAGCCCTGAGGTCTTGATGACTATGGTATAGTAAAATTAAGTTTTTAGCGGTAGATTTGACATTCTTTTTTTCTTTGTGTACCTAAATTGGACCAGGCCTTTCTTATCGGACCCCAATATGAAAGTCGTATTGATTACAGTTATTCATTGTGGTAAATGGTGAAATGGCTCAATACTAAATATTTACCAATCTTTGGGAGACTAAAATATATTTGCCGTGTCTAGAATCTGTCGCTACACGAGTCCTAGGAGACGAAGGACTGCTTACACTGGTATATTTCCATTCGTAAACCATACTTATACAAGAAAAATTTCAACTAAAATAAGTTTAAGCCCGTTTAAAAGCATTGTGTCAAAACTAGATAGACGTGTTTCATTTATTAGATTATATTCCGTAAACAGACAACATTTATGTGCAGTAAAGCTCTTGGACGAGTTTTGTAATCAAGTTTTAATCACCGACATACGAAAGAGCAACTATTTTTATGAACGGTCGTTTTGCACAACAGATTTTAAGAGGATTTAGGTGCAAAATGAACATAAATAAGGTTAATTATGATATGGATAATGAATATAATGATAGACGAAACATCTAACATATTCTATTAAAAAAAAATGGACTTATGTATTAAAAAGTATAAAACCCGACTGCTACAGCTACAGTTAATTACTGTTGTTTTGTTTGCTGACATGACCTAGATATTTAACCCCGTATGCCACTTACACTATTAAGACGATTTAAATGACACGTCACATGTCGAAATCCATAAAGCCGTTTAGGCTCTGGGCCGGGACAAAGAAACTTTTTTTTTTATTTTTTTTTTTTTCTTTTTAAACACATGAAACATTTGTTCCGTGATCTAGAACAAGAAGTGCGTAGGTTGTGTCTACATGGTGTGGAGTGAGAGTGTTTATTATTTTTATGTATAAATAATTATTTATTAATACATAAAAAAAAGGTATATATAAAAATATTAATACCTTACTGTCTTTTGTTTCTGTCTTGTTTAACTGTTTGTTTAATTTCCAATCAATACAAGACTATACCCATTAAATTTACGTACTACAATAAACTGAGCTTACTATATTTATATGTAGTTTAAGTGCATAACAATCGGTTATACACAAAAAATCAATGCTTTCATTTTATGTTAGTTGTTATTCTCGGTTTCCGCTTTGTATAAACGTCAAAACCTTTCGTTAAGGCAGATTTGACTCCGGATTAGTGAACATATAGCGATAGCACCTCTACCAACATTACTTCTAAGAGTTCTAAATTGTATCGGAGGTAATTTCTCCTGGTTAGTGTCAAAATAGGGGAAGGTAGTACGTTTGGAAATTAAAAAGTAGCACCACAAATACTTGTTATTCTTTACAAGTAATAGTATCACGGTTTTAAACTTATAATATACGGTGTATAAGCAATACCGAAGAAAAAATGAAAAAAACGCAGAACTCGGTGTTGATTTTTTTTAAGTAAAATGCTGTTTAGTTATTATATCACTATTGACAGAAAAAATTGAATTTTTAGGCCGAATTATCTGAATCCACTATTTCAGTTTAAAGACAGCTGTCCCTCACACCCTGCATAGGCCATGACCTGTTGGTCCAGTGGTTAGTGACCCTGACTGCTAAGCCTGAGGTCGTACCACCCCAGGACAAATATTTGTGTGATGAGCATGATCATTTGTTTTGCGTGTGGGTGTAATTTTTCTATAATATGTATTTAGAAGTATATAAGAATGTATATCAGCTGTCTGGTTACCATAGTTCAAGCTCTGCTTAGTTTGGGAGCAGACGGTCGGGCGTGTGGCCAAGTCATTATTATTCTCATTATTAACTCGCCAATCCATCCGTACAAGCGATATCCCTTTACTTCCCTTTCTGTTCTCTTTTTTTTGATATTAGCCTACCATAATGTCTCCACACAGCACACGTCTTCAGCACGATAGAATCTCTCCTATCGTGCTGAAGACGTGTGCTCCAGAGTTAGCACCGGTTTTAACGCGCCTTTATCGGCTTTCCTACTCTCTTGGCGTAGTCCCGAACTCATGGAAGACAGCTCTAGTGCATCCAATCCCTAAAAAAGGAGATCGCTCGGATCCGTCCAACTACAGACCCATAGCCATCACCTCCTTGTTCTCCAAGATAATGGAATCCATTGTTAACTACCAGCTCCTCCGGTACTTAGAAGACCACCAGCTCCTCAATGATCGACAATACGGCTTCCGTCAGGGTCGTTCAGCTGGTGATCTTCTCGTATACTTGACTCACCGGTGGGCACAGGCGATCGAGACCAAGGGGGAAGCGTTGGCCGTTAGTTTGGACGTGGCGAAGGCCTTCGATCGGGTCTGGCACAAAGCGCTCCTTGCGAAGCTTCCTTCCTATGGGCTTCCCGAGAAACTGTGCAATTGGCTCACCAGTTTTCTTACAGACAGAAGCATCAAGGTCGTTGTTGACGGTGCATGCTCCGACTCCAAGTCTGTTAATTCTGGTGTCCCACAAGGCTGTGTGCTATCACCCACGCTGTTTCTTCTGCATATCAACGACATGCTGCAGATTAGCAGCATCCATTGCTATGCAGACGATAGCACGAGTGATGCCCTTTACACCGGCCGCGCTAACATTTCTCGGGTAAACGTCATCGAAAGCCGATCCAAACTTGTGTCTGAAATCGAAACTTCTTTATCAAAAGTTTCAGATTGGGGTCGACTTAACCTAGTCCAATTTAACCCCACGAAGACACAGGTTTGCGCGTTCACCGCTAAAAAGATGCCATTGGTCGTATCACCTCAATTTGAGAGCACTTCCCTAACTGCATCAGCCAGTATCGGAATCCTTGGCGTCGATATATCAAGCGAAGTCCAGTTTCGCGGTCACTTAGAGAGTAAGGCCATATTAGCCTCGAAGAAGCTTGGTGTGCTAAACAGATGGAGACAGTATTTTACTCCGGCCCACCGCCTGCAACTTTATAAGGCGCAGGTTCGGCCGCACATGGAATACTGTTCTCATCTCTATGCAGGTGCACCCCAGTACCAACTTCTGCCTCTTGACCGCATTCAACGGAGAGCGACTCGCATCATCGACTGCCAAGATATTTCTGATCGACTTGACACCTTGGCGTTGCGTAGAGATGTAGCTTCACTCTGCATCCTCTATCGCTTGTATCATGGGGAGTGTTCAGAGGAATTGTTCGGACTTATACCGGCTGCTGGTTTCCGCCATCGTCCTACGCGACAAAATATCCATCCCCATCACCTGGACGATTGGCACTCCACCACTGTGCGCTTCTCCAGAAGCTTTTTGCCTCGCACAACCAGCTTATGGAACAAATTGTCGCCTGCCGTATTTCCGAACCGATACGACCTTCAAACCTTCAAGAAGAGAGCGTACCTCTACCTAAAAGGCCGGCAACGCACTTGTGACTCTTGAGTTGCGGGTGTCCATGGGCGGCGGTAGTCACTTACCATCAGGTGACCCGTCTGCTCGTTTGCCCCCTATCGCATAAAAAAAAAAAAAAAAAAAACTTTGCCTGATGGAAAGCAATAAGTGGAGTCAAAGAGTGGTGATCACCATCCTCATTGCATGTCTAGTCAATGCAGCATGGTGACCCACACTATGGCAGCCTGCTTAAAAGATCCGGGATCAAAGTGGGAAGGAAACACGGGCGCTGGTAGTGAAATATTCTCTTTCTCTTTCAATAATCTCCGAATTTTCCGATCTAATTCCCAGTCCCCGGGTGACAGCAATCTGCTTGTCCCCTATTAGGTCACCAGGACTAAATTATAGTTGGCAAAATGTGGGCGATAGCTAAGCCTCTGCTTACTGCTTCGGGGAAACAGGCGTGAGTGTATGTATATAATGTTAAGCAATATTTTTAAACAAGAAGCGGGTCATTATCAACTGCAAACGAAGCGAGTAAGCAATAACGAGGTCTACCGAGTGGTGTAAACGATTTGACAAATGCCCTGTTTCCATGTAGCTAGTTAGAAATACTTATTGTTCGAAGAAAATACTATGACTATATATCACTACTAGCACACCGACTGCAGCGCCACCTGCCGGGCTGATTTGTGAATCTAAATCATCCAGGGCGCCACCCAAATGCCATACAAAAGAATGCATTCAAATCGGTCCAGCCGTTTAGGAAGAGTTCTGTGACGTACGTGTGTACAGTAGAATTATATATATAAAGATAACAAGACCGTGCCAAAATAATTAGGATATTAAGCGAGGGCTTTCCGGAATCAAAATATACCTAGTCTTGCCTAGATATTGTTACAAGGAAAAATATTTATTTTTATTGCATATCACATTTATAACTGTAATGTGTGTTAGTTTATACGTGAATACAATAGCATTAAAATATATGAAGTTCATTCAAAATGATCTTAAAAAGTTGAGGCCAGTTATCAATAGAAACACGTACTCTCTCCATAGGACAATTCCTCACTGCCAATCTAATGGATTGTTTTAGGAACTCCAAATTATCATGGCGTTTAGAGGATGCTATACTTCCTAAAACTGACCATAAATTTCTGATGAAGTCAGAAATCAAAATCAAAATAAAAAAAATCAATATCGTTTATTTCAACTGAACCAATCATAGATATTTTTTAATTGTCAAGAGAGGTTGATTAAGTCAGTCATAAAGCATGGAAAAGAACGAGCAAGAAGTCTAAGGACACTGTTTTTCAAATATTTTACATAAGTTTCTTGTAACAGTTCATAAGTGCGCATAAAATAAAATAAGATATGTGAGGACAATGCAATACCTCATTCTAAAATAACGTTTATGGTAATTACTATTCTATACTAAGTAATAGCAGTCCGGAGATAAGCTTCATCATGTATTTATTTAATTGAAAGCTCGGTTACATCTGAATTAGTTTTTATAGTAATAGTTGAAAAAATAGTTGTTGCCACACAAAACAGAAGTTTTTGTAATAAATTTGTTACCCTAACTTTTATCTTATCTGTGGCCTCACTAAACTCTCGCACTAATGTAAATACCTAAACAATTTTAAGTTGGGGCCTAACAATCGGTGTCTCCATTTATAATACGCATGAGTTATATACCACCATACCACCATAGTATAGAATTGTGCAAAAAAAACGAATATAAGATTTGTTTACCTTGTTTGAGGCGCCTCTGCCATCCCCTCCTCCCTCTGCCAGTATATAGGCGTGAGCATATGTATGAACGTATAAAGTGAGAAAGTTCCAAGTAGTAAATGTATATTTTAAGAATGTATTACAAGTAGTTGAGCAATTAATCATTGAAATTAAGATTCCTTCTGTTAAATTTAGTAAAATGTTACCTTCGGGGCGGCGTGCCATAGCTAAATAATTTTGGACACGCAATGCTCAAAAATAACCAACCAGTCCAACTACAAACATTTTCGCATTTATTTAATTTAAATATAAAAGACATCAATGACGTTATTGGGACCACATTAGCATTACTACGCGATACTAGGCCGCCCCTCCTTGCCGTAGACTGCGGCTATTCCTCTGTGTTCTTTTCTTTTTCCTTCTTCTCCAACAGGACCTCCCTTACGAACCCCGTCATTGCTGTCCAGTTGTCAATCGTTTCAGCATCCCAGGAATGACCACTTTTGGCCTTCGAGGCACTACCTTCACATTATGCCAGCACAGCCGTATTTCAGACTAACGAGTCAAAAAGGTGTGCTCGGCTGAGTAAACATCGCGATACACGCCATCAAGAACATTTCGGATCCTCATACGGTGTAAATAGGCATTGAACAGTCCCTGTCCAGTAAGGAACTACGTGAGGTAGTCATGAACTCGTTCAATATGTCTAACGCCCGGTATTCCCAGCGTCTTCCAATTTCTCTCTTCTTTGAGTGCCTCTCCTCAGACCTCTATTCCGAGTTAGCGACACTCATGAGAACTAGTCTGCAGCTGCTCCTTGGTAGGACTAGTGTTGCAGTCAATAACATCTAATTTAGAATAAGCGCTATTTAGCTGGGAAATATAGAGACTAGTGTAGTGTACTGCGACACAGCTTATCACTTACTACCAACGGAAATTAATAAGAGTAGTGTCTAATGATGTGTCTAATAAAATAATTTTCAAGCAACAAAATTTAGACACTACTCTTATTAATTTATTATCGAATAACAATTTCATACCACAAAAAGAAGAATCAATTTGATTTCTTATTGATAAGTTTTATCAGTATGTTTGACAACTCACAAAAATTATCCTTGTTCCAGTTTCGTGTGGTATGCGTGTCATCACATTCACGAACAGTCCTCGATGAATAGCAGTGTGGATTTTTTTGAAAGTCTCATCGATGAAGATGGGCGCTTCGCCGAATTAAACTCACAAGAACCACAGTGGGGCTATCGGCCGCGTCCGCGACCGTTGCCTCAAGGTAAGCTATGGCTACATTCACTTACCTAGTAGTTTTGCTATTTAAAAATATCTTGAGATAAACCGGTGCTTGACAAAACTTAAATAAAGGAATTCAAATGTTGAAGAAATTCCATATTCCTTTTATAATAAGGCCTTTTCACAAATTTACATAAAGTAACATCGTAGCTAAGTTTAAAGATTTGTTTATTCATTAAAATCATCTTGTTGGAATAGACCCCCAGTTGGCAACACCGAGTTTTGCGCCGCAATTCCGCAGAGTATTAGATGTTAAAAATTTCTCAGTAACTGTAAATATATTTAGAATCGAATCGAAAACTATTCTGCGATTCTACGAATAATATTTTCCTCTTTATACGTAGGTATATAAATGAAACTAAATAATTTATGTTTTCATACAGAAACGAGACTTAAGGAATGACCATACTATGACTATGCTCAATGGTTCTTATTTAGCAGGTAGTCAGTCTTAAATGTTTGCTGCTTTAGCTTTATTTAAAATGTGTGATTATTTTTCTATAATACCAAGATTGTACAATACAAATATTTGGTTCAGTGCATAATGTTTTAAATGTCTATAGGGAGAAATCATTTTTGGTTTAATGAATAAAATAATATCAAGTATTAATTTATTTTTATTATTTAAGTATTAATTTATTTGTAAGAACCAGCAATTTGAAATCGAATATATTATGAATATAAATGTAGGGATGAGCTATATAAACATCAAACTGGTATATGTAGCTCATTCCTTCATTATTTTTAAAGGAGTATTCTCCTTAGCTACTCTTTGGACACACCTGGCAACACTACGCCACACAGCAGAAAAGAAAACAAAATGGCTGTCGTAAATGCCTAGTAACTCGCGACCCAAATGTTTTCTTGTAAATTTTAAACTTGCTCGAGTTATAGAATCACTATGTCGAATTTGTGTTCTAGAATCGTTTTAAAACCTTCGAAAAGGTTACAGGACGGTAGAGACAGTATGTCCGTTGCACAAACAAATACTTGGATGAACGGTGAGATTGTGGACAATTGTAAATATTGATTTATTTATGTCGAATGAAATTGTGTTTTTCAGCGCGATAGAGGTCAACTATTGGGTTAAATCAGTTATTTGGCTGAACAGCTATCTTTGTGTGTCATGGTTTGCAGGTTTATATTAGTACTTGACCCGATTTGTGTTGTATTCGTGCTATGAATAGTCATATTTTTATATAACTATTTCGCGATATACTAACAAGAACGAATGGTTATTTTCAGCTGAGAACATTAATAATGTTGGTGGATTATCGATGTCGCCTCCGCACACAGTGTCTCAGCGTGAGACTGGAACTCAAGTGTCACAATGCTACAGTGGGCCCCCCTCCCCATGTGGATCTACAAGCGCGACGCCTTCGCCCACGGCCTCCCCGGCTCCTCCGCCTGGCACAGCAACGTTAGACCCTAATTGGCAAGCAACTAAACCAACTGTGAGGGAACGAAATGCAGCTATGTTCAACAATCAACTCATGTCTGACATTACATTCATTGTTGGTAGTCCAGGTGGGTATTGCAACATCTTCAGTCATTAGCATAATAGTATAATAATTATGCAAACTTAACATTTCCATTAATGAGAAAGGTTTACATTGTTAATATTTTTTGCCATATGTTACTTTACAGGTCACACTCAAATAATTCCTGCACACAAATATGTATTAGCAACTGCCAGTTCTGTATTTTATGCCATGTTCTATGGTGGATTAGCAGAATGTAAACAAGAGATTGAAGTTCCAGATGTAGAGCCATCTGCCTTCCTTATATTATTAAAGTAGGTGTGATTTGGAGACTATGTGATTCTTATATTATAAATAATTCCTTTTCAGCTTCTTGTTTTACATGAACAGTAAATATTTATTTTATTTTTAGGTACATATACTGTGATGAAATCCAATTAGAAGCAGATACAGTATTATCAACACTATATGTTGCCAAAAAATACATAGTACCTCACTTGGCCAAAGCATGTGTCAATTATTTGGAAACTAGTCTAACAGCAAAGAATGCATGCCTGCTCCTCAGCCAGTCAAGATTATTTGAGGAGCCTGAACTGATGCAGAGGTGCTGGGAAGTTATAGATGCTCAGGTATGTGAATCAAACGAGAATCTTGCTACCATGTTGATTGAACCATCCTCATCCTACAGCAGTCTATTGATGGAACTCTCTGAATCATCCAGTCAAAACTTTTCTAGCCCTGAGGGCATGGAAAATATTCACAGTATTTATAATTAATTATTTTTGGTAAATACTAATCTAACTTGACTGATATAATCTCTTGACCAAATTAAATACCTTCAACTAAATCTCATTTTGATTATTTAAATGTTTAATTGTTAGTGATTTAAGAAAGCTGGCTTAGATCTTTACTAAAATTATCCCATATATAAATTTCAAACAAGGTGCCAGAAAGCATTTGTATACTCAAATTTAGGTTGTGATTTAGGCTTAAGAATGATTTTGTGTTAACTTTATAAGTATATAGATTATATTAATTTTCATTCCTATAGCTTTATGTCATATCTCTAGTCATAATCTAAATATTAATATACAAACTAGTTTAACTGCAATACACTTTGCTTCAATAGTGTGCATTGGTTTGTTGTGAGCATGTAAATGTCTATATTACAATTTTGTAATATTTTTAATGTAATATACATGGATCTGAATAAACTATTGAACAAATTGTATTGCAGTTTCAATAACCTTGACCTCTCCTAACACAGATTGTTTTCTTATAGGCAGAAATGGCCTTGACATCAGATGGTTTTGTTGATATTGATGTATCAACACTTGAGTCAGTATTAGCCAGAGAGACTCTCAACTGTAAGGAAATCAACTTGTTTGAGGCAGCATTGGCTTGGGCACATGCAGAATGTGTAAGAAGAGAAATAGATCCAACACCTTCAAATAAACGCGCCATGTTGGGAGGTGCCATATATTTGATAAGATTCCCTACAATGTCATTGGAAGAATTTGCTAATAGTGCAGCTCAAATTGGTATTCTATCTCCACAAGAGACAATAGACATATTTTTGCATTTTACTGCATCAAGCAAGCCACTGCTTTCTTATCCCATTAAATCAAGAGCAGGACTAAAAGCCCAGGTAATTACATAATATAATTATCAATTTAATAATAAGAGTTAGGAAAGGTAGTGGTAGTTCTAAGTTAGTCTTTTTTATACAAATAAATTGGCAAACAATCACTATTGCAACCCCAGTGATGATAACTGTACATTTAAAAACATATCGACTTATTCATAACTCTTTCCCTGACGGCATAACATCCCAAAATTTTTAAATGTAATGGCTGTTTGACTGGAAAAATAGTTCAAAATGTAATGTTTCTACTAAATGACAGTATTTATAAAAATATACATTTTTCAGATATGCCACAGGTTTCAGTCATGTGCCTATAGAAGCAATCAATGGAGGTATCGTGGCAGGTGTGATTCAATACAGTTCTGTGTGGATAAAAGAATATTTGTAGTTGGGTTTGGACTTTACGGATCATCAAATGGTGCAGCAGACTATAATGTTAAAATTGAATTGAAACGATTAGGAAGAGTGCTGGCAGAGAATAACACAAAATTCTTCTCAGATGGGTCAAGTAACACTTTTCATGTCTACTTTGAGAACCCAATACAAATCGAACCTGAATGTTTCTACACAGCTTCTGCAATACTTGATGGAAGTGAACTAAGTTATTTTGGACAAGAAGGCCTTAGTGAAGTTTATATGGGAACAGTGACTTTCCAGTTTCACTGTTCATCTGAGAGTACAAATGGCACGGGAGTCCAAGGAGGTCAGATACCAGAACTTATTTATTATGGACCAACTCTCAACACATCATTAACCAACACAAACTCAAGTGAGGACTGACAATTGACTAGATCTCGACCCTTTAATTATTATTCTGTATAGTAAAAATCATAATATTTAAAAACCTCAATTTGGACAAAGTATATAAATAAAATTTTATTATAGGTACTTAACCATTCCCAAATGTTGTTTTGTTGAAAAATTTTTAAAAAGTTCTTGTGTATATTGTCAACTTTAGAACTTTAATAGAAATTAAGATATGTACCTTAACAATGTGATATGGGTGTCGTAAACAGCTCTCTATTATTCCATAGATTTAGACCATCATCATCATGATACAAATTCATTGCAATATATTATAGTAAATAGTTAATTATAAAAACGAAGTTTGAATTAAATGCGTTTGTCCTTATAAAGGTTATTTTTAAGCTAAAAAATCATGGTGGGCATCATATATATCCATATTAAATCTAACTTCATACTATCAATGATGTGGAAGTGGTGTGCATCTCTTGTGCTCAGGGTGCGGGCCAGCACTAACAACATCCTATGCATGATATCCAGCAGGATATATTGTATGTTTGTGAATCTCTTCCAGGAGAGTCTGTGATTCTGCTTACTAAAGAGATATGTAAGATAGGGTACATTAACTGCATATTGTTACACTTCATCTCTTGGATGAAGGACCACAAAACTGAATAAAACTAGACATCAAACTTAACAAGCAATAGTTATAATAATTTTTCTTAATAGTTTCTGGCCTATTTGCTCACCAGACAACTTCCTTTGTTTGTTGGTCTATCACAAACTCGACATTGGCGAAATTGTGGTGGCTACTCCACAAAGGCCACAATTAACTATTTAATTGAATGATAATTTTCACTTACCAGTTGGTGGAATGTTGATACACAGTGCTCTGGACAACTTGAAGTAAGTACGACCAACTTGATAACAGCAAATTGGTACTGCATCACTAACATCAATCAAAAGGTCTGGTATTAATAGTTTAGGATTTTTTTTTGTTAATTATTACCTTAAATATTAACCATTGTTTTATTCAATTATAACTTAAGCAAATTAGGAAAATATTTTCGAATCTATACTATCGTGGTAGGGCCATGCTTAGGCAAGAATGGGCCCGCTCAACCGGTGCGGCCACGACCCACAGAACACCGATTGTGAAGCAACCTGTTGTTTCCTCGAAATTAGTGAGGTTTGCGGAAACCCAATCGGGTGATGTGTCTGTTCATCTGACCGCTATAGTAAAAAAGAAAAAGTCTTTCTCACAAGCCGTAGAAGACCCTAAAATATCCTTTGAGCGTGCCACTAAAACTAAATATTAAGGATAGGTATGTCACCATTTAGGTTTATTCTGGTTTTACAAAAAAAATTATAATACACAAGTAAAGTAAATAAAAACTTTGATGTTAAGCGAATTATGTGCACATGATAGTAAAAATTATGTACATATTGTGATTAATTGTCAAAGAAATAATTCCAAAGTAAATGGGCTTGATTTTAATGACAGAAATACTGAATACAAAATACTGCTAGTCCCCGAATGCCTAAATGACAACACAAAAGACTACTCTAAATGTTTACGACATGGTTTTCTATGTAATGGCTTAAGTAAAGCTTCAGCTCTGCATGGCATGACATGGCTATTAATAAAGTAGAGGAAGTGATGAGCCAAGGATAGAAATGGTGGGCTGTTGTCTGCCTACCCTGAAGGGAAAAAGGTGTGAGCTTATGTATTAATTATTGGTATATTTTAAGCTTCAGGTATGCACAAATTGTATTCCTACTGTATTATAGTAAATGATCAGATTTATAAAAAAATATGAAAAAGGATACGAGCTGTCCCCTCAGTTCTGCACGTCATATACACACAGGCGGCCTGTGTGTGGCTTGAAGGTCTGCCTATAGTGAGATGCCGTGACAGAGCCATCTTATAGAAGTTACATGCAATATCTATACACTGCTGATTGAGACGCAACTGTTGGCACAGTGCTGTGATGCCTTCCCTAGCTTTTCTTAATGTGATTTCTCTGGATTCTTGACCAATACCACCATTAAATGCTAAAAATTAATATATAATATTAGAATGTGATAACTATGCAAAAATGTATAATGAATTATGAAAGCAGCAAGCAAGCAGGTATTCTTGTTTTAGTGGCCTCTCCAATCACAGGAAGTACACACTCACAGGACACAGAGGTATGCAGCTAGCACAGAGGTATGCTAGCAGAGAGGCTTGTAGTATCCCTTAACATAGGCTCCTGTAAATACCCATTTGCCTCTTACAAATATTTCTTGTTTTCTTCTTGCCTGTCTTAAAACAACTATATTCGTTTCTACTTGGCTTGTAACTCTTGAGGTGACCCATCTGCTCCTTTGCCCCCTAACCCATAAAAAAATAATGGGGGGGTTAGCATAAGCTAACTAGGGAAAACTGGATTTCAATTCTTTTTTTTTTTAATTTGAAAATTCCTAGGGCCGTCATCCCACTGGGTTTTTGTTTTAAGTGTGGCAGAATCTGACTGACTAAAACCATATGGTGTGCCTAAAATAGGAGTAATCCAGGAACAGCTTTAGTAAGACACACTAATGATGTAGCTTTATATAGGGTTATTCCAATGTACACCTTGCAGTAAATTCTAATAAAGGGTCTAAGGGGTAAATTTAGGGGAGGGAAAGAACATGTAAATCATAGCCATTAGGATGACTTGTATAATCATAAAGTATCCTTTTATTCCTACCTGTATTTGTGTGCATTAACATGACACTGAAATGTGAAGTATAGTGTCTCTCAGTTCAGTGTGTTTTTGGCATAGGCCCCCTCTCACTACATTGAACTCTATTTATCAGCTGCAACCCTAGGGCTTAAGGCACCCTCTGTCACAATGAACGGACAATTTAAATAATGTGGCTGGTAACAGAAGGATGTAAAGGGAGACGGAGATAAGCTGACTATGAACCTTAATCCAGTCTTGTTAAAAGTTAGGATGACTTACAGCCAGCAAATACTTATATTGCAAATGATTTTTCTACTATTAATTATCTGCATATAGCTTACTTATTTAAACACCTAAGCAGATAAAAGGTATAATACTAGAATATACTTTTACTTCAGTAAGAGGACATTCATAATATCATAAGCTAACATTTCCATTTTAAATTAACTATATTAATACACACTAAAACTTAACATGAACTAAGAATTGTAAACAAGTAATAGTTATACATAAGATAATCATAGCATGTAGTGCATTATACAGTAATCAAATAACAAAATACAAGATATTCACCTCTTCCAAATCCAGTAGCACCTCCTTTGGACTCTGCTGACACAAATTGTCCTATTGCTGAAGCTCCACCATGTGCATTTTCTTGGAACTCAACTTCTGCTACAATAATATTGTCTTCTAGTACTGTTCCACAATTTGTACACACTGCATCTCCACGAGCTGGGTCCACCTCTATCTCTGAAGATCCACAGTGCTTGCATTTTTTCCCTGACATCTTGCTAAACATGATAATCGATTATAAACATTGGTGATAATTAAGGTTTTGTCAATTAAAAAACAAACGTAAGCATCATGTACCTTTAGTTTTTAAATGAGAATAGGCTGGCTTTTCGTTTGACTGAAAAAAGGGGATCTGCAAAAAAATATGCGAATAACAGGAACATCTACTCTTAGTTAATAAAAACAAATATTTGTAAATATTCAGAGCTCAATAGACCATAACTTTAACTAAAATATTTTTATCTTCTCTGTTTCAACACTTGAATATTAGTCATATAAGAAAGAAAAAATATAAACACATGGTTGAAAATAGTAACTAAAAGATTATACGGGCAATCATTGAGGTGGAAACATGGTCTAACTAATGTCCAAGTAGACAGTGGACACTCAACCAGTCAAACTGACATAAATACATCTAAAGAAACGTCAACGTCAAAAATGAGGATAATTTCAATTCGTTTAGTAAACAAATTAAGATTCACTAACGTAAGTTACTTTATCTACTTCGATACTTTTGTAAGAAGAATTTTATAGTTTTGAGTATACAATGTTTTTCATTTTGTTCATTTTTATATGTTGCTTAAATACTGTGTTCTGTGTACATTTAAAAAAAATACTAATATAACGGTTACACTACTTTTAAACTTAAGCGTCGAGAAACGTTCCTGTTTGCAGGCCATATAAGCCACAAAATATTTTCCATTTTGTATTCTAATCAACAATAATAAAACGGGAAGTGATAGGGAGGCCCTATTATACTCCGCCGTGGACTACTATTATGTACTGTCTATTTCACTGTTCCTACTTAGCTAAGTAGATACAGCCTACTTAGCTAATTTGGAACAGTAAAATAGAGAGTACTTAAGTACGTTATTCCGAAATGATAATGTTATTCAAATAGTGACGCTGCTGGCACTCTTCTAACCTGGAATGAAGAATAATGATAACACGCTGGCACATAGCCCTCGAATTTGCTGTCATTTTTTATCTGAGGTTTTGTTTCAATTGCGTTACGTTCTTCGCATTATTCTCATAAAACTACTTTTAAGGTATCCCCATACGAAATAGTCGATAGGGCGGGGCTTCTGGGAGAAATGAAAGCTACCTGAAATAACTTGATTAGGGAATAATTCGTTAACAGCTTCAATTGATTGATTTGATGTATGGCAAGCGGCCTCATCTTGTTGGAACCACGTTCTTGAGTTGAAACCTTGAAATTCCTGCAACTCTGGGCCGAAAAGGGGTCGTTCATGATTTCGTCTCGGATTCTCCTCGGCCCAGTATGGAGAATTCTGTTTGTTACATGACCTTTTGTGATTGTGATTTGTGATACAGGTAAAAGTTGGCTTCTACAATAAATAGTATGTTTTCAAAGTTGTTGAATGGCCGCACCATTCAATTCTTGAACCAATTGAATTTTGGTTTTATAATTTATGGCGAATAAGTTTTAAATACTAATATTTATTTTAAATCGAAAAATTAAAGTTAACTTTTGGAAGTTCAATGCTTGGCTTCACTTTCGGAGACATATAGGCGAATTTGAACAAAACGACGTCTTCACTTCTTTCTTCTTTCCTGGTCGCGGACTGAATGAGGGTGACCATAGTTTTCGCGAATTCCACGATTTCCTTCCCGCGGCCGTCTGCCACTCCGAAACTATAATGTTAACTTCAACGTAAAACAAATACCCGATACTCTTATACTACCCTCTTTAGACACCTTCTATATACAGACATACAGTGGCACTATTTGGGCTATATCCTCATTACATTAGTGGGAGCATTCTCAAACTTTGGGTATTAACACACCTCTACCTTCCTCTTAAGAGATACAGGCATAAGCGTTTAGCACCTACAGCACAGTTACATTCACTTACTAAATATAAATAAATCGCCACCCTTTTATCACGTAACTTCTGTTGCATTTCTTTACTTTTGACTTACAATGAAAATTGAAAAAGTGAAATTGATAGCCCTAGTGGCTCGTAAAGGGCTCCTCAGCAAGTTAATCTGTCGGGCGGCGAAGGGAGCGAATGTCTGTTGTGAAATTAAGCAATCTATAAGCCAGTTTAATTAAAATACATCTTCAAAATGTTCAACGCCCGTGGTTCGGAGGGCAGACGACATCGCGGAAAATATATCCTCTCAACTTACTGCATCATCATCTTACTGCTCAAGTGTTGATTTTTATTCGAGGAGTAGATAGAAGTTATGAAGTGTATGAAGAACTTCTTGATGTTGATATAATAGTATTCACGGCACGACTACTGGGGGTAGATATTTTGATAGGAGTTCTAAATACCATTAATAAAAAGAACCTTCAATGGAAGAACTTGAAATCTATTAGAACTGATGGTGGCAAAAACATGTGTGGTAAAACAAACTAACTAACATGTGTGGTAGAAAATTATTGTGGTGCAAAATCATTAGTATTACATTATATTATATCATTCATCAACAGTCCTTGGATGGAAAATATTTGGATATGTTTGAAGTTCTAAAACCAGCCATATCAGTTGTTAATTTCATCAGATTCACAGGGCTAAATTCGATTCGTTTATGGCAGAGATTGGAGAACTTGGAGAACATCAACACTCCTGCAGCGCTTTTTTGAACTTCGAACATTGATTGAAATTTTTTGAATGGAAAGTATCACGCTGTTACAGAATGGAGAAATAGCGAATGAACATACAAAGTAAGTAGTAAATTAGTTAGAGGCCTTAATATTAAAACTAATAATGCAGTTGATACCTGCGGTGTGCACTAAAGCAAGGCTCTGTCGGAAGCCATTTAAGGCTGAAGGCACCGAGCTTAAAAAAAACAATAAATAAATTATACATAGTGACATACAGATGTCACTATGTATAATTTATTTATTTACCATGTATCTACCCCCATTGGTCCACAGGGACCAATGGGGGTAGATACATGGGATGGATATAAAATGTTATAACCTTTCTAGATGATTATACAAATTTAGTCAAAAAATTTCTTTTGGAATCAAAAGATGAGGCCTTTGATAAAATAGTTAAATACGTAAATTTATTAGAGAATCACCGTGAGTCCAAAGTAAAAACAATACGTTGTGACAATGGTGGTTATTACATTAGCAAACGGTTGAAAACATTCTGTAAGAATAAAGGGATATACTATACCATACACACCTCAACACAATGATAAAGTTGAGCGGTTAAACAGAACCAATATGGAGCGAGCAAGAGCTTTACTCGTTGATATGAAATTACCTAAAGAATAATGGGGAGAAGCTGTACTAACTGCTGAGTACCTGCTGAGTAACTGCTGTACTATCTGAATTTGAACACCAATTGGTTAAGTAACCAATTGGTTAAGTAACCAATAGGTGTTCAAATTCAGATAATGACAAAACACCCCCCAGAATTGTGGTTCGATAGAATACCTAATCTGAAACATTTACAAATATTCGGTTCTTTGGTTTATTGTAAAAATATTTCTAAAATTAATAAATTAGATCCAAGATGTAATATAGGGCTATAAGTAGGATTTACAAACAATAGGTATAAGATCTGGGAGCCATTAGAGTCAAAAGTTTATTGTTCAAGAAATGTTAGGTTTAATAACACTGTAAAAGAAGTTAGTGAATATTTAAAGAAATGTAAAAGAGAAGTTAATGGTGATTTATTTCGTTTGTTTGAAAAGATAATTATTATACTAAACAGAACTATGCGTGTGAAGAGAACCTTAGGGTTGAGAGGGGAGGTGATGAAAATTTTAATAATGATGATATTTTTGAAGATAGTATTGATATTTTGATAAATGATAGGAATACTGCAAAAGTTTTAGATAACAATGAAGAAAGAAATGTAGGAAATGATAGTGACGTGAGAGAGGTTAATAATTCGGATGGTCTGAATAATGAGGGAAATAATGAAACTGAATTATTTGAGGGTTCTGCCTGTAAGAAATAAAAGACCACCTATAAGATTTCAAGATTATGATTTAGAATGTTCGTTTTAAACATATGGTGAAGTTTTAGATAGTAATGAAAGGGATTTATGGCGCAAAGCGATAAATGAAGAAAAGGAGTCAATAGAAAAGAATAAAGCTTGGGAAATTGTTGACAAAACATTAGCAAAGAATAGGAAAATTATTAGTAGTTAATGGATGTTTGTCTGGATGTAGATTAAGGGTTATTATAGAATGAAGAATGGCTGTGGAAGTTAGCTATCTCTATGTTAATTTGTCAAAACATATGAACGATCTGAATTTAAAATTGCAAGGAGAAAATAATACTATTTCAATCATAATTAGATCATCTTCAAATGTAAATTATATATATATAGGAATAGAAAGAAGTCACACGGTGCTAGGTCAGGGCTGTAAGGAGGGAGACCCAGAAGTTTGTGTGTGTGCGGGCGCGTTGTTGTGGTGGAGCAGTAGCCCGCGGAGCCCTGTGTTTGGTCGCTTGTTGCTCACAACAGAGAAAACTTCTGCTAAGCATTTGGTAGTATATTATTCGGCGATGATGCTTCTTTGGTTCCGTAAAAGGATTGACACCAAGTAGACAGTCAAATTGAAAAAACTCGCGATCAAAATCTTCCCCCCCCGCTTCTAGATCGCTTCACTTTGGTAGGCCTTGATTCGTTTTGAAACACCCAAACCGTCAACTGGCGCTTCGTTTCTGGATCGTATTGATAAGTCCAGTCCAGTCCAGTCCTGTAATGATGTCGTAAAAATGCCGAGACGAACCTGCTTCAAATTTGTTTATCATATCACTTCACCATTGCACCCGGGCCTGCTTCTGAGCATCGGTGAGGTTGTGCGGCACTCTAAAATCTCGTGAAGGCTTCCCGATCCAATCCAATGATAGGTAATTCGTCTATTGTCTTGGATTAAATTTTACACTGCTAGCACGTTTTCTTCCGTAAGAGCCGTTAAAGGGCGACCACTTCTTTCTTCATTCCCCAAAGTTAGTCAACCACATTTGCATTCGTTATACGAACGATACACAGTTGCCTTGGAAGGGCCTTCATCCATGAATGCAATTTGAAGTCTATCGTATGATTCGTCCGGTTTCAGGCGACACTTGAAGTCGTAAAAAATCATATCATATCAAATCCATTTTTCAATGAGACACGATAATTTAATTAGCTCGCAAAAAATGTGGAAGGAAATTCTGAAATTGGAATATACCTATTTCTACTTATAAATAATCATTATTTTTATAATAAGTAACATAAAAACTTATCTCTGTTGAAAAGAGTCTTCCACTGGAAGAAACTGATAATTTGCATAAATATGCACTGTGGTTGTTTTCTATTATTGGTACATGTACTACCAAAACAGACTTGTGTAAGAAAACATTTTCTAAACTGAAGTACACAAAGAAAGTTTACAGATTCAAATTAATAGATGAGCATCTTAGATCTCTTGTAATTATCGGTACAAGTAAAATTGATCTACAACTACAAACTATTGTCAAAGAAAATCACATTAATGATTTTAAAAAAGACATTTCGCAATTTTACAATGCTCTTGCTTTCCTAGTAAATATCTTGCTAGTAAATAAAATCGATTTATTATCAACCTACGTTTTTTTATTCAACATATCACAGCCGGTCCCCGGCTGTGATATGTGGAATAAAAAAACGTAGGTGAGTAACGTAAGTGAGACTGGCGGGCCGAATTTGACCGTGGTTTGGAGACCCGTGCTCTAATAGCTTGACCAAAAGGATACTTTATTTCATGTTTTAAATAAATTAAAGGAAGTACTTCCGTAATCTCTGTAGTCATATATTCTGGATGGAGGTTCCCATTTCCATATACAGAAGAGACAGACATCAAAACTGTCAAACGAAGACAATTTGAACTACGTAGAAACTATATTAACGTATTAAGATCCTGAATCGCAAAATAAGTGTTCTTGCACCGATTTGTATACATATAAACATCTGCCCAACAACAACCGTTGGGCCGCGGTCCACCAGGTGTGATCACCTAGCCTGGTAGGAGGATCATGCTTCTGTGTTGGAGAAACATAACACCCGTTCCTCCACAATAGCAAAAACTTAAAACAATATTTTAGTTGTAAGCTATAGTCGCTACAGTAAAGTTTTGATACTAACATAGTCAAAAAACTTTTGAAGAGTTTCAATAGGTGACTTCAAGAACCAAAGTTTCCGACATAGCTCGCAGAACAAGCACACTGACGTGGGTCACGTGGCAATGGGTTGCCCACACCTGCAAATTGACCGTTAGCCACCGGAATAAATGGGTCTTAAAATGGAGACCATCTACCAACCGGACAAATAAGGTATATCGACTCCCGGCCAGATGGACCGACGACCTGAAAAAGTAAGATGTGATGTCCTAGATGCGGAAGGCCCCGACCGATATTTTTTTTATAGATTCTAAAATCATCACATATTGTTGTTGCTTTCCATCAGGCAGAGGGGATGAGTGGAGTGGAGTGGTAGTTAATATATATATATATATATATATATATAAAAACATGCCAAGGCGAGTCAATAGAATTACCTGTTTGACATATCTTCTTACATTGTAAATGGATAATGAAATCTTAACCTCTAAGATCCTTTATAATACCTATCATGCATATGAACCGAAATATTATTATATTAGTAACTTTCAATGAACCACTAGCACAGCATTATATAAAAAAATAAGCTTTAAAATATTTTATATACTCGTAAACGATCGAGAGGACCGACACGTATTGTTAACAATGCATTAGTTGTCAAATTTTTAAATAGTTATATCGATGTTACTTATCAATAGAATCTATCGATAACATATTATGGTCACCTCTACACTTACAATAATAAAAAATGTTAAATATATTAAAAAAAGCTATGTACTTATAATCTTCCACTAGAATCATCTTTGGTAAGAAAAGATCGTCAGTCGAGCTCAGTTCTGTTCGATCAACTTCTAGTAATTCCATCACCGAATTTGTATGACGTCATACGATAAAAGTATTGCTATTGGTTGAATATCACGCGCAAAGTATTTTTAGAAGATGAGGTCACCCTTCAATTTCGTTCAGGCTGAAGTTTGACTACAATACTAAAAAGTTACTTCATTCCTAATAAAAGTCGGCGCTTATGTCGTTTCGAAATATACCACTACAAATTCTTAGGAGAAGGGCATCCCCAAAGCGACGATGACGTCATCGTTTGTGTGCAAACCAAACCGAACTGCAATGATGAGTCATCATTGTTGTGTTCTTGTTCTTCGATAATCTTTTTCAATTCAAGGCGCCTTATTTTGATTCCGTCGCTGTCATTAGCGAACTGTCACAAGAAACTTCGCAGTTCGTAGTATTTGCCAGTCTTTGATAGATACGCGGAACTACAAACTTTAGTTAGAAGTTTCAAATTTGTTGTTTGTGTTTCAAAAGTTACGTAAAACGTTATTAGTGTTATAGAACTTGTGAAATTGAACAGATGACGATGAAGCTGGAAGTTAGTGATAGTCAGTCAAACCAATCGGACATTTCTTGCGACGACAGTCAATCGTCGCAAGGTTCCTCCACGAATGATTTTGTTTCATCTATACCAACTTCCAGATCCTTACTCACGGTAAGTATAAATATGACTACCAACACACTAAACCTTAGTAATATTGAAAGTGTCCTGAACAAAATTATTGTAAATTATTTTGAACAAATAATTTAAGTACCTAGTAACCTTAACTGAAGTTGCTAAATAAATTGAATAAAGAAAATACTCAGTTAAATCCTCTAATGACTTTTAACTTCTAGAAACTACATTCATGTAGTTAGGTATTTGTTGATCAATTGAGTACCTAATAACCTTGCAACCATTTACAAATAAGCAAATTTTCATCACAAAAATATTCAAATAAAATTAAACAATCTTTAGCCACATGAGAAACATGTTATTTGTAATTTCTTGGCAAGATTAGGTTAATTTTATTTTTATTTGCAATAGAAAATGTACATTACTTAATTATGCATTGTAAACCAAGTTGTTAGGAGAAACTTAACGTCTCATATTCACATATCATGAAAATGCAATAATAGTTTTATTTAAAGTATATCCTTTAGAGCTGATTGGGTATATAATTCTATGGAGTGTGCTGAACGACCAAGGCTATAGGACAATAACTTTCTACACCATACAGTTCCATAAGATTTTGTGTGTATCTATATTATTAATTATATTATTTATTGTTTACAAAACAAAAGAAAAATATATAATTAAACAGATGTGTTATTATAAAAGACTTTTCTCAAGTTTTGTTTATTTGTAACAAAATTATATCATAGAGAAATAAAGATAATAATGATATTCAAATGATCAAATTGCACACTGAACTTAAATGTGCTCTTATGATTAATTATTCCAAATTCAGTAACATCTGTATGTAATTGAATTCTTATATTTGCTACTAATTTGTTTTTAAATATTGATATGAATTACTAACTAATAACGAATTGTCAAGCTTACTTAGTGTTATTGTTTTTTGTTAAACGTCAAAGCCTATTCAAAAAATATTTTTCTTCCTTCTCGCTACTTAATTTAATGGATAATTTTATTGCCTTGCTACTTATGGGAATGATGTAAAACCTGTACTTGTATATAAATTATACAATTATGTCAAATCATATGTGTTTGAGTCTCTATTGTGATAATACTTATCTCTTAGTCACCTGCTTTTTTTAGCGGCTGTGTCACACTTTGTAAACATATGACGCATTTTCTCTGATAAGAGTCTTAGAAGTGCTATTAAAAGACAATTTGCTTTGTAGAACACTGTTTGTATTTGTTTTTTAACAGTATCAATATGTTATGATATTACTACATTGGTTTTTAGTGGTTATTTTACTTGATTTTTTAAACTTCTTTACCTTTTTACATAGCTATGCTTCAGTTAATTGTGTGTAAAAAGGTAAAATATATTGACCACATGGTTTGAATGTGTTTAATATGCTAAGTTTTTAAATTGACCAACCTGGTTGAGCTTCTAATAGACATATTTAGGAAAAGGGAAATAAAACAATCAATTATTTAGAAATGCTTCTTAAACAGCAATCTATAATAATATTCTAAGAGACATCCTTCTTCACTTTCTAGTCCATTAAAAATAGATCTACAGCCTAATCTTTTTAACATGTAAGCTGAAAACTTTTTTGTAAAACCAATACAAAATAAAATAAAAAATGTTTTAAGTTACTTATTGAAAGATCCAAATATTAACAATTTCAATTAAACCAATCATAGGTATTTTTGAAATGACAAAAGAGGAAGTTGGTTAGACCAAGTCCTATGAAGAAGAATAGGCCAGAAACTCCCACAGGAAACTCTTTTTCAAATATTTTATACAATTTTCAATGCAATACAACATTCTGAAATATAAATTCTAATAATTACTACCAGATTTATTTTGAGTAATAGCAGTCTGGAGATGATCAACGCCGATCACTGGAACTCGTTCACTACACACATATTAAAGGGAGCCAAACATCCCGACACATACACCACCATTGTCAGAACTTCCGCGAGCATGGTATACTCAAAACTGCATGCCGGTATAGAAGATAAGTCTAAACAAGTTTTACACAGTTAGACAGTTGTCACATGTCCAACTCAAAAATTTCTTCATAAAACACAATTATCATACAATCATAAAATACTTACAATCTAAACCCATTTTTTTATTTTTACAAAAGGATATTAATTTTGTATAAAACGCATCAATGTCAGCGGTAATAATAATAATAAAAACAGCCGAGAGCCTCGACCAAAATCTGCAGAGCCTAACGTTACACAGCTGAGTTAAGAGCCTGTTACAAAAAGCAGTCCTTCTTGATACGGCACGCAATGTGAGGAGGTTCCTGTCTCTGGAGCCCTAACCACCGATAGCTTGGTACCTTTAACCGATACCGTTGGTGCACTATTTTTTAAATTTTTAAATATATTTGATATGAAAGGGGGTGGCTGGACCAATTCTAGTAAAACTTACCATAAACTGTTGTTTTAAAAGGTACGATTTCGGTATCCTGTTTCATATCCATAAAACAAGCCAATCTTTGGCTGTCTGCCAGAAACAAAGTTCCTGACATTCAATTTTCTCGTTGTGTTGATCTGAATGCTGGTTTTACATTATCTTTTGCACAATATGGTCTAAATGACTCGCTTTCCTTTATGTACCAGTAATCAGTAGTAAATATATTATCACATTGGCGCATCAATCGTAGCCATGATAAGTTTAAACCGATAGACGCATAGAGTATCTACCTGTAAATGCCTTGTCATACTGCTATAAAGGTCATCATTCTAGTTGTAAATATTTATATATACATGTGTATGCGTGAATATAATTCTTTGTACACATTAAAAAAAACCGTTTATATGTATGTATAGAGAAAGTAATTTATAAATGTAACTTCTGTTTTTTTTCTGATGGCTACTGCCACTTTTCGATTCAAATCGTACTGCTACCTAAAAGGCACCTGAGCTTCGGGTGTCATGCGCGGCTGTAGTCACTTGCCACCAGGGCACCTATCTGCTCGTTTGCCTAGGGGGTACATAAAAAAAAAAAACTAAAACCAGATGATCTTTAGTTTTAATCAATATAATTAAGCTTACTGACAATAGCATGATAGAAATTAGTGAAATAATAGAAAACTGTGGCAATGAACAACTGTCACCGTAAGTACAGGAAATGAAGAACTAAGTATACATATATGTAATTTCTTTTGTTGTGTTTTTATTAAACTTAACACGTGTAAGTCTTGTGGATGTTACGCAAATACCATTGAGTTATGATAACAATTTTGTTTTGAACAATGGTGTTTCCTTAATTGCTTAACTTTATATTTATTTTCTAATATTATGTAAATCACGGTAGGTAACTATGTCTTTATACAAATTATTTTATTTATATACCGAAATAAGAGGTCGGTAGTTTTTCCTTTTCACTTACGTGGATAAACACACATAATGGTGTCTAAAAAGATTTACCACTAACTTGTGAAAGTGCTTACTTTCCTATTACTACACCCGTTCAAATTTATAGTACCTGTCGTCGGTGAATGTGTAATGCAAATTGAAATACGTATGTCTGGACGATTATAATAATAAAAACTACGAGTAAAATATCAAAATCATTTTGTTAGATTCGATTGGTTAGATATATTTATTTAGTATCGTATCAAAGATATTTATTTATTATCAACACATATGTTAAATATTAACATTGCATGAGTTTAGCAATGTTAACAAGATATGAAGATAATCTCTTGCAGGTATTTTAAAAACGTAATTGTATCGGAAAACTTCTTTACATGTTTCTTTGTACTTGCCTTTGAATATTTTCTTTTTGTATCCGTGGAGATCAATTATAATTTTCAGGGAGAAGACTAAATCTAATAAATTATTGGTATCGGCATAAGTAGCACAGAAGTGTTTGTTTGAAAAAAAAAAAAAAATTGTAACCGGCATTCATCCATTTTTTATAAACCTAGAACATTTTACCATTACCTATCATTGGTAAGATTTATATGTTCGCGGTTTACCTCAATTATTAAAAAAAAAATGCTAATTGAATACCATCTACAAAAAATTATGGCATGCCTTTGATTAACTTGTTTATTCCTTTGTATTGCGCGTTCAATCGACTTTCAAGACGGTCTTTGTCATAATAATACATGAATAATATTCATTACACTTCAAGACACAAGATACGCAAAAGTAAAAATAGGTAATTGCTTGCCATACCTATCTACATGACACTTGTATTCAAATGTAATTTTATTTTTAACAGTAAAATAATCTTTTTTAAACCAAATGAGCGAAAATTAATAGTATACTAAAGTGCTAACATTATAAATATAGAGGTCTGTAACCTAACATTATTATAGTATTGTAACAATTAATAAAAAAATTTAATAGAACAATTACAACATATAACAACGTTCGTGTCGAAAAGTATACAAAGCGTTAATAAGTAAGACAAGTGAAGGTACTATTTATTTTGTTTATTACATTACTAACATTAAGTGGGAGCACTTCTAGACGTTCAAAACAAGGTTAAAGCAGGAAAACGTTGAGTAGCGATGACCGTGCTCGTTGCTGACGTCACCGTTTCGAGGAAAACTCGTCGGTCTAAGCCCACGCCCCACGAGAGCGAAGTCTACAGACCGTCGCGTCGCTTCAACACATACATATTTAATATTCACCGTGCATGTACCTTGTCTCTCATAAACTCGTAACGAATTTAATTCAAACGTAAATAACATTATTATACAATATTCATACAAAAAGTAGACCTATGAGACAATAATATAATTTAACATATAAGTTTTTACATATCTTTATGTTTTCGACAAAGGCTACTTACCACACAATACATAACTTTTGTATGTAGGTACGTATTACATTTGATCATACACTGTAGGTATGGTATATATAGGTATGTCAAAAATAAAGCATTAAAAAGACCTGAACGAAAAATATTTAAGGATCTATTGCGTATGCAGCACTTTGTGTGCTTTGCAGGTACGCCATTACATGTTTGATAATACACTCACAGGCACAATTAACCTATAATTTTCGTCACCCTGTTTGTTTATGTTAATTGTGGCTTATCTACTGTTTTGTTTTTAGTTAAGTGGGTACTTTAGCAATAAACTAAACACTTGAAAACCCTTATTTCGACCCTTAAACTTGTATCGCCGAAGCGTTTTTAGAATTTAGTCTCTGACATTGTTGCAGTAACGTTACATTGATTACATTTCTTGTTCTTGTCTGCTATCGTGTACGAACATTGTTTAATTTGAGTTTTTAGTGTACGATTATTGTTTGTGACTAAAAAAATGCCACTGGATGCAACTGGTGCTGCTAGGGCAGTAACTTTAGCTGACGCTGGGTATAGCCAACGTCGCATCGCTCGCACGCTTGGTGTACCTCGAACTACAGTGCGGGATGCCATCAGACGCTTTCGGGAGACTGGTTCATACACGAGAAGGCCAGGTCAAGGCCGACATCGGTGCACCTCGGCTCTGGATGACCGCTTTGTTGTCAGTAACGTGCTAAGAAATCGCTTTTGCACCGCTACTGAAGCGCGCACACGTCTGTTTGAGGTGAGAAATGTCACTATAAGTGAACGTACGATAAGAAGAAGACTGGCTGAAAGCAATCTGAGAGCTTTTCGTCCAGCTCGCGGTCCACAGCTGCTTGCACAGCATCGTAGAGCAAGACTTGCCTTTGCACGAGAATATGCTGACTGGACTACGGAACAATGGAAGAACGTACTGTTCTCAGATGAGAGCAGAATAGCCTTAAGGGGTCCAGATGGACGTCAGCGTGTTTATAGGCACCAAAATGAACGGTTTGCTCCATGTGCAATAATCGAAACCGTGGGTTATCAGTGAGGATCAATAATGGTTTGGGGAGGTATCTCTTACGAGGCTCGTACCGATCTAGTGGTGTTTGATAGAGGCAGTGTGACTGCTCAAAGATACGGCGAGGAAGTCTTACAAGACGACGTCATACCTTTCGCACCATTTATTGGTGAAAACTTTAAATTAATGCACGACAATGCTCGATGCCATACCGCAAGATCCGTCACTCAATACCTCGATGAGGTCGGGATTCAAGTTTTGCCATGGCCGTCACGCAGTCCCGATCTTAACCCAATTGAACACATTTGGGACAACCTAAAAATACTTATTTGAGCAAGAATATCAGCCCCTGCGACCTTACAAGAGCTCAAGACGGCTGCGATAGAGGAGTGGCATAATATCCCTCAGTCGGATATTCAAGACCTCGTAGATGGATTGCCAAACCGACTACAAGAAGTCATCAGGGCCCGAGGTAGTAATACTCATTATTAAAATTTAAATAAAAAGAAAGCGGACGATTTTTTTCAAAATTAAAGTCATCACATTTTCATGCAAATTTTTTGCAAAATCGATTTTTGGCATATTTTTTTTTATTAAACGGTTTTGTTTAAAGACTTTTGTGATTTTATTTATCCTTAATGGCTGCTTTTAACATAACTTCCATCAAATGTGGTCAAAATTTTCCGACTACTGAAAATTGAAAGAAATACAAGGTGGGCGGTTAATTGTGCCTGTGAGTGTAGTTACATAGGAAGCGCATGTCATTAGTAATATTTTTTGCAAAAAATAAATTTTACAGTAAGTTACGTATCTGTTACCAGAGTATACACATTCATACTTTAGTTTTAATGAAGGTCATAGTTTTTGGCAAAGACTACAATAGTATAAAGGAGCTCTGCATTTTTATTGAAAACAAAATTTCACCTGGTGGTCAGATATGCAAAATCAATATAATATGCGTAGCTATAGATACAGATATTATATATATTATTTAGTACAAAATATAGCTACCAACTCTTTAACAAATGTTACTTATGAAAAGTTATATTTTTACATTTGGAACGCAATAAATGCTTTTTTTTTTAATAAATATAAACCTGTAAGTTGTACAAACGAAAAAAAAAAATCTAATGATTTTGACAATGTTTTCGCCAGGGCTTCGACTTCGACTTCGAACATTTGATTCTGGAACAAAATTAATAATAATAATAATATATTCTTTATTGTACACCAAACAAATACACAGAAATAGATATATCTTCCAGGCAACCAGGTAGCAATGATATACGTGGGTTTTGGTGTTAAAATATAAATTTAATTTTGTATAGACTTAAACGGTTTTCCATATTCACTATGCAATTTCTTTATAGGTCGTTTATTTTCACATCCAGATAATACATCGTTATCCTTGATAAAAATCATGTGTTTAAATATTACAACTGAGATTTTAGTTCGTCTATCTCTATTTTGTTCTAAGTTACCGCAGCATGGTTTTTGGTTAGAGACCTCTCGGGTCTTCACCTCATCGGGACTAAAGATGAAATGGACTGTTTATAATTTACATATTCAATTTATGTATTCTGAATTGAATTTAAAAAATGATAAAATACTTTAGATTTCCTTCCTTGAGAAAAAATATTATCCTTTCCTGATTTATAGTAGTGTGAAGCCAAGAGACCCTGAAATATGTCATGTGAAATGGCTCAAGGTAATAACGATGTTCCACACGCTGAAGGTGACCTACAAATTATGCATTATGGAATCCCATTTGTTTTGATTTTGAAAACTATGTAAACTATATACGAGTATATTTACTGTGTTGGTTCGAAAAGTGAAAGTTACTATAGCCGACTGAAACTTCAGATTGCGTTTGGGGCTTGCTTTTGCGGGCATAGAGGGGATGGATGGAACAGAGCTGTTTTCGGGTACTTTGCTCACTGTGTGTGTGGTTTTAGTTAGTTAGATTTCGACTGTATTCTCAATATTTAATGAAAACGATATTTACGTCTAAGCAGGTGGCCGTAGGGTTTTCAGGTAGAAAAATATGAATATTGACTTACAAAAATGCTGAAATATTAGCTGTTCGTTATTGATGTCAGCAGAACTTAGCCAATTTTAAAGAAATCTGTATCTAATCATTATACGTGATATCAGTGTTAGGTATATAAGACACTTGGCCCTTTATGGGGCCCCAGTATGGGCAGAGGCAGAGACCCTCTCATACCGACTGACGCAGGTGATCACTGGAAAGGGATGTTTCGGAGATCACCTGTGTCTGATCCGCAAGGAGCCAACGCCTGAGTGCCATCATTGCGATGGCCAGACCGTGGACACGGCGCTCCACACGCTGGCAGAATGTCCGGCGTGGGAGGAGCCGAGGCGTGATCTCGTGGCGGCCATCGTGGTGGTGGTTCTCTCGCTCGGTAACATGATTGCGGCCATGTTGCGGAGCGAGAACGCGTGGAACTCCGCCGTCTCTTTCTGCGAGCAAGTTATGCTTGCCAAGGAGACGGCGGAGCGGGATCGGGAGAGGTTTAGAACTCTTCCGGCCCGCCAGGCCCGGGAACGGGCCAGATACCGCAGGCGACTCAGGCCCCGGAGATCGGAGAATGATCTCCGTCCTCCATAAGCGCAGGCCTGGGGGTGACAGATGAGGCCATCTGTCACCCTAGCAGAAGCAGGCTTGGGTGGCGGCGCGGATGCTGCGGAGCGTGCGCGCCCTTGGGGGATAGTTACGGGAACATTGGGGTTCCCACACAGGAGGGGGCCATCAACAAACCGTAGGTGGCCCGAGGTACGTCGGGGTTCCAGGGTTTTCCTTTCTAGGGTGTACCTGGTTCCCCGGCATCTAGTACCCAAGATGGCGTGCGGTTTTAGTCGGTTCGAGTCCGCCATGCCACCAGAAGGTGGTATCCGAGGGGATTTCCGCACGGAGAAAAAAAAAAAAAAAAAGTATATAAGACACTAGTAAGATTATATTTGCCTTACTTATTCATACACAGGAGTAATTTATCATTGAAATTTTCTATAACTAAGTTATCTTTCTCTTTTAAAGAATGATTTATTTATAATTATTATTATTATTTCCGTGTACCCTATTAGTCCAGGAGGAATCGGTCCAAGAGTACCGAAAACTTCAAAAATTCAAGAATTAAAGAAATATATTATTTATATTTTATTTTGTATTTTAGTAAATTTTTCATGGGTCAAAAATACCCAAATTTAAGATTTTTCGAACTTTTAAAAATTCGTATCTCTAAAAATATTAATTTTATCATGAAAAGTCATAGGACCTTTTTTATTTGTAATTCAATAAAGAATATAAAAAAAATCGATCGGTTGAAAAATAACTATTTCTTGCAATTGTTTAAACAATTTCGGTTTAAACAACATGGCACGGGGTTGCCCCATGGCAACATGCATTTATATCATTAGTAGGGCAATTTGAAGAGGATCACATAAAAAGGTGGAATAGTTTTCGGTACTCATGCGCCGATTCCTCCTGGACTATATAAAATATCCTCAATTTTATTCGAATTGTTTAAACAAAGCAACAGCCCTTTTGTTGTCGTACAAGAGTAATGTATAATGTTATGGTCATGTGAGAAAAACGTCCATTAGATAATTAAAGGTCATATTGCACAATGGCAATACTATGTATATAAATATTATGAACAGGATTTTTTCATATCCGTATGCTTGCATATAGTTTTTATTTTATTTTATTGTATATATTTATGTAGAATAGTTGATGAACTGGTTTGAGCCGTATTTGCATGAGAAACTTGAAACTTATGACCTGTTAGCTGGCTAAAAAGGTACTTTGTCTGTCCTCGGAACAGCATGAGCACAGCTTATTTCTGGATGAGAAGGACCCTGTTGTCATTTTCAGAACCTTAGGCAACGCGTAGGTATGATTTTCTTTATGGTGATCGGTTCTGTAGTTACGACGTGAAAGCTAACAAATAAAAAAACAAACACACTTGCGTTATATTTGTTAGGATTTGGATGCAAGCTTATTGTTCAGTTTTCGGAGTACCTCAAGGTTCTTATGTGGGACCAGTGTTTTCCGTCGTTAAGAGCTTTTATAATATTACTATAATTATGCCGACGATCTAATAATTAATCGCTCAATTAAAAGTCGATAGTAAGTATTATAAATATCGATGACTCACAAATTATTATGCATTACAGTCGTTTTGTGTTTGACAATTTAATATCTCTAAGATAGTTGTGGCAAGCATAATTCATTTAGGTACCTTTTTTCTTATCTGTCAATTTACCCTAGCCTGTCGATTCTGACAAAATAATTTTCCGAACAGCCTGGTTAGAAATGAATAGAACATTATAACCTTTATCTTCTCAAGATGAAATATATTCACTTGAGCACTTTCCATTATTCACAACTATGAGATTAAAGTTAGGTTAGTGCTTTTGGTTTTATAATAAAATTTTCGAATGCAGTAAAATTATTATGAATACTTAATGTTTTGCTGGCGCCGGAGTGTAGTACAAAGTGACCTACTTATCTACTCAACTGTTATGTATAAACTGTAATGAAGTGACGTGTGATTAATCCAATTATTACTAGATGAACAATTGCTAAATAGATTACGGATAAATCTGTCTACCTTTGTTTATCAAAATATAATCGATGAAAATATCCTATTTATTTTATTTTTGTCTTCCTAATTATTAAAAATAACAAGACTGTAATCGGAAATTGGGTAGTTTGATCACGCAGTCAGATCTCTATTGGAAATTGATGAAACTTCTGCAAAACTATTGATCTAATCGAAGGTAGATAAGAGTAGTATAAAGGTTCATAGCTTATAAGTGTCAGTGTAAATATTAACTCATCGATGCAACATCTAATTTGCTTTATTATTAAATGCAACAGTACAAAGTAAACCAACTGCGGGAGAGCCATGCTTAGGCACAAATGGGCTGGCTCCAATAGTAATACCACGGCATCACAGAAAACAGGTATTCAAACACTGTTTGCATTGTATTGCCGAGTGAGCGAGGGTAACGGATACCCAACCCCCTCTCCTCTTCTAGCCCCCTTACCCCGCCTCTTCTGGGTCTGTGTCGGGGTGTAATTTATCTGTAATATATATATATATTTAGAAATACACAAATCTGTGAATGTTTAGTACGTTTAGAACAAGCTCAGTTTAGTTTAGGATTAGATGGCCCTTTTGTGAGGTGCCTATTTTAGTAGTGGTACATATTTGAGCTGCATATTTATTTTTATTATATTTATTGCATTATATTTAATTATTTTGTTTATTAAACCTTGAATTAACTGGGGCTTCTGAGAAGTCTTATTTAATTGTTGTTTTCCTGTTTTGTAGTAATGTCGAGTTGTGCATTAGTGGTACGCAAAGGCGAATTAGCAAGTCAATTAAGACCAGTTCAGGTTGGGCAAGAACCTCGCACCTTACACTGTAACTCGAGCTACATTTAGTTCTTAGTTACGGTTGTGTTTTGGTAATTAGTAAAATTATATTATTTTAACATGAAGACGATTTTTAGTAAGCAACTAAGTTATTTTTTAATCTCATGTACTCAGTCCGATTTAAACATCTATTGGCGTCCATTTTTAAATAAGGTTGTAGATTGTAGGTACAGTGGTCCCAATCGTCAATCAAAGCGTAATGATCCTAATAATTCCGATGTAATATGAGAGAAACAGTTGTAGCTATAAATGGACTGTATGAGTTAATATTGAGTGTGGCAATTAAGCACTTAACCTGGCTAAACATTAATTCCTCTTAGCCCTGAAACGCAATAGTTATGCACTGACCGAATTTCTCTTCTTTAAATCAATTTGCACAAAGAAAGTAGAGTGGCACTTGTATACATAGGGTTACTTCAGGTAAGAAGCACTCGGTCCGTCTGATGATAAGCAGTTACAGGTTCTTATATATTAACAATCCTTATTTAACTTTCTACTTGACCTCTAATGAAAATTCTTTCAGCAGAAAGCTACAAATGTGTGCCAACGAAGGTTTGTTTTTCTATAGAATGCAGGTACTGAAGCTCATCTTTGTTTGTTTTCACGTATTCACTACAGAAATGAACATCATGACATTTTAGATATACACGTTTCACGTATTAAAATGGGCATAGGCCATATCCAGGGCGCGCTGTTCCCGAAATATGTACAAATTACTTTCAGGCAAGCGGTGCCTGAGGCGAAAACTAGATATTTATATGAATTCGTTGGAACTGAAATTATTAAAGCAATTAAATACTTTTATTTCCATGAATGACGTTATCGACAGTTTTCCTAGAAAATGAGGCTGAACTCGTGGAAATATTTGTTCGCGTGACTGGCTGTCAAGGGCCCGCCCTTGAACCACCACTGGGTTTAACGACTCTACAATCTATGAAACATTGCCGGTCGCATGTTTCTAATAGATGCGTCAGTTTTAACAAACATCAATGTTAAGTAAATAACATGTAATATCAGTTGATTACAATGAAACTTGTGCTAGTATTAAAAATTATAGTTAATCTGCTAATGTGAAATAGAATTTGTCCTATTTAAAATTTTATTAGCCCCTTTACAAAATTTGCATTCACTGCGGTCCCCCCGCTAAGTATTGTGAATGACTGTCGCTGTATTTGATATTACTTATCCGAAGGCAAACAAGTCTGCATGATTTTGTTGCACTGCGGTTATATGATTTTTTTCTAATCAGGATGTTCATTTCAACCCATAAATTACAGTTATCTACTTGTGTTAAAACATAAACTGGGTTCCTTATTATAATAAGCCTATTCGCCGCAGTTCTATTCTCCGCAAAGTTTTGTAAAATGGCCATCCCACATACTGTTTCTCTTATCACATCTTATTTAGGCATAAACTTAGCATAAACTTTGACTGAATCTTTTTATGTCAAAATTCGGTAGTAGTCTTAAAATATAATGCCTGACATGCCTACTTGATATCGACGCTTCATACTCATCGAAATTATTTATTGATTGATACTTGCATCTGTATGTAATGTATTGAAATACATTACAGTCAGGAATATATTTAGTTGTTATCGGTCTCATATAATTTCTAATAACAATTCGTAATCGTTTTATGAATTACCAGGAAAGGTATCCGTTATTAAGGAAAACACTGTTATCAATATCATGGCTGATTTATAGGGTTCTGTCAGGTGTAATGTTTTCAAGAAATGATAAGCACTTTTACAGACATGACGCAATTATTGGTTATGTCAACAACAACAGTGATCGCCTTATGCCGACACCAATCGTTGTTATCAGACGGCGTGTTTTTTAGTATAGTAGTAATGTCTCACCAACGTATGAGCAATACTATTGTTTGTATCTTAGAAGTAAAGGCGTATGGACATGTTTATAGAAACTGGTTTTATTCGAAATTCAGCTTTTTTTCTTTACTTGACCGTAGTTGAAGTACTTCTAAAAAACATACCATGGGAGAGCCATGCTTAGGCACGATTGGGCAGGCTTGACCGGAGTAATACCAGGGCCTTTCAGAAAACCGGTAGACAAACAATGCTTGCATTGCATTGCCATGTTAGTGTGGATACCGAAGGCCCAGATCCCCCTCTCCTCTATTTCCTAGGCGGGCAGCGCACTTACGACTCTTGAGTTGCAGGTGTCCATGGGCTGCGTCAAGTGTGCCCATGTCAAGTGACCCGTCTGTTCGTCTGTCCCCCCATTTTATAAAACAAAATAGTGCCCGGTAGTAAGCTCTACTTAACTAAGTTGCATGTGCTTGTCATGATAATAAACTATTCAAAGCGATCATATTCGATTAAAAATATCGTTAACTGGCTAAATATTTAAAACTTACACACATTTTAAGTATTTAATTTGAATGAATTTTACTAAAACTTTGGTTTGGATTTCGTAAATTGTCTTCTTAGAGTACAAACGTCTTTTATTGTATCAATAACCGGCAAATCTATTGTTACAATCGATAAGTTAAACTAGGCAGCTGCAGAAGTTGGCACACAGCCGTCTCATTATTTCTGACATACTCTATTGGAACAAAACTTTGTAACTGATTTTATTGATCTTCTAACCAGTGTACGTACATTCTTGTATATAGGTAGGTATATTGAATGTGATTGATTTTAGTTGCTGTTCCTCATCAACAATTTGCCTGGAAAACTGAGGTCAGTTTATTATAAACATATTAAAATGTAAACTTTGTATGTCCAAAATCCTCTTTAGTATTTACGAGAACAGTTAGCAAACAGTTACTTTTGCATTGATAAGCGGATTTCATTTTTTTAATGAATTAAAATGATTGATTGATTGGTGACTTATAAGAAATTGACTATCAGCAGAATTATGAGTCTAGAGCCGTATTTTTAGGCAGATATCTATAATGTAGGGTTGCGGTGTCGGTTTTAATTTCTTGACGCACAATGAAAGTATCAGATTTATAAATATTGTATACATACATAGACCCTCTACCATATCCCCGAAGGGGGAAATAAATATAAAAAAAATATCGAAATCGGTGCGCTGCAATCATTATATTTACTCCTATGCCGAACTACGAATATGTGCCGAGAGGTAAAAGGTTATTAATAAATAATTTATTCAGTGAAATCCATCTGGATTGTACTCTACAGAGAGTCGACATTGTAAAGTAAAAAAACAAACTAAGGCTGACCACTTTTTGAAGCCGATCTTGTAGTGACTTCAAAAAGATTTATATTCCAAACCACATTTTTCCAATGACTGACCTACAGGAATTTCCCTCCCTCGTTTGATCTCAGTATCGAAAGTTGTTTAGCAATCGGCCCCCTCAATATGCCTTAAGCAAATTTGGGCTAGTAATTAGCACAGGTTCAATAACAATCCGTGTCATGGCAAAAACTTCCTTTATATGATATTCCAATTTGCTTTTTATTGTTTTGCTTAAAGGTTAAAAACCATTCGTTTCTGGAAAATGTGTGAAGTCCCTTAAACTGGAATAAATCTTTGTAGGTATTATTTCCTCACGCTTAGTTCGCGGTGTATGCTGTGGTAATAAAACAATTATTTGCCTTGCATAAATTATATGTACTTAAACGTAGTTGTAAAATAATAGCTGCGACAGTTTCTAACAATGCAATAATTAGTGTTTGTTCTATGTAGTTAATTATTTACTTGGTGGCCATAAAACTCTTATACCTACACTCTTTTTTGTGCCCTACACAATAATCGAATGACCTACTTTAGGCGACAACCTTTGTCTTATTTCAAGTTAAATGTAGTGGAATATACTATTAGTGGATCAGTCGTTCGTTTTATTTAAATGGCCTACTTGAAAGTTCTAATCCGACAACGTTTAAAGAAAATCTCCTTAGCTCGTATTTATATTCTTAGTAAGTTTCAAGCTTCGCTATACTTTACTGCTCACTGCCGAAAAACAAAATTCGGTTTTCCCCAAATATTTGTCACCTCGCATCGCGCAAATTTTCTATCCTTTGCCAACTGATACAGTTTAATAAAAATATTTACTTTACATCTCATACAGAAAATATTCATTGAATCATTGAAACCTAACTTCATTCAAAGAATCGTAAAAAAATGTATTTGGCTCGGTTAGCGAATTGTTGAAATGTTTGGACATACGCCACTTCGGTTCTGGCGGTGTGTAGTTTGCGCGTGCGCGTTGTAGTCGCTTGGTATCATACAAAACCGGCCACAAGCGCGCCAACTAACTCAGTATGATATAAAACATTCTAGCTACGCGTACGTCTACAGTTTGTAGAAGCCTTCCTATGACTCATACTCTTATCATATTGTGAATTAACACGCTGTACGTGATTTTCAAATACTCTCTGTGATCTTTTAAATTAGAACCTTTAGTGGACAGTGGTTTAGAAAATAATTGTGGAAAGTGGTCTTCATGTCTCAGCTGGTGCCATACCACCTCTACAATAGCGAGCAAGACGAAGGTCTCATGTTCGCAACCATGTTCGACTATCAAACAGATGAATACAGGAAGCCGGTGGTAAGTTTTCAATAGATTGTACAACTTATTGAACAGCAGGTCCTGTAGCTTTAAGTGACAGATTGTGAATTGACCTCTCGTAAACAACTTTCTCAAAATGTAGATAGGCGATGATACAAGCTGGTACTACAATGGTGCAATCATTCGCGGTTTTCCATCAGAAAAACTTTTACTTCAACTCTAAACTTGCAAGATGTCATTGAGCGTTTCAAAGTTTTTTGTTCTCAAATTTAATATTTTTAATTAAAAGTAACAAACATGTTTGATCGTAATTTACGCGTAATTTGAAAGACAATACCACCTGTGTGCTATATCACAATTAATAGTCTCCTGTCACTTTAATCAGCGCAATGATCCTATTGGTCTGTTTAATTGTGCGAAAGGGATAAAGCTAACTTGAATGTTTGTATGTAACTTTGCTGCTAATGTATTGTACTTATTTATGTGACTTAAAATGTTCACTATCATGCATTTAAATTAGATTTTAAATGTTACTAACGGTATTTGTTAATGTAGCGAAGTGTTCAAGAAGTTCTTACAATTTAAAAAATGCTTATGTTTTACTTTAAAAATCCTTTAAACGCAATTTGAGATCAAATAACATAATAAAATTTATTTGCAATATAATTTTTGATGGAAAGTGACTGCCTATGAGCCATAAACATTGTTGTTTTTTTCATTATGTTAGTGTAAATGTTCGTTTTGTAAGCAGTAGATGGCGCTGCTTACCTATTAAGAATCAAAGATTAGACAATACAGTGCGTAAGTCTAATAAAACAATAAGAAACTAAGGATAACATTATTTCAATATACATTTTTACCTTCACATGCGTTTTTCGTGTTATCAGTAAACGTGTGACGTAAATCGTGGTGCGACCTGAGTGACGTCATCGGATGACGTCATGCCAAAACCACTGCGCACTACCGGCACTACCGCTCGCTCAGTCTCAATAACTTCAACGAACTCAGATTGACATTACCTGAACAATTTATTACAATGTAACGACTATGACTTTTCTATTATTTTATTCATTACTTACATACTGTTAATAACAATTTTGTAATTTTTATTAATATATTCCATGTAAAAAAAAAGTATTTTCGGAAAACCTTTTCCATATTCGAAATGGATTAAGGAAATTGTTAAAAATACCTACTTGGTATTTACGCACCTACATATAATGTTTTGATGCCTACCTTGATGCGACTCCGGTCACGTAAACGTGTGGTGAATGTAGGTAGGTAAGCTTTTAGCCTCCGATTTCTTTTCAACAATGACGCATCATATTGAATACCTCTGACAAAAAGTAGGTCTTTCTTTGTGTTGCATAAGGAATATATAATATATTATATTTTAATATCATTAATATATATATATTATTATTTTCATTTTATTTTTTTCGTATTACGTACTTCTTTAAAGGATCTTGATAATTAAAAGAAATCGGCTTCATTTTCCTTTTCTATTTATATACACATTAACGGTAGGAATTCTACTAAGGTTAATTCTCTTTAATTCATTTTCCCTACTATCTGATTAAACTAACGATTACTTAAATATCTACTATTGAATAATTATAATAATATATAGAATTTTAATCGGAGAAGCGTTCATACTAATCCAATTGCAATACGAGATTCTTATTAGTTTTATTCATATATCAATAGATAGTAAGTTTAACACATAAACATAATAATATTAATTTTCCATAAAAACAGGAAAATATTTACAAAAAAACACTGATGACTACGGCATTCATTGATTTCCATGTTTATGAATGAAATCCTGGATTTCCCCTAACAGAGAAATGGCAAGGTTTTAGTTTATTTTTTTTATAATACAGTTCAGCAGACGAACAGACCGGTCACCTGATGGTAAGTGACAACCGCTACGATAACACGATATTGATCGCAGTATTTGTTCACTTTGACCCTATTTTTAGATATAATCCCTTTATACCAGAGACAGCCAAGTATTTAATCTATACGTAATTGATAATGTATTCTTATCACAACACAATCACACAATCCGATTATGCCTCCTCATGCTGATGCAACTTAAATGTAACGTGTATTATACGTTACCATCTTTGTCTTATACGAGATATACCTCATAGGCGTTGCGTAATATGAAAGTATCGTATGCTATCCCCCCCACAATTACTGAAGATAATTATTTGGTGTAGCTAGACATCTTATACCTGCACTTAAAACATATTTTGGCAGTATCAAATCATACATCGCGTTCTAGAAACAACTGATCTTTTAGGATCTGATTAAAGATACTCTGTGCGCAAGCGCACAACCGGAATTGCCGGGCGGCGGCGGCATGCGACGGTAATGGTAACCTTTGTGAGTCGAAAACGTCAAGTCCGGCTATCTTGACCTACATCGCGCGCTTGTGAAATTTCTCCTGCGCCTGAGTGCTTCCAAGAACGGCAACGACATGCGTCCGCCAATTTGGGGATTCCCTACATGCTAGAGGCAACGCTCTCCCATTTACCTGTTTTACACATTATGAACTGATTGTAACACCGGTAATATCAGTAAAATAATTTCACTTATCATTACGTAATTGAAATGTTAACTGTTGAAGTAGCACATGTATTCTCTATTAAAACGTATAGAGATTTCAACCACCCATTGACCTTGTTGACTTGAGCAGATGTATTTTATTGACGGATACATATTGAACTGTTGTAGTCAATACGGGACGGATGTAGACAATTTGCGTTAATTGTGACCATCTCGGAATTTGCCTTAGGTGAATTCTGTCAAGGAAAATATTCTGAGCTTTCTTGCCTACTCATAATGTAAGGATTAAAATAATAAAGAAAGGTACATAAAGTTATAGGTAGATATAAAATTGCGGTTTGGAATGCTATTCTGCATAGGTCATAGACTCTACCCTTAAACATAGGTCCTATTGATACCCACTCTATAGGGACGTGGGTGTGTCTATGTACAAATTAACTCAGATGAATATCTATCAAAGTATTATTGAATTGAAGGAAGTAAAATTTTATTAGGTTTTTGATACTATTGGTCTCCAATAACATTAAAAGTTATTTAAAGGGGTTTTATTATCACAAGAAACAACAACCTAAGTTTAAAGTTTTGCCTAATTTTAACATATGATCTAGATATAACCCGTTACTCATTAGGGCATTATTACAAGGTACATCCCCTTATATTGAGAGTTTATTTTAATCCAAGTCTCTTCCTTTGCCTAACCTTACTCTAACATTTATATTTAATTTTATTATTTTGAATCGAATCGATAATATAAAGTTGCCTGGCAATTATTTGTAAAAAAACGATTCTTTTTATCTAGTGTTTGAGTAATTCACTTTAAAAAGTAGTGAAACGACTTCAATACGTCTATCATAAAATTTAAGAGTTATATGGTTTTCTCATGGATGCCATTGTCAGAACCTCACCAAGCTCTTATCTAACTACCCTTGAAGTACATCCTTTCCAATAAAACAAGAATCATCGAAATCGGTTTACATGACATAATTATTCGTCCATGTGTCGCGCACACACCTAATGCAAATTTAAGACTTCATGGTTTTTCCATGGATGTCGTTGTTAGAACTGGACCTAATTGAAATGGGACCACACGGGAAGTACAGGCTTTCAAAAAATCCTCGCTACCTGTACGCGTTATCATCACCTTGTATTCCACGGATTAGATACTCCTCGTTACTCGGCATGCTTTTCCACGAATTCTTGGAATCATCGGAAGTAGCTATAACATATTATTTACGGACATATGACAAACACATGTTATTAGTACAATTACGTACTAAGTACCTAAATACTTGGCTAGATAAACTATCATTTCAAAGAATAATTTTAATGCTATTTTAAAATTTTGTAATGGCGAGACTGGGGACTAGATAAGTCGGTAAAGAGTACATTCTTTAAATTTTATTGAGCAAGGGTTAGTGATGTTTGCGGGTTTCCGTTTGACCATACTGTTTAATAAAACGACCTACATAATAATCCTCAGGTTGAAACCTGTATAAATATCAGCAATTTACTGTATTACAGTTTGTCTTACAAATGTTGAACATTCAACAGTTTAACTGTATTGGAGCCCTTTTGCAATTCTCTGCTGTGGGTAAAAAATCTCTGGCTGCACACCTGCGGTATAAGGATGACGTCAGTGATAAAGTACGCGTTGGTAGTCTGTGAAACTCATTGTTTATGCCCATGCGCAAGATTTTTACTTGAACATAAACTTACTTTATGCTTTGCGTGTAAGAATGTTAGCTCTTGTATATTTTATAAAAAAATATATGAATAGCTTAATGGTTAAGGCTTCGTACTTGGGATCAAGTGGTTGTGGGTCCGAACCCCACCCAGTGCATTACCGAGAAGCCACCCCTTTTTTTTTTTTTTTTTTTTAACGTGTGGAAATCCCCTCGGACCGTCACCCCGCCGGGGTTTGCGGCGGGGCGGTGTGTCGGAATCGAACCGACTAAAACCACACGGTGTGCCACTCTGCGCCTGAGACGGAAGGGATCCGGGAACTGCTGATATTAAGACATCCGGACCCCTCCCAGCGCTTGCCCGCACTGAATCGGGCACCGTCTGCTGTAAAACTCTCTGATTAGGCGACGTACGGCACACGCGTACGTCACCCCCTCGCGGGTGGCCACTAAAGCGGATGGAGGGGAAAACCCGTTCCGACCATCCGCGGCCACACTCAGGGCGGCATGAGGCGCTGATAGGCGCGCCTACGCCGCCCAGTTCGCCGGCGGCGGATTGGGTCCGAGTGGATATCGTCCTCCCGGGCCTTCTCCGCCGCCTCCTTCTGCGAGATGACATCTTCACAGAAGGTTGCGACCGCGGTAAAACTGCTATCGCTACCGGCCATGGAGCGTATGACGGCCGGTAGCGAGAGATCTCCTCCGATGACTGCAGTGAGGGCCCGGCGCTGCGACTCCCAAGCGGGGCAGATCGCCAGCGTGTGCTGGGCCGAGTCTTCACTGCAGTCGCAGTGGTGGCAGGCGGGACTCAGTTCCCTCCTGGCGACCGAGTGCAGGTACTTCCCGAAGCAACCATGCCCGGAAAGCACCTGCGTCAGTCGGAAGGAAAGGGTCCCGTGCTGCCGCCCTGCCCACTCGAGGATGACCGGCTGGAGAGCCTCCACGGCGGCAAAGCCAGCGCGCGGAGTCTCCAGCCGGAACGACCAACTAGCCATCGTGGCTCGACGGGCGGCTTCACGCCACTCGCGTACCTCTTCGGGCGGAGGGCGAAAGCCATACTCCGCCCGATATTCAGCCACCCGTCGATAAACTTCGGCGAGCACTTCCGCCTCCAAATCCCACGGGGGTGTTCCAGCCAAGGCGCACGCCGCCTCGGTGGACACCGTGCGGTATCCGCGTATGGCTCTGACCGCCAATACCCTTTGAGGCCGCCAGAGGCGCGCCTTATTCTGGGCGGTCAGAGCCGCCACCCACACCGGTGCCCCATACAGCGCCATCGACCGGACCACCCCCGTGTAGAGGTGTCGCGTTGCGACGCTGGCTCCACCCAAGTTGGGCAAAAGTCGCCCAAGGGCAGAAGCAGCGTCGACCAGCTTCGGACCAAGCTGTCGGAAGTGCTCGTCGAAGAGCCACCTACCGTCGAGTATCAGGCCCAGATACCTCATCTGGGCCCGAACCGGGACGAGGACCGAGTTGACCTCGATGGAGGCACCGGCGGGTGGACCACGACGGGGCCCATGGAACAAAAGGGCCTCCGTCTTGTCCAGGGCCACCCGTAGGCCCAGTGCCTCGATGCGCCCGACCACCAAAGAAACACCCCTGGTGGCCAGGCGCGCCGCCTCTTGGAAGTTCGCCCCCCGGGCTGTGACCAATGTGTCATCAGCGTAGCAAATTACGCCCAGCCCGGGGGGGAGGCGACCTCGTAGAACCCAGTCGTACCCCACGTTCCACAGGAGTGGTCCAAGGACAGACCCCTGCGGAACGCCGCACGACATGGGTCGCCGTCTCAAGACGCCCTCTCGGTCCTCGTACACGACGGTACGCTCCTCTAAATAGTCTGCCACCAGCCGCCTCAGGTACTCTGGCACCCCGTAGTATTGGAGTGCTTCCCTGATGCAGCTGAATGGCAGACTATTGAATGCGTTGGCGATGTCCAGAGACACCGCCAACAGCACGCCGCCACAGCTCACTGCCTCTCCGGTCACGGCCCTAAGGCGCATCACGGCATCGACCGTCGAACGCCCCTCCCGGAACCCGAATTGGGCGTCCGACAGGTCGGGGCCCACCTCGCTGAGGTGCCGGACGATGCGGGCAGAGAGTATCCTCTCAAAAAGTTTACCCGCCTCGTCCAGCAACACGATGGGCCTATAGGCCGCGACCGAATCGGCAGGCCGTCCCGGCTTCCTCAACAGGACCAGCTTCCCGCATTTCCAGCACTCTGGGAAGCGTCCGGACGCCAGGCTACCGTCCAACACTTCCCTGAGGCGGTCCGACATATGGTCGAGGGCTCGGGCCATCACTCGGGCTGGTACCCCGTCCGGCCCGGGGGCGGTGTTCTTGGAACGGATCCGTAGAACAGCCGCCCCAACCTCCGATTCCCTAACGGGCGGCACATCGTCCTCTCTACCCCCGTCGTCTCCGACCGCGTAGGCCATCGACGGGGGTGTGTGCTCCGCCCACTGCGGGAAAAGGCCCTCGACCACTTCCTGCAGGAAGCTGGGCTGGAGAGTCTCGGTAAGGGGGGGGCCCGACGTGCGGAGCTTCTGACGCACCGCACGGTATGGGCGACCCCAGGGGTCACGGTCGAGACTCTCCAGCATCTCCTTTCTCTTTGCGTCCTTGGCGCGGCAAATGGCCAGCTTCAGAGTTTTCCGCGCTTCGCGGTACTCCTCATGAAGCTGGTCCTCCTCACCGTCTCCGCGGTGACGCCGCCGGCTGTGAGTGTAGGACCTCCGGGCACGAGTACAAGCCGCACGGAGGTCCGCCAACTCCTGGGACCACCAGTAGACCTCCTTCCTTGGAGGCCGACGACCCTGGATACGGGGCATGGCCGCATCGCAAATCTGCGTAATCGCATCGCGAAAGCGGCCAGCCCCCGCATCGACCTCCTCGGTCGGGGCCTGCGGAGACAGCCAAGAGTGAATAATGGCCGCCTCCTCTAGTAGGTCCCTGTCCAGCTTGGCAACAGCCCACCGCGGAAAACGGGAATTACGCCGCGCCGCGTGACCCCTACTGGGGCCCTGGGACCGGGAGAGCTCAAATCGGATATACAGGTGATCCGAGAGCGTCTCAACCTCTTCCAGGACACGCCAGTTCCTTACTCGTGCGGCAACAGCAGGGGTAGCGAACGAAAGGTCCACTATCGACCCACCCTGCTGTCGCACGCACGTGTTGGTGGAGCCTCTGTTTAGTAAACAGAGGCCCACCGAAGCCGCCCACTCCTCGACGGCCTCGCCCTTGGCGTCCGTCCCGGGGGACCCCCATGCAATGGATTTTGCGTTGAAGTCCCCCAGCACGAGGACGTGCCCAGACGCTAATCGCCGCATCGAGGTTTCCAAGCTGTTAAGGAAGACCTCGAAGTCGCTCAAACTCCGGTTGGGGGAGAAGTATACACCGTAAACGGTGATCCCCCCCCACTCGGCGGCAACATATCCAGAGCCCTTGTCTCTAAGCGACAAGGGCGGGGAATGAGCCGCCGCGGAACCGACGACTGCCACGGAGCCGTCCCAGTCACCCATCCAGTTTGGACGGGGAGGAACGAAGTAGGGCTCCGCGACTACGGCAACACCGATCGACCACTGCGCCATGGTTTGCAGGAAGAGATCCTGCGCCGCGGCGCAGTGGTTTAGGTTCGTCTGGACAAGGAGGTTTGAGACGTGGTCCATTACTGGATCGTCTCTACAACCTCCATGGACGTCGACGTGGACAGACGGACAACGTCGGAGGCAGCCTGGGCCGCTAGGCTAGTCCCCGACGTCCGCCGAGAAGCGCGGGAAGGCTTGCAGCCCCCCTGCCCCATCTGGTGATTGGCGGGCTTATTGCCCGCCGCACACATAGGGCAGTGAGGGGCGGCAGAGCACTCTGCCGCCTTGTGCCCTGGTCGACCGCAGCGGAAACATAATCCGCTGCAGTCGAAGCAGCTGTCACATTTGATGCGGGTGTGTCCCGCAACCAGGCATTTGTAACACCTCATCGGTCTCGCCGCCAGAACTGTAACTCTGGCGCTAACGAAACCGATGAGGATCCTGCCGGCGTCGCCCAAAATTTTGGCCGACGCTACGGGACAGCTGATCCACACCGCACCAAGGCCTCCCGGACCGGGGCGGATGGTGCCGACTTTGATGTTGTCCGCGTTGCACCCCGTCTTCTCCCGAATTGCAACCCGGACATCATCGACCGTAACGGAGTCGTCCAGGCCCGAAATGCGCAGTTCCGCGCTCTTGGTGGGCCTGGTGACCTTCACTCCATCCGTCCCAGAAAATACTTCCCGCAGCTTCTCCGCTAGAACATCCGCCGTCTTTGCACCTTCAGCCCCGGGGAACTCTAACACGCGAGCCCCCGTCTGGGCAAGGCGCAGCTTCACACCTGAGGTCCCGAATTGAGTGCCGAGGCTATCCCGGACCTTCTTAAAAACGGTCGCATAGGATAGCCCACCGCTGGCCGCCTCCGTCGATAATGTGACCACAACAGCCGCCGTTTTGGGTGCCTGCAGTTTCTTTGCCTTCTTATTTGTGGCGGTCACTGCCATTGACGACGTCTGAGGTGGAGAGGCTCCACTTTTGGCGGCCTTCTTGTTCTTCTTTCGGGACCTCTTCTTATTGCCTCCTTCAACTTTTTGCCAGCCATCATTAGACGCGACAGACGTGGGGAGGGCAGGAACAGCTTCAGATTCAGCAAGAGCAGACGCTCGTGCTGAATTGGTGCTAATGCCTCTTGGTGTTGGTGAGGGGAGTGGGGGGAACGCCGTCGTAGCCCCTGTCCCGGCCTTAGCCGATCGTCCGGCCTTTGCCGGTCGCCCAGCCTTAGCCGGTCGCCCGGTCTTCAATGTGGAAGCGGGTGCTGGCGCAGACGCCACTGTTGCGTATGAAACTGCGACGCGGCCACCCGTAACCGGGAGAGGCGTCGGAGCCGTTGCACCTCTTGCTTTATTTGCAGCGAGCGGTGGCCGAACAGTGGGTGCTGGAGGCAACCTAGCCTCCAGGCCTGCGAGGCGTCCGTCCATCATCCTCCACACTGCTTCAATGACATGACGCAAGTGGGAGTCCGATACATCAGGAACGTTGATGGGTGCTGGGGAGTGAACTGGTTGTCTCACAACCGGGCTTTGGCACTCTGCATTATGCGCCTGTGCTCTGAACTGTGCGAACTGTGCGCTCAGTTCAGCCACCTGCTCCGTAAGGCGGTCATTGGCTGCTTGGAGACGCACCACGTCCCCAATAAAGTTTTCAACGACCCCAGAGATGGCGGAGGAGGAGTCCTTTAAGGCTCTTACAAAGGAGCCCTTTAAGTTTGTGGACTTGGTGGCCACCTTATTAATAATAGCCACGGCTGCATTGGCTCTTTCTTTCAATGTCACCGGTGTTTGAGGAACGGAACCTCCTTCCACCGGCGGACGGATTTTAGGTAGGAGATCAATGATCTCCTCCTCCGCGACGATTTCCCCCTCTGCACGAGCTCGCGCGTACTCCCCCGCTCTAGAGAAGGCGGAAGTTGCCAAAGGCGGAGCAGGCATGCTCGATCTCGACCTTCCTCTCTGGCTGCTTGCCAATTTGGGAGGAAGCATGTCTGTGGACGGTTCCGCATCATCATCCCTCGAGCGACCACGCTTTCGATTTTCGAGCTCGCGGTCCCCAATCTCCATCTCGGAGTCAGTTTTGGAGAGTAGTCTTACTGACCTGCGACTGCTCCCAGAAACCACCGACGTAGGCGTGGCCAATAACACATCTTCATCATTTGACGAAGTGTCGTCCGCCTTCTTCTTATTTTTCTCCTTTCTCTTCGTATTCTCCTTCTTTTTTTCCTCTATTTGGTTTTGTGTTTTTAAATATTTTTCCATAATTAGACCCACGATTGGGGGAGAACTAAAAGTCAACCCGGGCAGAGATCCCCCAATACCCGGGTAAGCGAAAATTTATGCCCAACCGAGGGGTCCGCAGGTGCCTCGGCTGGGAGTGTGCTCACGACTGAACCACCCATCAGCCATGCATCCCCTGGTCACGCACCAGAACACGGGATTCGGGGTAATTTTTTATAGAGGTTTTCTTCCTCGCAGTCCGGGCGGCTAAGCCAAGACCCTCGCCCCCGACTGGAGCCCGAGACTTAAACTCGACACTCCTTTTGGGATTACGATATGCCGGCGGTGGCATCGAGACAAATCTCCAAATGCCTGCTCGGTGGCAGTGCGAGTGCACGCCGAGCCCGTCCTCAGTCCTCCGCTATGGATAGCGGAGACCTTCTGTGTGACCCTTGGATGGGTCCCACAGGGTATCCTCTTTTGTCTGGAGTCTCACCCTGGGCCAATCCGGTATGAGTGGCTCTGCCGGCGCAGCCCCAGGAATCACTGACCCGCGCAAGCCCCCCCACGACGACAACGTAAGGATACAGTTGGGGGGGACCGAGAAGCCACCCCTAATACAAGCAGTTAGCTTAGCCGGGGGTTAACAAGAATACTAGTAATGTGTGACATTGGATTTGGAAACAAATCTATTTTAAAAATTCTTATGAACTGACGATTAGTAGAATATTTATTAAGGTAAGTATTTATTTCAAAACCTCAATAGTTATTTATATGTCTTCAATTATACATATATTTATATCATATCACGTAGAACTAGCCACCACTGTAATACAAACGAATATTTTATGCAGTTGCATAAGTAGCAACAATAAACTTCTAGCTGACTTCTTTATTACCTTTAAAAGATAACACGAACAACGTTATCCATTTTGACCCATTACATAAAGTGTTTTCCATTGTCTACTAGCTTTCAATGCTTTTGAACTACTCGTTTACAAATCAGTGACAAAGACAACAATATTTTTAAGATAATAAAAGGGTTTTAACGGACACCACTTTCTAGATATCTGACTTTCTGGAATAGAAATAAAATTTAATGCCGCCATCGGAATTTTGCCAGAGGTTTACACATTCCAGTAACAATTATATCGTTTCTTCTAAATTTCATTTGGAAAATTATTTTTCTCTTTGAAAGTTAAATTGGATTTATGGAATGGACGCCACTCATCGAAATAAAAATAATTAAATTTAGGCTCTCGGCGACCTCTGCAGTAAATGAGTACATTTGTTTGCTTATAATATTAAAATCAAGCTTGTTTGCTGTTGCTTTAAGAAAATGCATTCTTTTTAATATTTTTAAAATTGTTTTATGTTGGCAGTTTTAAGACTATACTTCAGATTCAATAGATTAACTGCGTCAGTCGCATTAAGTTGTTAGCCTAAGGGAGCTGTCACTTTAGTGCTAACTCAAGCGACCCCAGTGCCTTGTCCCGACCAGGCCCGACCAACCACCCACGTTGAACAATTTCATGTTTACGTTTATCCACATCAAATACACCATTAAGAAGAATATTTCTCACTATTACAAGTTAAGTTCTTGAATACATTAAATATTTATTGTGACAGGATAACGACGTTAAAAACAGGAAAACAATTCATAGAGTTTACTTATTTGTGTACAAATGAGTAGCACCATCAGTGTTGGTGCTCTTCATAAATTAGTATATTTTAGTTGGAAGAGGTAACTATTTAAATTACTTCAGTTCTGAATTGTATTAATTTCCTGTTTGTTTAAACCTTTATGTTATGTCCTGTTTTATCTAAATAATGTTCTCGAGCGAATTTATTGCAATGACAAGGTGCTCATTTTACTACAAAGATGTTTTATAAATATGTTTGTAATAATTATTATTTAGTAATAGGCCATAAGTTAAGGCATAAAATGTACAAATACGTAGAAATATATATTTATCAACAAAATGTATAATGAAACACAAACATACAAAAAACTGATTATTTAAAAAAGGTTCAAATAGTCAAACGCAACGTATTCAAAATATAAATATTATTCTATTTCACATGGTTGATTGATGTGCTTTACCGTGCTTTTATTTCTTATGGCTACTTAACGTTAAAAAACACAGAATGGTACCTTTTAAAATAAAAAAAAAGTTTTATGGTATGGCAACTTATATGAAACCATTTAAGGTTGAAGACAAATCCAGTGGGTATTTTTTTTATTTATAATCATTTGCAATCATTTTATTTATACTAATATGAAAATAATTATAAAAAATAATGATGTTTTAATCATATCATACTAGGCTCACTAAGGGTTCAACTATCAAATTTTGATGTGTAAGACATCAAAAATTAAACATATATAAAAAAAAATGAACTTCTAGTAAGCCAAGCTTTTCTCGTAGAATACATACCAAAGAACATCGGGGAGATTCGACCTGATATGACATTTTTTGGATACTTAGAATATTTAAAATAAAATATGTACCTCTATTGGCTGCTGCTGAAAGGTAGGGGTTGTAAAATTATTATTAATGTTTGTGTAAGAATCATAAATGTTTTTGAAAAGAAACAGTTAATAAATGTTGACGCCTTTCTAGGCTATTCAACTGGAAACCTATGTTCACTGTAGCGTATTGTCGATAAACCGAATTCAATGAATATACAATTGGCTTGCAATGAGATGCCATATAAAATTTGAAGATGCATATTAACAAATATTGGTACAAAACCTGCTGAATATTTCTTGGACTGTTTTTGGGGGATTATTTGTAACGATGTAACAATACTTACATCGGGCTTTGCTTGGACAGAAGATCCGTTAAAGGTACTTAAGAATCCCGACAGTTGACCAGCGACTGGCACTGGCACCCAATGAGTCACCGGGTCGGCTCGCACGACATTCCATCGGACATTCTATCCATACCGTTTATTTATCTTGATCGCTGGATTATAAAGCTAGGTTCCCTGTAATTAAGCATTTACATAGTAAGTTTAGATATATATTATAACAAAGGATTCCCTGTATAAATTAGCGAACTAAATATTCTTTGTTTCGCTAGGTAATAATAATTACGCCACAATAATAAGCACAGAACTGATATTTACAACAGCTGCGGAGTCCTTGTTCCGATTATGGGCAAGAATCGTGCTTGCCGTTCCGCAGATAACTAACATTTTCCACGTTTCCGCCTTAAGCTCCATATTAAAGGATGTCATATTTACCACTGCGCAATAATTTCTTTATAGAAATAAATATTTACGAATAAAATATTCAATATACAAACTAAATAAATTATGAGTTTTTCAAACTCCTGCAATACGGCAGACGGTTTGTTATCCATAAAATTATAAATTAATATAAAAAAAGAAATAAGTTCATAGTTTTTTTTTATTTGTTCCTACACAACAACCTCGCTTTGGGTTAGTAATATTGCGTACATAAAAAGCAAATAAACTTTATTGTTATATCATTTTACACATTCATCTAAATAAGAATGCACTATTTCAACCCTCAAGACTCGACGAATAATAGAACTATGAATTGTAGGTACGCAGTCTGCCGCCCACAACAAAATTTGTGATAGACGACACAATAACCGCACTATCAATACCGACGCCATTATTTAATGAACCCTCGTCAGATGAAAAGGTCAAATTATTTGAAAAGATTAATCTCGTAATTTATGTGGGCCTAACGCGCCCCGACAGATTTCTCGGCTGATGGACGGAGTAATATCACATTGATTACTTAACAGATTTTAACACAAAGAAATAGAAAACAAGTTTTATTTCAGGGCCTTGAACATACTGTCTGTCATGGATTAGCTTTGACCTTTGTTATTATCTTTCCAAGTCTTAAAGTCTTCAAATATATGACTAATTAATAATCGAAGAACGTCAATTCACATAATAATATGTATGTGTATAAATTGTCGGATGGATAATTTGCACGGGCATGCCAGTTACTGAGAGTAATGCACTCGTAAATGTTTACGACTGTGGCTGCATTTTCAATGTCATTTAAATCATTTTTTTAAGATTCCTTCGGCCTCATAATAGGTTTTAGCATTTTTTTTTCACCTTTAGGGCATTCCATTGAATTAGTATATTCTTTTTATAGTCATGACCTTGTCAGCATGTAAAATTGAAATGTGAATGTAAATGTTTAGTAGATATACCTAAAATTGCAAAGCGGTTGCTTTGCTTACAATGTAAACTGTGTTCTGATGTTATTATTTCAGTTACTGAATTGTGAAACGTTCGTCCAATAAATTGTTATGATAACATGGGATGTCAGTAAATAACGGAATTGATGGGTTTCGAATAGACTACGTTTTGCCGCAATTCTTCGAATTTCATTTAGTATTTAATGCGTAGGTGTCTACGCAATTCTTCATTCTGGTGATTACAGAAGGTCACGTACAATGTTGGCCTAGTTAATACCAGTAATGTAAAAAAAAAATATGTATTTATTTTTTCTACGTTATTTTTTCTTTTTTTTCTTTAAAAGATAACTCCCGTACTAGGATTAATTCAAACAACGGAAACAAAAAACACCCAGACTGAGTTTGAACAACAATTTGAGGATTACACAAAGTGTTGTCCCGTGCGGGGGATCAAACCCACAACACTCGGTGCGCCAGCGTAGTGGCGAGGTGACCACTTAAACCACTACGCCATCCGTGCGGTCTTTTTTACATTGTTAAAATGCGGTGTCTATTTGCTTTAAAATCAGTCTAGGGTTTTTTGGGTTTATTATTTTAACTACGTAAACAGAATTAACACAGTTAGCTGTTTCATATATTATTATAAAGATCATTGACCTTACTAGTGATCAAATTGCAGAACTCCTTTTGATTTTTCGAATGATGATTGTGAACACGTGCTGTTATTCGGTAGATATAAATTAATCATATCATGCTTTTTAAATTTATATAAACTTTGTTATCATTTTTCCTCAATCTTTCTTTGTCGTCCTCAATGATATCGGTTAAGTACTAGTCTCGCTTGTTGCATGAATGATTCTAGGTATTTACGATGGACTTTATGCGTATGGTTAAGATTAATTCTCTTATGTTTGGCAAAACACCCACATTTTGCCAATTATAATTTGGTCGTACTAACGTTATACGTCGCCTATTGCCGGGCAGTGTATGACTGTATACACACTGTCCGATAACGTAAAAGTTTTGCTTGCTTTTTTCTACCTTCATGTAAAATAAACAAATGAAGATACCCGATGTTCTTAGGTTTACAGGCCATAAACTGCGGGGTCTTATTGGTATAATTTTGTATCGAATGTTCTAAATACATAACAATAGAACTCCTTTTAAACACAGTTGGGACAATGTTTAAATAGTCTTGGGCATCGGTGTTGTACAGTCTGCTACTTGTGCTCAACATGCTTGCACTAATTCAATTATTCCGTTTATGTAGCGCACCGATCGCGTTGCATATTGAATTTCTGCCCGACGCCACTCCAGCCCAATTAGGAGGATTGTAAAATGGTTCTGCGTTTGTTTGCGCCTCATTGTTCTCATCGGTATCTGGGCTACCGCTATAGTTTCGCAAGTGCCAAGTCTCTGTTTCCTCCTCTTTTTAAGGAATCGAAAGTTGTTGATTTTCTGCAACGCGCTCAGGTAGGTGCGTTGCAGTTGTGAAATTTTGCGTAGGTGTGGTGCATAACACGCGGGGGCTCGTTCTGTCGGGGGCGACAGTGGCTGTGACGACCACGTCGGGGGCCGAGGGGCGGCTGGTGGTGTGTTTACGATGCACTGGTGCGATGGCGCCGAGTGGGGCGTAGGCGTCGCCGGGGGGCGTCGCGCCAGGCTTATCAGACGGTGGCGGGGCCGGCGCGCGAGCCTCACTCCACGTTCTACCGCTGCCCGCGCGTGTCGTGCACGCTCGCTGACACCGGTTTTAGATAACAAAAACCTTTGTCCAGCCGAGGCAATAATATTTACACACTGCGTGCTTTTGCGCCGCGTAGTTTCTGAGGGGTTTTCCGACGTCGACCGACATCTGTCAGCCGATTGTTTTCGTTGCGCGCACGCGGCAATCGCACTCGTTGTATCAAGTTTCGACAAGTTTTTTGAAGTTTTTAATCGAAGTTTCCTGTTGCATTTGTGAAGTGTCTTATTTGGATTGCCCTTAAAGGAAATAGGTAAGAGTTAATCTTTTCCTGCCGAGATACTGTGGAGTAAATTGGGATTTCCCCGATCGCTTCGTAATCATATCGACTAAACAAAGTTTATTTGGTATGTCATTATCTATTTCTTATTGCATCATCATCATTAAGTATTTCTATATACATACTAATATCAATAGTGGATTTAAAGACTACTACATAAATAATATCGACAACGTGGTGACGACTTAACACGGTTTGGTTATGTAGGTAGTTATGGTGAAGTAGGGTCAGGTCGTAGTTGGATGTCAGTGGTACTGGCATTGGCGGTGTTTTGATGCGAGCGCGCATGTGACGCCGCGACGCTGCGCGCTCACCGTGTCATCGTTCGCGGTCAGTTGAACGAACCCTCTGCCGACCGACGTCAACCTTGCCTTAATCGCGATTATTTGCATCGCCATTGTACCCACTGTGGGCCGTAAGTGAGCCCCTAATTGTCTTACAGAGCCATTCGTCTGAGCCCCAAAACTCTGCTTTACTTAAAAAAAACACGTGATGTTGCAGGTTGTTGACTTTGTAGTATTTTTAATGTTTAGTTTCGCTAGTGCAAATAAGGTCGTATTACGATCACGATAAGAAAACTGTTAAACATTGTTTGCTTTCAATTTTATCGGACAGTCTGCTGATAATTTTTTGAAAGCCCATCATTCCTTTCGGATTGTTCAATAACTTCATATATTCAATAGATAAAACGTGGGTTTTTATTTCACGGAGCTGTTTTTTTTATGCATCTTGGCATAGATGTTCGCATCATATTAAATAATATAACAAATTAATAATATATGAGGCCCTACCTTCCAATAAATGTTCTACGTTTAAACTAACACTAGAGTTCTGCTGTGATAAGATAAAAGACTAGACACTGAGGTAGATCTATTATGTCGTGTGGTGTGTAGATGATATATATACATATATAAAGCTAATAGTAACCTCGTCGTAGAACATCAAAGCAAACGTGTTGATTTTATAGCGTAATATTTACTAGTAGTACTAGTGGTGATTGTGGTATCAAAATAGGTAATTGGAGTATCCTATAGGGAAATAATAAACATATGTATGTAGTAGTAAACAGTAACAGTAATAATTGCAAGCCATAATAAATAACATTTGTTTCATTTTTGTCTCTAATGGAATGCTTCAGGGATCTATGTTAGTATATTACATTTAAATGACTAAATAGGACTACTTCTACATAAAATACATTGTTATTAATGTATGTTATTTCAGATAAATGTGGGCATATTATGTACACACAGAAGACAGGGCATCATGTTGCGCTATTAAAATTAACAGGCCCCATTATTCTAAAGTTTAATAAAAATTTACAAATCTATTTATGCGGGCTTATTAATCGTCGTGTGTCGTTGAGATGCGTCTTGTCTCCCGATGAGAACAACAAAGTGTAGTATAGTTTATGTAGACAAACTTTTATTATTTCGGTTCACATTATATACTGACCAATTAGGCCTCCTTCTTTATTAGTTGTTTATTTATTAGCTATGACCTTTGCTCCTTTATACTGTCAGTTATAGTTATAACAAAACATTATTTCTTTCACAACTCAAAAATCTCCTAATCATCAAATTGGGCTACTGACTAATAGATATTTTCCCTACACAATAGTTTCTATCGTCTATAGGAACCTCTAATAGGAAAATGCTTGATTAAACACAATAATATGATGTATGTGGGTCTTTAATACACCTCTCCCCATCCCTTCTAGGATTTAGGCGTGAGCGTGTGTGGGTATGTATGTATGTATGTATGATAAAAGTACAAATTATGACATACTAATGATCTGTTGGCATTCCGATATGCGGATATGAAGTCCGTTTTACAATACCTTGGGCTATTGCCAAGCTGATGTCAGTTACTTAATCGTACTGTATGTTCGCAACTTCGCTGATGTATGTATTCTTTTTTTATATATGTTAGCCTACCATAGTGATTCCACTTTGCCTGATGGAAAGTAATAAGTGGAATCCAAAAGTGGTGGTCACCATTCTCATTGCATGTCTAGTCAATGAAGCATGGTGACCCACATTATGGCGGCACATTATGGTGTGATGCTTTTTCACGACACCCTTAATAATATAAGGAATTATAAAAATCTAAGAAATTTTAAATATCTAAGGAAATGAAAGAATATAATCAAACTCAATAATCATTTTAATTATTTGTATGTACATACATACACACACTCACGCCTGTATTCCCGAAGGGGTAGGTAGAGGCGACTTAATCAACCACTTTCTGGCAACCAAGATTTAGTCACACGTAATAGGGGGTTATCTATTGTCATTATAAATAGGTCGTAGGCCCTATTCTTCTCCACCGAGAATCACATGGCATGTATGTACTTTAGCTAAAATCACAGAAATCGCATACTTAAATAGTAATAGTTACATTAATTTATGCTGTATTATAAAACTTAGTAATTATTTTACTGATATGTATGTTGCGAGTATAAGTTCCATTGTTTCCAAATTCGAGGCGTCTGTCAAAACCTCAGTATGCATTAAAATACTGGGTAACGCTAACTCACATAAAACAGAAACCAAACCTTCTTAAGCCACTTGCACTAAAATGCGTCTATTACTTACATAAGCTGAGTTTGTAAACTGCTGTCGTTAAAGGGCGTTTAAGTCTATGCTAAAAACTAAAATTACGTATTATTTATTTGCTGGCTAGTACAAAAAAACTCCATTTAATTTATTATGCAATAATATTAACTAAGAATTTCCTAATATTCATTCTTTTCCGTTTGCGTCACGGTTTATGAGAGGTTTTTATTTTCTTATATGGAAAACGCTTTTTATTTATTACTGTTTACGTAATCACTGTCATTCGAAACCAAAACGTTCTTATTGCTAGAAATTGTGTAGAGTATGTAATGGTTGTGAAATATTTTGCGATAAGTGCAAGCGTTTGCGCAGTTAAGTGTTTGTGGAAAGACGATAAGAGCAGTGACGGTGTAGGGCAATTGGGATGCCGCTATCTGCATTGATAACGAAGGGTCCCGTGTCCTGTACAACTTATTCTATTACTGACACAATTAGACGTCAAAGTTAAATTTTCGTACTTAGACTACATGTAAAACACTATAAACGAGTTGCTTTCTCAGTTCTATTCGAAACCATAGGTAGCAATCCTTATCGATGTTTATTATAATTCTCTTTTCTTATTTAAGACCAACTTCCACTATGAAGAAATTGTTTACAAAAGTGCTTCGATAAGCATAATTATGAAGCCGATAGCTTCCTCAAAAGTAAACAAGTTGCTGTAGTTTAGTTTTAAGATAGGTAACCTAAAGCATGTTAAAAGTGGAACATACATACATATTTTCCTTGAATTTTATATCGAGTGATGCTCGTGCTAGGCGGTGCCAGGGCCGCGATGAAGTGCCTTTCCGCACCCAACTGATAAATCGAAATGCTTTCAACTGCGCGGACGCAGTCTCTGTTTTGTGTCATATTAACGGGAATCCCGGGTTTTTTGTAACGATTACCTTGTTGGAGCACAATTATGTCATGTTTACTCGTGCAACAAATATGTTTTAAGCGATTTAGTAAAATGTAGTTTAGAGTAAAAAAAGGCTTAAAAATAATGTTTTGTTCGGTTTATATACATTTGAAACTGAATAAGTGATAATAAGAATTTTAATCTTTACTGCCATCAGTAGTTTGGGTGTGTAATTGTCTTTCGTTAAAAAATTGCAGGTAATAAAACATTTTATGAGTCCGCAATATAAGACTCGAGTGCGCCTCTAAAGAAATTAGCATAAATGCCGCCAAACACAGCGAGTAGCGAGACAATGGCTTTGTCTGTCTCCCCGTCCGTTTGTCGCCTACTATAACTGTTTCGTTATGTTATACAATGTTATTCTAAACGAACACTGGCAAGTGAATTTCTGCCCGTTTATTCGCACTCCTATCCCTCACAAGCTAACTGTGTCATTAAGCGCGAAGAGAAACCATAAACTTTATAGCCAATGTTACCCGCAGGTAGTATATTTGCTGACTGGCACTCACCGGTTCAAAATTGTGCCACATACATTGACTTCATTCTCTTTATCTGCTTCAGCTAACCTTTGAGTATGCATTTTATTTTAAATGCCATACCCATATATAGAGTTACATTAATATCGCGTTCCAAATCTTTAGTTCAGTATGTACCATGTTATTCCGAGTAAACTTTGTTTAATGAAGAAACTTTATACAACATTGACACTTGAAGCTCCCGATTACATAGCGTGTAATACAATTTTAGGTATAACATCTTTATGAACGTTTGAAATTACTGCGGATCTTTTAATGTTAATGTAGGCGACGCAATTAAATAAAAAACAAGAAATAAGTTGCGCGTAGGCGTCGCTCTTAAGCTGATTGTGCCGCCCGCCACCGCGACGCGATACTCGTGTTGGTACGTTTTATGCAAGCAGGACGAGTAATTGAAGACAATTCTATTAGTCCAATGGCTTTAGCAAACAGATATTTATTAGCAAAGCATTTGCAAATGAAAATTCTTCGAATGGCAATAAAAATAAAATTTAATCGCTATTTCCTTAACCAATCTAATAAAGGTTGTAAACAGCTTATAACAAGTAATAGTATATAATTTTATTTAGGTTTTGTTTACGTTGCCACAACTCTTTTGTCGTACTTCTAATTATAAGAGATAATGCACATAAGTATACGTTATCTGGTCGTGTAAAGAGGCAGAGCGATCATTAGCGTTGCCATGTAATTTACATGCCATTTAACGCGTTAGGATTATACCTCTTTGTTCTACCGCATTCGTGCAGCTGCATGTTCCTTATCGGCGTAAAATAATAAATAGCGATTTAATACAGTTCTCGCTGTAGATAGATAACCAGTTATATACATCAGCATCATTCGAACTCATAACAAGTATAGTTTAGTGTATTAAAATAGTGATTGCTATTACTGTGATCTAAGAATCGTAAAAAAGCGAATACAATTTGATATGTGACTTATCTTTATAGTGAACGCAAATGTGGGCAAAGTTTTTTTCGATCTTACAACCGTGCGGTCGGCCGGCGCCGCGCGGAATGCTCGCCATTTCCGGACGATATCCGGTCCTTGGTTCGGCGCCAAACGTAGTGCTACAGATAACCTTATCGTGTGGTTTATTCGTGACAAATTATATTGTCTTCAATTGGATAAATCAACGAAATATATTACAGTATGTTTTGTTACCTACATACTTTAGGTTTTCTTGAACTAACATATTTTGTCATCAGGTTTGCTTGGACACTTCCTTTTACTGAATCGCAGACGTCGATTTAAAACCTTGTTTCTAGAAATTCACATGCTTTAACTGGGATAGAAAAGAACCTTTATAGGCATTTTTTCATTTATTTTACCTATGCACAATAATGATTCATAACCGAGAATGAATCATTCGACGTAATCGAGTTTTTGAATTGAGCCGACGACGGCGAATGTAAATACGCGATCGTAGTGACCCGCGATAGAGAACGAGTGACGGTGAATCACGCGGGTTTTCCGAGAAACACAGAGTAGAACAGTTTTCGTGAAAACGAAGGTCGACTCCGGTCAGACAATGGCTGTTATGTCCACCTATATTGTGAAGACTAGTATTTCCTTTGTAGTTACAAATTATGGTAAAATTACTATTATATTATTATTGTCAACCCAAATGCAAATTATAAAATTACTAACCCTTTGTCCTTTACTTCCCCAACCTGCATGTATGAGGGTGCATTAAGGAAAGCGATAGTACATCGATCGCAGTAAACCAACGAACGCATTTATTTTTCCCTCGCTTGTGTTTTATTCATTGCTGTTTAAACACGGTTTCACTTTCTAGGTGTTTAATTTTTGCAGCGATGTTTGTCGCTCTTGCGTTAGTTTCGTACAACAAAGGTAAAGTGAAGGGAAGTTGGCGCTTTGCCAGGGCGTCGATTTATTTTATTATTCGCTCAGTGGCGGTCAATGTCGCGACAGCCCGTCGTCGGCGCCGTACATCGCTTGCATGTGTTTGTTCTTATTATTTTAATACTTTTACAGGCACTTTGTATTTCTTGTTTTCTAATGTAAATGAAAGTATAGGTAACAACAATAGCTTTAGATTTTTTTTTTTTTAACTATGCAACTTCCTGAACAATTCTGGCGTAACAAAAGCTAAAAATGTTGCTTTGTATCAATTGTGTCCAGTTTATATCAATATATGCTGTTAACTGCTATTAAACTAACCAAACCTTGAAGTACGCTATTACTTTGCAGACGAACAATCTGTCAAGGATATTTGTTTTTTTGGTCTCAGTAGATAGAATGCATTATAAATGTAACTCTGTGATCCATATTTATTTCAGTATTTGTTTATCCAGGATCTATTAACTTTAATTACGCGTTCCAAAGTCCAACTCAAACGGTTCCTTATTTTATTCAGAATCAATTCAAGGAATTTTCTAACTCGACGGACCGTCGCTATTAGTATGAGCAATTAGCGATTCGTTAATGAGCTCCCATGCAACCAACCAGATACGAAAAGACATGCAATAGAACACGTCTTGATGGTCGAATGCTCACTTCAAGTTGATAGCGTAATAGGCTGGAAGTGCTTTATGGCGCCCGTTGTTAGCGAAGTCAATAAGCTCCGTATTTCCATAGATTTTGGGTACGTTTTCGAGTAGCTCGTAAGGTCTTTGTCAGTAAATTTACACCGCATAGCCTGCTCCTGTAAACAAACCTCTCAGTTCATTCTCTTCAATAGTTAAACTTTGCCTCCACATACAGCTTATTGTTTTTATTTTAAAGATATTTTGTAGTTATTCATACCTACCTTGCTTTTACAGACTTCTTTTATTTTTCCAATTTTTTGTCGGATTTTAAAGAAAAAATAATTTATAATACAGTAGACACAATAGAAAACTAAACGATTTTATTAAACACATATTACGCAGGTATAATAACTTAACGGTGTTGTGTAGTTCAGTTTCATTAAGGGCTTATCTATCTTCTCCTCATTGTGACTTAATTGTCTGATTTAAATGAGAATGTATGCTTGATATGGGATTGATGGTCAGAATAGCTGTAACTGGGATAACATTATGCTGGTCAAATATTGTACGTGTTGGTGGGCGTGCCTCACCTGTCGCACAATCACGCGGCGGCCACGTGCGCCCGCTCAATGTAGTACGCGATGCGCATGACGATCCTCTCAGTTTAATGTTATCTAAAGGGAAATCTAACATATTCAGTCCTTTGTGTTCCCAAAACAATAAAGTAAATCTCACGAAGTGCGGTCGCACAACTAGTGTATGTTTGACGGACAGGTTGCCTTAACAAATTTTGCACTATTCTAAGTCATACATACACCAAACAAAATTGACACACTGATTCTCTGATATCTTAGTCAGTTTGTTTTGATTTTTGATTTCTTCAAAGAACATTAGAAATGTTTTATGTCAATACGCTAAATGTATAAAAGTTGAGTTTATTAAGTTGAGAGGTTGTCAAACAAGAATCGTGCGATGTGGCTATTAAAAAGATTTATGTTATTCCTATGGCATGTGTGGTAGTCCTGTTATACATCGGCCGCGTTTTATTTGCCTTTCAAATAATTATTTTTATTTGTTTTAAGTATACAATTTAATGGCGAACAGTGTGCAGATGTGCGATATCGGGCATCGTTCCCGGAAAGCCGCGGCGTACTGCGCCTCTGATATGGAGCTAAATAAAACTGTGACGAGACGCAACTTCGGAAAATTGTGCGACACTACTTACAGAACAGAAACACAAATATACAAAAATATCAAGTTTCCCCGAAGTATTTGGGCCACTAGCCATTTGTTTCGGCGAAACTTGCTGATATCGGGAAATGTTATCTATATCGCAAGGTCAACGATGTTTTTACCAAACCTCTTACCGCCATTTATTCCATTGCAAAGAAAAAAAAACGCAATACTTCTAAACAAAAAAAGGCGTATAAAAGTAGCTTGAACAATAGTTATTGGCCTTTCGATATAAGCATGTACATATATACATACGATTAGATACTGCTTTAGTGAGTAAGTAAACGTGCGGATAACGGCAGTCCTTATCAACACTGTGTACTTTACCTCACCCAGTAATGTTAGACAAAGAACATTCTTCATTCTGCATTGGATGTAAACAGGTTGTAAGGACCTAACTTTCCCGCAAAAATAGTATGCCAGCATTTAATCTATCATTATCCTTATAGAAACTCCTTTTTCCAAGAATTGTATACCTACCTACTTGTATACCTAAACTATATTATTGCTTTGAGGAAATTTTACAGAACATTGATGTATGTTCTGACTTATTGTCGCGTTAACTAAAATTTGTGTCAGTGGTATAATGGTTGTCAGTGTAAAAAACAAAAGCACTAGAGAAGCGACTTGAAGTCAATACGTCACAACTAGATATAGTGGTGATCTCATTGGTAGCAAGCGATGCGATAGCGAGAACTTAGTCGCTGTACTTCAAGGGCTGCGGTCGCCCTCGCCGAGTTTTCCAAGAAAATTCAATTAAATCAATTCAATTAAAATTACTTTACTTTAATTTTAAGCAGGATGACTAATCAGGCCCTAGGTCAATTCAACCAATTTCTACTTAACTGTCCAAGGTTTGTAATATGTTTCAACTAAACTAACCTCATTAACGTTCTCGAAATTGGCGTCACTAGAATTTTCAGTAGAGAAACTTAAAGTGAAATGTGAAAGATCTACATACCCGAAATACAAAATTACGAAGACTAACAAGCAACAATGCGAGATAATAAAGCGTTGGTTAATTGTTAGGTAAAGCACCGTGACCAATTAACGTACATGTTACCAGCAGCGCGATCCAATGCGCTGGCGCATTTGAGACGAATTTCATTTAAAGCAATTGTAGTAATTGACCGGGCAGAGCGCCTTCCGGAGCAGTTTGCTGCCTGCTTTGTCTTCTCCACTTGCAGTAGTGCACGAGGTCGACATATCTTATTATGTGCTGATTTACATCTCAGTATTATAGTGACGTCGTTTGGAAACCGTTTACAAACGTTATAAATATATACAAAAGAGTTATATATGGAGATAAATTCACATGGTGATTATTATTTTTGCATTTTCAGCATCATTTACAGCGACCATATAAGGTAGTATTGACGATCGCGTCTATTTCGCGGTCGTAATAAACGGCGCCCACAAGTCCGCATAACACGTCCTTGCGACAAGGTCCGACCGAGCCTCCCACCTACGGGCTTCATCACACTGCTGTTCGCATCATAAATTACAAAAAGATAATGTACCAAATTAGTACTCGTAGAATAGTTTTTTCAAAACACTAATATAGGTAACTAAAATCCTAAACACCTGATTGCTTGTGGCAAAGCTTTAGCGTTTCCGTGATTTTAGATATTTGTTGAGCGTAATTGCTTTATGCGGCGTGGAGTAGCTTTCTTTTGAGTATAAAGCATTACCTCAGATAAGTAACCACAGCGTGCGATGCGAAATGATGCGAAATATTTCCGGAGTTAGAGGAGTATTCTATTAATAAATGATTGGACGTCGCTCGTGGGCGAAGATTTCGGGTGAGCGTGTGCGGGCGCGGCGCGGCAGTAGCGCGCGATCAGCCGCGGCCGGCCGCCGCGCGCACAACGAACGAACGACCCGCACTCCCGCGCACACGTTATTTCACGCGTACTATCGCGAAATACGACCTACGATCCGCCCCTAAACATACGTTAACGCCGACCCTGATACAACAATCCTGTTATATCGAAGTATATCTACTCGGTGCATCGACGGATCGATCTCACTGTAGTTAATACGTATTGCACTTTTGCGAGGGCGGATTACAACGAACAAATCGACTAACAAACTCGAACCGCACGAAGGTGTCGCGTCGCAAAAAGCGCAACACAATAGAGTAAGCGTCTAATTATAAACGTGGTTGAGTTAGCACCGCTAAGATGCAGAACATTGATCCTCTGGAGATCGCCAACATCCTCGCCACGGAGCTGTGGTGCCAGCAGGTACACCGCCCACTATTATCCTATTGTATGCAAAACAAACAGTCTGCCCATGTGCTACTTATTGTCGAATTTTCAAATTTTGAACAAATTGAGGTCGTTGCATTTAAATGCATTCAAGAAAATATTGGAGTACATAAATATTTTCTTCTAATCCCTGTTATGTACTTTACCTAATTTACTATAGATTATCTTAATAGAATAGTATTTAAGTGTTCGTTAACCCTTAAAACTAATTTGCAAAACGAGTGATAATAGCCGGGTTTGCTTAGTAGGCAACATCGGTTTCGAGGTGACGGGTTTATGAGTTTGCCGTCATCGCTTGTCCCATTACCGTACATAGGTATTGTATTTACTTACACAAGTTCTTAAGATAAACAGAAACTAATTTTATGATTTAAATTTTTCATATTTCATAACCAAATTATACGTTAGGATTTAAACATACATATTATATTAAAATAAAGTTAAAAATCAATATATATATATATATATATATATATATATATATATATGTATATATTAAAGAAAGCATTAAAAGGTGTCTGAAAGAAATCAAAGTGAGTGAGATGACCGCCAACTGTCATATCTGTGTAACGTAATATATCTCTATTACATTTTCTCGTATTGGTGTACAATTAGGGGTTTTTGTTGTTTAATTATATAGGGGGACAGACAAACAGCCGGGTCACCTGATATGGTATGATGGATGATGGACCACTCCCGCCCACGACACGTGCAACTCGAAAGTTGTAAGCTGGGGTTGTATGGGGGAGGGAGAATTGGGCCTACGGTACCCTCACTCACTTGGCAATACAATGCAAACACTGTTTGTCTACCGGATTTCTGTGAGGACTCTGGTCAAGCCTGCCAACTTGAGCCTGAGCATGGCTCTCCCACGGTCAAAATACACTACCAATATAATGAAGCTGAGATTTTTTTGTTTGTTTGTTTAAACGGCCACTACTCTCTGGAACTATCAGTCAGTTATTTTTGTATTGGATAGAGTATTTACTGAGGAATAATGTAGGCTATAATTGGTCATACTACGACCCATAGGAACAGAGCAGTTACTATAAACTCAGGTGAAACTGCGGCGAGCGGTTAGTGCTGAATTGTAACTTTGAAAAATACCTTCTTGTTCCATAAGGAATACGGTACTTCAAAGTTGCGGAAGAATGCAAAATGATGTATACAAAATTATATATTTTTGATGTATGTTGTTGTTGATATAAATGTTATGAAAATATTTTGCTGATAAATTGCGATTGGAATGTGGAAGCAACTGCCATGATCATAACAATAAATATTGCATAACGAATGCAACAATTTCGCAATTTATTATAGCACATGTTGCAAATACTATCAGACCATTTAACATGTAACGAGGTTATACTTAAACTATAATGATAAGTTGGGTTAGTTCTGTTATAGCTACAGTCAGAGCCCAAAATTTTTACAAAGAAGTTTTTGAACACTTAACGTTTTTGGTTTATATTTATGATTCATTTGATTTCTTCCAGTTGGCAAACCTCGAAGGCCTCCAATCGGGGGTTCCGACTCGCACCACGGCGACCATCACGCCTACACAGTTGCGGAACTTCGAGCAGACATACATCGAGCTGACCAACTGTCGCAGCGAGCAGACTACTCACGCCGGATTCGTACCACCATCAGTCTCGCACGCCAACAACTACGGTAATTAACATATTTCTTTTAGGCATTTTGAATAGTGGAATGTTTGTGTACCAATGAAAACCCTGTTTGTGACAGAAAAAGAAGCTGTCCACGTAGTATCCGTTCGAAAAAATCGATCAAAGCATTCATTCCTTCAGGAAAGAATTCGGAGAAATCCTGTCCGAAAGCAAAAGATTTTATCTCCCGAAATGAATATCGGTGGATCATGTGTATCACCACACTCCACTGCGTTTATTTGCTCCGCTGCGTTCCTGATCTGGTGATGGTCTGGATTGTCCGTGACTTCGAGATCCGCGGGGTAAAAAGTATCTGCCAGTAGATTCGCCGATTCCTTGGGCCAAGATGCCTAGAAATTTTACGTATTTCAAAAGATGACTTATTTATTACAGCCCATAACAGACGCACTAGTCATTATTTAACTGATAATTTTCACATAGTGTATCAAGATATGATTTTTGATAATGCGGTTAAGCTTCTTAACAACACCATGTTCCATAACCAAGAATGGTCCGAACGAACGTTTCTGACTTCATCAGAGCTGAAGACGGGCCGTCGTCTAGTCCAGATCTTAATACGCTGGATTATGATTTATGGTCAATTTTTGAGAGTTTGGCATGCTCTATACGCCATGATAATTTGGAGTCCCTAAATCAGTCTATAAGATTGGCAGTGAAGAATTGTCCCATGGAGAGAATGCGTGTTTCTATTAATAACTGGCCTTAACGTTTAAAGGACTGTATTAAAGTAAATGGAGATTATTTTGAATCATCTTCATATATTTAAATAATATTTCTTATAGCAATGTATAAACTAACACGCATTACGGTAATAAATGTTTTATGCAAAATATTTTTCCTTGTAACAATATTTTTGGCAAGACTAGGTATATATCTAGAATACTAATTAGGACAAAAAGGCCGGCAACGCACTTGTGACTCTTGAGTTGCGGGTGTCCATGGGCGGCGGTAGTCACTTAGCATCAGGTGACCCGTCTGCTCGTTTGCCCCCTATCGCATAAAAAATAAAATATATCATAAATAACGAGTAACATTTTTATAAAGTATCTAAAAATGAGATGAAAATTTTTTTATACATTCTTTCAGGCATCCTGAATTCGGTGGGGTATTGTGATTCGGGCCCGACGACGGCGCTGCACGTGTCGCCGGGCCCTCTCTCCGCTAGCGGTGACAGCAGTAGCAGTCCTGGCCTACCCACGCCTAAGCGACGCAATATGGGCGGTAGAAGACCTACGAAGGCACCTCAGGACATAACACCTGAGGAGGAAGAGCGGAGAAAAGTTCGGCGTGAACGCAACAAGATGGCCGCCGCTCGCTGCCGTAAACGCAGACTCGACCACACCAATGAGCTTCAGGATGAAACTGATAAACTTGAAGAAAAGAAGCATGCTCTTCAGGAGGAACTTCGTAAACTAAACGCCTCAAGAGAGCAACTAGAAACTATCCTTCAAGCTCATCTCCACTCTTGTCCGTTGACTAAGAGGTCCACCAGCCCTCCTGACGTCAAACCCTTCCAAGATCCTTACGGGTACCCCGACATACCCGAGGACGGCGTTCGTGTCAAAGTTGAAGTTGTTGAGCCACCTGTCGACCCGGTCCTAGGGATGGATATTTACACATCGCCTCACAATAATAAGAAGTAAGTGTTTATATGTTATTGAGGGACTATATTTCTTCATTGATGGTTACTTGTTTGTGAAGGCATAGTGTCTAGTAACTGCTTTTAAATAATTCCTTCTTTAGTATGACATTATATCTCTCCATATTGTATTTATTTTAGATATACCTACAGTTACAGCAATGTCATAATGTTTATATAAATGTTATAATTAATTAACAGATATATGTAATTCCTTTCTCTTTCTTTTTTCATCGTTTGTTTATTTGTGTAATATATGCTGGTATAGCAAGCAGCTACGCGCCGCTATCGAATAATTACGTCATCAATGTGTCATGCTGTATGTTCTCAATGACAGAATTAAGTGTGTTATTTTCAAGACATTTCTTTGTTATAGTTTAGTTAGAAGGCTCAGACTTCCCGCACCAACTAGTTCGAGTTATCGATTTAGTATTTTAGATTTTAATATGTGCCGCCCCCCCTGTCCCTTGTCACACAATGTCACGTTTCGTGCCCTTTAACGTGTGACGTAATTTATGAATGGCCCCCTTTTCTTCCCTTTCTATCTTGCCCTTATATGCTCCAAATTTTCCCATGTAATTCCAAAAAGTGGCCTGATGTGGCGGTAGGCTTACCTCTGTTACGTAAATGGGACTAAATAAAAATCGGAAAAATATGGGCGCTTATTACGCCTCTGCCTACAGCCTTGAGTGTATGTATGTATGTATATGCTTCGTTGTATAGATAATATACCAATTACTGTGTTGGCAGTATAGTGATGAATGGGTTACTTGTTTTAGAATAATGCTGTCTGCGGCGAACCTGGCCGTGGTGACGAGCGCGGCGCAAGCTTTTCTAGACACGCCGCCTGCGATATCGCGCCCCAACAGGCCCAACTCCTTACAAGTACCTCTGACGCTCACTCCCGCACAGGTCAGTACTTCAGCAAATAAGTTAATTTTCTGTTTTTTTTTTTTTATTTTTATTTTTATACTATAGGGGGACAGACGAACAGGCGGGGCACCTGATGGTAAGTGACACCGCCGTCCATGGACACTTGCAACTCAAGAGTCGCAAGTGCGCTGCCCGCCTTTGAGGGTGATGAGGGATGGGGGATGCAGGGAGCGGAAAGAATAGAGGAGGGATGAGGAGATGGAAAAAAGGAGAAGGGAGAGAAAAAGGGGGAGGGGGAATTGGGCCACCGGAAACCTCACTCAATTCGGGGAAATGCAATGCAAACGTTACTTCACAACCGGTGTTCTGTGAGGCCTTGGTATCGCACCGGTCGAGCCGGCCCATTCGTGCCTAAGCATGGCTCTACCACTGAAGACAGTAAAAAGTTTATGTTATCGATTTACGGCAAATGTTTAAAACAATCACAATCTAATTTTTTATTTAATAGTTCCTTTTTGTGATCCTGTCACCGATATCCGTCCCCGGAAACTTTAGGATATTTTTAAGGCAACTCCGTCATGTCAGAGGCTGCCAGTCTCTTTATTCTAAAACTGCCAATCTTTATATGTTCTTGTTAATAAAATTATTTTTAATTACAGATGCACAACAACAAAGTTCTGGGCAATAACAAAATAGCAGGCGTCGAGATAAGCACCCCTAGCAACGGTATACCGTTCAACTTCGACAGCCTGATGGAGGGCGGCACGGGCCTGACCCCGGTGCACCCCCACCCGCACCCCTGCGCGCACCAGACGCGCGCCGCTCCCGACGTCGCCTCGCCCGACGCGCACTCCAGCCTCGTGTCGCTCTGAGCCCCCCGGCCTGCTGACCACATCACTTTTTACACCTCGACAGTTTGAAGACTTCGTTATATTGAAAAACAATACCCCGTTCTTGGGCTTTTGGAATTTTGAGTCTACACGAGACAGTGTATTTTGGAATACATACAAAGACCGACGTTAGTGTCGTACTTTTTTTTTTTTTGTACTCCACGGAATAGGAGTAAAAAATAGTTTTCGGATTGTATAAAGGTCTGTTGAATGGAGCGTTTTATACTCTACGACGTAGATTCCGCTTGAGGTCAGCCGGCGATTTTCTGGCCCAGTTTCGCTTGTTTCGTGTTGTGACGTGCCTTGTGCTGAGCGCCGGCCGTGAAACGAGCCGCGCGCCGGAACATGTTCGTATTTCGGACCCCAACTACGCAATACTTATTTATTCGATACTCTATTTCGGCTGTGCCGATGTTCTTTCTCTTGCTGTCTCTACTCTTCTTCTGGGCGATCGTCTCCTTTCTTTATTTATTGAGAGCTCTATTTAAAGTAACATACTTGCTCATTTATGCTTTGTATTTGTATCGTAGTCTTGTAATCTTAGCGACGGCCTGGCGTTGCCGCCCTACTGAAGTCAATTTAGGAGCTGTTTGTAAAGTTCTAAAGAAAAAATATTTTTATAGTAGATGTATATTTCTGCAGAAATAATAATTGTGATCAAAAATAAAACAGAGTTTTATTTGAAGCATTTCAGGGATTTATTTTCGTGTTGTGCTTAATGTCTAGCGAGGCTAGAATAGAAGGTGCGTTTAATATTTTAAGGTAATGTAAAATATCTTGTTTTCACTGTTCACTTGGAATGTTTCGGCACAAAGATGTATTTATTGAACGATCCTCAAGTATCTTGTCATAATAACCTCGTGCCATTTACTACGTCTACCCTCAGGAATACAATAATTATGAGTACGAAATAGTTAACCATAAACTAACAGCAATATTACTTAAAGAATAATTAATATATTGAATGTAAGTTAGCTCAATGTTGATGTAACGTCTTACCGTTCCATTGGATTAGTTACTGGTAGTGTAAAATTATTGTTAAGCCTTTTGTGATACGTCCAGTGATTATGAGCGAGGTGCACACACCCGTCTTGTTTATGTAGTGTGACTCATGCCTTCTCCTACATTTTATATGTCATTTATTGTCGTACGTACGTCGCACATGCGTTTTTATACTCACATTGTTTAACATTATTTAATCTTGTAAGAACATGTTGTGACATGGTAATTGATAAATTCCTACTTACGATAAATTATTAAAACGAATGTATAAGTCAATTCAATCATAGTATTTATGGTCTGGCATGAGTTTAGTAAATGTCTTTAGTAGATAAAGACCACTGGAATAAAAAAATATTTAGTGTAAGGCAATAATTAGAATAAGGGCACTTAACGATTTAATTATATATTATTTGCATAACTTAGACCAAATTATTAATTCATGTGCTTTATCGTAGTTGTAATTAAAATCTAAGCCAAATATTGAGTTTATGTCGTTATTTTAGGTTTAGTTATAGCTATTCCCGTTAAAGTATTATTGACTACGCGTCGCGGATAGCGGAGAGTATTTATTTAGTTACTACGATTCATTATAAACTGTCACTGTATAACGTCTAGTGCAATAATACCAAATATTGCCTATGGTTTTATAAGCGACATTTTGCTGTAAAGTTATTACTCATTCGAAATATAATACGCATAATATGAACATTTAGGCTGATAAGAGACGTAATTTTTTCTAGACGATTTTTCTTAACGCAATTGTAGAATACTTTTGTATTTTTTCATAAAAATTAGCAAAGCAATATATTTGATAAAATTATTGGAATTTATACGCAGATGTAGTAAAATATATATGTAAATCAGAAAATATAAGTTTTGTTTACATACACCTGAAGTTTGTGTTATTATTTTATTACCAACATTCCCGTTATGTACCACACACACATTATATTTATAAATAAAGCATTTGAAAACATGCCAGTAGTATTAGGTCCTTACATATGAAATTGGCGTTTTGTCGAACTGACCACTTTGATCTCAAATATCTGGAGTTTGGTTAGAAATACAAATTCAAATTTAGGCATATATGTACATATATACATGCGTGTCGTAGTGATTTATTTGTTTTCACGGCATTTGATTTTTCTTTGACACCGTTCTCTTCACAAAATGGAAAATTTAAAATGCTTTACTTACTGTTGGTGTGTTGTATATTATTCATGATGTGTTTGGGGAAGCTACTGTAAAATAAAGGATGATACGTTTTTTGTTTCAACATTTTCGTTCTGGAAATGTTGATCTACAGAACAAAACCCGTGGAGACCCAAGTTGACACTGAAGAATTAAAGGATTCGTAGCAAACTACGTCAGAGTTAGTAGGCTTCGGTGTGAGTGATCAAACAATTTTCGAAACAACTTTGAAACAAATTCGAAAAAATTAATAGCTCGAGAAACGGGTACCGCATGAATTAAGTGGAGCACACTAACAAACACGCATTGGGTGCTGCGTTATATTACTAACGCGTCACGATAACAAGGGAATTTGGAATCGTATCGTTAGTTGTGTCCGTCGTCCAAATCCTTTTTTTTTTTTTTTTTTTACGTGTGGAAACCCCCTCGGGCCGTCATCCCACCGGGGTTTTCGGTGGAACGGTGTGTCGGAATCGGACCGACTAAAACCACACGGTGCGCCATCCTGCGCCTAAAATTGGAGGAATCCGAGAACAGCTTTGGTAAGACATCCGGACCCCTCCTAGCGCCTGTTGCCCGCAACAGTGCGGGCACCACCTTCTGGTAACTCTCAATTAGGCAACGTCCAGACACATCAGGACGTCGCCTCCTCGCGGCTGGCCCTATGGCGGATGGAGGGGAAAACCCGTCCCGACCACCCGCGGCCACACTCAGGGCGGCATGAGGCGCTGGTAAGCGCGCCTACGTCGCCCGGTTCGCCGGCGGCGAGTTGGGTCCGAGTGGAGATCGTCCTCCCGGGCCCGCTCCGCCGCCTCCTTCTGCGAGATAACCTCCTCACAGAAGGTTGCGACCGCGGTGAAATTCCTGTCGCTACCGGCCATGGAGCGTATGACGGCCGGTAGCGAGAGATCCTCTCCGATGACTGCAGTGAGGACCCGACGCTGCGCCGCCCAAGCGGGGCAGTCTGCGAGCGTATGTTGAGCCGAGTCCTCACTGCAGTCGCAGTGGTGGCAGGCGGGACATAATTCTCTCCTAGCGCCGTCGTCCAAATCCTGCCCCAAGTGAAAGTTGACTCAGTAAAAAGTACTGGTCAGTGATTGGTACACCAGTGCTTGTGTCATACACTATAGCTTCCTAAGGTGTGGTGAGACGATTACGGCAGATTTGTATTGTAAATGGTGAAGGAAAAACTAGCCATTAAGCAACCGAGACTAGTCAATTGCTCTGTTCAGGCTCTGTTTCAGTCAAACCCCTTCAGAAAAAAAAATCTATTCTGATTAGGCAGTCCAAAGCACCCTCAAAGATTTTATTGATTTTCGATCCCAAAATTTTTTCAACAATCTAATCAATGAACTGGCTATAAAATGGCGAAAGAGCATAGATATTATGATTAAGTATATATTTCTCTTCTTTTTCTTTTTTTTTCTATATAAAACGCTAATTTCATATTTAATTTCCTAATATAAGACGTCGACTGACCGAAGCATTTCATCGTAACATAACATTAACATATCATGATTGCCGTGTGGCCTCTAAGCGTAAATTGGTCTAGATATAAGACTAGATAGACAATCTCGGCTGTCTATTTATTTTATTTATTTGTTTATTAAGAAAGCAGACAATGATACTATGTGCATTCAAATTAAGCATTACTGTTACAAATACGGGTTAACGTACAATCCGCTAAGTTTTCACATATTACTTGAAGTACAGTGGGATGCGTTTTAAAGGTAAAACTAGTTTAAACTAGATTAGTGATTATTGACGTACTAATTGGTCGTAAAAACTTTACAATTACAAGCTTAAACTTAGGGCGAGACAATGCATATAAGTCGATTTCATATATATGTGGTTAGGGGCCCTATCACCCGCACGCAGTTCAGGGCAATCAAATTGATTGTGTACGAGTCCGTGACGCATCCATTGCTTAGTAAGTAACAAGCGTTTGGAATGCAATGCCGATTTTACCTATGCAGATGCAGATTATACCTATTTAGTGACTCCTCATTTAGTAATTCCTGCATTGCTTGATTTCCGAAATTCACGCTAAACGCTCTTAATTGATGTATTGTATTTGTCTTAATGGGGATCCTAAATACTGCAATCATTCTCCACTTGCCGACGAATCAAGGCATTGGGTAAATGCAGATAAGTAACTGGACTCTTAAAATCTGACGTGGGTCTCATAACATACATCTGATAGTAATTTTATCAATTAGCAGGTTAAGATGAAGTTTGGAGTCTAATAACACTCCCAGATCACTGGATAATATTTGGCTTATTAAGGGTTTCTGAACAAGAATAATTACATTTTTATTTTTCGTGAAGTTTATAGTCTTGCATTTAGGGACGCTAATCTCTCATTTGTTTTTGTTGCAATATACATATTGTTAGTCTATCTGTCATCTTATTGAATTTGTTGGGATTGTAGGGGATGCTATCCTCGACACTGTCTATGTACCTTCTGTAGCAGTACTTCCAAGGGGATTTCCTTGAAAAGTGTAACTGAGCTATTGCATTATTTTTTCCACTTGGCCGGGCTTTCTTCTTTTAAATATTATTATATATTAGGACTGAAGAGAACCCTATAGCAAAATTGGTATTTTGACACGGGAATGTGTTCTTTGTCCATGCTTTGTCCATGCTATATTATGTTGTAGAATGTGTTCACAGAAAGATTTACAGAAGAAGTATCTAAATAATGTTCCCAGTTAATATTAACGATTTCTTTATTATTGCACTGTAATCAGCTTTAAAATAGTTGTATTTTGAGGTGGGTCCTTGACGCATTTTACTAAATTTAATATGCAATGACACCGTAAAGTAATACGGCGGGTGATCGTTGTCTACTGGGAGTAAGAAGGAAGTCAAGTATTTGCGTTTAGCGTTGGTAATATGATTATACTGTTTAATATGATTTAAGCTTTTTTTTGTTTTCTTTAAAAGCTAGTGCAGGAAGTATTCGTATCGCAGGAGACTTTTCAAATATAGAAAATACAGGCACAAAGAACACCCAGACTCGGAACAGCTATTCGCGGATCACACAAATTTATGTCCCGTATGGGAATCGAACTAAGACCGCAGTAGTCGAGGTCACAACAACCACTAGACCATCAGATCATTTAAATTCTACTAGTGTTATAAATAGTTCATATGATCAATTACAGTTATATTACAATTTTTTGTCTGATTTTTAATTCACTTAAGATTGCCCCTAATCGAAATATACCTACTGGCGCCAACAAAAGATGATAATACCTAATACATTTTGTATTAGTAGTGTTTCTTTCATACACAGTAAATAAATGCTATGCTATTCATGTACCTACAACACTTCTGCTGATATTTAATGACTTTAGTTTTGTGATAATTGAATATATATATGTCTATCAGTCTGCCACCATTTTGTACAGGGAGTGATTAGATGGGATCTTAACAGGTGGGCTGAAAAGTTCGTAGGATGACACATAAATGCCGCTACTAGCATCAAATCCATATGATTTTTAGTTAGCCCTAATCTTCAAAAGACGCGTGTATAAATTTAACAGCTGTTGCATTATTAGTATCTGAGTTATAGCATTTTTACTGAAAGAACTTTTATTACTTTGAAAAAATAGATAAAAAGGAATTTCGTGTGTTAATGAAGCATTGCTTTTTGGCGAAAAAAAAATACTGTTGAAACCAAGGCTTGGCTTGATAAACATTATTCGGAATCTGCACCATGAAAGTCAACCGTAGAGAAGTGGTTTAAAGTAAAACGAGGTGAAATGAGCACCGAGGACGATGCACGCAGTGGACGCCCCAAAGAGGCTGTTACCGAAGAAAACATCAAAACAGTCCACAAAATAATTTTTGATAACCGTAAAGTGAAGTTGATTGAGATAGCTGAGACCCTAAAGATATCTAAGAAACGATATGGTCATATCGTGCATGAATATTTGGATATGCGAAAGCTCTGTTCAAATTGGGTGCCGCGCGAGCTCACAAGCGACCAAAAACAACAACGAATCGATGATTCTAAGGAGTGTTTAGAGCTGTTCAATCGTAATAAATCCGAATTTTTGGGTCGATATGTGACGATGAATGAAAAATGGCTCTATCATTTCACACCGGAGTCCAATCGACAGTCAACCGAGTGGACTGCACGTGATGAACTGACTCCAAAGCGTGGAAAGACGCATAAGTCGGCTGGCAAGGTTCTGGCGTCAGTATTCTGGGATACTTATGGTATAATATTCATTGACTATCTTAAAAAGGTAAAATATAAACAGCGACTATGACGTAGCGTTATTGGAGCATTTTAAAGACAAAATCGCGAAAAAGCGGCCTCATTTGAAGGAAAAGAAAGTGCTGTTTCATCAAGACAATGCACTGTGTCACAGATCAATGAAATCGAGGGCGAAATTGCAAGGATTGGGGTTCAAATTGTTCCACATCTACCATACTCTCCAGAACTGGCCCCCAGCGACTTTTTTCTGTTCTCAGACCTCAAGAGGATACTCGCTGGACGGAAATTTTGCTCCGATGAAGAGGTAATCACCGAAACTAAAGCCTATTTTGAGGCTAAAGTCAAATCGTATTATAAAAATGGTATCGAAAAATTGTATGACCGCTATAATCGCCCTCAAGGGATATTGAATAATAAAATCAAAGTCTATCAAAACATCATTTTTTTTATATGCTAGCCTACGAAGTTTTCAGACCACATGTTGATGAAGACACATAGACCTATTACAAATACATAATAATCAACTTAAGAAAAGGTATCAACCGATTTCAATACACTTAAATGATAATAAGTAAGTTCAAATCAAGTCTTTTTAGTTCGTTTCCTTAGATTGTAAGCGTGTATACAATCTATTGGATGAAAATTAAGAGCCAAGAGCCAAAAAGACTTCAAAAATGGAATGGAAGGATGGATATTCTAAATTCGACTTAACGTTTTTAGTGAGTATGCTACAAAGTCCATAAGTTGTACAGTAGTAGTACATGTAAGTCTTTGATGGGGATGAGGTTCTTAATTTTTTTTCGAATTAAGTATAATCTAGTCGAACTTAGAATATCCTAAATTTTGATATTTTAATAACTGTTGGTATTCTAGTCCTCTAGTTGAATAAATAAAAATAAAAAGACTTTTTATTCTGATGCACAATAGTAGATACCTATTTTAAATTTGCCGCTTATCCAACACTATTTCGTTTTCGTCGTTTCTCCCTTGCTATTTCAATGAAGCTTTTAATCCCTTGGTAGATATAGAAAATAAATTCCAATAAGCTAATGCCGCTGCACCCCAAGAAGAGACCAAATACTCCACCTAGATTTGCTGAAATAGCAAAAAAGTAAAATTAACGCGATAAACATATGTAACTTAATATATTTTATAGAAGCTATTAGAATGGCAGCTTCTAACACGGCGATATATGTATGTGCTTAATTTGTAAGTAGCCATATTTTTTTGTATATACGTAGTAGATATATGTATATTACACATAGTATATATATGTATATTACAGATAGTATATATATGTATATTATATATAGTATATATATATATATATTACACAGTTTGGATGAAATTTTTACAGTATGGAACCAGGAGTTGGATAGTGAAAGTCTTAAGTACCACCTATTAAATCGATCGATTTTCGGGGCATATGACCCCAATTACAGAATTTGTTATGACGCGTCCCACAGATTGTTATTTGTAACGATGGTCTGATGGTGAAGCCAGAAGATGGAGTGGAACTCCTAAACGATTACATACTAGTAAACCCTCGAGTTCGGGCTCATTTGCATTGTATCAACGATCTGATCCTGTATTATTTTACACACTATTTTATTTTCATACAAATTGTGACAAAGCGTGTTTTTAGTTTTTAAATATTATAATACAGTTACTGTAATATCATGAGCTCCAGTACTTAGGTACTTAGCTTATAACTCATCAGTAGAAACGGCCCATTTGTAAAAAAACACAAGATACAAAGCTTTGTTCGGTTAAGTGCGCCCAGGTGTTAGCAGGAACAATAGGGAGATTTTAAACAGCATGTACGTAATCAAAAAGGATACGTACTTTTTATGCCTACCTACAAAAATTTAAGAAGTAGGGTATTGGTTTTTGAATTTCAATGTTCCTTCTAAGTTTGTTATATAAATATCGATTTAGACAACTAAAAGTTGCAAACTTAGGTACATGTATTATATATCATTTTGTGTACGTATCTACAGGTGTTATGGCTATGTAGTAAATATAATTTTACATAAATTAAAAAAGACTTACATAATAAGATGACAAACGACATTACCGTCTCTTGCTTCTTTTTAACATATACTGGACTTGGAAATAAGAAATTTAGTGCCGTTGTACTTTCGTTAAATGTCAGTCCTATACTGAAATAAACCACATCTTTAAATAATACCAAACCAATAAAACCTTCATGGAGTTTTTTTATTATTACTATTTCTGACTAGCTATTAAACACGGCTACGCTAGCGTAATAGCAGATTTCTATTACTCTGGACTAGTATGGTAACAGCAACAAGTAGGTCAACAGCAAAATGTCTTTTTACGTTTACTATGCAAAATAAGGAATTAAAGAGTAACGAACAGTTTTACTTGCACATATAAATATACGTTAGGATAACCATACCAAGTGCGGCCAGGAGCATAAAGTTGTAAGTAAATAGGTAATATCTATAAAACTTGAGACGCAAAATTGCAAAGACCGCATACAATTATTATTTTTTTATCCAAGATTTGTATACAAAAGTGGTTATTTCAAAATATACTGACTACGGATTCAAGGTCTTGATTAAATATGGTAAGGCATGTAAATTGCCTAAGGTCAGATCCGTGGAGAACTTCAGAGATTCACAATCTCGTGGGCATTTGCAAAGGTCCGGCAGTAACCATGAACTCACATTCTCTGAAATAAATAAACTTACATCTTATTTGCCTTAAACTTTCGCACTAGGAATCATTCCTGTATTGCGGGGATTTTTATACAGATGACGGACGCAACCCAGACTCGGAATAACTATTTGTGGATTACACAAATTTTTACTCCGTGTGGACTCGAACCTTACCTCTGGCTTGTTAGCCAAGGTCACTAACCACTAGATGAACAGAGTGTCAAACATGGTACATACATACGCTCAAGCCTATATCGCTGAAGGGGCAGGCAAAAGGACACTTCTCATTAAACACCCAAAATAAAAAAAAAAATGGGAGTGCCTAAAGCCTGTTTGTGATGCTTCAAAGGAAATACTGTATTTCAAGTATGAAATAACGTTGCGGTTCTCTTTCGTAGTTAAATGTATTTACAAATTATTAGATAGTTTAATTAAGTTGTAACACCAGAGGCAGTGGTTCAGAGGGGTGCTCAAAGAAATTTCGAATTCAAGTATCCCACAAGACAGGCTCTTTCATATTCCATCTTCTCCAAACACAGCGTGCCTTCCTGAGTTCCAGGTATTAGTTCCAATTTCCAGGTATACCTGAAACTCAGGATTTTTTTGTACCTCATAAGAGTTTTTTTCCGCTTTAAGGATAAAGGTTTTCTGCACACATGACTTCTCTAAATTCAATAACCTATAGACAAAATAATACAGAGATATATATACAGATAATCTATCATTGCTATGCGGACGATAGCACGAGTGATGCCCTTTACACCGGCCGTGCTAACATTTCCCGGGTAAACGTAATCGAAAGCAGACCCAAACTTGTGTCTGAAATCAAAACCTCTTTAGAAAAAGTTTCAGATCGGGGTTGACTTAACCTAGTCCACTTTTACCCCACGAAGACACAGGTTTGCGCGTTTACCGCTAAAAGATGCCATTGGTCGTATCACTTCCCTAACTGCATCAGCCACCATCGGAATCCTTGGCGTCGATATATCAAGCGAAATCCAGTTTCGCGGTCACTTAGAGGGTAAGGCCAAATTAGCCTCAAAGAAGCTTGGTGTGCGAGACAGTATTTCATTCCAATCTGCCTGCAACTTTATAAGGCGCAGTTTTTGCGCCTATTTGTTATTGACAAATATGTACAAATTATTTACGTCCATTCTGAGAGTTAGTAACAATATAAGTTAGTAACAATATAATATAATACAATACTCCCAGGGATGTAGAAGTTGGGCCCGTGGCGTAATACAGACCAACAAGTTCGCCGTTACCGGAAAGATTTGGTGACATGTAAGATAAGCCTACAACTCTGTGCCGCATACGTGGCTCCTTAGGGTGAGGCAGTAATATAAGATTGACACAACTCAATCAAGTTCTATGCTTTAAGTATTTAAAGATCAGGCGAGGTATATTTAAGGTTAATAGTTGGAGTCCCTTGTGTTTCTGCTTAGTTTGGAATCTTCTTAGTACTATTTTGGAGGGCTAGGCTACCGTTTCCGGAGGGGTGATCAGGTAATTTCCGACCTCCTATACTATGGATGATTTGAAAATGTTTGCCTGCAGCAATTTCAAATTGATAAAATTATTAGAGGTAACTGAAGCCTTTAGTAAATGTGTCAGGATGGATTTTGGTGTAGTTATCTAAGCAATCATGTATGCAATAAAAGGCAGGATCCATTATCTCTGCCTCTTTTTTTTGGAAGATTGATGCCTGATTGATTGCCTGATCAGACTCCACACACCTTAGACATGTTTATGCAAATGAAACGTAGAAGTATCTAGGTATGTCACAGGCGTTGGGTTTACATGAATTGATTATGAAGCAATTTTTACAGGAACGCTTCTTTGGCCGCCTGAAAAAAGTATTTTTTGTCGGGCGGTAATAAGGTGCGATAATACCAGTCCTAAACTACTCATTAGGCATACTTAGATGAATTCAAAATGAAAATTCAGATGCCCTAGATAGAAGAGTTCTTACACTGCTAACCACATATCTAATGCAGTATCCACGTTCATCAGTGATGAGATTGTATATATCTTTCTCTTTCTTAACGTGAAGGAATACTGGGATGTGGTGGCAGTTGACAACGGACTCCCTGCACTTGGCCTTGGGAAAGAGATCTGGCGCAAACCTGCAGTAATATAGATAGTAGGGAGATATGGAAAAGCAAAACTGCATGGACTTTTTTATCGGGCCTTCAACGGGCCCGATATATGTAGATCTACTGTCATCTGTGGTCAGGTTACGTTTCGGTGACCTCTTCGGGGAATCTTTATCTGTACAATTAAGATGAATTTGTAATGACTATTAATTAGACTTATTGAGTTTTTATTTCAGTTTTTTCATAACTTTTTGAATTTATGTTCATAAGCTTTTTCAAGATTTAAATAATATTTACAATTCACCAGTTATTAAGAACATGGTCAAAGAACATTACCTGTCTTACTAATATATCGTTGTGATGTTTGTATATCTATAATTCAATCAATTACCATCACTATTTTATATTTATTTATATATCTGTATATGTTCTTGTTTGTAAAATAACAAAGTTTTTATTTGTAGAATAACAAAGTAACGATGCACTGCAGCATACAGTGTATCGTCCGGTACCGTCGCGGTTGGACGACTTACTCCTTGAAAAAAAGCCTCCTGTCGAAACCGAAACTAGTCGGGAGTGAGTAAAACCTTATATTTAAATAAATATGAATCTAATTCACGAAAGTTTTTATTCTAATATAACAAAGTATTGCCAGAAAATACTGCATATGGACACATCTAATCGGTACTATTTTTTTTAATTGATTGATTAGGTGATGTATGCTTCAGAAGTATATATACTATTTTACGCCAAAATTCCCCTAATTATTTTTTTCGTCCATACAAAGGTTGCCTTTAAGAAATCGCTTCTAGCAATAAGGCCGCCACGCCGTTTGTACATACATGTTCATCTGTTGTATCCTTTGTAAACAATTTCAATTTCTATTCTATTATATTCTAAATTAATCCATATTACTACCTAACTATGGCAATATCGACTACAATTTAAGTTCTAGGTGTAATTTCGCAAGCACCAACAGCCTTTTCAACTGAATAGGCGTAGGTTTGGGTATGGACAAGATAACATTGATTGACTATTTTGCAGAAAAATACTGTAATTAAATCAATATATCGTAGTAAAAATATGCAAATGCATATGCCAATATGGAAATAAGTCAACTGGTCTCAAGTAATTATGTATATTGCTCTGTGGGATAATGGGATATCTCGGACTCCAAAAATGTATTTTTTTCTGGTACGTGTTTTTACGCTACACTGGGTTTAGTAAATCGAAGGTATCGTGTGGTGTTAGAATATTTGTCGTCGTGTTGTTGCATACGCAGTGCAGTAAATTATCACAGTCTACACACACTATTTTACTTACGTTTGACACTCATAATACAAGAAATGTGGTTCAGCGTACAAGTCGCATGTCGGACATGGAAATGGGGCACGAAGAACAGTACACAGTGACATGTCTTGAGGACTGCCGCTATGTAACACGAATGGTAGCAGTCAGATTTACGGTAAGACCTGAAGAATGGCAGAATCTGTTCGTTCTCGAAGTTGCATTCGCGACTGGAACAAAAAATAATATAGGCTAGTAACTACCAATATAGCAATATAGTAATATACCAATATAGTAGTACTACCAATTTTATAATTTCTAAATTTTAGAAATTATAAAATTGGTAGTAGCATGATTTAACCTAAGTTCACTAAGTCTCAGTAAATATTATACGTATGTGTATGTTAAGTGCTCAAATTTAAATATACCTTAATTTATACTTTTTACTACATAAGATGGGTGGACCATGGAAGGCCATGCTTCTTTGAAGGCAAACTATTAAAAAGTCTTAGTTACTGTTCTGTGATGAAGAATTCCTATTTTGTTAGTGCGGTCCAAAGAGTATAGTAATATAGATGGTGAGTCCCTCGCTTGCGGACTTCGGTCGTCGACGTTAAAATTGTTATTCGCGAGCACAGCAAAACGTAAGTTTTAAAATAAATTACCTATTATTATCGTTTTTTTTTACTTTGAATTGTCATAGGATTTGTTATGAAAGTTGAGAGAAAAAATAATTTGCTTCGATTTCGGTTAAAATATCGGTAGTGTTTCTAGGAAAGCTGGTGGTTAAATGCCGATCAAAAATTTGACGGTTGGCCATGCTAGGGTAAACGACGGATAAGAAAAAGAAAATCTACAAGTAAGGGAGAACAAATAAAGAAAAACATCAATAAAAAATATTCCATAAAACTGCTGAAAAGAACAGCAGAACAACAAAACAGGAGAAGATAGAAAACATAGATGAAGAAAAGTGCAGAGAGTAAAGAAAAAATGGCAAATTGGGAATCTAGGGCATGAGGCAATGTGGCGAATGTCACAGTGGTATCACGAGGAGGAGGACCATAGGGAGGAGGATCAGTGGGACCTATACATATGACATTTTAATATTAGGAAGCGTTGATTTTAAGCATTCCTGATTACAAGACTGTGCCATTATAAGTTTATAATAAATAGAGTACTTAGTCTGTAGTGTCTCTTACTTTATTAAATAAAACAACTTGTCATAGATGATAATTGTTAGTTTGGCTTTCTTAGGAACATTTTGGCATGGCATTATAGGTATTAATTTTTTTATAATTTTATTTTAAAATGCATTTGCAACTTTTGTGGTAGAGCCATGCTTTGGCACGAGTGGGCCGGCTCGACCATTGCGATACCACGACCTCACAGAAACTGGTTGTGAAGCAACCTTTGCGTTGCATTCCCCGAAATTTGTGAGGTTTCCGGAGGCCCAATCCCCCCACCCCTTTTTCCATCTACTCATCCTCCTCTCTTTCCCCTCCACGCATACTCTCATACGGCTCTCGAGTTGCAGGTGTCCATGGATGGTGGTTAACACTTACCGTCCGTTCGTCGCGTCTGTTCGTCTGTCGCCGTATTATATAAAAAATAATTGCAACCTATTTGTTATCAATATAATCATCAATCATTATTTTTAAATAATTACATAATATATTCTTAGTTATACGACAGTGTTCAAGGAATGTTCTTTATTTTTTTTGTAGATGATTATAATATATTAAGTACTTAACGTCTTGTTTAAATGAAAGAACTTTTTATATATTTTTAGTAAAGGGGGATACTACTTTTATTGTTACTACTTTAGTTTTAAGTTGAAGGACTAATTTTTAATACTGACCTTGTATGGAGCCCTCTTCCTTGCAAGGCCGTTAAGAGCGGAAGAGCTTAGTAAAACTTAAATAAATAGTGATTATAGACATAAAATAAAAGGAATGAAATTTTATGTTACACATTAAAACAAAGTGTTACTTAATAATTTGTTTCTTTCATTTGTCCAGTAACTAAACTAATAAAAACTCTTGATTCGTTACAGTGGCCTTCCGTGGTCCACCCACCTTACCACTAACATTTTCTAAAGCTGAAGCTACTTGATTTACTTAAAATAAGTAAGTTAAAAACCTCCATGATGGGAGTAATCGCACTTCTTCAGAGCAGTAGGTGTATGTTGTCCGTAAAAACAGTAAGGCTTCGCGGTTTGGTTCCACTAGTAAACTTTCATAGCCCACTGGGTATTCCGATGTATCCGACACCATCACCTAAATGAAGAAAGGAAAAAGTTAAAAATAAACTATTTTTTTATTTCTTCATTTCAAAAAACTGCTGAACAATTTAAAGATAATACACACAGCGTCACCCAACTCGCTTCGGTCGCTTTGTCAAATGTGAAATTAATGTCTGTTAGTCTGTCCAGATAGGTAATTAAATACCTGCCTGTGTTGATCTATAACCGCCCATTTCCAAATGGCTAAGCCTTATGAGAAAAAATCGGTCAAACAAACTTATATTATATAACACTCTTCATTACCATAATCGTACCATAAGATAGTGAATCATTTGTGACTAAAATAATGAGAAACAACGCACTGTAATTAGGTTTAAGTTTTTATTAAGACGAATGATAAAGAACAGACACGAGACGATTGCAGTAAACCGCTGAGGATATCCCTCGACCGGGGTCCATATCCGTCATCAAATCGACTACTAGAGTCCGTCATGATTTAGTATCAATAGAACTACATACATTCTACCGTCCTTTATCTAAAAACCCATAAAGCCACATAAGCTTAATCGCCTTCGAGTAATAAGAAAGCTCATAATCATCTATCAAAAATATTATATATTTACGTGTTGACTTCAGACCTTCCTCCAATTTGCGTCGGTTAAAAAACGTTTTTAAAGAAAGACCCAGGTCGTGGGTTCTGCAATTATTTGTCTTGTATGTCGAGTATGTTTATCAAGTCCATCGCGACACTGGAATCTTCATAATGCGGTTTCTTAAATATTATATTTCTCGTACAAGAAGGTATACGTAAAAAAGAAAGAAACACTTTACTCGGGTAGCTCCAGCGAAATGTAGAGTATCTTTCAGGACATCGTCAGGTTCGTAATCCGTGACCACTACTAATGAAAACGGGAATCCGACAGCTTTTACTGTGTAATTCTTGAACAGATGGTTTAGTGTAATGCTGAAATGTTAACTTATTCTTGACGTCTTGTCATTATTTAACTAGTCAATGTTAAAACACAACCGATTTTCCGCATAAAAATAAAACTTATTATCAAAGTATTATGATATATGTATATTATATATTATTATTATACGGTATATTATTCATATATTATTATTGGTTTTCTGAGACGGTGTTGGTGTTCGCATGTTTCTCAGTTTAAGGTGCAACAATTATGGGCCCAGTCGGGCGCAGTAGGTACAGTTAGTTTGAGAGAAAGGAAGGTAACACAAACATACATATAAATAAAGTTTAAGTTTAATGTGGAACTTCTATGTTGTATGTTTTATTACTAATATGAATTTGTTAATAACTTTAATAATCAATTAATAGTGTATGAAAAATAATTGTTATAGTAGCCATAAATATCATCATTCTGATTACTTATTTATTTTATTATGATTATATATAGAATTTGTAAATTTATTACTCTCTTACAACTACTACTACTCTTACTCTAATTTGTTATTTATTTTGTAAATATTCTTTTAAGCTGTAGTAACATTTGCTTATTAAAATATGAACTTTTATAGAGTGACAAAAGGACTATACAAGTGAATTATTAGTGTAGAAGGTGGTACATTTAATTTATTTTCGTATTTAAAGGAAACTTTGTTTCTTTTTCTCCCCTTTTACTCGGCAGTTATTGCGGGTATTTTCGGACAAATATAGTCATCAATCTAGGTATCCTAACATACTGTGTAATGTTAGGATGCTTTGATTTAGGAAGTGATATTTTCATGTGTGTGTTTCTTCTTTATTCATTTTCCTTTGTAGGGTAAATACTGACTGTTTACTTGGTACAGTACGTACGTTGGATATGTTTTTGTGAATTTAGAGCAAATATTCCCGCATTGATACTACATTACAATAATATATTTATCTTTCCATCGATCACAAAATTTTGCACTCAAATACAATGAGGCTGTTACTGAGCTGTTTCTCCAACAGTCAAGCTTATTGGCCTGTTTCAACATTTTAACACCCACCTTTTGCCATCAAAATAGTACTTGCTATTAAATGCACAGCAGTATCCGTAGCCTGTAATGATTGGTTGGAATAACTCTTGACAATCGTAAAATTTGTCTTCAAAGACACACCTCTTCAGAAATCTACCGCAGCTTTGTGATATCTTAGCAATCACTTCAGGGATCTGAAAGTAAAATGGCTAAAGCTCTAAGAGGTGCAGTTTCTATCGAATTATTCGATCCATCGAGGTTCCATATTATTTTACTAGTCAGCCATTTGTATTATTCTCACGTGCGCATCTTTAGGACGTGTTGACAATGTAATTGAAAACATTGGGAAAATAAGCAGTTTTTTTAATCAAATTGTGACAAAATTAAAATGAATTGATAGGCTACTCTTTGATCTTGAAACAATGGGAATTTCATTACTAAACATTGCAAGTTTTAATACTTAAATATGCTTTTGCGATGCCTCTTTATGTAAAACTGCCAGTATGTTATTGAGTTTGGATTCATTTTTCTGCGTTAAATAATTAAATATAAATTACATTTATGTTTATATATTACTCGCTGTACACTCGCCGTAATACACTTTTGACACGATTATTATAACTGTTCACTTGTATGTCTGGGGTATTACAGAGAACAACCAGACGCCAAATAATTCAGAAAACTTCGATTGTCAAGTTGTTCCGACTGGGAATCGAATACGAATCCTTACACTCAGAAAGTAGACGCACTACTTGCTAAGGCTTCGCGTACACTCTACTCAGTGCACGTGTTTGAACTGCAGGATAATCATAAGTTGAAGTTGATTTAGATGTTTAGGTAAACACGTACTTATTACATAAATGTTTGTGACCTCTGTCAGTAGTCAAAAAGGCCATTGTACAAAATTCTTGTGACCTGACGGTTTGGGTGTTCCAAAAAAATTAAAGTTATTTTTTATAACGCATACACTCTTATTTTTTTTACTTTTAAGTCAAAAATAAATATAAATAAAATTTTAAGAAGGTAGTACCTCGGTAACCCGTGCCGAATTACATCAATACATGTCAGTACTTGCTCTCTAAGGCTGACGCGACCTCACATGTCGATGTGCTTGTGATTACTCGTTATTTAGATATAGAACTCGCATTGTTTTCATTCAGTCAACATGTCAGTGCAATTACGCATTTCTAAAAGGGGTATACTTTTAATAGGTGACGTAAAACATCAAATAACTTCCGTCTAATGGACAAGTTCTAGCAGTTTTATTTTACAATATCCGTGAAGCGAATCAGACTGTCTGTGAAAGCGAGAATCTCCCTATTCGTGAGTGTATTATCTATTGGAAAAAGGCACGTATTCCTACTAAATCTTTGCCTAATTGTGTAAATAAACTTGTAAACTTATATCAAGTTTGGAGGGACTCGCAAAAAAATGCACTAAAGACACAAGACGTATTTGAGCAGCGCCGTCAAGACTTTGTCAATTCATAAAAATAAATGAGGATAGAATCTTTTTACAGAGCCAAAGAGAACCAGGCCAACCTGGTCACTTAGCAGGAGTGGATAAAAAAATGACTGATAGAGAGGAAAGAGCGCGCCTCAGAACTATCGAAGAAGAAAAACGACGTGCTATATATTTGTCCGAGCTAACTCCTACGACATCATCTTATGTACCGTTTCAAGACGACTCATGATCTGAATCTAATGAAAACTTAGATTTACAAAAGGACATACCGAAGCTTGCAGCAAAACACCTCTGCGAAGAGATTTTATTACTCCAAAATTACGAGTAGTAGCAGCGCTAGATAGGTGTCAATTGAGTATGAGACATTCTGTGTTCATTCTTGCAACAACTATTGAAGCATTTGGATATAATATTGATGAATTTACGATAAGTAAGTCTTCCATCCAAAAAATTCGCACAGAAAAACGGAAAGGCTTTACGACATCACGTGCAGTGGTCTTAAAATGGGTATTTGAAGCAAAAATCAGTAAAGTAACTACAAGCCCTTATATTCCGCTCTTTAAAAAGTTCCGAAACTGGAAAAGTATTAATGCTGATAAAATACAGAACTATAGAGAAAAACTTAAACAGTACCTGACTGACTCCGAAATTGAAAACTTGCTAGAGTTGTACCGAACTGAACTGACAAAAGAAATAGTCAGAGATGATTATCGAGAGTTAATATAGCTTTCTATGATATTAATAGTTAATATATCTATTTTTAGGTGGAGATATCGAGAAACAAATTAAAATCCGACCTCCAGGTGCCATGCACCAAGCTCAATGGATGGCGAGAGCCATTTATTCCCTGAAAATATCGTTACTTAGTGCTCAATTCAAGATTACAAGCAAAGACAAGGCGGCATTGATTGACGTTTGCTTGTTCATCATAATATCCTACGTTAAACCATGGCTTCAATGCAATTCTGTAATAAAATCACCTTACCAAGATTGGTGCTTTTTGAAATCAATTAAGTCTTACGAGAAAATTGATAAAACGATCTCAAAAGCAACTGTACAGATGATTACTAAGCTTTTGTGGTATTTAACTGACGAACTTTCTATATTATCACTGTTTGATGATGATGTGGACCAAGAAACTAAGGTTAAAATGGTTCAAAATTTAACCAAAGAGGAAGAAATAACTCATGGAAAACGATACATCCCATCGAAAGAAGAACTTTGCTATGATCGTATGGTAAGTTTATTGAAGAACATTGGCATTAATAGTAAAATAAATTTATACTTTCGTTCCCTGTGAAAGTATATTTTTTTAACACTCTTATCTTATTTTGTAACAGAAAAAAACATCTCTGACTTCATTTCAGTAAAAAGCAAGTCCTTGTGACTGAGGGTAGTAAACGATGTAGCATAAAGAGCGATTAAGTTAATGCAAGATTTTCATGGATTAATCACTGTTAAGGAGGAACAAAAACAATTTTTATTACGTTGCGTAGAGGAAAACTATTATGTCAAAAGTTTGGCGACACGTCGGCACGGGTTATCGTTTTCCAATCACAATAATATTTATTATTTGAGTCAATGAGGTCAATCCGAATAAAAATAGAGGGTATGCGTATTTTATTTCGCGAAAAAAAATCCCTTATGTCTCGGGACACCCTACTGAAGGTATACTTGGAAGAATGTAACTTCCAGCTGAGTAGAGTTGAGAGAATGTTGAGTTTGGGTTCGTTTTGTTAGTTATGTTGAGATTTTACCACCGAAGTACTTGGAGGAGCTATACTTGGAGGAATGCTAAATGGAACTCCCTATAAAGATAACGAGATAGACAGATAGTGCCTCTTCACTAAAAACGGCTTTAAGTGAGAAAATCAAGGAATGTGGCTAACATGTAGATATAGAGTTTCTATTTTTGGTACTACTCCAGACTAAATATGCAGAAGGCACTGTAAACGTGAAATTTCAATCGTTGTGTGGTTATAAACCAGAAGTGGCTATAAATCAGAAGAAGATAAGATTGACTTTTGTATATATAAATCTTGTCTTATTGTTGTTAATAAAAAAAACTTGTGTAAAAGACATCTCCCGAACTAGGATTAATTCCTGTGTTGCGGGGGACGTAACAAACATTCAAACAACGAACAATATTGAAGAGGTGACCACTTAAACCGCTACGCCATCCGTGCAGTAAAAATACTGGTGATAAGCAAATAGTACTATCATGGTTACTTTTATGGGCAAACAAGACATTTTAAAAAAAGAAGAGCAGTTTTAGAAGGATAACATTGAGGGATAGTGAAATTGTACATGAATTGTTTACTTCGCAAACTAGTGAACCCCGGAAAATCGATGTCTAAGCACGTGAGAGACAATAACTCATAGTTTAAAAGTTTCTAGATATCTTTGTATTTTACTTTTTTTTTTTGTATTAAATCGCGCACATATCAAACCTTTCATTTTTAATATTTCTCATACATTCAAGAAGCCACGTGTTTAAACTTGTATTTAATCCTATTATTTTGTAGCACCTCTCCTGGATTAAATAATCTATAATAATATTATTATAAAAGTATCATCATCTATTTATCTGTCTCAAAAATGTTCACGGCTAAACGGATAATCCGAATGGATTCAATTTGTTATATGGGTACTTCGAACCCTGGGGAAGGACATAGAATACTTTTTATCGACATATCATAGTGAACCAGCGGGCGGAAGCTATTAAAGTATAATTGTTAACAGGACAATCATAGAAAGTCAAAAACCGTTCGAAATAAACTCAAAATACATATGTTGAATCAATATAATTAGATACCTATAACTTAATAAAGGTTCTCATCTTGTATACCTATATATGTTTATTTGAAAAGACATATGTTTCTTTCCTTATTCTTGGAAAATCACGAGAAGAATACGCAACGTTGGTCACACATTCCCAGTAAGCTTATTGCCGTCATCTGAGGATTAAAAGATGGGAAAATTGGTAATAGGCATATTGAAAGGAAAATCAAACAAGGGAAAGAGGTAAAGGAAAGGAAATTGCTTAAAGGGATGGGTCGGGAAGATATTAAAAAAGCATTTTATGTACCCCTTGCCCTCACAATAACGATCACAACAAAAACAAAATGCATACAACGGGGAAACGCCGTACGTTTGGTCGGGGGGACGAATTTTTAATGGCATAAAATTTAAAATATTGTGTAAATTTTACAATGTACTATAAATACAACCATTTTAATGCATTGATTAATTAAATTTAAACAGAAAAGTATTATATAATTTGGTAAATTCGAGCGTATCAAAAATTTGATACCGTCTTTAACATGTGTCTATCACTACCAGTACTATATATTAAACTGTCACAAATCCAGGAGTTTTAATAGTCATATATAATATAATAGTCATTTGCTACCCAAGTTGCTGGAATTAAAAAAATATATATATGGTTCTTCCTCATCATTAATATGACCTTAACGACGTCCTCGATGCCTTGACTGACGATTGACTGAACGAATTTCTTACCGAACATTCAAAAGGTTACGTATCAGGAATGCTACGTAACCTTTTGAATGTTCTGTAAGAAATTCGAAGGCAATCGCCAGTTGAATGCTAAAAGGGTTTTTTTCATTGAATACACCAAAGAGTGGAAGGAAGGAAAATATAATGTAATTACATTTAAGACGTACAGTACGTATCGTATGTCTATGTATTATTTTATATTTTCATATAATTGTATTTCTAAATATAGATCTATTTCCTTCTCGTTAGAGTTGTCATGTGCGTCATATTTTCACCCGACCCGAAGAAGGAGGGTTATGTTCATGTATGTGTGATGCTTTTTGTCACTTTCTAGAGTCTTAAGGTGGCATTTGCTTCACCTTAATAGCGGGAGTGGCATAGGGTATCGAAATATAATATAAATGTAATGTTTATTACCGAGATACTTATTATTCATAACAATCAGTGAAATGTTTCTATTAGTAGTTAGTTCTTGTTGGTGGGGTTAAAACTTGACACTATTAAATATATGTATATAGAAATATATACACTAAATATATACATATATTTAATACTAGCACCTCTGTTGACACCCCCGCAACACCCCTTGTGGGTGGAATTTCGTAAAATCCGTTCTAAGCTGACCTCTACTCGGCGAAAGGAATATTCATACCAAATTTCAAGTCTCTACGCCTTATGGTTCCAGATATCGTGATGAGTCAATATATCGGTGAAAATCTCTTATATACGAGTATAATAAAAATATAAGATGCCTGTAACAGATTGCCAATGTGCGATAAGGCCGCCAATTGTACAATTCACTTATAGTTTTAGCTCATTATGTTTTTTTATTAACCTGGTGCACAATAAAGACTTTTATTATTAATGTATATATTAATAATGTTAATATATATATTAATAATGTTTAAAATAAATTAATAATATAATACTTACAGTGTATCGGTTGAGTTCTAAAATTTTTTGCAATTGCATTAGGTCAACATCTTTCAACCGATGCACGAGTTCGTAAAACCCCCTCAATTGTGGCAGTGTATCTTCCAAATTAATAGTAAGTTCACCATCTCTGCAATTAAAGTGTTTACTAGTAAGTTAAGTGACATGATACACTTTCATATGTAGATTCAGAATACATTTTCAGTCACGTCAATTGCAAAAAAGAAAAGCAGTCCTCGAGATTTTTGACTATCTCATGTTAGTTTAATAGCGAGGACGGTATAATATGCAGGTACATATATAAAAATCAACATAATTTAACGGAATCAAAATATTAATAATAATAATAATACGTTAGGCAGCTGCGTGTAGGGCCTGATGCAAAAGGCAGTCCTTGATACGGCACGTATTGTGAGGAGGTTCCTGTCTCTGGAGCCCTAACCACCGATATCTTGGTCCCTGTACCCGGCACCGGTGGGATACTATTTTTTATATTTGTAAATACATTTTTAAATAAAGATAATAATAATAAAACATGTATTTATTTTCTTTCAACAATGGTTACAGTTAGATTAAATACAAAGTTATACCAAAATGACAGATACATATGAACGTAACAATTGTGAGAGACTAGTGCCTGAAGTAGGTTTGAAACAGGTCACCAGTCTCCATCCGTTGCCTAGCATTCAGATCATATGATATAGGTCTCTTTCATTGTAATAGTGCTGGTAACTTATATGTATAATCATTACAAACTACACTAAAGGCAAATAACTGACAAGATTTTAGTGTAGTTAATAGTGGTGTGTGAGTAAATGGATTGAAATAATAAGTGTATATGTAAGCCTGAGAGTGAACGTGAGAATGAGTGAAAGTATATCTATACTAATATTATAAAGCTGCAGAGTTTGTTTGTTTGTTTGTTTGAACGCGCTAATCTCAGGAACTACTGGTCCGATTTCAAAAAATCTTTCATTGTTGCATAGTCCATTTATCGAGGAAGGTTATAGGCTATATTTTATTTTCAAAAATAAGGATCTGTTAGAAAATTGCGATTTTGTAACCCAAGGTATAAAATCCAAACCCTATTTATGCGTGCGCTGCAAAAACTTTTGACAATAGAACAAAATGATGTACTACGGGTTTGTAGGTTATTATTAGGATCTTATTAAGATCTACAAAAAAGTCCGCGAGAGCACATGTCATCTAACTATCATAGTTTAGTCACAGTAACCGCTTTTATGTTCATAAAAAATATTAAATCGTCTGAATAAAGAAACTACGTTAAATGTGTATCGTAATATTAATCCTTATCCAAATTAAGCATTATATTATCAAGGGTATTTATGTAGAAGTAAGATACATACTTTTTGTTTTATTCCAACCGGACATTTCGTTGAGAAATTATCACGAGTATAAAAACGCAAAGAATTGGTACCTAATAATGAGTTATTTGCATGAGCTTAATCAACATAATAATATTAGTCTTTATCGAAATAAATGTGTTGTTGATTAAGAGTATTTCATTGTGAACAAAATTGTCCTTGAAATCATCAAATCAAGTAAGTTCAATTAAGATCTTACTAGGAACTACGTGGTTGAAACCGCGAGTCACAGCTAGTGAGTTTATAAAAGTGCATAGGGTTTATCAAAATAGAGTCGCTACGCAGTAGAGCAAACATAAACAAGCATAAGGATAGTAATAAATTGCGTTAAAAGTCAAACTAGATAGAAATAATAATTTACTATTAAGAAACAGTTAAGAGATTTTCTGTGTCCTGATAATTCAACGATTTAAGATACACAGTACATGACAACGAGATCAGAAGCATGTGAGGAGTAGAATCTTTCTGTTAGGCAGAACTCATCTTAATGTCGCTTGCCTCTTATTATATGTGGGTCATAATATAATTTCGAGTGTTTTATTACTACTATTTGTAATATAAACGCCTGGCTTACTGTGAGAATACCCCACTCTTTGTATAAGTCGTGAGATGGAAAGCGCAATGTAAGTCCAATACTAATTTTAAGAATGGCACGTTGGGCCCTTTTAACTTCTATAATGTGGGCCTAACTGCATCCACCCCATGGTTTAAAAAATGATATGATACTAGTCCCTGTTCGTGATAAATGTGTGAATGCCTCTTGGCCCCACCGATCATCGAACCCATGACCTCTAGCTGACCGGTCAGGATCAGTGCACTGTGCTGAATATACAAGCAAAAACTCATTAACTTACACCAGAGACTTGTTGAAGTATTTGACAGAGGAAACAGTATTCTGTGTAGGCGAGCACAGAGTTATGGTAGGATAGGGCACGTTCCTAATTGACTCAAACTGGCTTTCAATGGTGATCTGTGTCGGCGTCTCCAAAAAACGACAATACAGTAACCATGTGATGAAACCCGACAGCGACATGAATATTATCATGTTTAACGCATAGAAACATCTGCAAAAATTAGAGAAAAGCACTGAATTTGACTGTTTGGCATATATATAACCATAAACCATAATAATATATCAATTCTGGTTGGTTTCCCTTCGTGCATGATACAAGTATTTTTTGTCTGAAATATAGGTTATTTATAAAGTCAAGTACGAGTAGAAGGCAAATCGAGAAAAATAAAGTGTTAGATGTCGCAAAACATGCCTATATATTTTTTTTGAAATCACATCATGTTGGAAAGGAGTAATTACTAGGCATGTGATCTTATTTATAGTCAAACAAAACTATGATCAAATAATAGATAATTATGTCAGGGCTACTTAAAATACCTTGAAACTATGTCGGGATACAAGTAGAAGTACTGCGGTCCCATCAGCGTACATTCCAAGCAATAGGTTCGTAAAAGAACCCAGAACTTTCCCATCGTAACTGAAAAATTACAATTTATCCTCTCTCATGGTATAAGTAATACTTGGACACTACTGTTGGCATATAAAATAATGATTCTTGCGTGAGGGAAGCAATCACCATATAGTTGTTATTAAAATGTAAAAAAAAAAAAAATAATCTCTGCATCTACATACTTTGTTCAGTACTAAGTTAGGTTTAATTACACGGTGTAAATCAGTCAGTCATTATACATTTAAATTAATACATACCTATTCATTTGCATGTATCAAGTAGTACAGTGTTCAGTGTTAATTATACCAACCATTTATTTTATTTTACTAAATAGAGCATTTAGCAACAGCCCTGTTCTTTTATTCTTACGCCTTATACTCTAAATTGATTACTATGAAAGTTTGCAGACACGTTTTCAGATGTATATGAAACAGTTAATAGGTATGCGACCTAGTCTTGCATATGCCATACTCCCCAATTCATCTGTAAAGTCAATATATCTTCCTACCTGTTCTATCCTCCCTTTTCTGTCAACATACTCCAAATTTTCAATTCTAATTCACAAAAGTGTACCGCAATAGGCTTGCCTCATATTGCGAAAAAGGGAAAAAAAAATTGTAACGTGCTAAATATGGCTGCCACGTTCTAAAAACGAATGTAAACACGGAATTCCAAAATGTAATATAAATTTTTTGGAACGAAGTTCCTTGTAGGGCGTTGCGGAGGGGTACGGGGTACCCTAGTAGACAAAAAACGTCCCTAACGTTAAACAAAAAAAACGTAAGATTTTTGTATTTATTTATAATACTGCCATCTAGTGTTTCTATTATGAACTGCAAAGAAGTTTAGTTATTTTTATTTTAAAACAAAATATGGTGTAACACTGCCACCTAGTAAAAGTATTACAAACAACGGAAACTTGAACCTTTCCTTATAATAACGAACTTCGTTCCTATCTGGTGTCCCACGACACCACACAGTTTTATTTTTTGTGTATAAAGTTCCTGTGACAATGTTTTTAGTTAAGTTGAAGTTAGTTAGTAGCAGTTAGTAGGTTAGTTAATGTTTTAAGTCTCTTCCAATCCCCTCTTCCCTCATAACCCTTAAAGGCGGGCAGCGAACTTACCATTCTCAATTTGCAAGTGTCCATGGACTTGTTTTAATGGTAACAACTAGCTAAAGTTTAAAAAAAGTATTGTCATACAAAATATTCTAGTTTGTTTGTTTTTTATTATTTGAGATCTTCACAAAAATTAGATTTTTAAATTGTGAATCAGCTTGGAACTTTTAATTTTCAAACATTTTTTTAACATATATATATATGTATATATTATCTTTATATGAATATGTGGTATATTAGTATTTCAATAATATTCATTTTTGCAATTTCATTTCTTTGATGAGACAACTTTGTTATAATTACTTTGATCAAGGTACAATAGATGTACAACAGGTTATCTAATCTTAGAAGATGGAAAGTAAAAAAAATATTTTCGGATTACCGAGAGTGTTATAATAATAAGAAACATTTAACAAATTTCCATTATTTATTATGATTCAAATAACATGAACAAGCATAAATTATAAAATTAATTACAATCATAAATATTTATTAAATGCATTTAGTATTTAGGGCAAAAACAGTTTTTTATTTAGTTGCCGAATTACTGATCAATTTCAAGCTTTGGTTGTGTCGTCGGTAAGTCTCAACTACTTTCTATGTCTACTAATGTTTATATTTCCTTATTCCTCTGTATATATAGAAGAAAATCTCGAAGATGCTAAGAGTTCCACAACCCAGAAATAGTCCGAATATTCCTCCTACGTTAGCTGAAATAATTAATGTACATACGTACAATATAATAACGCTACGACATTAACAAACCTCATGCTGTCCAGATACTTACAAATTAAATGAACAAAAGACAACACAGTTTCTTGCTTTAGCTTAGCATATACAGGTTTTGTGAAGAGAAAATTTATAATTGAAGTGCTTTTATTGAATTTTAAGTTGATACTGAAACAAACAAGTTGCTCTGTTATAGCAGCTAGACATGGCAGTTGGCGAAGAGGAAGGTATTCAGTTGTAGTTTTTTGAACACTTTATGTTAAAGGTACTAATAATTATAACTTTAGTAAAGTTAATGTATTCTTCAATTAAAAAAATACTGACGTTTTTTTCCTTTCAGTTTTTCTTTCTAACAGTTATGTGTACCTCGCAATCAATCAATCTTCAAAGATTTTGACCCATTTTTTTTCAAAAGGCAAATTCTTTTTTTTTGTCAACTACAAATCTTTTGGATACAACTTAATATAAGACTTTAAGATTTGATCTTATATGTGTGCTGTGAGACCTTATTTCTGCAGAAATTGCGTGATTATAGGTCAATGGGAAGCGATAGTAATTTCAACTTGATACCTTCGAGTTCTGGAAGGAAACGGTCTTGAGGAACAGACAGACGGACAAGAAAGTGATCCTATAAGGGTTTATTATTCTCCTTTTGAAGAACGAAATAATAAAACTAGGTAGGTACTCACAAGGGACTTCGTGGCCCAATCATGTAAGGTATGCCGTGGAAGTTTCCTACAGTCAGATCAGCGCGATACTTTCTAGATTCACAACTCCTCGGACAGTGGCATTGTTCCGTGTTCAACCATAAGTTCATATTCTCTGGAACATAATGTTAAATTTATTTCAACTTTGCAGGCTCACTGCAAAGAACGTTGTACCAGGGAATTTTTCTAAATTCTTTTGGAAGGTTTCTCGGGATACCACACAAACATCAGAATCATTACTTACTTCTAACATTTGTGATGCATGGAATATGAGTGGCCTTGCAGATTTTTTCCATTATCGATAGTGGTAAGAAAAAAAGCCAACAGTCGCAAGAGTTCCTCACTGCTAGAACATAGCACATAAGTTCACAATCTGAATCGCGGTAATATTTGAATAAAGCCAGTTTGCGTTCATCTTCAAAGTAGCATCCGCGGCTAAAATATAGGGAACAATGTTGATGATTGTTACAATGCAAATTGTTGTAAACATCTAAGTACCTGTACAAAAATTAAAAAGAAAAGATTTGGTTATCAGAAAACCAGCGCTCTGAGTTAGCAAACAAACATTTTATACCTACTTAAGTCAACGTCAAAGCATTTATTTCAAATAGGCCCAAAAGGCACTTTTGAACGGCAACATTTACATTTAAATAGAATTGATTCTAGTCGTTTATAACGTTTTACACTTAAATATAATAATTTTACAGGTGGACCGGGTGCTATACCGAATTTAGTAAGGTCTATGTACAGTAATTTGTCATATTCGTGTGTTTATCTTGTTTCTATTTATATTCTTTATTAGAATTTTATTTCAAGTTGAGCGCACAAGTTATTAAGTAGATTGCAAGAGGTTACACTGTATAGATACTATATTAAGTAAAAATTAGGGTCATGTTGTTTGCGTGAAGGCTACCTCACTAATATTCTACTAGGGTCATGTTGTTTGCGTGAAGGCTACCTCATTAGTATTCTAATAGGGTCATGTTGTTTGCGTGAAGGCTACCTCACTACTATTCTAATAGGGCTACCCAATCTCTTCCCGTGGGTGCCGTAAAAGGCACTAAGGGATCGCACTAGAAATGATCAGATAGGTATACTACGTGGGTGGGTCTAAATTGTACTAAAATATGTAAAGTAAAATATTTGTAAAAGAGTACTTGTAGTTTCTTGCCTGTTTTTCTCTAGAGGATTTACGTATTGGAGCAGTCAACGGCTGACTTAGTCTTACTGACTTCTTCTCTTGACAATTCAAAAATGGCTACGATTGGTTTATTAGAAATAAATGATTTTGATTTTTTTGGTTGGTAAAGTGACAAACACGTTTTACCCCTTCGGGAATTTAGACCAGTGTATGTATGCACGTATGTAAACAATAAAAAAACCGTTAAGGTTTTAGCTAGTGACAAAGGAACATCATACATCATACATACACTTGAAAAACATAACCCTCCTTTCACAGTCGGGTAAAAATATACCTCCACCAGGGCAACAGCTTGACGCCATCGGAGCAATAAGTGTATGTGGCGCTTAAAAACAGAAAACTTTCAGTGTTTGTATCCACTAAATAGCTTTTATAGTCAAAAGGGAACTCTGTACAGTCCGTCAACATCACCTAAAAGATAAGATAAGAATGAGAATGCACTTTGTCTCGAACATACATAAATGTAACAACACGAATATCGCTAACAAGTCTATAACTTTAAACTTAAACAATCTTTGAGCTAAGTATGTCTATGTTCAAAGAATCAAGTATCTGTATTAAATTGAAGTACCTACGTCAATAGATCAGATAGATCAAATCGTCAAGTGAAACACTGATTATTTCATGATCTGGCTAGACCATATATCATATTGTGCCTGAACCTTACACTACTGATTTTGACTTTGATTTTTTTATAAAATGGTCAGACATATCATGATGTGTTCAATTTACTGTATTATAAATACCCAAACAAATAGCAGTTACTTAGTTCCCGTAGGTGCTATCATCATGACTGTATTTTTTACAGACAATGACATTAATTTTATCGATAGTTGGGTGACTAGTGCTCAATGTATCCTTAATCGAAGTTCAGTTTCATAACTTTTGTTGTGTGCGTTTGAGATTTGCTTGCCAAGAGTATATTTTAGTGTTTGAAAAGATTTTTTATCTTTAAGTGCTTGCTACATATAACAACCGTTTCTAAGACTCTCAGTTTAAACTAAAGAATGAAATACAAAATCTTTCGATTTACTCGTATAGATCCAGCGTTTAGTATGGTGCCTGCAACAGCCTCCTCTGGTTCATAGTCAGAAATCACAGAGAAAAACGAGTTTAAACCAGTGGCCCTTATTGTTCTATATTTGAAATTATGGTCAACTGCAACCCTAAAAATAATTTTATTGATTGCTGTTGTTTATTTAAATATATGATTGTTATTGACAACAAGACAATCGAGTGCCATTAAGTTTACATTTTTTACGGAAATGGTCAATAGTAAATACGTTCTTGGCTCCTGTTTGACGTAATAAAAAAAATAAAAACTATTAAAAAAAGTTTAAGAAACGAATTATTTAATGTTACGTTCCAGATAGATTCTAACTTGGGCTACGCTACGCTAAGCTTGGCCACTCATTGAATCATAAGTAAATTATTGTTTACCTTTTTCCGTTGAAATAGTATCTACTATTAAAGCTGCAGCAATAGCCATGCATAGTTAAAATAGGTTTAAAAAGTTCTCTGCAATCATGATACTCGCTCTCCAAGAAACATAGCTTTAAGAATCGCTCACAACTCAGCGGTATTCTGCCCATTACTTCAGATATCTGGAAAGTAGATTTATATAAAAATCCGAGAAATTATTTACTTACTACTACTGCTACTAATTAAACAAGAAAATAGAAAAGTCTTGTAACTCCATTCCTTTTGTTTATGTATTTTGCAAGGTGACGATCACAGCTCTATTTAAACTTTCAATATATAATTGATGTGGGATCAACAATGCATGGATGTTAGCGTACCGCATGTATCAGAAGTTAGCTAATAAAGCCAAGCTATGCTAGTACTCTTCACTTGCGGCTTAAGTTGATCTGATGCATTGGATTCAATGATCTAATAATTTCCAGAGTTGAGCATTGAACCATAACCTCGACAGATACTGATACAACCATACGATATGTAGGTAGCATTTTGACAGCCCCGTCTAATCTTAATTACAAGAAGAACGAAATGAAAACGTTTTAACGATAATTAGGTGTAAGTATCACATTACTTAAAAACCAAAATGTGTGTTGGCAATTGCTACTTAATCTTTAGTTATGTAATATTGACGTGTAGGTCATTAAGTCATTACTTATCCGCCTACTTACTTACGGTAAAACGGTTTTGATCAAAAGAGTTCTGCAATTGCGCCAAGACATCTTCGTTCAAATTATCGACTAGTTCATAAAATCCTAGTAACAAGGGTAATGTAGATTTCAAATTAATCGTCTGATTACCGTCCCTAGAATTTATTAACATTATATTAGTATTAATAACTAAGACATTCTACACATTGTGCCACATCTCGATGGCTCCAGATAAATACATTATATAAGGGTATGAGTTATATACTCCTAGAAGTGCATTTTTTATTTGAAACAACTTACTGTTTTTTATTTTTATTATTATTGTATTTTGTTTTTTTTTATTTGTAACATATTATTACTCTTGTATTGTTTAACACTGCGCTCCTCTATAACCTTATCCACAAAATTAATTAATATTTAACACATTTTGGCTTACGTAAGAGACCGGTTGAAGTACTCCAGGGAGGTTACCGTCATTTGGTTAGAAGGACATAAAGTGATAGTAGGATAGGGCAGGTTGAATATCGGTTCATACTGGTTTTCAATAGTCACACGATGGCATTTGATGAAACCGCCAATACAGAAGATATGTGGTCGTAAACGATAACGCCGTTAGGGTTACCATGGTCAGCGTCCAAAAACATCTACAGGAAAATATATAAAAAATGTTTTTTAGATTGTTAACATAAATTTTATGGTTTAATTAATCGTCCCTGTGGCACTCCAAACTGAAACAAGCAAACACTTTTTTTAAATCACCTTGATAAGAAACCAGGATATACGTAAAAGTACTTCAGCCCCTTTATTGTAGTTTTTAAGCAGTATTTACGCAGCAGAACCGATTTTCTTTTAACCATTATGTATGAAGGACAAATCAAACGCTAGACTGAAACTGTTTATGTCCATGCTAATAAATAACGAATGCTGAAAATATATATGTATCGTGCACTAAAACATTAATGAAGGCGTTTAAAAAGTCACGCTATGATATTTACAATAGTAAACCATTTAAAAAAATTATCTTTGCATCTACAGCACAAATGCAGGCTGTGTATGATTAAGCTTTATTAAAGATTTGAGATGTTTATCAAAGATATAAAATTTGTGGGGTAACAAATGTTTTTAATATGTAGTTGAATTCAAAATTTATTATTAATAGGTATTGTTATTCTATTCTTTTGTGTGTGTCTCTCTTTTGCGTTTAGATTTATCTTCCTACATTATGATAGAACCGTTGGTGACTATTTATCCGAATTCAAAAAGGAGGACGTTCGAGTGTATAATATGTTTTTAGGGCTCCATACCACAAGAGTAAAGCGGGACCCTAATACTAAGACTCCACTGTCCGTCTGTTACCAGGCCGTATCTCATGAACCGTGATAGTCAGACAGTTAAAATTTTCACAGATGATGTATAACTAAAAAAACAGAATAAAATAAATATTTAAGGGGGCACCCATACCACAAACGTGATTTTTTTTGCTCGATATTGATAACGACAACAGGTAGACGCTTGAAATATTCACGGAATATTTAGTTATATATTCACTAAAGATAAATAGTTAAATTAAAATAAAACAAATATTTAAGGGGGGGCTCCCATACAACAGACATGTTTTTTTGCCGTTTTTATAGATAATGGTACGGAATCCTTCATGCGCGACTCGCACTTGGCCGGTTTTTTATATGTGTTAAGCGATTTCTCCGCCAATTGTAAACCGATTTTAAACTTTTTTTGTTTGAAGGACACTGCTGCGATGTTCAAATTGCAATCAAATCAAGATTTGATCATGCCACATCAAGGAAATTACATAAATAAATTCACGTTTCTACATTTGAGCAATACTTTTTTTAGTTATTAATTTAATAACTAAAAAAACTACGCAAAGAAATGCGCGTTGAAAGCAGCCAGTTATCTTCTTTTTCAAAAAGTTAGTTATTTTTTATAGAGCTAATTTATTGGGGCATCTTTTATAAATTGGGTGACACGGCGCCCTTAAATGTCCCTACTGAAAACGATCGTTGTAAGGGCATTTAAATAAAATATACAGTTAAGAAAAATGTATAAAGTGATTTTATTGAGAAATTTCATTACATATTTTTATAATAAATAACAATCGTTTAAATATCAAACAATATCATAATAATCCCAAAGTGCAAATTGTCAGTCAAATAAATGATCAAGAAAGATTTATGATTTTTTAAGAGTTTAGGCAAAACAAAATGGTTACTTCAGCAAAAATGTAATTACTAAAATACCAAAAATTATGAGTTACTTGCAAAGTGAATCATATTATTTTTGATTAAGGAATTGAAATACTAAACAAATAAATATTATAGAAGGTCTTTTAATCATTCTTGTACATATGAATGACGATTACACTCAATAACATCGATAATAAAACAACTTATTTCGTAATGTCTAAAAACGAATATACTTCAATATGTTAAAAAGAAGATAATAAAAAACTTTTTAGAATAAGTATAGTATTCCACTAAGTGTGGTTTGCAACATTCAGAAATTGACATTTAAATAATAATTTATTCATAAAAAGAGCATATCCAAATATTCTATGCATATGTATAAATATAAAGATCAAGTACACTAACTAACTGTAATAATAACATCGACTAAGACAAAATGCCATTACGAGTACGTCCATACTACAATACCAATCCGAGTACGTGCATACTACCATACCACGCCGAACCGAGTACAACCAATGGCAACAGCCAACTCGAATAAAGGGACGATTAACTGTAGCAATCTAGCTCACCAATTTAGGTATTAAATGATATTTGGAATTCTTACATTATTAACTAACAAAAGATATAGATATCACGTTGACTTGTTGGCCTAATGGTTAGTAGTGATTCTGACAACTAAGCCAGAGGTCATGAGTTCGATTCCCATCCCGGACAAATATTGTGCATAGTTATCTGTTCTGTGTCTGGGTTTAATTTATCTATAGTGCGCATGTATTTAGAAATATGTAAGATTGTATATCATCAGTTTGGTTACCATAGTCCAAGCTTTGCTTAGTTTGGGATCAAACAGCCGTGTGGGAGATGTTTGAAGATATTATTATGTTAATAGTAAAAGGTCTTTGATTGTTCTTTAATTTTTATACGTTCAGTTCATCGTCCTTTGAATGTCGCACAAACCCGTACATACACAATTGGTGCTGCTGGTAGAAAATAATTTTTAATATAGATGTGTACACTAAAGCATATTTAATTATTAAACTGTTTATAGGTACATACTTTACGCTATTTTTAAGACCAGGTACTTTATGTTTTGGCTTTTATGTTGCGATAACATACTATATTTGAGGCATACAATATATTAGTATAGAATAGGAGTCGGTAATCTTATTTTATCTTGGAATAGCAAAATTAATAACTTTTAGTATATACGAATTAACCATTACAATAACTTGGGTGAGTTACAATTTTAAAATGAAAAGGAAAAGCTTCTTGACTCTTTATAAAAGACTTTGAATTTTATGAGAAATCTATATATTGGTCATCGTAATGTGTCTACGGCTATAGATGAAGCTCTACATAGAAAAGTTGAGCCGCAACTACTGAGCAATCCATCTGTAATTTCTTACAGCTCCGTACTATGAGACGGCTTACGATGAGTATTGTCGAAGCGGTCACGGTATTTTAATTACACCGCTTTAACAGCATGGGCACTGTGCTGTGCATACTCTTATAATGTATAATGTAGTAAGATTATTTATTAGTGTAGTAAGATGTCTGATACTCACCGCAAACTGTTTACACTTATTCTCTTAACAGTTTTGCTAACTTACAACATAATTGGGTAAACGTGATACATTATTAAATCTGTGTTTGAATTCAATTGATATAAATATAGTTTGGAATCATATGTGTTTATTTTCTTTATTAATTTTCTTTGTTTTTTAGCTACATATTATTGGGCGTAGACAATTGAAAATGTTTGACTCTTATCACGATTTTACTCACTTTTATATTGATTTATATCCTATATACTAATCTATTAATTGTAGAGAAGAGTATCATTTAAATACTTTTAGTCTAACGAAAGAAAATCATTCAAAATTCACGATGCAATGAGCTATAAAATGCAGCATTTACGAGATCATAAACATTGTTTTTAATCATACCAAACTCAAAGTAAACGAATTTATGACATACGTACATATTATATTACACCAAGACCAAATAAAACGCTTGACGAAAACAGTTTTACATGTAAACGAAAAGTTACCTGACTGTTTTGTAGTTTATTTCGTAAATGTTTTTGGTATATATTCTCTTATTAAAAAAATAAAAGGAATTTGTCAGAGTGGAAATAGTTTAGAATTAATCTAATATTCCTTCAATCCAAAGATAAAGCGTTAGTGTGCCTTTTTAAAATAAAGTGTGTGTTTTTATTCAGTTTTTTTTTTCACCTTGGTATCTGGTGTAATTTGTTTGAAGATAAAGCTAATAATCATCAAGGCATAATGTGTTGCAGGCTCCACAAGCTGTATACTACTTCAATTAAATAAACGGGGTGAGCTCCTGAAATGAGGGATTTTCTGGACTGCATACTTTTTAATGTTTTACTTGCAGTCATAACTTTGCGGACCGGGTTTGTACCTACTTACCTATATGATTACTTTTACTCACATGAATTATTAAAATAATACATAGAGGACGGCAGAAAATATAGATAGAAAAAGTACTTAAATATTATTATAGTTAAAAAAACCAAAAGAACACTCTGACATCCTTGAAACAAACTAAACGAGCAGCAACTCAAAGGGGTTCTGATTAAACTCATTGAGTGCATTTTGCATATTTATATCAAATCTACACAATATAATCTTCACATTGTTGTTGTATTTAAAACACAAAAGTAATCTTTACATTTTCAATGGCACTGTTATGAAAGATATTCTTGATTTTCTTAGAACTTACAGTTCCAGGCAAATAGGCAAACATCGCAATTCAAATGCGTGTCTATAACTCATTACACACTCATACATAGGTACATGCATTTAGCTTTCCAAATACTATATGTGTATATTTATATCTTTAGAAGAGATTCCCTTTGGTGTTTACTTATAACAACATTAATAATAGATAAATATAATTGTTCCACTCATTAGCAAATCTTTCGTCTCTTTGCCTTTCACTATATTACATACATACAATGTACATAATAATTAATAATTAAGTATCATAACTAATAAACATGCATGCACATTATGATACTTGATCTATAACAAAGTTGGGATGAAACCATTAGGTTAACCATTAATTCTATAAATAAATATTATTATTCACTATAGCTTCCATTAATAACGATTAAAATAATAAAAAAAAAAGCCAATGGAGAAGTCATAACTGGCATAAATATCTTAAAATTTTATAAAGTGATATTTTATAAATCTTTTAAACAAATGATTTTAGAAATGCGAATCTTATTGCATTTTCAATACCAATTTTTAACATTTTATAAGTTACTTTATAAGTTTTTCTAAATGTAAGCACAGGAAGCTTAAATTTTTAAAACATTTTTTTTTATAATACATGTTTTTTTCTTTATTTCAGCATGCTTTAAGCATACATGAATACAACATGGGGATAATAATAGGGGAATGATGAAATCTTCGCATCAAATAAAAAAAAACTAAACACGTTCAAAAAGTGTTAAACTAGCAAATTGAGAACTACAGGAAATATGAAATAACACGAACTATTGTATTTATGAATAATAAATAAGTGTCATTTGTATTGTTTAATATACATATTTGTAGAACGTACTTTATTTTAGATATGTAAATAAAGATATTATAATACCATGAAAATGCAGAAGCTAATTTATATAGAATCGAATAAGAGCTCTGATTACAACCTCAAACCTACTCAATAGTGACGATGTACATATACTGTAGTCACCGCAGTAATAGATCATTGGAAAATCATTTTTACTCGAGTTTTGTTAAAAAAGTTATATTTCCCTTACAGATTTATAATATGAGGAGTATAATTATGAGTACCAGAAAAACGTATGTATTTCAAGGTATAATATAGGATGTATATCAATATTCAATAAATATCCTTTCTAGTATAATTATTCTATCTCACAAGTATTGTGCGCTCCAAGTCTTCATCATCATTATAAATACTACAAAACATCAATTTTTTATTCTCCAAACATGAGAAGTTAGATCTAAAATGAGAACTTTCGAAACAAGCATTAGCAGGAAGAACATTCCTTTAAAGATTACGATCTAATATCTTCCTTATCCCGTTCAACATACGTACAAAAGCGCATCGTTTAATATAAATTAAAAAGTTAAAACATATATTTTTGATAGTCAAGTTACACCCAAACATTACAGTTCATACTGGCAAATATGCGCCATGGGTGCAAGATTGATACAGTGATATCAAACAGATATAAAGGTGGTTATACATGAATTCTTCGACGAGCAAAGTAAAACTGCGTGCGATATAATAAACAACACAACAGGCATTGAAACATCAAACGAGTACTGAGACAACGTCACGTCGATGGCCGGCGAGCGCGGGACGCGCAAAAGCACCGTGGGTGCGGCCGGCCGGGAGGCCCGGAGAGAGGGCGAACAATCAATTCAGGCGAAGGCTTCCGCTATGCGCTAAGTGTCCGTGTGTCAGGAATCGTGAAGGACGTGCCAGCGCTGGACCTGACATAAAGATATTCACTAAATACAACTACCGTAGTAGAAACTATGACTCGCAAAGCACTGTATAACTACAATTCAACAAACATTATCGGATTCATAGTTTGACTTCACACTGACTGGGAATGAGTAATATCACCTTTAATAAAAAAACCTATTTAACCGCCTCATTAATAAAAAACAAGTATTTTGTGTGTTCAAACAGCCTATTTCCACTGACAGACCCTCAATTACAAGCAGTTAGAGTGTAGGGGTTTTGAGATTGAATTGTTCCTCAGGACATAATACTTCTCTTCCGCAGGAGATAATCTGGCAGGTGGTTTAGAAGGGTACGTGATATTTAGCAAAAACTATTTTCACTTCAGCAAAAAATTCGACTTTCCCACGTTATTTCCGTTGCTTCGTAATAGGTTAAAATGACAACTAAAACAACTTTGACTTTTAGATAATAAGAAGGATCTAGCGAATATAAGGTATTCAATAATATGTAGATATATACCTGTTCTGCTCCCTGCCGCTCGCAAAGGTCCTGCCAGTGCCTTTCCTCCTCAATTCCAGAAGGAGAATGTCCAAGAGAGAACCAGCCGACCATCTCATTGCGCTTAACGCTTCTTCGCCACCACACCGAAACCATGAGGGTAACTTCGCTTAGCTGGAATAAAGTTACCTGCAACGCCGACCTAAATATTACTATGCCATTAAATTAATAGAACGGAGACAGTATCCGTATTAGAACAGTTTGTATATAGTAAGAGAAACATTAAACCTACTGAAATAATCACCTATGATGATATAGTCGATAACAATAGCTAATTTAGTTAAGCGTGTCATGTGGGTGCCAGATACCATTACAATTTATGTTATTCATTGATTGCTCGAGCGACATTAGTAATTGGCTAAACACATTAAATTTTTACATTTTCCCGAAATGAGTGAGGTTTCCGGCGGCCCAACTCCCCCTCTCCTCTTTCCCATCCCCACATCCCTCATCACCCTCAAAGGCGGGCAGGGCATTTACGACTCTTGAGTTGCAGGTTTCCATGGACGGCGTTGTCACTTACCATCAGGTGACCCGTCTGTTCGTCTGTCCCCCTATAGAATAAAAAAAAATGATATCTTATTTTTACATGTTATTTAAAAAAAAAAACATGTATACCTAACATATTCTTACTTTTCTCGCGATAAACAGTATAAGATAACGGATCATCTCAAAATTGATACCTGAAATATGAAGAGTTCCTTATAAAGTGGGTTGGACTGTGCACGTCGAGTGGTAGACTTGCAACGCCCCATCTCCATGCCCAACGGGCTTATGAGGGTCAACTTCACGTAAGTGTCAGGAGCCTTGTTTGGCGATAGCTTGCGGAAGTGCGTGCCTTTAATCACCTGGGGTAAGGCAATTAATACTGATGAGATGAATCCAATTATATGCTTCATGTTCCAACTAAGGAAACCTATGAATTCCTCTGTTTCTAAACTTAATTGCAAAAATGAGGTTAATTTATTGCGAGCGGAAAAAAAAACAATTTAAGTTAAAAAGTCTAACAACAAAAAACCTCCTCTAGGTGAAATAGAATGATTAGGTTAATGAATTGAATGAATTAATGAATTTTTACTTTGTGGAAGACAATCCTATTTCCAACATTTTTTCTGTTTTGACGCAAGAATAACCATGTATTAACCTCCGATTGACTTTAGATAGAATGATACTATATTTGGGGCTTTAATGTTTCGACACAATTTGTTAAGGTAGGATCACCACATTATTTTGTAACCTTCTAAAGTTCTATGCTGATACAATTTAAGGTATGAACCTGTCACTAAAAGGTTGAAAACATGAACGTAAAAAAAACAATATATTCAGACCTCGATGACGTGATGCTGTCTTCGTTGGTGATCAGTTGTACTTACCACTGACGACATCGACTACTATTAGGTCTGCATATTTACATGTAATGCTTGGTCCCAGTAGTAGTCGTAGTCGTCAGCAATAACGACGTGGCGCTGATTTGCTGCTGATCCACAATCCAAAAATTATATAATAATATTAATATAATTGACTAGATATGCAATGAGGATGGTGACCACCACTCTTTGACTCCACTTATTGTTTTCCATGAGGCAAAGTGGAGTCCCTTTGGTAGGCTCATATATATAAAAAAAAAACTTTACATTGTCATAACGTAGATATATGTGGTAACATCTATAATACACATATACAACAATGCATACATACTTATATACAACAAAAAATTACGTCGGTGCTATCTAGCGAAGATAAGCGGAACTAAATAGGAAATACTATTATTAATAAGCCAAATCTCATATAAACGGACACGAGAGCTTTCATGAGTTATCATTAAAAAGGGAAAAAATATTTTTGCTTCTTATTGCTTACTTCTACAGATAGATGTCCAGTTGTTGAGTTATACTGGAGGCCCAACAGTAGCTCGGGGGCTGATCTTGCGCTGCAGCACGACGAAGCAGAGTCGGACCTAGCGAGGCTAGAGGCTTCACCCCCCGCTGCAGTGGCGCCAGGAGTGGTAACAGTGGTGATAGATGATGGACTTGCGAGTACTCCCGGTATTGAGTGTGACTGGTTCAGTTCTAATTTTGGAAGCTAAAGGAGCATATTATGACAACATTATTGTAACAAGATTATGAAAATTGTAGCATTACAAAACATGTTTTTTAAACTATTACTGACATACATAGGTCAGTATTCTTGTTAACATCTTCAGCTAAGATACAGGATTGTGTTAGGAGTGGGTTTCCGTGGGTGGTGTCAGTATCGCCTAATGCCGCCTTGAGTGTGGCCGCGGGTGTCTGGGACGAGATTTTCCCTTCCACTCGCTGTAGTGGCAAGGCGCTAGGAGGCGACGTCCGCGTGTGCCAGGACACACCGTGTGGTTTTAGTCGGTTCAATTCCGACACAACGCCCACTGTAAGCCCCGGTGGGGTGACGGCCCATGGGGGTTTAAACACGCAAAATAAAAAAAAGGGTGGTATTAGTCTCTCACCAAGTGTTACGTTAAATTCCGTCATTCACAATAGGCACTAGATAGTTAGTCTGATGCCTTAGGCATTACGCTTGCAGCTCCAATGGCCCAACTCACTAGAAGAAACAATACAATTGAGAGCGACATTGTTCTTCTGTAAGGTATTTCGGGAGGCTCAAAAGTGTGCCTTGCCCTTTGATTTGGGAAGAAGAATATGAAGCAGTATATTGCACTAATGATTGAAGATAATCTGTATGACAAAATAACTTACCTGTAAGTTTGGCTGTACATGTTGTCTGGGCGTGAGTTGCAACCACAAGTGGTTTTCTAGCTCGAGGTTTAACGTGGCGAAGTAGACACCAGCCTCTCCCAACAGGCGCTGTCGACGCATGCGCTCGCAACCATAGATGCGCACGCGTAGACCCAGACCATGAACGTCCTCTACGAGTTTTTTAAGTTTATAATAAATAAAATAAAAACATATATTTCTAACTTTTGGCATTACTTTTAGAATAATACTAACTTTATACGTTTTGTCTAGGTAAGTAGGGAAGTAAAAAAACTCAAAGCGTATTTTTTTAATTCATACTGGGGTATAAGCAGTGTTCCTGAGCAGCATTTGTAAACTACTTAATGACAATGAGATGTAAGATATTCGTTATGTACCTGGATTGAGCTTGTGAAAAACAAAGCTTTCCATGTACTGAGGATTTTCACCATTTCTTATTTTCGATTTATATTTTTGTTTCTTCAAAGGTAATAAAACAACCCGAACCTGCAATGAAAATACCGTAAACATTTTAATTTCAAGGCACTAATAAGTGGGAAACATATATTCACGTTGATTGCACGGAAGGTAGGTTTCGCTCTAAAAAGCTATGAAGTTCGAGTGAGTGATAGGATTGGCCTCAACCACTTACACAAGCATAGCTAGTAAAAGAGTGATATTTAAACCGCCGAGCAACTGCATCAATATATGCATACCTATATACCACATTTAATACCAATAAAATAAAAAAAGAGATAATAGTATTGCTAACAATTACCTGACTTTGCAGTGTTTGCCCTTCGGTCCTCTGTGGCAGAGTTCGGGCTTGCAATATATGCACCGTCATACTCCTGACGGGTGCGTCGTATAATATGGTCAGTTCCACTGTACCACGTTCCTGGTTGCTACTACTTTCACCGCAAAGCAGGGATGTATCCTGCAGAGACAGGTAAAAATGTTTTTTAATTTATATTAATATAAATGTTTAGCATAAAACTGACCGTGTTTTTGTTGGTAATTGAGTTTTATAAAAAAACACAAAGCTATTATTTAGTATCGTAGGTACTCTCTTAGTTTCAAAATGGTACGTTAAAGTCTAATTAAAATAATAGTGACCTAGGTGACCTAGGTTCTTATTTCATCCTTCATAACTTCCACCTACTGTCACTCCTAGTAAGTATGACCTACCTGTGTATAAAGATCATGGTGGGACTTGTCTGACGCGTCAAGATATCGATTGACCTTGTAACAGGTAGTGAGTAAATAGCTATTTTTTTTATCGCGTAACAGTTGTACCTTTATATTTATATACGAGTACATATTGTATTTATATACGAGTGTAGTTAAAGCAACGACAGCAGAAAAACAAATATAGAGGTAGTCATTATAACAAATGGCTAAAGTAACAAAACACATGCATATGTTTTGTTAATGTAGCCTAGCCTTAATCCCTTTTTAAATAATATATATATATATATATATATATATATATATATATATATATATATATATATATATATATATATATATATATATATATATATATACATATATATATTTAAAGATCTAGTAAGCGCCTTGAAAAGTATTAACCCATTCCTCCCCACTGTCCTATTTTTAAGACACTATATTCAACATTTTTTTTTTACATTTTAGGTCGTTTATTTTTTTTGTTTCTGACTCATCGACCACATCCAAATGGCTACAGACTCAGTGCTCCAGCAGGTCCCATCCGCAGAGATCGTGATTCTTGGCGACTTTAACGCCCATCACGCCGAATGGCTTGGTTCGCGCAAAACCGATCATGCGGGAAGATCTGTTCACGATTTCGCCTTGGCATATGGCTTGACGCAGCTGGTAGCAATGCCTACGCGAATCCCAGATGCAGAAAGCCACGTGCCTTCACTGTTGGATCTTCTGCTGACCTCACATCCTGACGGCTACAAAGTATCCGTTGAGGCCCCCCTTGGCTCTTCGGACCATTGCTTGATTAGAAGTATGGTGCCACTCGTTCACTCGCTGCGACCGTGAGTTACAGGCAGTCGCCGCGTATGGCACTATAGGTCAGCAGACTGGGATGGAATGAGAACATTCTTTGCATCCTACCCATGGAGGCAGGTTTGCTTCTCGCCGGATGATCCCAATGTCGTTGCTGACTCTGTCGCGGATGTTGTGCTTCAGGGTATGGAACTTTTCATTCCATTCTCCCTGATTCCCACAGGTGGCAAGTCCCAGCCTTGGTTTGCTCGAACCTGCAAAGCGGCTTCCCGCCGAAAGCAGGAATGTTACCAAGCATGGGCTAATGCAGCGACAGCACGGGATGTAAAGACCAGCACATTAAAGAAGCAATTTAACTTTGCCTCCAGGTCGCTCAAAAGAGTAATTGCTGGGGCGAAGTCGGCTCACATCGGCAGAATTGGCGAGAGACTAGTTAGTCTCCCCTTCGGAACTCGTGCATTCTGGTCTCTTGCCAAAGCTGTCCAGGGGAACTTTTGTAAGCCATCCCTTCCACCTCTGCGCATAGGAGATAATTCGTTGGCCCAAAAAGAAAAAGCCGATCTTCTGGGCAAACTCTTTGCGTCCAACTCGACCCTGACCCCGACGACGGGGGAAACGCACCGCCGACCATACCGCAGTGCGAGACCCGCATGCCGGAAGTCCGGTTTAGACAAAGGCCAGTGCGTAAAGCGCTTCTTTCCCTCGACGTTCATAAGTCGAGTGGGCCCGATAGAATCTCTCCTATCGAGGTGAAGACGTGTGCTCCAGAGTTAGCACCGATTTTAACGCGCCTTTATCGGCTTTCCTACTCTCTTGGCTTAGTCCCGAACTCATGGAAGACAGCTCTAGTGCACCCAATCCCTAAAAAAGGAGATCGCTCGGATCCGTCCAACTACAGACCCATAGCCATCACCTCCTTGTTCTCCAAGATAATGGAATCCATTGTTAACTGCCAGCTCCTCCGGTACTTAGAAGACCACCAGCTCCTCATTGATCGACAATACGGCTTCCGTCAGGGTCGTTCAGCTGGTGATCTTCTCGTATACTTGACTCACCGGTGGGCACAGGCGATCGAGACCAAGGGGGAAGCGTTGGCCGTTAGTTTGGACGTGGCGAAGGCATTCGATCGGGTCTGGCACAAAGCGCTCCTTGCGAAGCTTCCTACCTATGGGCTTCCCGAGAAACTGTGCAATTGGCTCACCAGTTTTCTTACAGACAGAAGCATCAAGGTCGTTGTTGACGGTGCATGCTCCGACTCCAAGTCTGTTAATTCTGGTGTCCCACAAGGCTGTGTGCTATCACCCACGCTGTTTCTTCTGCATATCAACGACATGCTGCAGATTAGCAGCATCCATTGCTGTGCAGACGATAGCACGAGTGATGCCCTTTACACCGGCCGCGCTAACATTTCTCGGGTAAACGTCATCGAAAGCCGATCCAAACTTGTGTCTGAAATCGAAACTTCTTTATCAAAAGTTTCAGATTGGGGTCGACTTAATCTAGTCCAATTTAGCCCCACGAAGACACAGGTTTGCGCGTTCCCCGCCAAAAAGATGCCATTGGTCGTATCACCTCAATTTGAGAGCACTTCCCTAACTGCATCAGCCAGTATCGGAATCCTTGGCGTCGATATATCAAGCGAAGTCCAGTTTCGCGGTCACTTAGAGAGTAAGGCCATATTAGCCTCGAAGAAGCTTTGTGTGCTAAACAGATCGAGACAGTATTTTACTCCGGCCCACCGCCTGCAACTTTATAAGGCGCAGGTTCGGCCGCACATGGAATACTGTTCTCATCTCTATGCAGGTGCACCCCAGTACCAACTTCTGCCTCTTGACCGCATTCAACGGAGAGCGACTCGCATCATCGACTGCCAAGATATTTCTGATCGACTTGACACCTTGGCGTTGCGTAGAGATGTAGCTTCACTCTGCATCCTCTATCGCTTGTATCATGGGGAGTGTTCAGAGGAATTGTTCGGACTTATACCGGCTGCTGGTTTCCGCCATCGTCCTACGTGACAAAATATCCATCCCCATCACCTGGACGATTGGCACTCCACCACTGTGCGCTTCTCCAGAAGCTTTTTGCCTCGCACAACCAGCTTATGGAACAAATTGTCGCCTGCCGTATTTCCGAACCGATACGACCTTCAAACCTTCAAGAAGAGAGCGTACCTCTACCTAAAAGGCCGGCAACGCACTTGTGACTCTTGAGTTGCGGGTGTCCATGGGCGGCGGTAGTCACTTACCATCAGGTGACCCGTCTGCTCGTTTGCCCCCTATCGCATAAAAAAAAAAAATCACACAGTAGTCGAAACCATCAAGCCCTAGCCGAAATCTACTTTTAGGTTTTCCTTTTTTTCGGTGTGGAAAATTTCATTGATTGATTCTGGTTTTTTTCGTTTAAGATATTACTTAAAGTTACAAAAAACGGTCCTGAACTTTTTTAAAATAATCATCATGGTCTCTTTTGAAAACATTGGCTTCAGTTAAGAAATAAAGGTACACATTAAATACCATTAGTCGTGCTTGTGACTTAAGCGGCTTTCCACGTTTAAATTGATCCATTCTGGAAGAATTCGTCTGATAGAAAATGGTATGGGCAGAGTTAGGCATATTTTTATTTATTTGTTGTATTATTGCATTATGTACTAATATACTTTTTAATATTATTTATTCCTATATCTATTTGTTTATTTATGCATGTGTTTATTTATTTGTTTATTAAATTTATATAAGCCTAAATCTTAATATGTATTTAACGAAGGTATTTTTAATTTTTTAATATAAAAAACCGTGAAAATTTTTATGTATATTTACCTATTTTACAAAATAAACTATTTAAATTTGAATAAAATAATTAAAGTTGAAATTAAATTTACCTTTGAAAACAAAACCAAGAAGGGTGTAGCTCTATATAATTCCACACAGAAAGAACACGTGCAGTCACTACTCACTACCAATATATAAAGACGACTGACGGACCTTTAACTGACCGGCGACCGCCGCCGACCGCTAGAATTGTTTTCAATTGTGTACTCATGATATTGACTCCTATTTCTTTCGAACAAAGTGGAAAATGCAAGTGCCTTGTTTAGGGCTCTTACGATTCAATGATTCGGGGAATACGACCATTAGCGAAGATCTGCATGCGCATTATTAATCTGGGAATACTGTACATTGTACACTATTTGATAAAAAAAAAAATCAAAATATTTTTACTCATCTTTCCATAACCTTATAAGTAATCACTATTTTTTAACTCTAGTTCAATAAATAAATTACAATCGTGTCCCGACATGTAATGTGTTCGGCAGAGACCTTTCGACTAATGTAAGCACAAGACCCGCAAGAAACAAACAATTGACACGTTTGAACTAGTGCTTAGCGTTGCAGGTCCGAACATGCTTTCGCGGCAAATTGTATAGTCATGTTCCCAGTGTCATATTTATAGTACGGCTTATTTTGAAAGATTACCACAATTTTTAAATTATGTTTTGTTTATGTTTTCATTTTTTATAAATTTGGTAAAGGCCTAAGAATCAGTTTTATGTAAATTAGAGTTGGCAAGTTTTTTACATTATGGTATATAAAATCAGAACATGATGCTATATATGCTATATATATATATTTAAAGATCTAGTAAGCGCCTTGAAAAGTATTAACCCATTCCTCCCCACTGTCCTATTTTTAAGACACTATATTCAACATTTTTTTTTTACATTTTAGGTCGTTTATTTTTTTTGTTTCTGACAATATTCGTATTCTTGCACTGTTTTTCTGATAAAATATTTTTTTTCTTCTGCAAAAAGTGTATCCGTAATTTTAATGTAATTTTTTTAAAATATAATTTTTATTGCCTCTAAAAGAAGCATCATGTTCTGATTTTATATACCATAATGTAAAAAACTTGCCAACTCTAATTTACATAAAACTGATTCTAAACTATAAATATGACACTGGGAACATGACTATACAATTTGCCGCGAAAGCATGTTCGTACCTGCAACGCTAAGCACTAGTTCAAACGTGTCAATTGTTTGTTTCTTGCGGGTCTTGTGCTTACATTAGTCGAAAGGTCTCTGCCGAACACATTACATGTCGGGACACGATTGTAATTTATTTATTGAACTAGAGTTAAAAAATAGTGATTACTTATAAGGTTATGGAAAGATGAGTAAAAATATTTTGATTTTTTTTTTTTTATCAAATAGTGTACAATGTACAGTATTCCCAGATTAATAATGCGCATGCAGATCTTCGCTAATGGTCGTATTCCCCGAATCATTGAATCGTAAGAGCCCTAAACAAGGCACTTGCATTTTCCACTTTGTTCGAAAGAAATAGGAGTCAATATCATGAGTACACAATTGAAAACAATTCTAGCGGTCGGCGGCGGTCGCCGGTCAGTTAAAGGTCCGTCAGTCGTCTTTATATATTGGTAGTGAGTAGTGACTGCACGTGTTCTTTCTGTGTGGAAATATATAGAGCTACACCCTTCTTGGTTTTGTTTTTAAAGGTAAATTTAATTTCAACTTTAATTATTTTATTCAAATTTAAATAGTTTATTTTGTAAAATAGGTAAATATACATAAAAAATTTCACGGTTTTTTATATTAAAAAATTAAAAATACCTTCGTTAAATACATATTAAGATTTAGGCTTATATAAATTTAATAAACAAATAAATAAACACATGCATAAATAAACAAATAGATATAGGAATAAATAATATTAAAAAGTATATTAGTACATAATGCAATAATACAACAAATAAATAAAAATATGCCTAACTCTGCCCATACCATTTTCTATCAGACGAATTCTTCCAGAATGGATCAATTTAAACGTGGAAAGCCGCTTAAGTCACAAGCACGACTAATGGTATTTAATGTGTACCTTTATTTCTTAACTGAAGCCAATGTTTTCAAAAGAGACCATGATGATTATTTTAAAAAAGTTCAGGACCGTTTTTTGTAACTTTAAGTAATATCTTAAACGAAAAAAACCAGAATCAATCAATGAAATTTTCCACACCGAAAAAAAGGAAAACCTAAAAGTAGATTTCGGCTAGGGCTTGATGGTTTCGACTACTGTGTGATTTTTTTTTTTTATGCGATAGGGGGCAAACGAGCAGACGGGTCACCTGATGGTAAGTGACTACCGCCGCCCATGGACACCCGCAACTCAAGAGTCACAAGTGCGTTGCCGGCCTTTTAGGTAGAGGTACGCTCTCTTCTTGAAGGTTTGAAGGTCGTATCGGTTCGGAAATACGGCAGGCGACAATTTGTTCCATAAGCTGGTTGTGCGAGGCAAAAAGCTTCTGGAGAAGCGCACAGTGGTGGAGTGCCAATCGTCCAGGTGATGGGGATGGATATTTTGTCACGTAGGACGATGGCGGAAACCAGCAGCCGGTATAAGTCCGAACAATTCCTCTGAACACTCCCCATGATACAAGCGATAGAGGATGCAGAGTGAAGCTACATCTCTACGCAACGCCAAGGTGTCAAGTCGATCAGAAATATCTTGGCAGTCGATGATGCGAGTCGCTCTCCGTTGAATGCGGTCAAGAGGCAGAAGTTGGTACTGGGGTGCACCTGCATAGAGATGAGAACAGTATTCCATGTGCGGCCGAACCTGCGCCTTATAAAGTTGCAGGCGGTGGGCCGGAGTAAAATACTGTCTCGATCTGTTTAGCACACAAAGCTTCTTCGAGGCTAATATGGCCTTACTCTCTAAGTGACCGCGAAACTGGACTTCGCTTGATATATCGACGCCAAGGATTCCGATACTGGCTGATGCAGTTAGGGAAGTGCTCTCAAATTGAGGTGATACGACCAATGGCATCTTTTTGGCGGGGAACGCGCAAACCTGTGTCTTCGTGGGGCTAAATTGGACTAGATTAAGTCGACCCCAATCTGAAACTTTTGATAAAGAAGTTTCGATTTCAGACACAAGTTTGGATCGGCTTTCGATGACGTTTACCCGAGAAATGTTAGCGCGGCCGGTGTAAAGGGCATCACTCGTGCTATCGTCTGCACAGCAATGGATGCTGCTAATCTGCAGCATGTCGTTGATATGCAGAAGAAACAGCGTGGGTGATAGCACACAGCCTTGTGGGACACCAGAATTAACAGACTTGGAGTCGGAGCATGCACCGTCAACAACGACCTTGATGCTTCTGTCTGTAAGAAAACTGGTGAGCCAATTGCACAGTTTCTCGGGAAGCCCATAGGTAGGAAGCTTCGCAAGGAGCGCTTTGTGCCAGACCCGATCGAATGCCTTCGCCACGTCCAAACTAACGGCCAACGCTTCCCCCTTGGTCTCGATCGCCTGTGCCCACCGGTGAGTCAAGTATACGAGAAGATCACCAGCTGAACGACCCTGACGGAAGCCGTATTGTCGATCAATGAGGAGCTGGTGGTCTTCTAAGTACCGGAGGAGCTGGCAGTTAACAATGGATTCCATTATCTTGGAGAACAAGGAGGTGATGGCTATGGGTCTGTAGTTGGACGGATCCGAGCGATCTCCTTTTTTAGGGATTGGGTGCACTAGAGCTGTCTTCCATGAGTTCGGGACTAAGCCAAGAGAGTAGGAAAGCCGATAAAGGCGCGTTAAAATCGGTGCTAACTCTGGAGCACACGTCTTCACCTCGATAGGAGAGATTCTATCGGGCCCACTCGACTTATGAACGTCGAGGGAAAGAAGCGCTTTACGCACTGGCCTTTGTCTAAACCGGACTTCCGGCATGCGGGTCTCGCACTGCGGTATGGTCGGCGGTGCGTTTCCCCCGTCGTCGGGGTCAGGGTCGAGTTGGACGCAAAGAGTTTGCCCAGAAGATCGGCTTTTTCTTTTTGGGCCAACGAATTATCTCCTATGCGCAGAGGTGGAAGGGATGGCTTACAAAAGTTCCCCTGGACAGCTTTGGCAAGAGACCAGAATGCACGAGTTCCGGAGGGGAGACTAACTAGTCTCTCGCCAATTCTGCCGATGTGAGCCGACTTCGCCCCAGCAATTACTCTTTTGAGGGACCTGGAGGCAAAGTTAAATTGCTTCTTTAATGTGCTGGTCTTTACATCCCGTGCTGTCGCTGCATTAGCCCATGCTTGGTAACATTCCTGCTTTCGGCGGGAAGCCGCTTTGCAGGTTCGAGCAAACCAAGGCTGGCACTTGCCACCTGTGGGAATCAGGGAGAATGGAATGAAAAGTTCCATACCCTGAAGCACAACATCCGCGACAGAGTCAGTAACGACATTGGGATCATCCGGCGAGAAGCAAACCTGCCTCCATGGGTAGGATGCAAAGAATGTTCTCATTCCATCCCAGTCTGCTGACCTATAGTGCCATACGCGGCGACTGCCTGTAACTCGCGGTCGCAGCGAGTGAACGAGTGGCACCATACTCCTAATCAGGCAATGGTCCGAAGAGCCAAGGGGGGCCTCAACGGATACTTTGTAGCCGTCAGGATGTGAGGTCAGCAGAAGATCCAACAGTGAAGGCACGTGGCTTTCTGCATCTGGGATTCGCGTAGGCATTGCTACCAGCTGCGTCAAGCCATATGCCAAGGCGAAATCGTGAACAGATCTTCCCGCATGATCGGTTTTGCGCGAACCAAGCCATTCGGCGTGATGGGCGTTAAAGTCGCCAAGAATCACGATCTCTGCGGATGGGACCTGCTGGAGCACTGAGTCTGTAGCCATTTGGACGTGGTCGATGAGTCGGTCCGTTTCGGCATCACCGCTATGAAACCTGTAGAGGCATAGGTAGATGCGGGGATGGTCGTCGCAGTCTACACGTAGCCATAAGATGGAGAGGTCCCGACCTTCAAGATTGCCGAAGCGGCGAGAAGTGATATCATCTCTAACGTACACACATACACCAGCCTTAGGAACAAAGGAGTGTTCCAGTCCGTACCCAATGTAGCAGAGGTAGGATGTGTCCGCTGGAGATGATATCTGCGTCTCGGTTAAAAAGAGCAAGGCCGGCTTTGCTGTCTCAAGGTGGTGGTGGACAGTGTCGAGGTTCGAATGTAAACCCCTGATGTTACAAAAATCCACGGTAAACGTGACAGGGGGTGCCATGGTATGCCTTCTCTTGCCCCGAGCAGATTTTGAGAGCGCAGTTGAGCCCCCCCCAGAGTACGCAGGGCAGCCTGGGCGTCCACGCTCAGGCATAATCCGTACTGAGGGTGGACGTCCAGGGGGGGATTCTCCAACGCTAGCGCTGGTACCCCCCTGGGGTATCCTTTTCGTTAACAGCGCTATCATTAGGGGGGTGGGGGATTTTGGGCTTCCGGAGACCTCACTCATTTCGGGGAAATGCAACGCAAGCGTTACTTCACAACCGGTTTTCTGTGAGGCAGTGGTATCGCACCGGTCGAGTCGGCCCATTCGTGCCTAAGCATGGCTCTACCACTATAATATAATATACAATTTTCAGTTGACGCTCAAAGAACTCCCAACTGTAAATAATTTGAGAAAAAAGTTGATCAAAGCTATTAATTTCAAAGGCTGTGCAGAGTCTTTAAGGCTGATCTTGAAAGATATGGGGTTTAGGTTTCTGAAAACTGATAATAACAGACGGTTACTTATGGAAAAGCATGATATACCTTTAAAAAGGATCAAATATCTCAGAGAAATACAACAGCTGAGGAATTCTGGTAGAAACATAGTGTTTAAGGACGAGTCATACGTGCATACATCACGTACTAAGGGTAAAACTTGGCAAGATAGCAGCAAAAGAGGTATCAAACAACCCATTTCCAAAGGAGAGCGAATATTTTTTGTACACGCAGGCAATGAAAAAGGCTTCGTCCCAGGGGCTCTAATGTTACATAAATGTGTCGACACAGAAGGTGACTATCATAAAGAAATAAACGCGGAACGTCATCAAACTTGGCTACGCAATTAATTGATTCCCAACTTGCCTCCTAATAGTGTGTTGGTAATTGACAACGCCCCATATCATAATAAGCTGTCTGTGAAACCACCAAACTCAAACACACCTAAACCACAAATGATAGCTTGGTTACAACAACACAACATTCCGCATGACCCAAAGAAACTGAAATCCGATTTGTATGAAATTATAAAAAGATATAAAGAAAAATACACAGAATTTGCCATTGACCGTATAATGGAGGAACATGGGCATAAAATTATACGATTGCCACCATATCATCCAGATTTTAACCCCATTGAAAATATTTGGTCCCATTAAAGCAACACGTAGCCAAAAAAAATATTGCAATGACTGTCACGTCAGTTAAAGATGCTATATTAGAAAAAATCAATAATATAGGACCAGAAGAATGGAAAAAAGTTTGTGATCATGCTGTTAAATGCGAAGATGAATATAGAAAATTTGAGCGAAGAATCGATAGTTTTTCCGATGAAATGATTATTTACACAGGTGATAGCAGTGGGGAAAGTGTAAATGAACAAGAGCATAATGAAAGTTCTGATGAATCTACGATGTCAGGAATAGAGATCCTCCCTGATTCTGATTAATTTTTTGTAATTGTAATATTAACAGTGCTGTAAATACTTTTTACTTTTCAGTAAGACACTTGAAAAGTACTATAACATCTTCGAAGTGAATCAATCCATCAAAGATTGTAGCATATTCGCAATCGTGTGGTTTTCCTCACTATTTACTTACATGGAATTATCGAATCAATTTTCGTTACTAATAAATCAATATTTATCTCTTTTAGAACAAAACACATAATTCTACTAAATTATGCATAAATGCACTTAACCACTCTATATATATATCGTCTTCCGACGCTCGGGACATACGACCGTTGCCGAACAGTGACGAAGATTTCTATGTGCATTATTACTTTGGGAGACCTGTACCTATTAGTTGTTGGATAAAATTGTAGTGTAAGCTCTATATTTATTATTAAATAATAATCAAATAATCTATGTCTCCTGGATCCAGTAAGAAAAAAGTATAAAAAAGCTTTGAAGGTGTCCGAAATCACAGACTATCTTCAATATATAGAAAAGTGTAGTGATGAGGAGTTGGACGACATTGAAGTAGCCATATTACCTCCGGACGAAGTGGACGAAATGACTGACGTGGAAGAAGGCCCTGACGACGATATGGGAGTTGTACCAGTGTCAGTTGGCATTTTCTTGTACAATCGACAACATCGTGGAATATCATAATACTTCATCCACGTCTTTAACAAGCAAAACAGCCACTTGGCGTAAGTGTTATCCAGTATATTCTGAAATTCAGCCGGAATCTAATACTGCAAAACAATGTTTGGGAAATACGATTACGGAGTTGGACGGAAAATCAGCGATAGAAATATTTGAAAGCTTGTTATGTGATGAGATTTTAGAATATTGTGCGAGAAACTGTAAACTACGCCAAACATTATAAAAATCATTCTGGAATTCTGTTTTTTCGTCGTACCACCACTTGCCTCAAAGCAAACTATATTGGTGTAGAGATGAAGATGTACACGTTCCATTTGTTGAACAAGCAATGTCTCGTTATCGTTTTGATAATTGTTTTTTGTGTTATGTTTGTCAATGTTATGACAACTTATGAAATAAAAAAATATTATTTTTAAACTAACAGAAATGTTTTTAAAAGCTCTTCCTAAGAATAGTGAGTGAGTGAGACAACAGGAGAGATTTTCAATATTTTGACAAAACATTAACTGTAATATTATTTCAGTACATGGTCGTACTGTATACGGAGGATTTTGTAAATTTTATTAGGTAAACCACCATGTGAAGCACGGGTCGGAAGCTAGTATGAAAATAAAAGTCTTACATTATGAGCAATAACATCACTATCGACGCTGCTTTGCGCTTCTAGGGTGTGTATATACTCGGTTCTCTTTGGCAGCACCTCGTCGATCTTCGTTTCTCTGAGCGTGGTCTCCCGTAGCGCCGTCTCTACAAGCTCCACTTCCAGCTTCGATGAGCACGCGTACTCGTTCTTCTCTTCATAATGACATTCCACTTCTTCCTTATCCTGTAGAGAACACACGGTTTAAATTGTTCTGCTGTTTTTGGGGTCCATTGGGAGAATATTGCGAGAGGGTTGAATTAATGTTGTTGTTTTTCGGTTTACAGTTAAAAAATAGTTGACAAATAAAATATCATCACGGGAATTAAATAATACATCTCTTTTAATAGTGTAGTAAAAATAGATATGGTGTTATTTCTGGAGTTCTTATTTTATATTCTCTGAAATATTTTTTCAATAGTTACTTCTTTTATGTTCTATAATACTTGTATGTTTCTTTTGTCGAATTCATCATCAAGAGTTATTATTATTATGTTATTGTTATTATTGTATTAATTCTAATGTTAATTATTCATTAAATCGATCATAATGCATAATGATCTCAATGCAAAATATGTTTTCGTTTCATGTAAAAAGCCAACATTCGCGGTGTTTTCGTAAAACATTGCAATACTAGATAAGTAAATTTATACATATCTACAAACTTCAAAAAATGATCATGCTTGTTTAAAATAATCTATGTCTTGTAAGTTACAGTATCTTTGAACACACTAATAACATAATAAGATGATGAAACTAATCTCGAATACCATGGAACTACATGTAAATGAATCTCATATCGATCGATACTTACTCGATACTGTTGAAGGAATCGTAGATATAAGTTAATGTATCGAAGTCATGTACGTAAGAATAAGAAATATTGTAGTAATTTACGCACATTATGCTTAAATAGTCTCCATCCAGGAACTTACGAGTATTTTAAAATTATTCCTAACTCATTCACCTACCTGTACTTGAAGTATGAATTGAGCGATCTAATTTACATTTCACGAAATTCGTGTAGCAACACAGGGTCGTGTAGCAATACAGAAGGAGCAGTCAAGTAAATTGTCTATATGTTATCTTAAGAGATAATAAACTTCAAGGAGATATATGCTTTTACCTCATTGATTATATTTTTAATGGTACGTATTTAAAAAAAAAAGTGTCACTCCATGACTCATACTTAACAAATGGCCTTTAGGTGTGAGATGAGCTCATTTTCACATAGACAGATCACAAACAAAAACCAAATAAAAGCGTGAATAGCCATGACAGAGGAAAAGGATCTTGTTCAAACCTCGATCGTGTCGATCTCACCTGTGGGATGCGCATACGCAGTTCTTCATCCGAGTCGGAAGCCTCGAATATTCGTTCGGGATAATGGTTCGTTTTCGACAAAGCATCTATAACAACACAGACGTACGGACAACGTCAATGGATATACAATATGGCCCTGACCCCAGCTAAAGCTACGGGAGATTACTGTTGTTACCAACAACTACTGAAAACCTATTTGTCCTCTACATATATAAATATACAAGTGTCTAGTATGTGTACAAATAAACACCTACAAATATCTAGTCAAACAAAGAAATTTTATACGAGACCTTCGTGACGCACTCGTCGCCCTTGACGGTACATTGGACACTGAGAAAATGTTAGTTCTTTCTACACTACATAATAGAATCGAAATGTTGATAATTCAGTAATCATAAAATCGATAAACATAGATTTATTTATAAAGGCAGGGAGTTTATAACTCACTACAATAATACGCTTTGTGGAGAAATATTTGAAACTTGGATATTTTGAACAACTATCATATTAGCAACAAAGAAAATCGTTATGGCTAATGAATATAAATTAGACATACAGTAGCTTAATAACACAGAAGCGGAATAAAACATTATACGCTTACCAAACTGAGCATTGTCGAGAGTAAGACGGGGGTCTGGTACGCGAGGATTTACGGTGAGAATATCATCACAGCACTTGCGGCTGAGCCCCGCCGAGTAGCACCAGCGTCGGCCCAGAAACAAGAGGACTACCAGCACCACACCCGCGAAGGCAGCTACCGCGCTGATATATGCGCTCGCCTCCACTGTACCAAACACCACTCTTAAATGATAGCTCGTAAACTAGGGGCACGACCTTGTAACAAACATGTTTACCATTAGTCGGATTATTGATGCCGATGCTGGCCACCATTCTTGCTCACTTCAAGCCCTTGGAGCCCATCTCTGCGCATCACCGTGACAGGTTGCCACCGCTGTGAAATTTCCGTGTTATGACGTTTATATATTTTTTAAATAGACGATAGAAAAGTGAACTGAGGAAAATAATTAGGACGTGTTGGCACGGTCGGGCTGTCAAAGCGACGCGCCTGCGCGGTGGCAGAGAGGCACGACGGGGCGTGTGGAATATTCTGCTCTTCTATAGGACGTAGGACTTGGCTTACAGGTGTACCTTTCTATACAAACGTGTATAGTATATATGTGTATAGCTAACGGGCATGTCGTCAAGGCCGAGGGCGGCACGTGCCCTCGCCGACCCTTTATATCTACAGATTGGGTACATAGATAAAACGCTTAAATAACCATAGACTTAGTATTTTTTTATAACATGATATTAAATAATTGATTGAATTACACTGAAGAGGCTATGTTATGGTAGGTTCTACTTGTTATAAGTGGATAAATAAGAGTATCAAGGAATAACATAAGTAGCTATTATATAATAAAAAAATCATAACAGACGCATTGAAATATACCCAATAGTTAATTACCAATAATTGTACTATTTTATAAATCTCTTGATTTATATGCAGTAAAATTCTAATTTAAGTAAGTTGATTAGCAGTCTGGTTGCGACAGTACCTACAAGCTCTGCTTAGTTTAGGATCAGACGGTGTGTGAAATGTGAGAGGTTATGATTATTAATATGCTGTAGCATGTTGGGGTTTGTCAGCTATACTTTGTTTTTACTTGAATATATAATAGTTAAAATTTTATGGCATTCGATTTTTTTTGAAATGGATTCTATATTGTATGAATGCAGAACAGTGGGAAAGACGTTTTTTTTACTAGAAGACCGACCTTTTTCCGATGATGATTGAAGGACCATTCTATATCCAAATCCAATTCTTTTTGTCAAACAAAACTTAGTCATACTTACGTAATAACTAGTAATAAGCAAGCAAGCCTATTGCTATCAACCGGGTTCTGTATGACTATACATATATGTGCCTACTGTCTTCTAGATAATAGTCTCATCCCGTTCATACCTATAAACATGAGAGCTTTGCACGACTGAACCTTTAACTGAAAAGCAGATATAGTCCATTATTACTAGTTGCCGTAGTCGATATACCTGAACTGTCTCTAGTAGAGTAGTAAATACTTCTCAAAAATATTACACCCATACCTTAAACTAATCAAGCATGCTAAATGCTGCCAATATGTAGATACAAATATTTCAATATGGCTTTTTAGATTACCAAGGAATTGTATAGTAGAACATAATATTTCCACTGCCAATGTTAACCTTTTGACCACCAAGGACATTTATCCACGTTAAATGAAAACGTGCTTACTATTTATTACGACAAGGCACGTCGAAAATGGGACTCTTTTATAATAGACTATAAATATACAAACACACTTTTTCGTATCATTCCTTAGGCGTATTTATTACTTTCAAAAGTACACAACAAATATATGAATTGGTTACTTTGTATCATTTGGCGTACATATCCACGCTATGGACGTGAAGAGCCGTCAGCTAGAGGAAGAAATTATAATATGATTAATGTTTTATTCAATGTTTTGTGAAAACAAATTAAAATACTTCACAAATATTTGACGAAAATAATTTTTAGTCAAATACAAAGCAAAATGTATAATGAATCTACCATATGTAGGGCCAAAGTCATAGCTATGCGAAAATCGATAACTTTGGGATTACTCTCACGAATTCTTTAACAATACTCTGTAGGTATGCTACAGACGGGTTGACACGTCACGCTAAGACGTCGATCGGGCTGCCGGACACTGATAGTGAAGTGCAATATTTTAAGTCTAAAATACCTAATACAATATATCAAGTCGTAACATATAGATAGCATACCTGAATCCATAAAATGTGTTCCAGTGAAATTAGATTTTGTATGGAGCTTTGTAACATCCTAAAATTTCTAAATCATAACATTTAGTACGTACTCAACTAAATATTACGTGGCGCAATTTTTAAAGGTATCAGTACTACCAAACATATATTTCCAAAATTAATTCTGTGTTATCAACTAAAAGAAAACAAATACTTAATACCTTCTTATACTGTCCTATAAAAATATAATAATCACAAAGTATATAATAATAACGTAGTTAATATGTCATTAATACCTATCTTAAAATATTGTAAGAATCACACCTCTGCATCTAACTCAACCCGAGATGGTGGAGCGACGTGTTCCGCACGCGCCTCTTTAAATAAAAGCTTTAAACCATAGCAGGTTCGCCTCCAACAGGCGGCCGAGTCTGTCGGGGTTCACAGGGATTTCCTTTCTAGGTTACATCTGAGGCCCAGGTCAGAAGACTCCATGCCGGAACACTGTTCGGTTTTTGTCAGTTCTAGTCCGACATACTACCTTACCCATTAGCTCCGGTAAGGTGATGACCCGTGGGGGTTTCACACAAGAAAAATAAATTCTCTAACTCAAAAGCGGCAAAGTTAGTAAGCGCAGTGCCGGCCAGGCCAATGACAGCTTTTCACGTCAGTGGAGGCAGTGAAGTCACAAACGAATGTAGTGCTGTGACTGTCATTTAAAAAAATTGAATTACTTTTATAAAATCTGGTCTTATTTAACGTTGTTACTTCCGTATAATGATTACTAAGCTGAAAGGTAAGGTGAAATATGGCTGAAATTTAATAAAACTTTAATGTTTTGAGCATTTTTTTATTGCAAACCATGCACAAGTAAAATGTATAATTTATTGATATGGGTTTGCCGTCTCTATAATTTTGTAGGTATGAAGTAAGCAATTAGCTGTATTTCATCATACTCGCCATGGAACGTAGGTCTTGGTCAGACCACATCCATCCGCTGCCAGGCAATAGAAAGTAATGACTGTCTATTTTAATTTAGTTGTTTTATAATAAAACTCCTGCCTTAACCAGAAGAGCAGTAAATAGTTTGTGTTTTTATTAACATTGCAGGTATTGTTATGAGTATTCGATTTTGAGATTTGGGGTCTGCTGAGAACGTTTAGGTATGATTTTTGAAGTATGTACCGAGCTATGCCAAACCTTTACCTTAAGGGTGTCTGTGTATAGTTTATTATTTTCCCTCTACTAGTAGCCCTCTACTCACATCTTAACAGCACCAAAAGAAAATGAAATGAAATGCTCAGTTGTATTTTGAAAATGTTTTTTTTATTAACACTTACATTTTTACAGCGCTCCTAGCCAACAGAGTAATACTATAAATGAATCGGTGTAAAGAACTGTTGAACGCAAAACAATGTTAGTTCTACAGTGTATAAACAAACCGCTTACAAAGATCAGATCATTATAATAATATCATCAACGACTATTGTCAGTGAGATGTACATCGGTCTCATCAAACAAGCACAGAATGTCACCCTAAAGAAACGAAATTCATTTAAATCTATAAACATTTCATATAATTTAGATTTTAATAGTCGCTATAATGTTATATTTTACTTTTGTAACCATTATTATAATGTTATATGTATTCGTTACGAAAAATTTAAATGAATCGCTTCACTTGGTCCTTGCACCGTGGGTGGCGGTCCGCCCCCTCCCGCTCCCGAAGGAGGGTCTAATGTGAAGACAGTGCGAGCACGGACCAGTGCCGCCCTCGACCGCGCTGAGCACAAGGGCCAAGTAGCGACTAAAACAAGATGACTCTATCATAACTGTATAATTTTAAAAATTTCTAATTACGCATCCCTACGTTTTGTTATTATCTTTTAATTAAGAAATAAAATCTTACATAATTACCATGAGCAGCCTATTTTAATAAATTTGACGAAATTCACTAATAATCTGATTATTTTATAAAAGAAAAGCGTCGTGTTTCTGTGGGCACGTGTGTCACGTAGGGCACGTGCGTCACGCAGCGGGCACGACAGACGAGTACAACGAACAATAGTCGAGGCAGTGCTGTATGAACGTGTCCGACCGACGCGCGCATGCGCATCGGCCCACGCCTCTAAGCGTTCGCGACTGTGTATGCTTTATTTATCTACTTTTACAATTGAAAATACGGCATCAATATTTCAACTACCTACCTAACAGTAAGCAGTAGTACACTAAAACTCAGGCACTCGACATCGACCTCTCATACACCAGGCACCCGATCGAATCGTCAACTAAACTTTTTATTCACTCGAAAAATTCAACTTAAGTCTAATTTACTTAAATTATAATAATAATAATGGCTTCTTAACTGTTAATTTTACAACAAATGCGTTTCGTTGGCCGCCGAGCACGGAGCGCGGCGGGCGTCATACTTCTGCCCACTCGATTCACGAACGATCATCTACCGCTAAACGATAATTTATTACTTATTACATAAGTATGTGAAAAACAATTTTATTAGTATTACATTTACTCTATCTTATAATGACATCAGTATGTCACTGAGGGCGTACTACTGTAACATGAAGTCCGAGTCGGCGGCCGCTTGCGCGTGAGTGATGCGCACGAGACCGTGCCGCGTGTCGCGTGTCTTTGGCTATGGCACGCGGCGAGCGGCATGGGGCCAGGCGCGGCACGGGGCCCGGCACGGCACGGGGCCCCGCGCGGCACGACGCGGCGCACCTCGGTCGGCGGGGCCGTGATGCGCTGCGTCGCAATACATATCAGACGGAGATTCAACAAAATATTTGGAAAGATTCATAAATTCTCGCATGATAGTTTAGATGCAATAATTACGTTTAAAACGATATCGATACAAAAATAAGATGTTTCACGATTTAAAGTAATATGTGTATATTTTATATCATCACAAATATCAAACATCATTCTCCACTGTGCATATATACATACATAGTTCGTTAGAGACGCAGTAATGCGCCGGCGCAGGCGCAGCCGCACCTCTCGGTCACGTTACGCAATAAACGAACATCATAATAATATATAACACTCGACAGGTACATACACAAGTGCCCCTGTGCGGAGCGATGCGGTAACAAGCAGTGAGAAGCGTACACGACAGCGATTACACATATACCGGAACGGCACCGCAACCTCTGTCAGTCTGATATAAGAACACAAATGAACTTTATGTACGCAGTAACTAACTGATGCACGACGGTGTGGACAGTGGTCGGTGCTGTTTAGTAGTAAGTCTCTTGTTCGAGCCAGCCGCCGGGATTGCGGCGAAGGTAGAAGCGTCGGATCTCGTCGTAGATGAAGATCGACAGCATGAATGGAATGGCGGGCAGCCACCACACAAACCTGCACATACAAACACGTAGTCACACATAGCCTAAATATTTATCTTGGACCAGCTCATTCCACAACATCTGCCTATAAAATGATCTTAAAACCGTGGCTGGCTGAATAGTGGCGGTTACTGTCGTTGTCTTTTCCATTATATATATTATACGATAAACGAATTATTTTTTAAAAGGTTTTATACAAAGACAGAAAGTTTATTACTTTATGAATAACCAGTAAGTCTTGTTCGCCTTCAGAATTTATATGGTATGAAGGTCATCACGGCTCGCATTTAAAGGACGATAGTATTTGCTGCATATAACGTAGTTACTCACTTGAGCGGGTACATCCTGAGTCCCTTGTCCATTCCAGGGGTGTAAGAGAGGAATGCGGCGAGCGCAGTTTCAAAGATAATACCAAAGTTAAGAGCCCAATTGCGCATGCCTTGGTGGACGATAGAATTACGACGGGTTTTGCAAATGATCAGATCAGCCCACTGTACTACGACGATCGATACGAAGAAAGCGGTGTGGCAGGTAAACTCCAGAGCTTTACGGTCACGGTAAGTCTGGAAAGTAAGAAAATTACAAATAAAATTACCCACTAGTTATCTTAAACCAAAACCTGTAGCACCTACCTGACACTTGACCGCATACTTTCAAAACTGCGTTTCTATCTACAGTTACGGGTTTGATTCCCACACCGGAAAAAAATGTGTGATCCACAAATAGTTGACCCGAGTCTGGGTGATCTTTGTGTCCGTTGTTATTATATTTTTCAAGTACCATAAGACACGGTAATAATTACAAGGCCTGGCAGGAGTTGTCATTAAAAAAGTTATAAATACTTAGGTAGAGCATTATATTCTTTAATGAAAATTGAAACAGTCTGAAAATACATTTGCCCACACAAGAATTTTAAGAACAGTTATACTACTGCAGATGCTCCTGCAACCAAATATCTGATTTTATAAAATACAAGAACAATATACAAAAAAAAGGGTTAAACCTGATTAAGTTAATATACATACCCATTCTTGTCCATAGGAGTCAGTCAAATCGTTGATAGCCTTGGAGTCCCACATCTTTCTGATGCCGAAGAGTGTAAGTGGCAAGAAGCCGTTCTCAGCCATAATCACGAAGTACACGAAGAAACCGGCCGCAGCTTGGATCATACCGATTTGACCATACGCCATTGAAATAAGCCTGTATACACCCCACATATACCATTAGAATATGAATAATTATGAATGATTTTTAAAGTGAAGAAACTTTTTAAGCAAAGAGATTCTAATTTTGAAGTGCAAACAAGTGATAATAAATTTATATGTCTCTTTTTTTAATTATAGCATTTAAGGGACATTATTTTTTTAAAGATATTGTGCAGTTAGTTTGGCAACTAATGCTTATACTATTTTATGACAAACAAGGCTTTATGTCTTTGAATATTCGATAAGTATTGGTATTCTAAAGTGGGAGAACGAATATTTCTTTTATTATTTACAAATAACTTATATTCACATTAACAATTCCACTTTAATAAATATGGGGATAATGATGAAGAGAGGGCGTGAGAAGAATTTAATTAAGGGTAATTCAATAAGAACTTTAGTTTACTTATTAATCTACTATTTAATTATAGCCGAATTTGTCATAATGTTGATTATACTATTCAATACTTTGTAAAACATAAACAAGCTCTTTATAAAAAAACTTCGTGCCTTAGGCATTTGAGATTTAAATTCTGTTTTACAAAGTAATTTTATTTTTGTCTAAAACGGCACTTAACACATCTTGGTTAATAATTAAACATGCAAAATATTTAAACTATAGCAGAGAAAGCACAAGCGACCATTTAACCATATATCTTATATAGCAGGATAGGTATAAGAGATGTGACAATTAAGCGTTAATTGTGAACGAAACTTATAAAAAGGGCTAATAATATGTCCTATCCAGTGTGGTGTTGGTGGGCCAGAAGCGCTCGCAGCGGTGTAAACCTTGCAAGAGCAACGTGCATAACTGTATAAATATATTACATGATATAAAACTAAAAACTAAAAAGTCCTACAATAAAAAAATATAATAAAAATAAATGTTACAATATAAAGGGATGCTCCATGTCGCCAAGACATTCCTACAACATAAACGGTTGGTTTAACTCATTACTTGTTATGAATCGTCACCACTATGTTCTACAATGGCTAACACGTAACTGACACACAATAAGTAAACACTAGTGCTCTTTATAACAGAGTCTACACATTTCTCTAAATTGTTTACTAAACGTGCATCTGTTTGACACTGCATTGCATCGCTAATTTTAGTAATTTGATTCACTAATATTGAAATATGGAAGAGTGAAGATTACAGAGGTAAAGACAGCAACTAGCGCTTCTATTTCTAGGATATTCTTTAATAAATCTAGAAAATTTTAAAAAAGATAACTAGATTTAAAATAAGAAATATTACTAGGAAGAATTTGTATATTTATTTTGTATTTAAAAGCGTGGCCTCTAATTTGTCACTAGTAGGAGGGGTTTTACCATATCTCAACAGATTTGGGTTGACAGCCAATCGCATATCGGACAAGGGTGGGGACTCGGGTTTACATAATCACTCTTCCACATCCAGTTTCAAATGGTACTGTTGAATCACAAGTAGCCGCACCACTCAAACATTTTAAATCTCAACTAATTTGAATATGTTTGTACAATTTAAGTAGTTAGGCTATTCATGGTGTTAACACCCAAATGAGAATCTAGTAAGCGTAGGCCGCGCGCAGTAGCGCAGAGGCCGGTGGCGGACGGTGTGGTGCGGGGCCAACCTTCTGTTGACGAGGTTGTCGCGGTAAGGGTCCCGCGGCTGCCGCTTCATGATATCGGACTCGGGCGCCTCGTACGCCAATGATATAGCAGGCACCTTCAGTAACACAATCAATCAGCACAAACCAACACTCGCGAAACGAGCGCCACGCTCGCACGCACGTACTTATACATAATAAATATACGTACACACACCCCTCGGCTACGCCTCATACCTAAATCTACATCTAGTGTTTGTAAATTATTAAGAAAATTACAATAAAACTATTTATCGTATAAGTACTTAAAATATTACGCATAAATTAGCTAGTAGGTAGGTAAATATAGATGTGTAAGTGAAAAAATCGGCGTGATCAAAATTCAAATAAATTATGGTAGCTGGAGTACTGTCCTTGAGGAGACATACAAAATATAGTTTGAAATACTACTCTAATGATAGAAATAACAAAACTTAAGACCTAGCAGCATGTTGATACATATATTGATTATGTTGTATAATACAGAGCGCCTGTGCCAAGTGACAGACACGTAGGGAGTGATCCTCGTGTTACATATGAGATGTGACGAGAGCTGTCGCATTGTGTAAAGTACCGAATGACAACAATGTTCACAGTGACATATATCGTGTATGGTGTGCATGGAGTTCATGAGAGGTAATCAATGAGAAAGTACGATAAGGATAAATAAATAAATATAATTAGTATAACTGTAAAACAAGTGTGTTCATACATGCACGACAGACAAATGACAGAGACAAGGAGACACCGAACTTACCTTGGCAAAAGACCAAATCATACGTATAGCAATAAGTATTAGTAATAAAACCACAATTTAGCAATGGAACAACGCGTTAGTTACGATCCAAATACATGTTTCGCCACACGTTGTTCCATGTGACATCAAGCTACATAGTTAAAGGAAGTAGTAGACGTTAGTAGAGAAAAAAGAAAGACATCGCAAGGCGTACATTAGGAGCGGTGCGATTGTCGCCTTCAATATCCACACAGATAACTAAATCCGTGTACCTACAGGACACTGTCACACTGCAGGCAACAAACAAACCTCAATATGGTGGTAGCAAGCAAGTAGCGGATAGAATAATATCATTGAACGAGCCTCTTCACTCGTAGTGTTTTACCTCTCGTTAACGAGTTTATCAGTGAAAGGATTACGCGGCTGTCGCTTCATAATGTCAGATTCGGCCTCCTCGTAAGCCAGGGAAATGGCGGGCACCTACACAAACACTAGCGATGTGAGCGAACAGCGGTCGCGGCGACATAGCGACACTTACTCACGCACTCGGACGAAAGCGTGGTGCATCATTGTCAGGTGTGTACAAGTACAACATCGAACAATCAACGACAATATTACAAGCAGACGCCACACGAACATTTATTTATATACAACATTTCACTACTACCTATCACCTATTGCATTTGTCAACATTATCGTTGAAAACAAATTCTTTTAGGAAAAAAATAGTTTTGTCGAATTAAGTCAATAGTGTAAACGTTTAATCGAGCGATATGTACCAACAGATTGTTTTTTTTTTAAAGGGACTCAATTAATAAATTATGATTAGTTTATTCGCTTTCAGCAAGGAATGCTTTACCTTCCAAAATTTAGAATATCAAAACATTGATTGGTGATAAAGAGACACCTGTCTCTGTTATACCGAAAGATTTATTTTAAACTGCAGTGCAACTGCAGTGTACTCTGATCTTGAGTTTTTTATAGAAAATAGATTTGTTGGACATGAAGCCATGAAGACTAACAAATATACTACATGCGTAGATCGTGATATGTACCTACAATATACAATAGGTAGTAGCCAATTTTATAAGAAATAATCTCGAACATAAAGCAGGTAGCGTATGCTTGCAAGTATCGTCACTCTTAAATCTATCACAGTAAATAAAATTAACACAAAAAAAAAACGTTAGAACATGAGATGATTTCAGTTGTTGCAGACGGGACTCTTTGTGATTTAAAGTACACCAGATTATGAAATGTAATGTTATTACGAAAATTCACAATGGCAAATGAAAAGTTTTCAAATTGAATGAATAATGGTATGGGTACAATGTCAATGAATGTGGTAACATCAGTGTGTTGTGTCTGTTTATTTTATAACTATAATGTTATTATGTGAACCTTTTATTGGGACTATCATATTTTTTTGTCAGCAAGGTTCTCCAAATAAGCAAGTTAGGATTAGGAAAAAACAAAACATGTTGACTTTATAATCCCCGCATGTTTAGAGTATCTCTAAAGCTCAAAATAAAATGCAATATTAGTGGGTACATAGCCTATTAGTCTGCTTCATAAAGTAATGCATGGTTTCATGTTTTTGTTACAATTTTACACACTTATTACATTATAAGTAAATATAAAGTCTAAACCTGGCTTATGAATACCTAAATAATATACAATCTTTTCATTTTATGGAGTGAATAGTGTTAACCAAATTTAGACTTCATGATTACGTATATATAGTACACATTAGAAAACAACCACTCGACACGATATCGAGACAACAGCGACGGATTAGCTGGAATCGAGTTAGTAATATGGCAACACAGCGTAATCACGTAATAGAGACCTCTCATTGACTAGTTTGTCGCAAAATGGGTTCCTAGGAGGGCGTTTCATAATGTCTGCTTCCGCCGCCTCGTAAGCCAGCGCGATGGCTGGGACCTATGTTATACACTTATTGAATACAAACATTACATATATCAGTTGATGGCATGTTCTAGCTGCAAATATTAAGTAAAATATCTCACGTCTGTTGAGTCTGTCACTCTTCACGTCTGTTGTTCTGAACAAAACTCAAACTCAATTTCTAAGCTTTTGTTTTGAAATTTTTTCGAACACAATACTTATTTAGTTTCATATTAAAGTCTCGGAACAACAACTGTTAAGACACTAAGTATCAAGAATAATCGAATTTTATAGAAATAAAAATTACATTGTAAGAAGATATTAAATGAGCGAATGAAATTCTCCCTCCTGACTTTGTATTGCAAAAAACATTTAATATAGTTGTTTGAGGGGTTCTCTGTTCACCTTCTTTCAATGTAAGAACACCTTGCATTGTTAAACAGACTATAATATTTAAAGATTAAAGTCAAACTTACCATGTCAGTGCCAAGATCGATGCAAAGGATGGTGACGGTGCCGAGTGGCAATGGGATATCACACAAGATGAAAGCAAGGAAAGGTGAGATTTCGGGAATGTTAGAGGTAAGGGTATACGCGATGGATTTCTTCAAGTTGTCGAAGATTAAACGACCCTCCTCTACACCAGTTACTATTGACGCGAAGTTGTCATCAAGCAGGATCATGTCGGCGGCCTACAAAGTTGATTTAAGGATAAACAGATTGAAACATATATAAATCAATGTACTGGCAAGATATACATCTTTTATGCTAGAGATTAAATTCTTAATTTAAATATTTTATTCCATACTTAGCAGTGTTGTGGTATAAAAATTGTTAACGGCATCACAAGCAAAATATCCTCAAACCGTGGATAGCTACAACGCTTCGATCGTAACCAAGATCAAAGAATAAGAAGGAGATAGATACCAATTCAGGGCATTATTATACGACAAAAAGACCTAGGAATATTAAGATTCCTTACTTGTTTTGACACATCGGATCCAGCGATACCCATAGCAACGCCAATGTCGGCCTTCTTCAGGGCAGGCGAGTCGTTGACACCGTCACCAGTCACAGCCACAATGGCACCGAGACGCTGGCAACCTTCTACGATGATCAGCTTCTGTTGCGGTGAGGTACGGGCGAACACAATTTCAGTGTGGTACCTTTGGAAAAAAAGAGTTCAGTAACCCGGTCGCTTGATATGTTATGTAAAGCGGAAGAATTCAAAAATATGATATTCTTCCACAGCTTTGTGCGTAACATCTTGATTTACGCATATAGCTAAGCTCTAGTCAGCTAACTAGAGACGTTTCTAGAAGAAGTTGTAAAAGCATTTACCATTTATATGTATTCAGTTGGTTCATTTTCGATTTAAATAAGTTCTCATTGTTTTCAAATAATTATAAAATCATCAAAACACCTCTAAAAGAATGCAACGATAGACACTTACTTCAAAATTTCATCAAGTTGATCGGAGTTCAGTTCTCGCAGTTCAGTGCCGTGGATTACAGCCGCCTTAGCTTCACGTGGATTCACTTCAGAAACAGGAATGTTCAGACGAGCGGCAATGTCTTCAACAGTCTCGTTACCTTCAGAGATGATACCTACAGACTTCGCGATAGCTTTGGCAGTAATAGGGTGGTCACCAGTTACCATGATCACCTAAAACCAATCATACATTAAATAAAAATAGCAAATTTTACCTGGAATATGATATAAAATTGTTCTCTAAACTAGTATTGAGCTAAAAATCTTACCTTGATACCAGCAGATCGGCACTTGGCAACAGCGTCAGGGACAGCAGCGCGAGGAGGATCAATCATACTCATGAGGCCGACGAAGCGAAGGTTTTCCAGTGGGAAGTTGGGGTCATCAGTGTTGAACTTGTAGCCAATAGGGTACTTGTCAGATGGAAGTTGCAGATCACAAAAACCAAGCACACGTTCACCGAGCCCTCCAAGTTCCAAGTAAGCGTTGTTGAACGCTTCCTTCATTTCCTCGTCCAAGACCTAAGAAAAGACAGTTTGTTAAACACTTTAATCATAGATTTCTTAATGTTAAGACATCAGCTAAGACAGATGGAGTACCTTTTCCTTTCCACCAATGAAAATTGTGCTGCAGCGTTCCAAGATTCTTTCAGGAGCACCCTTCATGACGAGCAAATGACGAGGATCGCTAGGATCATCGCTTTCATGAATCGAGACCTGATATTTATTGGTCGAGTTGAAAGGAATCTCGCAAGCCTTCTTGTTGCGTTTTCTAATCGATAAGACATCACCCAGGGCTAGTTCCATACATTTGAGCAGAGCAGCTTCTGAAGCATCACCGGCTACTTCCTTCTTTAAAATTGGTACTCCATCTTGACCACCCTTGAACTCAGCACGGTTGCAAAGAGTAGCGATCTTAGCCAGAGCCTTGAATCCGGGGCTAGTACGGTCTAAAAACAAATTACATTTGTAAAACATATTCTTCATGTATATTATTACACCGAAATAAGTATTACAATATTTAAACAGTGGTAGAGTTACCATATTGAACGCCAGACTGATCCTCAGTAGTGTCAGCCTCAATGATCTGGTTATCAAACCACATGTGAGCGACGGTCATCCTGTTTTGTGTGAGAGTGCCAGTCTTGTCAGAGCAGATTGTTGAAGTGGAGCCAAGGGTCTCAACGGCCTCAAGATTCTTGACCAGGCAGTTCTTTGAGGCCATTCGCTTGGCAGTCAGGGTCAAACATACGGTTACAGTGGCCAATAAACCTTCAGGTACATTAGCGACGATGATACCTAAATGAACGGGACATATTGTAAGTCATCTCTCCTTCAAATTAACAATATGTATACACAAACACAGTTTGTCATTGTTTAGACTCTTACCAATTAGGAAGATGACAGCGTCAAGCCAGTGGTATCCGAGGATAAAGGCAATGAGGAAGAAAGTAACACCAAGGAACACAGCCACGCCGGTAATCAAATGGATGAAATGGTGAATCTCTTTAGCGATCGGTGTCTCACCGGTATCGAGTCCAGAAGCCAAGCCAGCGATACGGCCCATAACCTACGCAGTATACTTATATCAAAAATTAGGTCTAAAAATTAATTGCTAGGTATAGTAATTTTCTACGATACGATCTAGAGAGTGCACTGAAAAATCGCTCTATAAAGAGATTGATACAAATGATTTTAGACAATATTGCACGAACCGTGTTGTCTCCGCAGCAGATGACAATACCCTTTGCCGTGCCTTCGACCGCGTTCGTAGAGAAGAATGCCAAGTTTTTGGTTTCCAGAGGGTTTTCATTCGTAAAATCAGCTCCTCGCGACTGGGGCTCCGATTCGCCGGTTAAACTTGAGTTGTCTACCTTAAAGCCTCGTGCTTCGATGATTCGGATGTCAGCAGGAATACGGTCACCGAATTTCACCTGGGTATTTAGTTAATCATTTTAACTCAGAGCAAGAATAAATACCTCACTAAATAATTGCGTAGAATGTGAAATCACTAACCTCCACAATATCTCCGAGTACCAGGTCTTCAGCTCGTAGCGTTAACTTCTCACCTTCGCGGATGACGGTAGCAAACTGTGGCACCATGTTCTTAAAGGATTCCATGATCTTCGATGACTTGCTTTCCTGATAATACGAGAAGATACCCGTCACGATCACGACAGCTGCCAATACGATGCCGAGGTACAAGTTGTCATCCGCTGGTTCCTCTACGGTACTCGCCTGGGGGAGAATTCACATATTTTAAATAACGTTTTAATTTTTGCTCTGAACTCATATTGTAAAGTTTGAATGACTGACCTGAATTCCGTAGGCAATAAAGCAAAGAATAGCACCAATCCACAATAATAACGCGAAACCACCGAACAGATTTTTACAAAACTTAACCCATTCAGGTGTCTGTTTTGGAGGCGTGAGTGCATTTGGACCGTCCCTTTCAAGGTTTTCTTTCGCTTTTGCGTGACTAAGGCCCTGGAATTTGGATTATTAATTATTATCGTTTTTCAAATGCGGCTAGGATATATTTAAGAATATCGAAACAGTTATGTACTCAGTCTCTTACATTTTCTGGGTGTGTCTGAAATCTTTGGTATAGCTCTTCTGCTGTAACTTTATGGAAATCAATATCCAACTCTTGTTTTAGATCATCTAAGTCTCCTGCTTTCCGTTTCTTCGCAGGGGGTTTCCGGCGAGTCTGTAAAATATTTAGTAAAAAAACATTCAACACACGGTTTAAACATTTCTAAATCGCTAAATCTTTCCTTTCTATTACATCAATTACTTTTAACTGTCTTATTTTATAGTTAACTTTTAACTAGAACTTATAAGTATATAATGCAACGCGATTGAAAATCTATAAGAAAAAATCATGCAATAAATGAAGCTGCTGATCTTCTGGCGTCAATGGTCACTTAAAAAAAATAAAATGAAAAATGGTAATGGAAATAAAAACCTTGTACTGTCCGTCAGCAGTTCTATTATCATCCTTAATGGGGCCGATGGTGGCGACGCGGTACGAGTCGGTACGGCCATGCTGCAAACACAACTAGGGGCTAGACACATTCTACAAGGCGGCCCTATGGGCCATGCACTCATGGATGAATGGGTGGGAGTGGCGAGCGGCGATAAATCGTGAGCGTTTCTTATATTTTAAAATTATAGAGCCTGAACCAAAAAACTTAGAAACATTTCGAAAGTAATCTGCATGAAATATTGCCACTCAAAAACAAAACATGTTTTAATTAAAAAAGAACCTGGATTTTATTTTTCTTCAGTGGTGTTATAATGGTAAAATCCAGAAACTTTCCTTTCATAAATAAATCGAAATGCATGTAGATATTAGCAAAGATGCATGTTGTTTGTAGAGGTAGCGCTAATTCTAATTGCATCGAATAATGTTAAGTAAAATACGAAATATATATTTACAAAGGCGTGTAAGGGAATAGTTGAATACGTAATACGTTCAAAGCACACAATTTCAGAGCGTACAGAGTAACAACTATTGGCATAACCTTGTCGACTGTATACTCTATAGAGCTAGGGACCAACGGCTCAATGGCGCTCAATTGAACTGAACTAGTTGCGCGTGCGAACCTGAGAGCTAATGTAAGGACACCGTATAGCCATTCTTCTGTATGCATGGTTGATTCTATACATGAAACCTCTACTTACTCATATAACTACATACATTGTCAACTTTGTCCATGTCTTATTCCGTATATTTGAAGCAGTTCTATTCGACCACATACATATAAAAACAAGTTACGTATAATGAGTTGGGAAAGAGGATTGCGTTAATATCCTAAAAGTGAAGTTGGATGTGTGAAGTATGGATTCTGTTACATAAAGAACCTACGTATATGTGGTACTGAGAGGGGGTAATGTCACAAGTCTAAATGCGTCCGCGGTGCCGTAAACAAGCGGTCTCCATCGATAATTGATGAACGTTTTCATAGCAGGCCTCATTACACCGCGCCCTGAATTCCCGTGAAGGTTATCGCAAGAATAACTAGATTTTCAGGCTGTAAAAAGCACTCATATCGTTAAAATGTATAATTTTCTAATTCATATTCAATTAAGGGTAATTATGAGAAAAGGTGCTTCATGTAAAAGACGAAAACGAAACCCAAATAATAGAGATTATAGACGGCTGAGGTTTAATGTCTTAAATAACAGTAAAGCCTTTAAAATGTGTTTAGATCTAATAACTGCAAGGAACTGTCTTGCAATTTGCAGATGATGGTGGAATGTAAGAGTCACGGAGAAAATATCCGACAGTAGTGCGGCGGCGTGTTCGTTACATAAGCGGCGCGCACATCGGGCCTGCGCACTGCCGACTAACCCCAACTCGCTACCCTCGACATAAATAGCTAAAAGACAAGGTTGCCACCCCGGGGCCCGGCGACCGCATTCATAATCTCTATAAAGGTTAAACCGGAATATCAGATGGAAAATCGAAACTGGTTTTTAACGAGGATAAAACTCGACGTCGTCTGCAAAGGGATGATTAACCCACTTTTAAAAATTTGAAAGGAGACAATTTAAATAGACGTTTGATCATATTTAATTAAGATTACTTTTCAAGCAGAAGTAAAAAATACTAGTTACTTCAGGAATAGGTTTTCTGTTACAAGCCTTCATAGGTGAGTTTAAAACAAAACTGAAGACAAAATCGAAACAAATATTTTATTGCACTTGAATTTTAAGGTCAATCATTAATCTATGCCTACAAAATAACTGGAATGTTGTCACCAAGATACATAGGGTTAAATTAAAACAAAAAGAAACAGGAGTGGGCCAATAGATATTGAATTAACTAAACGAATGTCATGTCATTTGTCTGATGGCGCGGCGGCAAGATTCGTTACCACACGGTCACAGAACTGCTTTACACCGAAAATTTGTGGTTACTATCGTTGTAGATATATGTGAAGTGTGAAGGAGACAATTATTTTTTAACATTGTGGAGGTTCCACGATGACACAGCTAAGGACAACTACTGCAAAAACAATATTATTCTCGTGCTATATATCAAGATAAAAATGGGCAATAAAGACTCAAACGTGGGCGAACGTATACTGGATTTGGAAGAATTCGGCCAACATTTTCAGTCAAATATTTTTAAGACGATATCATTTTGATTCTGCTTTTAAATCTGTACCTCGTACTTTATAACATTTTCATAAAATGGAAACAAAAGCTTACTTAACTACCTATTTCATATAATATTTTTTTCCTTCAATCCTTGTTATGGAATAAAATATACATTATAATATATGTTTAATACTGTTTTATGTAATATTTTTCGAAACAAATTTACTATTAAACAAATATGTAGGTTACTAACTTCTGAACTTTATGATAAGGAATGACTTAAACGGTCGATAATGAAAATTTAAGAACAATTAGGATACAAGTCAGAAGGCCATTGCTCTTTGATTGCATGTGAATTTTAAATACAATTATATTAAGAAAGATCTCTACATGTTTTAGAGTTTAAGGTTAATCAAGTTCAAGAGTGACATAATCAGTGAGAATTTAAATGTAACTGTTAAAGGTATCTTTCTATTAGAAAAGGTATCTGTCTATTTGAAAAATAAATCCCGAGAAACGAATAGCGAAGTGCAGGTACACTGCCTGAGACGACTTAAAGACAAACAACAGACAGCTTTGTAGGTAAATTACGTAATATTTAGAGTAAAGTTTCTGTAAAGAATGACATGAGAATTATTCAAATGCCTATAAAAACAGAAAGCTGATTATAGTTCTGTATGTCTTTGCGAGTGTAGATTAAAACCAATGGTACAGTTAATTAATATGTATCACATGCGGTTCTTCTCTCATCTACAAAAGACTGCGTGCAGATGTGAGGAATATTACCACTATACTTTTTCATTAAATAAGTTTTTTTTTTGTTTTGAGTAAGTTTTTTTTTATAAAAATTAAAGTTTTTTTGAAAGATTCGACTGAGTTAATTAATAGCTGAGCAAAAACTATGACAATAAAACAAAAGATTTTATAGTAATTTTTATTAACTTATTTACTCTATAGTTCAATGATATTTTTTGGATTTAATATCACAGATTTATCTACTATTTAAGTTAGGACCGTCGGTAAATTGTATTAAATGCTATAAGAAATTTTAGAACATTAAGAAAACCTTCAAGGACTCAGTCTATCATCCTAATTGTTGCGTGCCATCGTCATAAAGCATAAAGGAAATACTCCAATAGAGCGACGGTACTCTATGCGATTTAAATGACATAATGACGAAGCAATTTTCTAATAAACCTTCGGTACTATTATAGTCGTGTCCGAAGCACGGTTAGCTCCCGCGACAACCTGTTAGCTGCTTCCTTCGGATCACCTAGTGAGGAAGTCTTTAGCCTTCTTGCGATCACTTGACTAAAAATGTATAATTCACATTTTAGTGATCAGAATTTTTTAAGGAGAATAGAATCTTTGGTTTATCTTTAATGATGAGAAACAGGAATTAAGAAATTATTTTATATATCAGTTATAGCCCACACATTGCCAATAACCAAAATATGAATCAGTATGTAATTGTGGGTCATTCCGATATGGTCTGCATAAAATGCTGATTTTAATCAAGGATTTGACATAATATATGAAATAACATGGCGAAACATGTATTTAAAAACCGCGGTTTTAAAAACGTCTGATTGACAATGAAAATTATTTGAAATTACAAAAAAATAAACTTGTTCCTTTGTCAAGGTTAGGTACCGTTTTAATTTACAGTAAGTTATTTCAAATGTGATAGAAAAAAGAGGGCCATCAAATAATCAAAGCTACAGATTAGAAAATTATGATCGATTGGCTGAAATATTAGAGAATTGGTGGAAACAAGGAAGTGGTTCAGTAGTACTGACATATGAGGGAGTTGAGTAGATGTCCCGTCGTTCTCTGCACAGATCGATACACCAAGTTACGCAACCCACCGGCGCCGTCTCCAATACCTTGCGATCCTCCCCAATTGAAAACTTAGAAATTAATTGTAGCCCTAGAATATATATATGTAAGAGATACTAATATAACTGTAGATTGTTACTTAATCGAAGTTATGATGGAAAAAAAATACAAAAAGATAGCTACATGAGAACGGAAAAGTTGGCGGTTGGATTCGTACGTAACGTACGTTCGTACGTAACAGAACAAAGGCAATGGAACGTGCGTATGGTTTTCGTGATGAGACTTTGTTAAGACCATAATACAAAGAACGCAAGCACTATTCACAAGCAGATGAGCACTGCGTTAGCAGCCAAAGATCTACCTTTCCGCACTCACGGTTTGCGACATGCACTTACACCTTCACGAAAGCACTGTCTCGACGAGTAGGACACGATACTGTAAAGACTAAGGCAAGCACTACTACAAGCACTGCACTCACCTCGCCCATTTTCGCTAGTCTTTATGAATTAGGCGGATAAAAAAGGAACAAGCCGCCTGTCGGTCTCGCCTTTTTCTCTCAACGGAGTGGGGTGGGTCGTAGCTAGTTCTGCAACAACTGATATCTTTACGATTTCCTCGTTCTAATGAAAAAACTTAAAAAATGTGCGCTTTCACGTAGTCTCGTCGCACGGCACTGGGACTATGTCATCATGGTACGAAACAAAAACCCGGTATGAGAGATATGACGGAGGCGCGGAAGGCGCGACGTTTGGCGGCCTGCTTCGGGCGGCGACTGACGATAGGGCCGGAGCGTATTGAGCCGACGGCGCACTGACGTCACACTGCGTCACGACGCCAGCGCCGCCGCTTCCAGCGTCGCGCGCAATCCGTTGCGCACGGCGCCCACAACCACCGCCGCCACCACCCCGCGTGTAACCTTCCACAACCGGTACGTTGACAGCCCCCTTTGATCGACAATCTTTCCGTAGACGCAAACTACTATCTCGCAAATGTTTGCTACACTTCCAAACACTTTTAAATATGGCAAGTACTAGGACAGCTAACTTACACATCTCATTAAAGCTTATCGATGGTAATTAAAAAGAGCGGTGGCATCCGAAGCCGCCTAAAGAGAGGCTTTTCTTGGTTTAATGTCATGTTATATAGTAATATATCTATACTAATCATTGTAATAAAATAACGGTCTATACATTTACTTCAAAAATCGATCTTGATACACGTTAGCAATATTACTAAAGACAGCTCGTAGCTAAGAATATTTCGATTTGACACGACTAGTTTTCAGGACCTTTTTGGTATCGGTAACTACACGTGAATACTGTATGTTAACATTACCAATATTATGTATATTTTGTTTGGTCAATACATTTTATAACTAGTGAATACATCTGTTCGTTCGTTCGTTTTATTACATTTATATGATGATAATGTCATAACCTTCGTATATAAATAAATTCATAACGCAAATGTTTTATAGTCCGCGGCCCTTCGAGAGTAACTGCCCTTGTCTGCAATATATGCTAGTGGTTCTTTGTAATACTAGGGGAACCGCAGACGAGAAAGCTGCTGTCTAAATTTAGAAAAATACTTTAGTGTTATTTTTTGAGTTTCGAGACAATTTAAAAGCAAACATTGCAAATTACCTTTTCTATAATTATGAATTGGTAGACCGCACAATATTTACTTATATTATTTGTCTTATCAGTGAAACGTCAGCCTTTACTGCTTTGAAAATGTATATTCAGATGTTACTGAACTTTATTACAAAATACTTTATACGTTATAATGTACTAAAATCTTTTTAAACTCTTATATATGTACATATATACTACGGCCGTATATACCGTATATACCGTGTAAACATATGTTATGACATAATATCGTATATTCATTTTTGGAGGCTAGAGGTATAAAAAATATTATTCCATGCCAAGAACATGCATTTCTACGCTAATTTTAGATAATCGATAAGGTAAATAGCTATCGCCCTCTTTGCGGCACATTCATTTTATCACTGTAGGCCAATTGACCTTTTGAGACTAACTGGAAAACCAGTACAGCTATAAATAACGTTATACGATTAGCAAAAAACAGTGTAAAAATACATGATTGATATCGCGAAATAACATGTAAAAAAACTGTAGCGGACAAGATCTGAAAACTTTCGAGGTTACACACTGACTAATTTATGTTCATTAGTTCAGTTTTCTTGTCAAATCGATTGTATAGGTATTTTATAATTAACTGATTTGTTAGCAACAGAATGTCTAACCTATAATTCACATTTCAAACTGATTTCATATTACATGAAATCAGTTTGAAGTTTCGTAGATGATTCACGTTCAAATTTGATATAAGATAATTTATATGATCGCTTAAACTTTGTGAGGAACTCACAATCTTGTTTAAAATAATTATAAACCGTAAACAGTAATAATATAGTCAGTTATACTTCAGTATATTGCTAGCAGAATTAGTGTAGAAAATTTGATTAAATAAACACTGCTCTCTTTAAATGGAATAGTTTACAAATTAAATAACAACGTCACTAAAAAACGAAAATTAACGTAGGTTCTAATTAATATAATTGTTACTTAGAAAAAGATCTAAAGTTATATGTAGAAAATGCCTACATTAGAAAAAATATATTAGTTTTGTCAAAGAGCGAGATAGTATTGTACATTCTATAGTGATATTACGAGATATTCTCTTATAAAAAAAAACCCGTGCCTCGATTTGTGAGTAGAATGAAGCAGTTAACCAGTGATTGAATTCTATAGAAACGATAACGAAAAAGATAAAATTCAAAATATATAAGTTATTTCTTTAAATAAATAAGTCATATGTATTAACAAATTTGCGTGCCGATTGACGGTGGAAATTTGATTGTAAGTACTCAACAACTTTATTTAAAACCCTTGTATCGCAGGAATAAATTATTTGGTTTAAAGCTATTTATTGATTACAGTCTCAAGTGCACGACAAAAGATACCAAACGTTTATTTTTTAAACTCAGTTTTACCTTCTGTTTTGGGATAATTTCATGTTTTGTTGAGGTATGTACCATCTAGGAAGTATTTTATTATACCTGCTCTATGCTGGAGTGATGTAAAACAAGGAACAAATCTAGATTGATTTCTTCTTTAGGTAAGGTAAGGTAAAATCAAAGATGCTTAACAATGGACCAAATAAGAAGTTGCAACATTAACTCGATAAACGCCAAAATCATCAAATACCTTAGATCAAAGTAAGCATCACTTCCATTTAAAGGTGCAATATTCTATTGTATAAACAATTCATTTGTGTATGAAAACGAAGTACGTGGTACCATGGACGTTTCCGCTACCTAAGGGTGCAACCTGTCAGAAATGAATTTCCGCTACTTGGCGTCGCTTTCCTTGGCGTAATTACACGTCAGCAAATATAGACATATCGTTGTTGCTCCATAGAGGCCAACCTATCCACCCTCACTTGAGCACGCAAAAGCCTTAAGACCTTTATTTTTAATACGTGTTCTGTAATTTTGTGGGACATTGTTAAAGTGTATCATTAGCGTATTAAACTTTTTAGGGACAGCAAAGACTAATAGGTGTCATCGTGCGCCTCAACACTTGATAATGCAAATTGGTACTGAAACTAAAAAATATAACGCCCACGATGCGGCACAATAAAAAATAAAGCACATATTTCAATTTCAACGTCCGTTGTGCCCTACCTGTGCGCGTATTTCTCATTTTACTAATTCTGGACTGGAACGCAAAACAAAAGGATCTTTCCACTCATTGTTTCAGTTCACCTGGAATTGTAAAAACGTACCCAGTTTATTTTACAAAATTACCGTGGAATAATAAGTTATTTAAAGAAAACCTAGATAAGGTAGTTAATGCGGGCCTGTAAGCGCTATGAATACTAAACGCAACCTACTTTTTTTTAAATATATTTTAACCCTACAGACTGGTGATTTGACATCTAGGTAAAGTACACATGAAGTCGCTCAATATTATTGTAATATTTCATGAAGTCAATCAATAACATGCAATGGGTACGCATGCACCGTCCGAAAGGAACGCCAGAGAGGGTGGTGGTGCCCAGGCATAGGTCAGTTACCACATGTGTTTTTGTCAGCGTTAGCTAACTTTGTAGCTTGAAATGAAGTTTCCACTCAAGACAATTTCGTATATGAATATTAAAATAATCCCTAACTTTCAAATAATTACAATTACATTCATTCAAGCTGCAGATTACACGTATGTTTAGTCGTGTAGGTTTGTAAAATTTATTAAGAGTAAAAAATGAAACCCTATTACCAACAGGCATGGCAACGTCCGCTACCGAGAGATTTTTAGAATTGATAATTCATCGGAGTGTTAAGTTCGTAATGTAGAAATAAGCATTCGTATCTAAGAAAGGACAACGGGCCATTCCTTGATTGTGAAGGACCGGCTGATATGAAAATTTGTGGAGCGGCTGGCGGGGGAGGGGAGTCAGCAAGGGGTGCTTGGTTTGAGGGCGGAGAGTACTCGGAGGCTCTATTTGGGTCACCCCGGGCGTCATCCCCTACGATCAATAGCGGAGTCGGCGCGCGCCGTCGACTGTCCCACTCACTCGTAACGATTACCTAACGTGTCTCGCACACTGCCCCACCAACATTAATTATTTTCCAAATCATTTCTTATATGAGAACTATTTAGATAATACAGGAGATAACCAATATCCCTATAAGTACATGTTGTGTTACAAAAAATAATTTGTTATAATAACATAGGAGCTTTTGAAGGCTAGGTTTTTCCTCCAAGAAGTTTACTTTATAGAATTACATAATTCAGAAAAGACATCTTTTAAAGTAAAGTAATATTCAGTAAATAGGTAATACAGATGTAATGATTTTTACAAGACGTCTGAGGTTATGAATAAGTAGCTTCATGATATTCAGTGGTTATTACATAGACTAGATATCCATTGCAATAAATTGCGATTGAGATCGAGCGACTCATAATTTTAAAACTACGTTGGCAGCTTATAATGAGGCGTTCCCCGTGAAGGATAGGAGGAGATGCAGGCTCATAAATATTACTAGCGAGAGCCCATGAAACGTGGAATGTTAAATAGAAAGATGTAACACAAAGCAGTATTGTAACCTTGAATAGAATGAGGACTTTTTAAATAAAAAAAAAGTCAAACAACCTAAGAGAAATACTTTTCACATTAACGTTATTAAATGGGGTCCTGAAGTTCTTAGGATAAGGTATTGAATATTTATTATGTCAAGTTTCAGACCAAATTCTATTTTCTAATCTGGAATACTAATAATCCTTTAAAATAAATAGCAAAATATTCTTCGCAACTCAGTAAATCATCTATTGTTAGGCATAATACCTAGACCGCAATCCGCGTGTTTCAGAAATAGATCTGCCTGGAGAGTAAACCATATCGTTCCGAGACAAGGTAAACTCGCAATAGCTACGTATGCTGTAAAATATATTTGCAGTCAAATCTGAACATAAAATATCTGAAGATAATGTAAACTAGCTATGTTAAATAAAGGTATGGTTTATGGAATTTTAAGGCAAATTTTGGAATATCGATTTGTAAAATATCAGTTGTTAGGTACGTGTGTAATTATTATGTGCGTCGATGATGGATATGCTTTCTCAAAATACAGATATCTATAATTCTTGATATTATGTATATTAATTGGCACATCAATCTGTTTCAAATATAATTAGTTGGCAAAAAACAGCGAAGTTAGTGCACATGATTACTGTTGATAGAAAATAATATAAATTTGGTTTGGACTACTTTGGACATTGTTAATTCAAACAATTCTAAAGAGAAATTGTAAAACTATGTTCTATTTCTTTGTAAACGTTTAAATTGTTTATTTTCCTAATCAACTGAAGCTACGAAGCTTTAACGAAGTAAATCGTTTTAAATAAAATTTATTTGTTTAGTCTTGTTTGAAGCTTATGCCATAAAAACATTTTATTGTGGCCTAAATGACTATATGTTTGTACAATAAAGTCAAGTAATAGAATCTAATAGAACATCAGGTTATTGGAAAAACTAATAAGAAAATTGTCTGCTCTATCAGGGCGAGTAACAAAAAATCTTTCTAATTTACCATTTATCTAAAGTTCCATCTTTGTAAGACAATGTAAGCATTTATCTTTTACTGATTAAAGGTTTTCTTTGTGTTGTTGTTGTTACAGATAGTAAAGAGTCGTTAATAAATTCTACAGGCCAGTTTAAGTTCAGTTTGCACTTTAAACTCCAAATGAGTACTCAAAAAATAAATAGCTTCAGAGCAAATTTAGAAAAAAATACTGCTAATGTGTACGAACATTTGTACAATTATTACTTCGAAATTTGTAGAACACTTAACAAAACGATATCTGGACTAGTTTATTTGAAACTTGTTAAATGTCTGTATTTTTCACAGACAGGAATGATTCCTGTGTCGCCGGGGATTGAAAAACATTGAAACTAAGGTCACAAAAAATCCAGACGTGAGTTCGATTCCCCCACGGGATAAAAAATTGTGTGACCCACAAATAGTTCTCTCAATGTGTGATATTTTGGTCCGTTCTTTACATGTTTGTGAAGCCGGAACCCAGGAATTATTGCTAATATACAGGAGTTGTCTATTAATAATTATCTTAACCCCATAATAAACAATACCCGAAGGTTGACTGGCAGAGAATGTCTAAGGCATTAAGTCCGCCTTGTACAATATGTACATTAAGTTAAAGAAATAAAATAAAAAAATAAATAATATGGACAGCTAGCACACAATTGATTTCTTAACTATCTACCTATTCAGAGCAAAGTTAATTTAGGGCAGAGATTGACTTGGAATTCATAAATAAGTGATGGCTAAAAGATCATAAGCCTGCCAAAGTGGATCTGCCTTCACTTCAAACAATTGCGGATTGAAAAAGTGGAGCAAAGGGAGTGTATCTTGCAGTGCTTAAGACATTTCATAATATGATGTAATTCTGAGTTTAGCTACGAGAGAAATGATTCTTATTGCAATATATAATACTTAAAACGATGTTCGATGATTCAACTCACCAAGTACGTATATTGTAGGCGTTTCTAAGCATTTTCTAGCAATGGTAATTTTTTTTTATTTATCTACTAGCTGTTACATGAAAAATCGGTCAAGTACGCAATGAAACCATAGATACAAATTATAGCAATCTAAATATTCTCAAGGTGAGCATAATAAAACTTTAATATTTATTTTATTTAATCTTTTGAAAGATGCCAAGGGGAGAACGAAATCGATAACAATTGATCATCCGTAAGTCAGGAAAGGAAAACAAAAAGAACGTCCTAAGAAAAAACTTTGGCCAAAATTGATTTTTAAAATAATGATGTGCATGATAGTGTGTGTAATTAGAGATCATCTAAACATAAAAGAATACATTTTATCATCTGAAGTATAATGTAGCCTACAGATCTACTCTGGCGTAAATATAAAACTAATCATAGTGAAGACAAGAAACTTACTAAAGTACTAAAGTAATAAAAGTCCATCCACCGTTTCGGCGGCGAAATTATAAAGTACACAACGGGAGAGTGTATGATGATCGAATTCGTTTATACAATACAATTATAAATGTATTGGTTTTGCATAGTTAATGTTGTAATAATAATCAAACACAGTGATTGATAACCCATTGGCTGGTCAACCAACGACTATAACCGCCTCAAAGCAGCTAAGTCTGTAATAGATACCACAAGCTCAACGTTTCTACGTCAGTATTTCAATACAAACAATAATCGATAAACCATGTGTACAGAATTAAGTAACACATATATATACATACTATTATGTAAATTTGAAAAATTAGGAACTTAAGCACCTTGTCAAAGTACATATAATGACTTGATTTGAATTGCGAAAATTTGTATTAAAAACACAATAATAGGAATATAAAACTGTATTTGCTAACGTAACGTATTTTTTTTTTTATGCGATAGGGGGCAAATGAGCAGACGAGTCATCTGATGGTAAGTGACTACCGCCGCCCATGGACACCCGCATCTCAAGAGTCACAAGTGCGTTGCCGGCCTTTTAGGTAGGAGTACGCTCTTTTCTTGAAGGTCTGGAGAAGCGCACAGTGGTGGAGTGCCAATCCTCCAGGTGATGGGGATGAATATTTGGAATAGCAGCTTTAGTTTACCTCGTGGCGAGACAGGACGAGGTCAAAGTGAATAAACCGTCAACTTAATTGCCGATATTACATTTACCTACAGGCAGAAATAAGGAGACAGTTTATCCTAAGCATTACTTGAACGTGTTGTAGTACTAAAAGAAACACCTGAGGCCTCGTTTGCTACTACCAAGAATAACAGAATTATAATTAAATCGATATCCAATCATGACATTAAATAAAGACTTATGTAAAATAAGTTATAATAGATTTCAGGTTGCCAATAAAGGTATTTAGGCGGTCAAGTGACACCTATTTTCAAAGCGAGAAATAATTTAGGAATCCTGTTGCAATTTCAGAGATTTAGAGGATGAGAACTGAAACAGCCGGAACATGCGTGGCCTCGATAGACATCGTGTCAGCTAAGTGAACTATGATTTCCTTGAATCATCTTAGTCAATGAAATTATTATAGAGTAAACATTATATGAACATGTATAAACATCCAACGTCACGGTTGTTGCTATAGCCCCCTCTCGCACACACACTGAAGGTGAAGACGAAGGAAGTTTATTGCAATATGTACTAGCAGATAATATTTATAGTTCTCAGTAACTATTCTAAAAATTGCACACGTCTCGACTCTACGCCAATGGTTTCTTGGTCATGTTAGGTACGTGTTAACAAAATGTATATTATTTTAGTAAAATGAATTAACACGAGGGTAACTAAATGTTATCCTGAACACAGAAGACACTGAATAGAATTGAAATATATATTAAACTATTACTAATATTTATGAAATCAGTTACCACGAAAATATATCGCTCAATAGAAAGGTTCTGAGTTATTTAAATTAAGGACTGGAAGTGGTGTCCTGGCATATATATATCTAACAGAAAAAAGATTAACTAACCACGAAACCCTTAAAGCTGTAAAATGTTTTACGTTACAAGCTGGGTGACATTTGAGAATTCCGTCAGGAAAGCTGCATTAACATTCTATGGATTAGCATAGGAAGTATAAAGAAACCGCGTCTCACATTACAATTTTTAGAAGCGGAACGAAAGAAAATACGCTACTTTGTGTAATACCGTATCCCTGCACTAACGTATCAAGAACACTCATATCATTTTCTGTAGAAGATGTTTTGATAAGGTAACGATGATGAAACAAGGAGTGATAGGAGCAAACTTGACAGTCATTCATAACATTTGCCTTGCACGTCAATGTATTATATATTTTCACGTTTTAACTTTGGCAAAGCACATGAGACAATTGTTTAAAGCAAGCTAAATCGTTGTTTACGAGTTAATTAAGAGTTTATGATCCTCACAAGTGACGGGGGCTATATGCCCCTTGTAGTCTAGTCACCTTAAACGCTAATCATATTCCAGGGTGTTTCGCGAGACCTGAATGATCGCGAATCACACAGTGTTAAGTGCATGTGAGAATTCCCGTGTTCTACATAAGTTAATTATGAGCTGGATGGCACCTCTAGAACTACATTACCTTCATGTACGTACTCTCATAAAATATAATGTCATGTTAATTAGGCACGAATAGGCCGGCTCGACCGGTGCGATACCACAGCCTTACAGAAAACCGCTGAAAGTAACGCTTGTGTTGCATTTCCCCGAAATTTCCGGAGTTTCCGGAGGCCCAACTCCCCCTCTACCCTTTCCTCTCCCACATCGCCACTATCCTCTTTCCTAACTCCTCTTCTCTTCTTTCCCCTCCCCGCAACCCTCATCACCAGCAAAGACGGGCTGCGCACTTACGACTCTCGAGTTGCAGGTGTCCATGGACGGCGGTTGTCACTTACCATCAGCTGACCTGTCTGTTCGTCTGTCCCCCTATAGAATAAAAAAAAAGAAAATGGTATGTGCACATAAATAGATAATAATACTAATAATAGATTTCCCATTAACATAAAGGTCGAGTCTAACAATAGAAAGTCTTATTTAAACCCCAATTCTATTATTCAATTCATTCCTCTTCAGTAAAAAGGTCTTAAAAGGATTCTTGGGTTGTGCATATGAGAGGAGAGTACGAGCCGAATCTAGACGATAATCTTTCGACCGTTACTGGGTAATGCCGGTGAGATCCGCTTGAGGCAGGCGAGCTGGACCGTCTAGTACGATATCCGCTCTTCACGCCACCACTTACGTACATCAGTTCAATGCACTGCCATTACAATATACAATTTTATTTAAAACATTACATTCTTTTGAATAGAAGTAGTATGAATATACGAACAAATGCAAATGAAAATCTATGATACAAAAACGTAGTTCTTCAGTTACCTACTTGGTAATTCTACTACTACTTGGTAATTCAGGGTTGATTAAATTTCATACCAGATTAATCTTAAGTCATTTATTAAAAAAAAGACGTGTTCAATATTTAAATAAAGCTGTAGACAATCTGAAAATTATTTTTTATATTATTAAATTTAAAATATGTTAGTAGACAAATGAGTAAAGTCCGTAAATCGTGTAAAAACAGTATGTCGTAAGATCGAAAACCATCCTCAAAACGAAATGAAAGAAAATATAAAGTAACCAAGGATTAAATAAGATAAATAATAAGAAAAAAAGATATAGATAATAGGAAGAAAAGGAATAAGATTAATTGTCTTCGCTGTCTAACAAGATTGCAGTTTTATTTTGTTGACGTTAGTTGCATATCCAGAGGTTTTTAAACGAGTGAAATAGTTGCACTTCTTTAAAGGCCAAATTCATTTTCTTCAGATTTTTTTTTTTTTTCATTTTATAAGGGGCAAACGAGAAGACGATAAGACCTAATGATAAGTGACTTTTAATATTAAAAAGGTATCTTTCAAGTTTATGCTTTTACTGAATGTACAAATAACATGCAGCTTTGCCTTGTATTTCAATTTACTAATGAAGTGTTTAAGAACTAAAAATATTATTAAATTCCTTCTTCCAAAGAAAAAAAAAATATTGATATTATTAATATGCAACAAACTACGAAAGTTAAAAGGTGTTAGAACAAATAGTAGTGACAGGTCTTTTACTTATCACTTGCGAATGACTAATATTATGAGAATTGCACACGCAAAGAAATCATTAATCAGCGTGAGTCTTTAGTAAAAGTGTTAATACTGTTTTATTAATCTGCCATTTAATGAGTAGGTGCTTACTATAAAGTGTTAGCACCCGTTTATCAGTAAAATGACACGTATTATTTAAAAATTAAAAAAAAAACTACAGGAAGTATACATACATTATATGAAAATGTGTGGGTGTAGTTTAACAACGTCTGACATTTCACAATTGAGTAAACTGAGAAAAGCTACATAAAACGGATAGCACGTTATCTCTTTCCTAGATTGGAGTGGAAATAGACTAGTTTCATTTACAGCAGGCATTATTCTTACTTATACACGTCTGGAAAAGGAGAGAATAAGTAGTCTCATACAAAAAGTAACTGTCACACTAAATGATATAGGTATCATTATGTACTCAACCGGGATAGCACGTTTACTAGAAATTGGATGTGGGCGTCGTCCTAAGCAGCTAGTTGTATGCTCCACTGCCTCCCTCTTTAAAATTAATTAATCCTTGTATTACAATGAATTGCCAGTAATAAATCTTAAACAACTGTGAGTTTTGGCGCTCCTGTATGCCATGAATACGAAATTTCCTCAGTAATTTGTAGGAGTTTTGAGCATTAGTAATTTAAAAATATTTTTTGTATGGAAGTGACGCATGGAAGATGTAATACATAAATATGTAATGTGTTTCATTACAGCAATAAATCATATTACAGTATAGACAAATTTTACTTGAATGATCACTATGAAGACAGCTTTACATACATTACCAGCAGGAAGCATTAGTCATACAATCTAAAGACTGGATGGCGAGCACACTGCAGTTAAAGCTGGATTTAATTTTGGCCTTTGAACCTATTAAATGGGTATAATCTGCGTACCTAGACTGACTCAGAGGAAAAGAACTGTTTAGGTTTGTTAATTTCAAGTAGCCAAATTATATACTTAGGATGAGACAGGCGATTTAAAATTAATACATATTAAATATCAACTTGAAGGGAAACGCGTGAATTTTACGTTGGTATTTAGATACAAATGTAAATAAATAAAGAACTTCCGAGATATTAATATTTATTTAATTAAAGATTTAGTTTCCATCAACTGGTGTAACACGCTTGAAGCTAAAGTAAAGCTCTTAAACAACGAAGGAAAAAGGTTCTCAAGCATACGCTCTACTACAGGGCTATGAAGCCCGGCAACACACTAGCCAGCGTGGTGAACAATGGTTAACGCGTTTGTAAAGTCACACACAGGAATACTTTCTACTGCGGGAATTGATTTTAAAAGATAGTTCGAGGAAGATCTATGCTAAGAGAAGGCCTTGATCAGTACATACATATATATAAAGTATATTTCAGCAGGCGAGAAATCGATCGGTCTTTTGCTTAGGCTTTCTTAGTTTGACATCAGCATACATACATAGGTTTAGATTCAGATGTTAAATGTGCAACCAAAATAAAGCTTTATTTCATTTGTAATATAGCTGTTTTATCTGCGTTTAGGGTCTCTGCTCCACTCTAAAGTACCCGGACCTTTTAGTTTTTATATTTGTACAAAAACAAACGAAATACTCTTGAGCTTTATAATATTGGTATCGATTCATTAGTAGCATAATACTCAAAACGTAAGTTTGACTTAAATGATAAACGAATGAAGTGCTCTGCTGTATTCTAGTCATTCAAATAAGGACTAGAATATGAATATCATTGTGAAGGTTTTAGCTTATTGGATAGAGTAAAAAGTAAGTGAGTCAAATGTAAGTCTCTATTTATATGCCTTTGTCTAAAATATTAGTTAAGGTTTTTTATCCTATATATAATAATATTTTATTCATGCTAGAATTATAAATGCCAAAGTAACTCTTACATCTTTACGGCTTATCGGGGAAACCGATCTATACAAAATTTGGTATAGACACAACAGAACTTTGGGAAAGGACATAGGTTCCTTTTTTAGTGAAAATAATATTGAAGGTGGCAAAATAGTTAATCATAGTGTATGTTCTTTGTTTAACCCTCTTCTTAGTTTAGCTGGAGTCGGGTCTTCTAATTCTCTGCCCTCCTACTTCTGCGCCAGAACTTTGCCCTGGCTTGTCTTTGCGCTTAGACCTTCTTTCTGGACCTCGTCCGACGCACGACATCGACGTTATTCTTCTCCTCGCGGTTTGTATTTTACTATTTTTAAATATTACTATAATCATAAAACTCTTTCTAAAATAATATTATAAAATGTACTGCTATCTGCTTCTACAATCACATTATGTTTCAATTTAATGATTGCCTATCGCATTAATAGCTCGTTGTCAACAAGTATTATTAGGAAATTGCGTCGCACCCCTTCGTAGAATTTCCATTGAAGACACTATAGGTAGTATATAATTTGGATGGCAGATGGTATATAAGTAGCCAATATTGTTTTTAGTACCCAATTACTATGATTTTGCTATGGCAACCTAAGTGGGTTGCGCATGACTGCTTTGACTAAAATAGTAACATATGATTTTAATCCAGATTTCTTACGGCGCACAAGAGAGAAATGCTATAAAAATCATGACCAGACCAATCTACAATCAGGTTAAGTTAAACTCGCAAAATAAGATATTACTGTTCAAGAACAAACGAAGAGCATATCAAAATGCAGAAACAGCAATAACCAACGTAATAAATACAATGACAATTCTAAAGAGATTGAATTCATACGTAGTCTGACGGAGTCCAATATCTAAACAAAATAGAAGCTTTCCATACGTGTACTTGACTACTTTGAATAGGAAACCATATTTAAAGTTCCAATACAAACGTAACATACGATTCTCGAATTCAGACTTTTTTTGTCACATAGAGCTTTTCTATTAGATTAGATTAGCTTAGATTCTTCTAAGTAATTCATTGTAAACTCTATTTCTTTAAGGGTAAAAACGATAGATCTATTTGATTGCGCGCCGATTCGATGGAAAGCTTTGAAGACATTACTCACAGAAGACAAGATCACTTCAGACACAATACAGATGTTTTTTGTCTGATAAAACTATACTGATGTAATTGCCGGGAACAAACAGCAATTACTTAAAATAAGATCGATAAGAAGCACGGTGTTAAGTTATACACTGAATTTTAAATGGTAATTTCTCGTTCTGCCAATTTCTTTGAACATAGATGTTTGTTTACAAAACTGTCTTTAGTTTGATAAAGTGAATAGTTTTTAAGATAAATGATAAATAATAATGCAGGACCCAGAGAAGCCGATGCAGCGAGCGACGCATATATGTGAGCGCGCGAAATTAACAAAAAAAAAACAGGTATAAACAATTTTTATTTTTTAAATATCTAATAAGAATATTTTTAACTATTATAAAAAGAATTTAAAAAAATATTATTTATATTTTATTAGTATATTTTTCATGGGTCAAAAGTACCCAAATTTAAGATTTTTCGAACTTTTAAAAATTCGTATCTCTAAAAATATTAATTTTATCATGAAAAGTCATAGGACATTTTTTATTTGTATTTCAATAAAGAATATAAAATAAAATCGAATGTGTAACAATTAGATAATATTCTAAGGAAATTTCATTTATTTAAATTTAAATAAGTTTAAGGATTCCTAATTAAAATAAATGCAATTAAACTGCACAGTGTATGTAACTAGTAAGTAACGGGTTAGATCACAGATAAACATGGTTATGAATTCTTATAAATCCTAGCCTTTTATAATTAAAGTGGGTGTTTTAATATATCTGGAGTAACGACCGAAAGAGATTATGGAGAAGATACCAGGTGGCTCGTGGCGAGTAGTAGTAGTAATACAGATTTGGAATACTGTATTATAGAGTATAGCTAGGGCATGGACTAATTTTAATAATACATCTTAGACGTAAAATTCAATAGTCAGACAGGAAGAACAGGCTGCCTCAAAAGCCATGTTTTAAGTTTAAAAAAAAAGTTAAGAAGCTCCGTCTTAAATGTGGCCGTGTGCTAGGTACTACGAGTATGACTGAGGTTGCAGGAAAAACATAATTGTGGTCAAGTTACAACTGTTACATATTATATGTTTAAGCAATGAAGAATATCTATATAAATGCCGCAAGATTCACGTTTCGTTTAGAAAATGGTTATACATACTATAATTTTAATTATAGTCTAAAATAGAAAAGAGGAAATTACTTTCAGCAAATTCCTTTTAAAAGAGAAATTTGATTTCGATTGCGGTATCAAAATTTGCAACAATGTATGAAGTAAATTAAATTTATTGTATTACATACAACGGTACATTTTCAGAGTATTTTCGTTTTAATATTATTGCGATGGTGTAGCGCACGGAGCGTGGGTGTCACGTCACGTCAATGTATCACGTCACTCGATTCCGGAATAACCGTAGCGATATACTCCGTATAAGTACTTTAATTACGTTGAAAGTGTCTATTAAACTTTCAGAGAAATTGGTTTTCAACACAAAAAAAGCGCAGAATTTTTCCACTTAGGAACTAGGATAGATTAGCTGAAAATAAATGCTTTGATTCTATCTTATACAAGTAAATCTGAAATAAATTAGTAATTTTAACAGTAAATCTGATTATGATGTAGATACCAGTCCGTCTTGTACTTAGCCTCGCATATCTACATCGTCTTTTAACAGCCAATACCTATTCTTGCCATAAATACTGTTACAATAAAAAAAAGCATAATATTACATTTGAAGAATTTGGAATCTTATATGAATATTCATTCTCATTTTCACTGTTAAATATTGTTGTGAAATTAAAAATGGAGTGGGGTGATAAAGCGAACCGGATTGCTGTGATAGCATTACACAGCGTAGGTATGGAGCCAAATGCAATGTATTAAACTCCCACCCGCTTGGTATTAGTCGAATGTTTGTGTACCGGGCTATACTATATGTACAAAGAAAATTCCCTTGTTTGTGACAGAACAAGATCAGACTGTTCACTAAGTATTCGTAGGTAAAAGACGATTAAAGCGGTGAGGTAAAGAATTCAAAGAAATCCTGCCCGAAAGCAAAATAATTTATCTCGCGAAATGAATATAGCACGCAGAACCATGTAGCGTACTTTAAAAGGTGACTTAGGACTTGAGAGACGCACTGGTTATTATTTAACTAATAATTTTAAAATGAATAATGCTTAGTAAAATCAAACCAATTTCTTAACCGGTACGCAAAGGTTGGTTGGTTGGTAAAAAAATATTTAGGAAAGTTTAAAGGAAAAAAACACCATTGGTCTACACAGTCTTAAACTTTGAAATCATACGCTATTATACTAATAAATGTTTTATGCAAAAAACAATGCTTTTTTCTTGTAAAAATATTTATGGCAAGAATAGGTATAGATTGTTAAACGACGATGTAGATATGCTCATGGAATTGTGGGAAGGAAGTCTATGAATTAACTATCTTGTACGGGAGCAGAGATGTTAAACCACGTTAAGATTATTTTTTTCCGACAGTATAGTTTTTATTGAATATCAATAATTTAATAGCCAAAGGCAAAAAGCTTCTATACGACAAGGTGTCGATCCTAAATACCGATGTCTCATTTCACGTTAAATGTAAATGTAATTTGGTCACTTTGAATCTGTTTACTTGATACCTTGACATGCTAAAAGTATAAATTACTACTACTATGCGTACTAGTACTATTTAATGGCTGTGAATGTTTTATTTTTAAATTATAATTGCAAATATTTTAGTGCTAATTTATAACTGCGTCAATTGGTGACCTTTGGTGACCTTTTCTAAAGCACATAATACACATGTAAAAAACTAAAACCAGCACAACTGTGACACGGAGGCAGGTTTTTACCTAAATCATAGACAAGGAAATTAAAGTTACATAACACTTTGTTTTTCTCGATGAAATTTGTACAAAGTTCGAAATAAATATAAAAGCCTAATCAATATTGTCTTGCAGTCTACGAGTCTGCGGCCGAGTCGCGCTCAGTGGTTATGTAACATTCAGCAGTCCTGTCTAATCAATACGACGACGGCGAGCATTTCATGCTAAGGCCAATGTACTGGAAACAGCTCGAAATGTTCCACTCTACAGATATCTTGGCGCCCATCTTGGTATAGGCTTTATGTCTCACGTTTTGTATCTCATTTTGTCATTTACAGTTAAGGACGTGGTAATGTAATAGTTAATATATATTTTAAAATTTGGTACCTACTAATGAAATCGATAAGTGGTCACAAAATAAATGTTCTTAATTATTATTATTATAATATTACATATTTTTAATATTCATTTAGTTTCTATTTTATTCGCGCGGTCTGATATTTGTAAAATGTTTTTTAAAATCACAAACTGAAACAGTTGTTCAATGTTTTGTTTTTTTTTTGTTTTCGTTCTTACATACATTTATATTCTAAGTGAATCTACAACTTATTTTAAAGTTTTTTTTTTTATATTACACATACATACAGACAGACGGGTCACCTGATGGTAAGTGACAACTGCCGTTCAGGGACACCTGCAACTCGAGAGTCGTAAGTGCGCTGCCCGCCTTTGAGGGTAGTCACTTAGAATAGAAATTAAAATAAATTTAATAGATAAATAACCAGAAACGTTTCTAACCATTTAAGGTTTTTTAATGCTATAAATGTAAGTGACTTTTTCATTTACTTTATTTAATTAATTTATGTATTTATTAATTTACTTTATAATCTCATGCGTTATATTGTAAACTGACGAAGTTCACAATTTTACGGTGACATATAATATAAGTTAGCCTGGCCATAAATACGATTATAATTAAAAAAAATATTTAATTTACATTTGAATTTGGAATCTGTCATTCGTATATGAATATTCATTGTGTGTTATCATTTTGGCGGCAATCGGTGTTAAATATTTTTTGTGAAATTAAATATGGGGGGAATAAAGAGAACCGAATTGCCGAGATAGCTTTACACAAAGTAAGCATGGAGCAAAATGCAATTTTTCAAACTGGTATTAGTCGAATGTTTGTGTACCGGGCTATAGATAGGTACAATGAAACCTTTGTTTGTAACAGAAAAAGGTCTGGCCGTCCACGTAGTAATTGTACGAAAAATGCGATCAAAGCAGTGAAAGAAAAAAATAGAAAAAATGAATAGGGTGGTAAAACAACTTCTTAAGCGGTACGCGGAGTACAGAGGAGGAAAATTTTATAAAGCAGTATGACAGAGTTTATGTTCAAAGCTCTATAGAAGCTTCCCAATGAGTCAGCAGAGTACAAGGTGGGTATTATCCGACTTTAATGGTTTAGTGGGGTATTAGTTATCAATTTGTCAAGGAGCCACATTTTTGTGAAAAAGGCGTCAAAACATCGGCATCGATTCTTGAGAAGGAGGTTAAGCCTCGTAACAACACCATGTTCTATAGGCAAGAATGCTTCTTTCAGCAAGACTCAGTACCGGGTCTTAAAGCTCGACTTATCCTAGCGTGGTTGGAAACGAACGTTTCTGACTTCATCAGGGCTGAAGACTTGCAGTCATCTTGTTCCGATCTTAATCCGCTGGATTGAAAATATGGTAAACAATATAGCATACTCTACAAAACTGAGGATACGCCATGATAATTTGGAGTCCCTAAAAAAATCCATAAAATTGGCAGTGAAGAATTTTCCCATTGGGAGAGTTTCTATTGATAACTGGCCTTAACGTTTAAAGGACTGTATTAATTACAGATCATTTTGATTGAACTTCATATATTTTTAAGCTATTATATTAAAGTATAAAATAACACACATTACAATAATACATGTTTTATGCAATAAAAAAAAACGATTTTTCCTTGTAACAATATTTATGGCAAGATTAAGTACCTACTTCTTGTTTACCATTTGTTTGGCGAGCAAGACTATTTATTCCGTAATGCAGAGACATTATTTTCAAAAATTCTACTTTTTATATTTAATAACATTATTATACATACATATCAACATTAAAATATCTGAAGTCATATAACAAAAGCTCAAACAGAACAGACATTTACTCATGCGGTTTCCAATTGCAAAAAAAAATAACCCAAAAAAAGTCATGCCTATCACGCATGCACCCCAATTGCCTTCTTGCGAAAAGATACCCTAAATTTTATTTCAAGGACATTTCTCAAGGCACCCTCAGTCATAAACACGAAGGCGTTCTATAACAACACGCAACTACCTCTACAACATCTGACCTTACATAACGTAAGCAATATAATTTGTTGAAAGAAAAAACATAGTATTTCATGAGTAGGTGTGTGTAATAAGGTCAGGTCAATTCAATAGTAATAATAATAACGCCACACAACGGTTTTCCGATCGTAAACTAAACAGAGCTTGTTATGGAAACTAGACTACTGATAACCATACTTATATAATTCTAAATACATACATACTATGGATAAATTACACCCAGACTCAGAACAAACGATCGTGTTCATCAAACTAATATTTGTCATGGGTGGAAATCGAGCCCACGACCTCGGCTTAGCAGTCAGGATCGCTAACCGCTATACCAACAAGTCAATAATTCCATAGCAGTCCACTGCTGAAAATTTGTCTCACGTGATGTGCGTCATATCATAATACCCGGTCTTCCTTCCTTCGCATCTAATCTATCTTAGTTACCATCCTGAGGTCAGTATATCTGGCTGGGGACGTCCACCTTCCGTTCACCGATTTGCGGAATATATATATATATATAACGAATACCTTGAGGTATACTTACAGCCATATAATACATATGTATACGAAAATCAGTCTATTTTAGGCACCGAATGTCTCCAAGTCCGTATACTCTTATAAAAATGTTTGCTGAAATAGGGATAGGCTACTTGTATTTGCGATATGTAATTTCAGATGGAATTCGTAATATTAGGGGAAAGTCTTGATTTTTATAAGCACCTACCACGGAAACTTTTATATTTATATAAAAATCATTTTTTTATATGAATTTTCTTTTACGCTATAAATAACTCCAACCATATCTTAATAATTAGAAAGCCGTAATGATTATGAAAGTATTGGCCTTTGCAATACGCATATATTCAAAGCAATCAGTCTATTAAATAAATACGCAAATGCAAAAGTTTTAAATTCCCTGATATCTAATCAACGAGCCTAAGACTACTTGCGTAATGAAACAGTCTCATTAAATAAGTTCTATTCTGTCTCATTCTTTGAAATAAAATAATAACATAAGAAGCTTTTAAGCAACAAGCTTAACTTATAATACGAAACGGATTTCAATAATTTAACTGAATATCGCTTCATTTACTGCCCAAAATATAATTACATATCTCATTTTACTCTCAGCAATGATGTGTACGAGAAGGCGAGCTGTTCTATCCATCTTAAACAAGATCTCAACAGTTTTCCAAATATTTTGCTAATTAGTGTTGTGTAAAACTCGAAATCAAGATCATCGTTGAAATCAGACAAGAATGAGGTTCATCTATAAAAAATATACATAACGTATAGTAATAATATACTTCTGAGTGTTATAAAATGTATGATGTTTATTGACTTCCTTTACACATACATATATACATATATGGATATTATAGGTATGCCCGCGACCATGACTTGTTTCTTCTATAGCTTATACTCCTCAATCCATCCGTATAAGCAAAATCTCTTTCCTTACCATACCCTTTTCCTTTCAATATACTTGTAATTTTCCTACCTCATTTCAGAAGTGCCCGAGAGACGGCAATAGGGTTGTCCCCTATTACGTAAATCGGACTAAATTATATTCGGCAAAATGTGGACGTTAATTACGACTCTGCCTACCACTTGGGGATTCACTGGTGTATGTTTATATGTATGTATTTACAGAAAGGTAATGGCCCTCTCATAGTAAAGGTTACTGTACCGAGAAAGCTTGCATGTTATCCAATACCGGCCACTAAAAAGCCTTTAATCGAAAAACTATACCGAGGTGTCTCGGAAAAAAACAAAAAAATATTCTAAAAAATCTCTGAATATACCGAACATGTCGTGCACGAATTGTGCAGATTAATTGACTATACTAATGCGGCGCACTATGGAAAATATAGGTGGATTGCAAAATCCCTATCGTTTTTGTTTATTGATATAACTCTATTAAAATTTTGCACAAACAGTTAAATATTCTGGTTATCTTATCTAATTAGAATTGATTCTATTCTTTTTTATTAATTTTAAGGACAACCAACAAAGCATACACCAAATATACATGTTAACGTGACCATACTTTTACATTTTATAGTGAAATAAAAGCTGCCATGGCATGCATATGATTACATAGAAGTAGGAAATGCAGTTACAAAACAGATTTTGCTTACCTACATAGATTGTTACATAAATGCAGCCGTATATAATGCAGCAATGTATTTGACATTTAGTTATTCATTTACATGCAATTAAATTCTTATGGAAATTTCTGCAAATGTTGTATATGTGGCTAATTACAATACTTTATTATAAATGCGTTCAGGTTATTGAAACTACATGTGTATCAACAATTTTATTATTAAATGTACATATATCAGTAACATACACTAATGTCTAAGTCTAATATAATGAGTGCCTACAATATAATTAGTTAATGTGATATCTACACGTCTTTATTACACTTGGAATACTTCATTGCCTGAAGGAAGATGTTGAACCTCCATAAGGTGAAGCGTGTCCTCGTCAAGTTAATTTTTATTGTATAGGGGGACAGACGAATAAACGGGATACCTGATGGTAAGTGACAACCGCCGGCCATTGACACCTACAAATCAAAAAAGTAAGTGCGCTGCCCGCCTTTCAGGATGATAGGGGGTGGGGGAGGCGGAGAGGGAGGGAGAAAGAAGAGAGGGGGATGAGACGATTGAAAAGAGGAGAAGGGGAGAACCTGGGAACTTGGGAACCTGTAAGCTTCACTAATGGGCTTCAAAACCGACTTTCTGTAAGGCCGTGGTATCGCACGGCCCATTCATGGCTCTACAAGTCTTAATATTATTAATGTATAAATATTTTTTTATTTATGGTTTTCTCATAATCGTTATGTACAGATTCGAAATGTATTGTAACTTGTGAAAAACATCATCGTTAGTAGCTGCTATTGAAGTTTTTCTGGCGTGATTTAGTATATATTGTGTTTACAGTTTTTATTTTGTGATGCCTGCGCATCTTTTTTTAGCTGTCCTATTTCTAATATTGCAAAATTTATATAAATATTTTTTTCTTCATGATTAAATGTCATGTTTACTGCTGAACAGATATAATGCCGTCGGTATTTATTAACACATATTACCGCTGTTATTTTTTTTTAGCATCCAACAAAATACCCGATGAAAAAGCTTAAAGAATAACATAAAATCTACGTGTTAATTCTTAATCAATTGTTATCGTCCCCTGTAATTTCCGCTGAGCAGCCGGCATTAGAAAAAAATCTTCTTGCAGTGATAGTGGTAGAGCCATGCTTAGGCACGAATGGGCCTGCACTGCCGGTGCGATACCACGGCCTCACAGAAAACCGGTTGTGAAGGAACGTTTGCGTTGCATTTTCCCAAAATGAGTCAGATTTCCGGAGGCCCAACTCCTCCTCTCCCCTAACCCCCCTCTCCTCTTTCCTCTCCCTCACCCCCTCTACTCTTTCCCATCTCATCCCTCCTCTCTTTTTCCCCTACCCGCAACCCCCATCTCTCGGCACCTTCAAAGGCGGGCATCGCACTTGCGACTCTTGCAGGTCCATGGACGACGTTTGTCACTTACCATCAGATGACCCGACTATTCGTCTGTCCCCCTATAGTATAAAAATAGAGTTACCGCTTACTTGCCTTGGAACCTAATATTTGATGGAAATGTTTTCGCACTTCGTTTTGCTTTTTTCGTTTTAAACGTTTATTGTCTTGTAGTGGCTGACCACTTTTGAAACTAAATTATACCACTTTTCATAGAGCGGCGGGGTACTATACGAAAAATTAAATGGGTTTCGTTTAATCATCTCATCATTAGGTATTTTTGATCATCGCATCGTTTTAATAGAAACAACCCCCACTTACATACAAAATACAATAAATCAACGCACCTTATCTTTTAGATATAAGAACAGGTAAAAGACGAAGACAACATTTGGTTGCAAACACTAACAAATTTATAAACTTCTCTATTTTAGGAGGCTATAAATGAGATGAGTTCCCAGGATACGTTTTACAGTTTCCACGTAGACCACTATAACGTAACGTATTATAAACATACACTATAATCGTACAACGGTAGAATCTAAAAAAAAATTGCTATATCATGCTAAAAGCATCCCTGTCGATTAAGAAACTAAATAAGTTATAATTTGGAGAAATAAAGAAATGTACAGTATATACGTAGTGAGTGTGATTAAATATAATTTGAATAAAAAGTTGTTAAGTCTTAAGTTTAATGATACAATATGAGGTATCAATCTACGTTATTAAAAACGGAGAGGCTTTATCACAAATAAATGCCTTGGAGCAGTCTCATCAAGAATGGATGAAATCAGGATTTTATAAAATTGTAATAAGCATCTTATTAAATTTTAACACCATCTTCGGTATCCGTGGGAACACGTTTAAATAGGTCAATTTTCTCTATCAAGGAACTAGCCACCCTAACGGGATCAATAAGATGGAGGACATAGTTTCTAGAAGGATTCTACTTCATTACGCCTATATCCTGTTGGGATATAAATAGTTTACTGGGTATTTTTTTCCTTTAAATCAAATTACATATGTGCAAGTAAAAGGCATTGCCCACAGCAATGTGCGTTGCCTACATAAAACAAACTTCATACTGACAAAAAATCCAACGAAGTTGTTTTAAAGAGTAAGAGAATAAAGTTCAAAATACAAGATGTAATTGGAAAGAAGTATAATATTTAATCCTTTTAACAGCTATAATGAAACAGATAAAGAATATCCGAGATAAAAATATGCAGCCATGGTCTTGTGTTTTCTATCATATCATCATTATAACATAAGCTGAGGCGAGACCATCGAGAGACTACAAAACGCCCAAGCAAAGGGGATTTTGTAAAATACAGGGTAAAGACGAACAGAAAAAATAAAATTAGCAAAAGTGCATTCAAGGGACAGGCCTATTCGTTTTTCTTTAAACAGAGTATTCAATACAACCGTTTGGTTTGTAAAGAGAAAATATGGACGAGGCATGTAATCGCCAATTGAGATTACCAGCAGTACTCAGACCGCATATCTGCAAATTACCCAATATTAGGCCGAAAGGTCTCTTGCCGCACATACCTGTTTCTATTATTTTTACACGTTCACGGTTGTAAAAAGTAAGCCTTTGTTATAAGTGATATCAAGTTTTAGACTAATGTAACTTGAACAACAGTACTAAACAATCGCAAGTGTTGCTTCACAACCGGTTTTATGTGAGGCCGTGGTATCCCACCGGTCAAGCCGGCCCATTCGTACCTAAGCACTAAATAATTATGTGGGCCAAATAATCACAATACTCCTTTACAAAAAAAAAAGAAACAAACAATCTAATTACACTATTTTTCTTTAAATTGAATGAAGCAATAACATTTTATGTTCTTCCTAAAATGGAATGGAGTTGAACAAATATTAGTACAAACATAAAATTGTGAGCTGTAACTGCCATTTTAAGAACGGCTGATAAATGAGAAATCTCTCGTGTAAGGGGAAAACGTAATTAATTTCTTATGAGCCGCAGAAGTTTATTCATATCGTTTAGTTTCCAACTTCCAAAGGAGTGTGACAGAATATATATATATTATAATTTATAAATCATAATGATAGTTAAAATAAAAATTGGAAGTAGTTCAAGCATTTGCAAAGTCTATCTTCGAAAAGCGCAGGCAGAAATTTGTTACACTTTGGCGCCAGTATATATAACTTATGAAACTTGCAGGCGACCTGGCTCGATCGATTGCGACCTCTTTAGAGACCAATGCACCAAGTTACTGCCCGGGCAAACCGTAGCGTGTGCTTTGTTGCAACAAGAAATAAGTGAAATAGCTTTATATCGTGCCTGTACAAAACTGTGCTATTTAAAAAAGATAAAGGAAATACAACATAGTCTAGACTAATTGCATATCTTCTATTTAAGTAGGAAAGATTCGCTTTTGATAATGTTTCTTTATACTTGTCTGATAATGTAATTGGTTTAATTAGATTTGAATAGAAAGAAAGAGGTATATACCTACCTATATGACATTCGGATATAAAAAGCGACTTTTAAGGCGATCCTATTATTTTATTTTAAATTAATTCTATATTTACGGTCGATTACATTTGACAACCAACCAGAAATGTGGTTTACTTTCAAATATGGTAGAAATAATGCGATATACAACAATAAACCTATATACATTTTAAACAAATAAAATAATGCCTTACGTTCGAGTACAACTGAATAGAGAAAAGAGCGTAAGTCATACGTATAACGCGCTTCCTTTATTCATTCTTGAATTACAACCAAGTTGGTAGTTACATAAAAGGATCGATTTAAAACGGTCTCTGAAACGTGAAACGACCGCTTTGTCTACGCAAATAAATACGAATTTTCCTTACTTGTATAAAATAAAAAGGATATAATAAGATATTCCTGAACCATACTTTTACTGTCGTAGTTTATTTTTATTACAAAAGCCAGGAGACTAATGGAGAGATATAATATGCAACGACTTTGTGTTGAAGAGTATATATTACGTTTGAGGTAGACATATGTGCTAAAGAATGTATTTAATTAGGTGTAGCACCTATCTTATTGTGAACAGAAGTCTGTTCGCATTTTTAAGATAAAAACTAAGGAAGAGGCGCAGTTAAAATTAAAAAAAATGTGTAAATAAAATCCGTGAAAAAGGCTACATAAATGAAAACGTCTAGTATATACATACATATGTTGTCCTGTCATGGTACGAAAAGTTGATCAATGACAGTTCAAGTTATAATGGTCAATGATATATATAAAAAGTCAAAATGGTCAGTAAGTTACGATCAAAAATTGACCACTAGCAATATCTACTTGATAAATCAATTCATTGATACACACAGTCGAGGGTGAATTCCCAGAGGCGTATTTAATGCTCCCATTTTGCGAAACATACTTTAGCCCCCCTTACGTAGTAGGGGAAACGCCTTTTGTCGTCAACCGGGCACTGCATAAATTATAATTAAAGTATAAATTCATATTTTTTTAACTTGGTTAATCATTTTTTACATTAGTATGTTTAAAAATATCAGTATAAATACGCCGGCACAATATACTTGCTGTGCATAACATTTGGGAACCTGTCATGATATCTAAATCATAAGAAGTCCCTGGAAGATAAAATCAACTCTCAATTACGTACAAACTTTAATATTTAATTTAATTGGGACATTCGTTTAAAATATTCACAAGGTCAAAAACCCCCGTGAACTAAATGAGCCCTCACTGACAAACACAAATTTAAAAAAGTAGACAAATATTTTCAATTCTTTTATCATAAAAATACAAACGATATGAGTATCTTCTTCTTTTTTTGAAGTGAGTTAAAAAGTTTTTATTTAGCGCTTTTTAGTATGTAGACATATTTTTTTGTAATTCCTAAACATCATTGGAAAGTTAGAGGAAAGCAAAATACCTAATTTCGTTTACTTGGACGACATATTTATTACAGCTATTTTGATTAAAAAACCAATCCACTAAAACAAATTATAAAAAAATACATACGATCAATCGGAAAGTATCCTTTCACATAAAAAAACAATTTTCACAAATCGATTCATAAATAACGAAGTTATGAGGTAAAAACCATAAAAAAAGAGGACATAGCCGAATTGTAAGTCGATTTTTTTTAAACTCGGTTTAAAACTTATACGAACAAGCTCGATAAGTGACAAAAGATAACTTGTGAAAACTCTACTAATATGATAACTCAAGATATATTAGGCCACAAATCTTCCGTAAAGATGCCGTTGGTTAGTAAGTAAAGACGGTAACTTCCGTAGCGATATCTCTACTTTAAAAAAGGTAGGCGCTGATCATTTGGCTGACAAAAATGCTTGGCAACTTGCTGGTCCTGCTCCATAGACACTGTAAATGACTATGTATTACTTCTTAAATATTTTTCTACATTTTTTGTCATTTACTTTTCATTGAAGTTTTAAATTATTATAATAACTGCTGACATTGATTCCTTTTATCCAAAATTGACATACTTTTATAAAGATAAAAAATGGTTTTAGATTGTATTTGGTATTTTATGATTGTATGTTTAATGTAGAAATTTTGTGACTTTGTACATGTGAGAACTGTGTAACTGGGTAAAACTTGTTTAGATCTATTTTCTATGTTGCCTGGCAGTTCTGAGTATGTCATGCTCGCCTAGAAGTCCTGCTAAAGGTGGGACTATGTGTCGGGACGTTCGGCTCCCTTCAATATGGTTGAGGTGGACTTTTAGCTGGCGCTGCTTCATGCCCGTGAACGAGTGCCGTTGATCGAGGTCATCTCCGAACTGCTACTACTTAAAATATACCTGGTAGTAATTATTAGAATTTATATTTCAGAATGATGCATTGATATATTTTATTACACACTTTCAAACTGTAACAAGAAAATTGTATAAAATATTAGAAAAAGAGTGTCCTTGGAGTTTCTTTCCTGTTCTTCTCCATAGGATACGTATTTAACAGGCAAATAGCTGCACGACTGACTTAGTCTGACCGACTTCTTCTCTTGACAGTTCAAAAATACCTATAATTAGTTTAATTAAAATAAATAGTTTTAATTTTGAGCTACTTTAGGCTACTAGAGCTCATAAAATTTCTTTAAGGTTAAAGACGTGTACGGAAAACTGATAACATCAGCTCCGTACATAAAAGCCATCTATACTCGTATAATGTAATATTCAATAGTGTACGAGTATGAAACATTACTGAAAGCCAGAATCAATAATTTAAAGAAAATATAATTCTGGAGTACTAGAAACCACGTGTGCCTACGACGTCGACTTTAGAATATTTTTCGCAAATAGTATTTTATAACAAAGATTTTTTGACAGGAGTTTTGCAAAGGCTATGTGAAATCAGTTATAATATGAAGGACGAAAACCAGGCCTATTTAATGTTTCAGAACCTAACCTAACCAAAGTTGAAAACTAAATTAAGTGAGATTACGTGCTCATAAAGTTCACAAGTTCATTATACATGTTATTAACCTTTAAACAGAGTTGTAGCGAGCCTCACTACTAGTTATGAATTTCTAATAACTGCCCATCACGAACACTTCTGAAATAGTCATAAAAGTCTTTTAACGAACTACAGTCCTTGGAGATATCGAAAGAACCAATAAATGTTGCTCACCGTTAATGTAACACAGTAGAAAATAATAAAACATTAGGAGATACGAGTAATAGTAATAAAAGATACTTTCATGACGAAAGTTCGGGCGTATTTTTCCATTTGGCAAGCTATAAATGTATACTCTTATCAGCTAAGGGGCAAGGTACTGATATACCTACTGTTCTTATAGCCCATGCTCTTTTTCTTGGTAACAGATTCTAGAATGTCTATATTTTCTATACTTTTTTATAGAAAAGTTCTATAATGAACACGGTCACTAAGTAGTTTTAATGGAAAGGACTAAATAACCAAATGTTCGAAGTTCTCTAGTTTTACTACAATATTACGGTTTAAGCTTGAAGACTAATTAGCTTAAAATAAAAGAAATGTTTAATTAAAAGCACCTAAAATATGCAGGATTTTTCAATTACGTAATCCCAGTAAGTACATTGTTGAGAGGCGAACGATTAGAACGATGTAGATGGCTATCTATCAAAATAAGCGTAGCTGTTACCTACCTGTTTTGGCCTCATTTGTAACCTATCATCAAAATATTTAAGTTCGTCAGGGATAAAGCTTGACAAGGCTATCGAAACTATTTTGTAAAATTTTCGATTTTAGATATTCTAATATCAGCTCAAGTAACTTAACAGCAGCAAGAAGACCCTTACCCAGTACTCATCAAGATATTCTCCAAAATATTGGTATTAACTTCAAATGAAGAACAACAGTAATGAAATATTTAACAGCTTTAGGCGGGTGACCTTGAGTATAAAAAGTTCTTCAGTCGTGGAAAATTCTCGACCCAAGGCATTTCGACGTAAAGTACCGGTCATTATGTTTCCAGTAACAATGTTCAACGGTTCTGGAGCCAAGATAAATATTCACGCCTATATAGCGATTTTTCGGAGACGAGCTCATTCTTACAGCCATGTGTATAAGTAATAAATAATAAGCATTTAAGTAAATAACTTGTTTAGGAAAGCGAATAAACTTTAATAAAACCAACAAGAGAGAAACTGTACAGATGGTAATTTTACATAAAATAAGGACATCATTTCCTACTTGACATCACGTACCTACCTAGCAACAAACATTTTACTCGTTGGTTAGCGTTTTAACAATGGATGAGTAAACTGAACACCAAGGGTTGATTCAATTTAATTAATAGTACAATTTGTCTGGCGTTTCGACGAGCCCTAACGAGGTGAACGCCTACAAAGATATAATTAAACAGCTTCAAAAGGCGCGCACCGTCTCCGTTAACGTTTAGATGCTCTTGAATAATATCCTCATTATACCGAAGAGTTACACAACGTCTGCGACGATCGCCACCCACGACAGAACAAGAGTTATGAGGACACGCTCTCATTCCCGACATCCTGCGGGAAGTGTGGCTACTTGCGTCAGCGCTAGTCAGGACCTTAGCCTCGCTGCTGTAGTTACCCTATTGTAGACGATCCTTCAGACGATATCAAGTAGGATATATTACTATACCTTGAAGGTAAATACGTGTACACTAACTGATTCACCATCAAACCCTGAATGCAACGACTCACCCCGTTTTCTGTACTAATGCGCGAAATATTCATAAAGGACATGCAATTCGTATTGACGTAAAACAGTTTTGCATCTATGAATTTACCCTAAAAGCTTTGTAAATTGAATCGAGTTATCTCTAAAAGGGTTTCCGTTTGACGTGCCCTATATTCGCAAGGCTGTTTTTTAATTTCACAGCCGACTGCCTATTACGGGCGCTAAAAGATATGAGTTCTGTTTGATATGTGGGGCAAGAAAAGTTTCCCAAATTAGGAGAAACTTATTCGCGAACATGAACTGAGTACAATAGATCCCAGAAACGAAGTTATTAGATGTAGAGGAATATAGTTACGTGTACTAAAAAAATAGAATTATTACCTTTCAGTGAATAAAGTGTGGCAAAATCTATTCAATAGCGAAGTACGTCCTTTAATGACGTTGAAAAATGAGACGCATGGACAATTCAGGCACGCTCATTGAAGTAATAATGCGAATGGTACAATGTTGGGATGGGCGAGGAAGGTCAACTATTCACATATTGCCAATTGCTTGTGCTTGGTATGTACCAGCTCATTCACATGAGGAAGAGGTAGCCGTCACCAATTTCGTGAATGCCATGACAAAGTACATTTTAATAAATAAGTCTGTTGATGAATTAATCACTCGCTTTAAGTTGCTGTACATCCGCATTACTTAGGTAAAAGATCAATGAGAGTAATGAATACGGGACCACTCCCCTATTAGCAAAGTTTCTAATTAATGAGAGCTACTTTTAGTAATAGGGATCAACATACAGAATATTAAACGTAGTTCGAATCACTTATAGAAACCTTCAGTGGTCATGAGAATGGCTAATTAAAGTTAGTCTAATAATTAGAAATATGTTACTATGTCTGTTTCTTTCATATCAATCGTGAAATTGATGAATGAAAATATACGTATGTGCTCGATAGACGAAATTTGCAAAATTAGCTAAAGTACGTGGGCATCCAGGAGCGTATTTGCCTACGGATGTGTTGGTAACCTTGGACTAAGATGATTTCGTCTTGGAGCGCGTGCTGTGTCCTTTGACGCAAATGCGGATGCGCTCAATTGGCGTTGACCGTTATCGAACCGCGCTAAACACCACGCAAGGCTGTACTCGCGCACCGTTGCAGTGTTTCACTAAGATAATGAAGGGTGGGTGAAATCTTCTTAGCTTAAACCCTTTACGTTACGACAATGAATACAAAAACGTCTTATATTGGCAGAGATTTGGCTATATATCCCAATATCGTCCTGCTTATCAACATAATTGAATTTTCTGAATAGACAAATAGATCCCTCAGGATAAGAGGAGTGCATGGAGAAATGGCTCGCTTGATGCGTTCAGACGTAGTTGATACTAAAGTATAACGCTGGACTAAGTATTGTTTGAAAAAAAAAACCGGTTAGAATATGACCATAAGGTCAACCTATACCCTAAGCAACGACTGGTTCAGTAACATCAGTATGATTTTATACAAGCAAATCCAGCTCTACTATGTTTCAAAGATGTAACCCCTAATATTACACTACAAAATTAACAAGATAGAAAGTAGGTTAGTAGCCAGTAGCAAAAAATTTCAATACATACTGAACTTTCAGGAAGTATTCAGATGATTTTAGGCTAAAGTTAAAATTACATGTATGTTGTGACCAATCATAGCATTTATCCCGAAAGTTTGACCATATCATATAATAGTTTTTATGTTAAGCTGTTCATGTGAGAAACACTGATTATTCAATGCTTAGGCCAGACTATATCATAATGTGAAAAACCACTTAATGAAATATGACTGACCACCTCATAAAATATGACCACTTTATGAAATGGTTGGCCACATAAGTAGTCATTTAATAGAAGTGAAATATAAAATTTATGTTATGTATTTCATTATTGTCAAGTATTAATACAATTGTATCTAATTTTTTATTGGTTTGCATGAACTTTGGTATAGCTGCCGATGTATGTTAGAAATTTAGTATTTATTAGACAGAGACAGTATGTATGTAGATACCTATCTTACAGACTTCCATACTATTTTCCTATACAATTTGACAGATATAACAGTTAAAAAGGTGATTTATAATTTTTATTACTAGTTTTAAATTGGACATTAAACAAATAAGTAAAACTGCTAATTATGTTTCATTTTAACCATATATTATAAATTTCATAAAACCTCAATTAACATAATAAACACACACCATTTGCACTTGCCGATACACCACCCACATAGTGTTTGTGGTAAAGTACATATTGTATAACATTATGTACATCAAATATTAAGTGCAATGAGTACATGTGAAAACTGATTTTCTAGTACATAGAAATACTGGTTCCAATATATTTCTACTTAAACAATTACTCAAATTACTCCAAAATGCCGACTAAACTTGACCTGAATCAATCGTAATTAAGTTGAATGGCTGATTACATAATGCTAATTTGATCTTTTATCTTCCATTTTTTAATAATACAAAACAAAAGAAAACGATTTGCTGGCAGTTCGAAGGAGATAATAAAACTGACAGTTGCAATACAAATCTAACTGGAATTTATCAATATCCTTTTACAAAAATAAGAAAAATACAAAAACATATAATAATACTTTAAAGGTATTTAAGATTTAGAATTCAAAGTATACTTAAAATACCGGCTTTCTTAATGCCTTGTTATGACCAGGATGTTTTAAATGCATTCCGTCAATTAAAAGTAGAAAATTATTGCAATTTACAGAACATAGCAAGTCAATGATAGCCTGTTGTTACATACTTAATTAAAAGCGCAGGCTTTAATTCAAAACGACATTAAATATGATAAAATTTCAATTAAAACAAATCTGAACGGTAGGGGCGTGGTCTTCTTACGTTATTTGCACGAAAAATGTCACACTCATCATGCGACCTTTACAAAGATAACATTCTATGGCATATAAACTGTACGAAGAATAACATAATAATTCAGAAACAACGTTAAGTAGGTAGAAAATAATTAATACTTACGTCCAGAGACTCCTTAGACGCCATTTTTCACACACAAACAAATTAGTTTGACGTTTCTCTAAAAATCGATAACAGCTTTCGAGGTTTTCGATCGGATACACCTTCCAACATAAAAGTCACTTAAACCTTTGTTCAGGTGAATAATGTATTTATGATAATTCTTATTTGATGAGAGTCATTATTGAGCATTTTAATATTTTCAAAAAAAAAAAAAAAAATTTTTATCGATTTAAGTATCGATTGCAATGTAACAATCAATCTACTGATGTCCACTGCTGCATGATATAGGCTTCTCCAAATGTGCGCACTACCTCCCGGTCTTCCAGTACCAGTAAATTGCTATGTGCAATGTATCTAAAAAGGGAATACGTTTTCATCCGTTCACTACGCTAAAATATATAATAATATAACCTAGTACTAGAAAAATGATGTCAGTGTTAAATGTATGATTACTTTTTGATAAAATATCGTGTACGGCTTATGGAAACTCGAGGGTAGCAGGTAGTTTCTTTATTATTATAGGTATCTAAATTAGAATAGTTTGGAAACCATTAATAATAAAACCATAGAAAAAAATATAGTACCTACTTAATCTGATAAAATAATTTGACAAAGATATAGGTAGAGTGGCACTGGCCACTGCTGTTGTAGGTATCTTGTATCACAGTGACACAGTCGTGTTACAAAGCTGCGTCAAGTTGATTGTCAAATGAATTTTCCTATTTCATCACAATGCCGTACTGCTCTGTTTTACTATGTAATAATGATAGCAGAAGGAACAATCTTAGTTAGTACTAGCTGTTACCTGCGACTTCGTCCGCGTGGTATTTAACAAAAAAGTTATTGTTCAGATCACAGTTTTCAATTTGGTTTTAATTTTTTTTTGTGAGGTCTTATTTTTTTTCAAAAATAAAAGTAGCCTCAGTTACTTCTTGTTACATCAGCTATCTGCCAGTGAAAGTCCCGTCAAAATCGGTCCAGCCATTTCAGAGATTAACCAACAAACAGACAGACAGACAGACATACAAAAATAAAAAAAAAAAATCCTTTTGGTATATGTACCGTGTATACGTCCCATATGGACGTATACACGGTACATATACACTTAGTAAAAAGCGGTTATTTTAATATTACAAACAGATACTCCAATTTTATTTATTTGTAGTATAGATTGGCGGCGTTTCACTTTCTTACCATTCGTACAACGTTTCATAATCTTGAAACTAATAATATAATATATATATATATATTTTTTTTTTATACTATAGGGGGACAGACGAACAGACGGGTCACCTGATGGAAAATGACACCGCCGTCCATGGACACTTGCAACTCAAGAGTCGAAAGTGCGCTGCCCGCCTTTGAGGGTGATGAGGGATGGGGGATGCAGGGAGCGGAAAGAAGAGAGGAGGGATGAGAAGATGGAAAAAAGGAGAAAGGAGATGAGGGAGAGAAAAGGGGGGAGGGGGAATTGGGCCTCCGGACACCTCACTCAATTCGGGGAAATGCAACGCAAGCGTTACTTCACAACCGGTTTTCTGTGAGGCCGTGGTGAGCACCGGTCGAGCCGTCCCATTCGTGCCTAAGCATGGCTCTACCACTGAATATATATTTACTTTAGGATTAAAATCGATATTAGTGTTGTAGCACATTTTAAAACATTGTCACTAATACCGATTCCTAACTACGGTTTGACGGAAAATAATAAAAACATGAATTGAAAGATCCAAGGGAGGTAAGGTTAAAAAGGTGAGTAAGGTAAATTGTAGATATTGAAGTACTTGCATAATAATGTTTTTTAATTTTAAGAATAGATCGATAGATAGATAGATAACAACGTTATTTGTACAACATTGCTAGAATTAGAATTATACATAGAACTTTAACACACATATTGTACAAAGGGCGGCCTTATTGCTATATGCAATCTCTTCTAGGCAACCTTGGAACAAAATGATTCGAAGACGAGACGTTGTTAGTTTGAATTCCTTTTCAAAGGAAATGTAGGGTTACCTAATAAGTATAAAAAATATTCAGATATTCTGTACATTCAGTCCTTTAAGAATGTATATTATAATATATTTACTAATTACTATATTAGACACTTAACAAAAGTCAAAACACAGTGTTTACATAATTAATATTTATGTAAAATCTGTAAAAATAGTAACTACATATATTTCATTTTAAATTGATATTCAATAGAATCAAACATAATTGTCAACCTGTTGGTTTAGTGTTAAGTAAGTTATTGGTGAGTCAGGGGTCGTGCGTTCAATTCCCACACAGGTCGAATGATAGTGTTATTAACACTCTCATTTGTCTGGGACTAGACTAGACTGAGTTATATATTTTCAGTGGTTAAAACAAGTGGTCTATTTTTTAAGCCCAAGCGAACAAAAAATAGAGCTTAAAATATAATTGTTAGTATATATATCACGTTTAAAAATATACATCCTTCTGAAGAAAGAGAACATTCAATTGCCGATCGACTCGAAGCAGCGTTGTAACACAACTGTGATACAAGATACCTACAAACTACTTACTTTTTCAGCTAGCTTGATCTCGGCTGAAAAATTGACGAGATCTCGCGAGTTTCAGAGACAGAAAACCATTGAATCCAATAGGACCTTCTCAGCGGGTGGTTAACTGGCCAGCAAAATAAGAAGCCGTTTTTTTTTACATTTTATCTGTGAACTGAACAAGCCTTTCATTTGATTGGTTTATTTTTTAAATTAATCTCTTATTTCTAATAGATCTCTGAGTAGCTATAGTTTTCTTTAATTGATAATAATATATCATTTTAGTAGGCAACTTAACTTAGTTATGAGTTTCATTTTAGTTTTTGACTTCTTGTTATTTTGTTATAAAAGAACAATTTAATTATTTAAAGACTTTTGTTTGATATTAGAAGATAAGGCTTGTTGTTTATTTAATTTCTTATTTGATTAGATACGTAATGTTAAATACATAAAAGTTTATTGAAAAAAATCGTGAAAATAAATGTTTATTTTATAATAATATATTATTATTTTCATTTATTTTTCCTAATTTATTCAAATATTGTGATTATTTGCAAGAAAAAACACACAAAACTGCCAATCCCGCGAGATCTCGAAATTGGCAAGTTCTCGCGGTATTATCGCATTCGTAAACTTGCGAGATCTCGCCTGAGCCCTAATTGCAACGCGTCGAAGGGGCAAGCCCACCAGCCATTACTACCCATATCTTCGTTTGTGAAAATAACTTTTAACTTTACTCGTTAAGTTATATTATGAAATGTGTGACTAGTGTATTTTAGGCTAGTTTCGAGGCAAATAAAAACAATAAATCAAAACAATTCGTTATAAATAGTCACAGTAATATATACTCCGTTTATTTGTGTGAGAACACACATAACCATTCTACCTATATTTCTTTGCGCACCAAGTTTTTTGAAAGCGCTTAGGAAGTTAGGATGTGCGTTTTTGATGAGCGTATAAGCGGATTTTACACGTTTGTATGGATAGAGATGCAAATGTGATATATGGACCCTATATTTACGCTTGATTTTATACTGTTTTTTTTTTCTTGGTCATCGTTGTAAAAACAGCACGAAGTCTAGCACTAGCAGTTGTTTCGAACGACGCCATCGTAGTAACAGTGGCCATAACGCCTAAATGGCGGCAGCTTTAGCGTGTTTATAGCGATACAAACTCAAAGATCGTGTGCAAAAGTTATAACATGCCGGTGATCTTCTGTTTGCTGATCGTCCTAAACGCATCCAACGCCCATCGTCACAGTGTTCAAAAAACTTGGTGAATAAAGGCTCCAAACTATGACGGGAAAGAAAACGGATGCTCTTATATAATCTATATTATACTACTGTATGGATGCTCCGATCTGATCTATTTGGAGATCGTTTACGTTCAATTCTAGCCATCAGCACTACGCTCGAGCCGTCTTCTCGCTGCGCCACAAGTACGAACGTGTGCAGCACAATATGCGCCTACTAGTCAGGCAATTACACTGGCGCTTACTAATCAGGCAATTACACTGCTCCTTGATTGCTTTCTATCCAGAAGTGAAGAATTAATTACAAAGACAAGTTTTCTGGCTATTAAGGGAAAGAAGTATTAGAATACTAATTTCCAGAAAACATTGAGTTCGTACAGTGTATCCCACAGGAACATGGGCCGAACTCACTAAGGCCAGACGCCCACTACGAGTTTTTCGCACAAACATTATATAGCACAACAGCATTATAACATAGAGGTTCACACTTGGCACCGAAATATTGCAACGTGAAAAAGTTTATAATTAGCTCAATTTTTGGGTCAGCGTATTTTGGGGCGAAAAGCATAAAGTGCCTGCCTGACCTAATGCCGCCACATCAGAACCATCCACACACACCACCAACCACCACCAACACACCACATCAATTTTCTCACAACCCAAATTCGTGTCAGCTTGGTCAATATAATCTTAATTTGTTCACTGTACTATATTACGCTACATATCTGTTATAATTCAATGTCGACTGCCACATAACACTTCGAACCACATCGAAGATTTCGTCCCGTACATCGTAAAACGATGCAAATGGGTTTCGCCCATTGTGGTGATAAAGTTATTAGTTTCTCACGATCCGAACTCTTATGACACGAAAAAAATTATCGTTCTGATGTGTGGGTTGCCTTAGTCTATGTATGTACCGGCGCAGGTATTACTATATCCATCTTATTTATCATGCCCAGTTTATTTATTTCTTAAGACATATTATATGAGTAATTCAATTAGCACTTACGGTACAAATTTCATATTTCAATATTTCCGGTAATTTCTCTATCCGGGAGTCTCCGTTGTATACTCGTACACAGGAGAGATGATGATGATAACGTGAGATCATAATGATGTATGAACTTAGACGATATCAAGTTTACAAATACGAATTGTTAGATAGAGCAAAGTGGAGTAGAAAAACGAAGTAAGCTGACCCCATCACCGTATGGGACGAAAGAAATTAAGTATATGCTCACCCATAATCTGAATGGAAAGAATAATAATTTGGAAGAAAGAAAATCTCAGAGTCTACTTTTGTTCTTCATATTTCTACAAGTCAGAAGAAAAAAATTATTAAACATATGTCATATTTATAGTATAATAAGTAATATTACTGACATATAAATTAAAAAGTTATAAATAAATGAAAATTTCCGATCAAGACTGCCAGTAGACATGGTACGTCTATTCACCTATAATAATATATTAATGGATATAATGTATATATATTTTTTTTTATTTAAAACTCTTCCTGCAAAATACAACGCACGAGGCGGACTTAATGCCACATGGCATTATCTACCAGTCAACCTTTGGGTGGTTCAGTGAGGGACATGGCACGGCAGGTGGCATTAATAGCAATCGATCTTGATTTTGAACTACTTATTAATACTCATACTGTTTCTTAGCGCCACTGTGTACGTTGTGAGCACTAGTGATTTAACAGTGACGCCACCACAGGGGATATCTGAGCCATCATAGAATTGCCCGCTGGGTCAAATACCTGAAGCATGAAATATTGAATATATCAATTGAATTGAATACGTTCATAAAATATTTATTCTTCCGGCGGATAAGAAAGGTTAATAATTATATATTTTTGTATGCTACCCAAACGTAATTCACAAAAAAATGATCGTGTTTTGTTTCGGCATTGTGGTATGTATATATATTTTTATTAATTATTAATGGAATTAGGCTATACGTGACTGAAATCCATGATTAAATAGTAATTCTAACACGGGAGAGCCATGCATGCCGGCTTGACCGGAGTGAGAAAATCGGTAACACAATGCAAGCATGCGTTGCTTGCATTGTGTTACCGGAGGCCCCGGTACCTCGTTTCCCTCTTTCCCTCCTTCCAATCAGTTCATCTCCTTCCTTTCTCTTTGCCTCCTTCCTTTCTCTTTGCCTCCTCCCTTTCCCTTCCCCTTTTCCCTCCTCCCTTACCCCTACCCTAAAAGGCAGACTTAATCTTGCAATAGATGATTTACAATTATCATCTCTATCCATGTACTGTATTATTGTTTTATATTATACATATAATAATTAATGATTCCAAACTTAAAGGAACACCAAGTAACCTATCTTTCATCTTTTATAGATTTTTTCTGTTGATATCAAATTACCATTAAAGTTTTATTTAATTTCTAAAATAAAATTAAATTTCAATTTTCAGTCAAATAAAGTAAGTGCTATACATAAGTATCATAGTACGCATAATCATAGTAAATGTATTTTGGGGTCCTATATTTATATGGACTAATATGAGCAGTATAGAAGATATAGAGGATTTAAATACTTTCATCAAGGCAATATAATCAGGCCGGCTCCACCGGTGCGATATCACGGTCTCACAGAAAACCGATTGTGAAGCAACACTTGCATGGAGGGCCAACTCCCCCTCTCCTTTTTCCTCTGAGAAATATAAAAAAATTATAAAATTAGGTTCATTAAAGTTAGTACTAAACAGCTTTAGAACATTACTATAGTGATGATAATAATGTAACTGTAAGAAATTAATACAATACAAGAAGTGTTAAAAAGAACATGTTAGTTAAACCGAAACGAGAACGAACGTCCAACGAATGAACAAACGACAAACGAACGTTCTTAGTACATAAAATATTCAATGAAATAAGCTTATTTAGACAAAACTAATAAAAAATATTAACTATAAAAAAATCAAGATGTGCTAAAATAAAATTGAGGGATTTACTTCTCGATGACAACGGAACCATCGATCCAACTGTCGGCGAGAGACAGGTCCACAATAATGTTATAGATATATAATAATTTTATAATATCTAAATCTTTTATAATTTTAGAAGTGAGTAAGTAGTAGGTATGTTAGGTAATGGTAAGTTATTTAAAAAAGGCGCATTTCGCCATCAGACGTCAAAGTTTGATCGTCAAATAAATATTCAAAAAATCTTTGTCTATCTCCCGATATTATAAAAATATATGAAAAATTATCGCATCGCGAGACTGGAAGCATCAGTCGTCAATTTGCTTCTTTGGACTCTATTCCACAAGTTACACGTCATTTAAAAAGATCATACAATATATGTGAATATTATATACATATATTCTTTTAGGTCCATTTTTACATATTAATAAAAGGACATAAAACACCGTATAGAACTGCTGTTGTACTACCTCAGATACTCTACTAATCGACGGAACTGAGAATGTGACTTAACATATGTATGTATGTCACGGCTTGAACAAAACATTTATTTAAAAAAAATAGATTAACTACCACTACGTAAATAAAATTCACACAACACCTCGGTATTTAAATTTTCATTTTTATTTATATAATCAATCAGAATGTTCTGGAACTGGTTGTCCCACTCGCTCGGGCGGTGATATGAAAAATCGTCCCTAATGGCATTAGAATGACGTTGCTTTGATATAGCTGGAGTTTCTTCCGCCATTGATCTAGTATCAGAACCACTCTGAAATTGTTTATCATAAGATATTCTTCAATATATTTAAAGTTTACTTTGAAAGGCTTGTGTAGACGTGTTATGGTTAGGAGTAAGAACGGATTGACTCATTTCTTTGAATTGAATTTAAGTGCGGAAAATTAGTTAGCAATAGGGTAGGCTGGTCTATTAGTTTAAAATTTAAGATTTATTTTTTTCTAAAATAAAAATGTTTTCGTGAGTTACATTCATATTTATTTAAATAAACGGTTTTACTCACGTGTGTAGTCGACGAGTAAGTCGACTAGCCGTGACGCTACCGGATGTCACACGGTGGTGGGAGTAAAATCGTTTATTTAAATAAATAGAAAATAAAAATGTGCAATTTTAGATAGCCAGCTTAAACTATATTTTGTACTTATAATCTCAGTTTTCATAAAGTAACATAAGTTGTAAAGAAAATATGCACATCTTTGCAAAAACAAAAAGTAACAAAAGTGAGAAATGCGCACTCTTAACTATATGCTGTTGGATAAGCGTACGCAAGTCAGTCTGTAAGACGCAGGACAAAATATCTCCAAATTTGTCTTTACATTACTTGCAATGGTCATAAAAGAATATGTTGTTACCCTCACTGCTAGCACAGGTTTTGTGCCACAACACATTCTGTCTTCAGGTCCTGTTTTTAGACAAAGCGAGAGGAGTCGAGATATGTAATATGCAACCATTAGAATTTCGTTATTTTCAGATTGCACGTTACAACACTCGTATCCGTACATCCGAGCTCTGTTCCGCTTTCGTAGAAATAATCTGCCCGCTATGCCGCTCGTCCCTGCACATCTCGTTCCGTCTCCGGTTTGGTTTAAAATAGGCCTCATCCATTTAATGACTGTAAATTTAATGGCCCTTCGACTATTTTATTCTTAGTGCTCTGGTATATACAGCAGCGATCGGTTAAGCAGGCCTCTCAGAAGCAAGAATCTACCGTTCAATTAAGAACGCGCACATCACCTGTATCTAGAGTACTCGAGTACTGGGTTTCCAAAGGCGACCATTCCATATCAAGGCACCAGTGAAAGGAAAGAGTGTGAGATTTGAATTTTTTGAAAATACAAGACCAAGCTTCATGGGGAAGCCGAGCGATGGGTACAACATTTAACTATTAGCGCTGACAATTATAACACGTGTTCGGATATACTAAATAAATTTAATGACAACCGCCGCCTGCAGTTCAATACGTTCGTGAATACCATGCTGAATCTGCGCGTAATTCAGCAATTTGACTAATTTAATTTAAAAAGGATTCATTATACTACAAAGGAGTGTTTGAATAGAGTTGCCGATATCGACATCCATACACTAATATGTGATCCAATCAACGTTTAATAATGTCACAGAAACTTGACTCTAGTGCCTTTTAGAGAATTTCAAGACTACAGGTTAAAGCTTACTAAACTTTGTAAAAAAAATCATTTATATTTTAAACTCTGTTTTGTGGCAATTTGTTGTAACCAAACACGTCATATTTTGACGACTTGGTCAATTTACCTTTACAAATAGATTTTAGTTACTTTTTTTACAAATAGTACAGCTTTATAGTTATATAGTCACGAAAGTGTCAGCAATTTTAGAGACCGAAAACTTGGTTGACAATTATATACATATATACAATAAAATTGATAAGCAAAACCCCGATGAAAACCTCTAATTTGAAAATGACAATTTTGTACATATTATATGTGCGATATATAATGTGCGCATTATTCATAAATGGCCTAGTAGCCATTCATGATAAATGCTCACATTGCAATGGAAGTCATATGAAAATGGACACTATGTAACAGTACGCTACAGTTACGAAATTACAACACTGCAATTACTGCCTCTACAATCATGGCATCGACGGATGTACATATATCAATTTAAACATGCCGTGAATGGCAGCCACGCCTGTGTCCTCGAAGGGGTAGGTAGAGGTGTAATTAACGCCCACATTTTGCTGATAACAATTTAGTCCCATTTACGAAATAGGTAACAAGCCTATTACAGTCATCCGGGCACTTTTGGGAATAAGATGGAAAAAATTGAGGAATACAGGAAAGGGAGGATAGAAACAGAAAATGGGGGAATTGCTTATACAGATTGGTTGGGGAGTAAAACTTAAGTAAGTCTTGGTCGCATTCCTATAACTCGAACTGGCCGGTGCCTCGAAGTCCGAGTCCACTTACTATTGATAGACTTCTATATTGACATAATTATATTCGGAAATTATTCTGAAACTTATATAAAATGTACTGAAAATAATATGCAAAGTCCCGTTGCATAGCAAAAGAATATCGGTCTGATTTTATGTGGCTAAATGAAAACAGTTTCTTGCATTTTTGCCGTAGTTGACCTTGAGGAGTGTGGGGAAACCGAGGAAATTCAATCAACTGAGAATATTTTTGGCAATGACTATTGCGGAAAATACTACAAGGACAGTGTACAGCGATCAAAGTGAAAATGCGAAAATGCAAAAGTGTGCGAATCATAAAAATAAGGAAATTCTAAATTCGTTGCTATTTTGCAGTATTTACAATCAAAAACACGACTAATTAAAACACAAAAACTTTTGGCAATATAAAAGGAATTTATTAACGAATACGCTGCAATTGGTCTCAGAGCAGACAATTACCTACTTCAATAAACAACTCGTGTTACGGTAAGTAACACGAGCGTTAAGGCGTTTTCCGAGAAAATGCTGGAACTACAAACTAAGAGTAGTTTTTAAAGCTTCAATTTGAACAGTTAATTAAGAGGGGTCCTAATCTAGAAAAGTAGTATCAACACTTTATATTTTTTTTTTATCGATTAAACCATAACATATAGATACATGATACATGACGGATTCGCTAGAAAGAGGGTATTGTTTTTCAAGTGCATAATACGTTTGTATGTATGATATTTCTTTGTCAAACCCTAGAGCATAGACGACTAGATGAATCATCTTCATCGACATCTGAGGTTTATGAATGTTCTTAGTAGAGAAAGTGACATATTTTAAAATAATATCAGGAAAAACAAAGGGGGAAGTTAGAAATGCAGTTGGATTATCCATTTTTTTAATTTTACGTATTAAATATCTCATTTCATTAGGTTACCTACGTATTAGATTAATTATTTAAAAGTACATATTAGACTGGTTGTTTAATAGGGGAGCTGTAGAGAAATTATTAAGGTTAAGTTTATTAAACATTAACTACCTATACAAAATAGTTATATTAAAAAAAAAACGGTATCAACTTCCGTTGCCGTATGTTTAAAGGGAAGCTTAACACAACAACGCAACACACAATATTGCTAATCCTCTCCGAATCTTTATAATTAGTAGCCCTAATATATACGAATAACAAATTGAGTATTGTTAACAGTATGCTAATAATGGTTGTACAAAATTTTATAAAAAAAAAAAACAATATAAGTTCATAGAATTTACGCACAACCAATGTTGATGAAATTATCTTGCAAAATAAATTTGCCAGAAACGATCAACAAATAGTAGAATTACACTCATTGTTTCGAGCCAACAAAGAAAATTCTATTTAGTCCATAGTTCTTCAACGTAAAACCCCTAATTGTGTATCCACAGGCACAGTCAGCGTGAAAAATATGTATCTATATGTGAACAAACTTCAATTACAATGTTTACACAATGGTGTGCGAAAATTGTGACGTACATACGCTCACGCCCGTGTCCCCGAAGCGGTAGACACAGGTGCATAAAACATCAAAGTTTGGCAATAAGAATTAGGTCCTCCTAACGTAAAAGGGACAAGCCTATTGACTTCAACCGGGCACTTCAGGAATTAAATATGAGAGAAGGAAGTCACAAGAAGAAAAGGGATGTTGCTCATACGGATAGATTGGTAAGTGTAAGCAATAGCTCGAGGACGTCGGAGTCGCATACCTGTAACTCAGTGTAGGTCCGAGCCCTCCAGGGTGGGCCGGCCCACCCTAGAAAAATACCCTTCCTCATACATAAAATAACTTCATCCGTAATTATCGAAACCGAAAAGCTAAAATAATTACTTACGTCGCCGGCGCCGAGGCGTCACTTGAGTCTAGCTCGCTCGTCAACTTGCAATCCACACACACAAACGAACGATCTGCATATAATTGTTACAATACACGCATGATCTATCGTCCCGCTTTCATCGTCGTCTTCTTTACTTAGGAAAGTGGTTAAAATGCAATGGCACGGGTGGGCCCTGGTCCCGATGGGGTCCCGACACCGTACCGAGGTGAATCACAGAATCAGGTGACTGATTCTGTGACGGGCAAGGGTTGGGGCGAGTAATCAGAAAACAATAGGTATTTAAAAAACAAACACTTGAAGGGAAAATAAGTGAAACTTCTTCTTCTTCTAGTGCAGTCAATTTATATTATTAGTGTATGTTCAGTGTTCTGTACATTTTCATACATATTTTCGTCCTCCCGTATTCTGTGTACATTTTCTATTAATAAAGACCATCACTACCGAACATTTGGAGTTGTCCACACCTTCCGAATCCTCAACAGTGAGTCAGTTATGTTTTTTTATTATTAAAAGCAAAATTTACAAAGCAAAATTTACAGTGTAGCCACAAATAAAATAAATGAGTTTCTAAATCGTAGGGAAGAAAATTGGTAAGATTGCACAATTAATAAAAATAATGGAATAAGAAAATACAAAGCTACTTAGGAAGTGAGAATTTTCATTTGAAACACATTAATAAGTCTATTTTGCTTCGGAATGCGGAAGAAAGTCCGTTCATGTGCGTGTTTTTGCGGATTGATTTAGTTTAATTAGCTACTTATCTAATTAGTTTCCAAAACCTGTACATTAGGGTGTTTCAAAAAAAATGAAAAATTTTTATTTTTTTTTCCAAACAGGCTTAAAAGTTTCCTTTTGATGTCACGAACCGCCAGTGAAAACCGGAGCTCTTAATATTAATATTAAGTGTGTCCTCATCGCACTTTTTTAATTCCCATAAGAATAACACGGGAAAAATTATTTTTGTCTCTTCTAATTTTTGTACTGTTCAAACGACTAATCAACTAATGAATCGCTGCTATAGTTATTGTAGGGAATTGAACGCTCTACAAAATGGGACTGATAAGATTTTCGATTAGTCCACGTGTTTAAGAGTTTTTTACGATCAAAATTCATTTTTTTTTTTAATTTGATCGAAAACTCTAAATTTCACTAAAATTGTTAGCTTTATGGGAAAAATAGGGATCAAATTTTTTGTTAAAGATGAATTTACCTTGTAATAAACGTTTACCAATCATTTTTTTCCACAAATTGGAAAAACATGATGCTTAAAAATATTTTTTTTAGAATTCGTTTCAAATAATTTGAATCGTGGCCTGATAATGAAAGCTACAAAGTTTGTTTGGAATTTTTTAAAACCTTAAAAGTGACCAACGACGCATAATTCGTGACTAACATGGCAAAATTGTAAAAACTAAGTACCATAATTCATAAAAAACTAGGAGAATTAAATTACATTAAATTAAAATAAATATTTATTGATTATAAATTATCGCTTCCTCCTAGAAATTAAGCTAGCCAAACAATTCAAATTAACTTTTTTTCGGCAAATTTATTTATTAAATCATCTATAGCTGAAGACGATTTCAGTTTTTCTAACATTTCTGCCTCTATAGACAATAGTGACCAGTCTGATAGCTGTTCCTGCCCCCATCGAAGTCCTTAGGTAATTTTTTATCAGTTTTAATTTTGAAAAACTTCTTTCAGCTGTTGTGGTCGTAACTGGAAGGGTCAAGAATAGAAAGCATGCTGTTATTACCTCCGGAAAACTTGATGCAAGGCTATTGAATTTTATCAGCAATAATTCCATGAGATCCTTAATGGAATTAATTTCAGATTTTAAGCATGTTTTCAGAGCAATTAATTATTCATAAAGATTAACTGAGATGTCTTTACTGTATTTAGCTGACAGTTTTCAGGAAGCATGTTTTATCACTTCGTTTGAAGAAGATAGGAGTTTCTCCGGTTGTAACACTTCGAACATATTACTCAGGTCACAAAGGCTCTCAAATCTTTGTTTAGTTTGAGAAATTAATATATCTAAACAGCAGTAGTATACATTGACTTTGAAATGTGATTCCGGGTCTGAAATTCTCTCATCTTGTGATAACTCATCAAAAAAACGCTTCGTTATCTTTCGTCTTTTATTTTTAAAAACAGTTGTTACCCCCCACTCTTTTGCTAAATCTCTGGACTCATTTAGCAAACCATTGAATGAATTTTGATTTCTTATTTCGCTCAGTCTATTCAAAAGATTACTTAATAAAATACTAGCTTTCTGTAAGTCATTATTTTCATGCTGTAGAGCTTTAGAAACAGGATTAATGATTTCAAATAGTAAAGAAAAAAATGTGACAAGCACTAGGAAATCATAACTCTCTAAAATGTTAATTATATTTTTACATTCTTCGCGTTCATCTTTTTTAGTAGAAATTAAATTTAGTTGGTACAAAGTATATAAAGTAAATAATTATTTTTTATCTTTAATAAAGCGTCGTTCTTTGAAGACCATCTAGTAGGGCATACCTTTTTAAGGGTAATTTTATATTTTTCAGATGAATCGGTACTCAGCATTGCCCAGCGTTTTATACTATTGCTAAAAAAAAGTATATATTTTTCTAAATTATCGAAAAAGTCCACACTTCAATAACATGTTTCTCAGAATCGTTTAAAAAGTAAATTTAATGCGTTTTCAGCACAATGAACATAATTGTAACATAATCATAGTGGTAGAGCCATGCTTCGGCACGAGTGGGCCGGCTCGACCGGTGCGATACCACGGCCTCACAGAAAACCGGTTGTGAAGTAACGCTTGCGTTGCATTTCCCCGAATTGAGTGAGGTTTCCGGAGGCCCAATTCCCCCTCCCCCCTTTTCTCTCCTCTCATCTCCTTTCTCCTCTTTCCCATCTCCTCATCCCTCCTCTCTTCTTTCCGCTCGTTGCATCCCCCGTCCCTCATCACCCTCAAAGGCGGGCAGCGCACTTGCGACGGCGGTGTCACTTACCATCAGGTGACCCGTCTGTTCGTCTGTCCCCCTATAGTATAAAAAAAATAAAAAAATCATCGGCATTCGGAGCATGCTCTTTAATAAGGGCTTGTAATCCTCCATAAACACCTGACATAACATTTGCTCCATCATAACCCTGTCCTCTACATTTAGACAAATCAATTCCATATTCTTTAATCGCATTTAAAATTTCAGTTTTAAGTCCTTCTGCACTGGAATCGGATACTGCTATGAACCCCAAAAAGGACTCACAGATTTTTAATTCTTTAGGTACATTATCATCATTTTCTGTTATCGAGATGTATCGAAAAACTACAGAAAGTTGGTCAATTTTCGACAAGTCTTGTGTTGTATCCAAAATAATTGCCAGAAATGGAGCTTTTTTAATTGCTAAAATGATATTATTCTTAACTGCGGTACCAAGCAAATGAATAATTTCATTTTGAATCATAGGGCTTAAATAATTTATTTCGCCTTTCGGTTTTAAAAGAAGTTCTTTTAAAATAGGATCATAATTAGACAGTAAACGTAAAATTGACATGAAATTTCCAGAATCAGAATCATAGCCTCTTAAAGGTAGATTACGTGATGCTAAAGTAATTATAACATTAATTATACGATGCAATACATCTCTCCAGAATGTAATTTTACTATTGATTTCACTTTGCATTGAAGTATCGATGGTATTTCCTTGTAACCAATTATTATAAGATAGGGATGCATTAATATGCTGCTGTGAGTTTTCATGGTCAAATATACATTGCGTAAAATTGCTTCTAACGGAAACACCGTTAACCACACATTTAATGGAGAATGTGCTTTAGAAGAATCTAAAAATATAATTAAATAAAATTAATACAGTGAAGTTTTTTTTTTATTATTCGAAACTAGAGGACTGAATTGTGTTTAGATAAAATAAAAAAATATATGTTAAATAACGTACGATACGTAAGGTTATTAGTATTTGGTCAAAAATTCGGAATTTATATTTTTTTTGTGGGCGACAGAACCTAAAAATCTTTAAGTCTAAATTATCTATTCTCCCAGCATTATAAAAAAAGTGGCTTTGAAAGTAATAATCAACTACTAATGAAGAAAATCAAAGCAAAATACTTATTATTGCTCGTTACAATACGTGATCAGGTATTTTCATATATTGAAGGTTGCAATTGTTCTTTCGAAAAACAAAATTCACCCTTCGCTACTGGTAGATAAATAGGTAGTACTTACCATTGCAATTTACATCACTTACAGAAGCTGATTGCTGAAAAAATGAAGAAATTTTGGGCATTTTTTTATAACCTCCTCCCTTTTCTGTTTACTCTTTCTTTTCATAGCTCCACTGGGATATTCTCTTTTCCTTTCACTCATTTTTTTTACAAATCAAAATTAATTATTATTAATTAATTAATTAACCAGTAAATAATCTGAAGAACAAGATTGTATTGTATTACAATGTAATAACAGTTGAACCGGAATGAAATAAAACGCGTAAATATTCCTCCTCGTGGTTTGACTCAAACGGGGAAATCCCGCAATAACCGATGTAGGATGTTGCTAACTTTTGGGCGCACGCTCACTGCAAATCCCAAGATTTCACAAACGTATAAAAATAACACGCATAAAATGCGTTTAATGTAAAATGCCCATAAACAAACTATACATGATTTGTAGACACTTTGTATACGTTTCATAGTGTGTGAAAAATCTATAGTTTGTGTACGGCAATTTAGTATGTTAAACTTGGATTCGCAGGGCTTAACCCGGGAAAAGAAGAGATTGCTTTTTTGACTTTTGTAATTTCTGAATTAAAAACTCTATAGGCACGTATGACAGTTTTTTTATATGTTTTTTTCTCGGGAAACACGAGATTAAGTGACATTGGGGATAACATTTCACTAATTTTTGTTTACACACGTTAGGGGCCTCTGTAGCCCGGGGGCCCCGTATCATTGCTGATACGGCGGTAGCTACGCCCCTGCTTGACACCTACATAGTTGCGCATGCGCATATAGTCAGTGACCACCTTGCCGTGGTCGGCCGATTCATGGCTGGAGCCATGGCCCCCCCTAATCTCTAGCTACACCAAATGAGCCCTCTCCCCAAAATAAAACTGTGGTAATTTACTATAGTGACTAAACAAAGTATTCATCAGATCTTCCTGAGATCAGACATACATATTATTCAGTATAATTTAAAATTAATTTTACCGTGGGAGAACCATGTTTCGGCATGAATGAGCCGGCTTGACCGGAGTATTAACTCGAACTCACCGAAACCCAGTAGACGAACAATTCTTGCATTGTATTGCGTAGGGAGTGAGGATACCGGAAGCCCAACTCGCCTCATCCCCTCTCTCTCCTCTTTCTACTAGCCCATCATGCTCAAGGGCGGGCAGCGCACTTACGACTTGAGTATTAGGTGTCCATGGGTGGTGGTTGTCACTTACCATTAGGTTAGTCTGTCCCGTTTTATAATAATAAAATGAAATTCAACACATACAAATAAGAATTCAAAACAGCTACACAATAACAACAATAGCGCACTCAAGACACTGCATTGGTGTGACACTGTATGCGTTAACAACATCATCATCATCCCTCTTTTTGTTAATTAAGTAGTCATTTTAAGACGAGAAAGAACGAAAAAGAAGAAAGGAGAAGAAGGAAAAACTAATGTCCCGTACGCTCTGACTGGGTAGGACACTAGAAAAGGAAATGCTGCTGGCTGGACACATTCGTGACAACAATACTCACTTTTTAATCAATTAATAAATGTTTGATGTAAGTATTTATCACCCGACAAAAACACATATCGAAATTTAAAATAGTGTCTCGATTAGATTTGATGTATGTACATGATAGTTTTTTTATTTTGCCAACACTGGTTGAATTATTCTGGCTGGCAACTCTCAATAAAAATCTGACAGAGACAGACAAGTGACAACATAACAAATAGGGAGTAATTTTGAGAATATGTATTTGTTTAAAATAGTGGAGATATAAACTGTTAAACACAGTAATTAGAATTTATTACAAGAAGTGATAGCTAGCTATTGTGAGTTCATTATTTAGTGACCCATAATCAAAGTTATTTTTGAAGTATACGACGAAAGTGCAAGGTATTCGGCGAATTTATTTGATCATAATTTTGCCGATATCGTTTGTGGCCAATAATTGTTTATAGAAGTGTGGAAATTCATTTGAACACTTTGAGAACTGATGTGAACGTTGTGTTGTTGTGTTTTAGTATCAGAAATAAGTATGAGGATCCGGAGATTATCAGCAGTGTTTTGGGCTACTTGCCTTGTAGCATTTATTTTAATACTTTACGTGGTAACTGACTTAAGTTTTAAACTGCCTAGCATTAAACCAGCATTAGAGGATATAGATAACGTAAGTAAAAACGATTTCTCTAAGCCATGAGATTTGTAATTTGTTTTTTTTTTAATGCATAAATATTTTTATTATGAGTTTTTATTTCTAGGAGCGCGAATATCATCCTGTAAGTTCACGTTCATCCACTTATTATTTATAGTGTGATATCTAGTCCACTTATTAAAAATGATTATTTTCTGACTTATTATGTTGATTTCTAAGCAATGAAAGATTGGTTCTTAACTTTCTCATCATATTTACTGTAATAATGATAGAACTATATGTGTGATATTTACTGAAATGTATTTAGTTGAAGCAGACCCTTTAATAAAACATCTATCATATCAATTTCAAGTATATATCTGTAAATATGGATTGAATGGATTTTATATTATTTAACTGGTTTGATATTTGTTTACTTTGGAAATACAAATTGTTTTATAATAATTTTACACATTTTACACCTAGTAGGGGACTGCATAGACCATATGATGATGATGATGATTCTACTTAATATTAAATATATGTAAAAACCACAGCATCAGCCACAAATACAACTATAAAATAAATAAACCATATTGTAATTCACCTTGTATATATCATATGTAAGATAAAAAACAAAAATTTACTATACAATTAAACAACATATTTCTCTAAACTCCTTTTATTTTCTCTTTTGCACTTGCAGTGTTCATAAGGCAATACAGCCTATTTTATTTTTGTGATCTAGGAATTGGTTTTTCGCCTTATTTGTTGGTGTTTTAGCTTACATTTTTTTCAGCTCTAAATATATATTATCAGCTACATTCATGAGATAATTATTAATGTGTGCATACTTCTTTTTTGGGCCTAATCTATTTTTTAGCAACATTTTTATTATTACTATTGTGATTCATAAATTCTAAAGCATAAATAATGAGAAAACTTCATTCTGTTAAACATATTCTTAACAAATACTAATGGAGTATGCATTAGGAATGGATTTATACATATTTAAAAAAGAAAAAAATATATACTTAAAGAATATGCTTTTGAATGAATATATTGAAAACTTATTAAAATATTAATTAAAGTTGTGTGTAATCATTGGGTCAAACTAATAATATAATTTACACTTGATAATAACAGGTTCCCTAAAAGACAATATTATTTATCAAAACAATATTTCAGGCTAAATGGTCAGCATTTGAGACAAAGCTACGTCATATAGAGAGTGAACTGAACAGACATCATGATATGGTAGGCGAAATCAGATCAGCTGTGGATCAGATAGCAGAAAAGTCACAAGAATACTATCCCCCTCAGAAGAGACCTAAAGAAGTGTACAATGAAATACTCAAACCTCGTGAATTTAAGCCAGTGGCAGATGAACCACCAAAGATGCGCATTCAATTTAATGAATCATCTTGCCCTATACAAAAGCAAACTGTTCCAAAGACAGATATACAGGTAATTAAATCTTTATGATATTATAATCACACCCTTAAGACTACATCTACTTTTAAGTGTTAGTGTGTAACTTCCTAAAAAAAATGCAATGTTCTTCAATTTATTCTAATAAAGAGTTTTAATACAGTTTCTAGTAGATTTAAAATTATAGTTACTCTTTTCTTATTTTGCTCTTTATTTAAGTAGTCATGTTTTTTTAATCAGTAAGAGTACTAAGGAGCACTAATAGTTTATAGTATACATATTACAAGTAAATCAAAATCTAGAATATATGATTTCAAAGCATTGCACATATAGTGCAAAACTGACTGGGAAACAGTTTACTTCTGTTCTGCTTCTGGATTTTCGCCACTTGCCACTGTAGGCAAATAAACTTATTTATTATTATTGGAAGGGAAATTAAATTTAACAGTTCTTGAAATTGGTATCATTCATGATACCTATTTTAATTACGATTTCATATAATTGGTTATTATAGCTATTAATAATAATTTACACTACCAATACAATACTCACAATAGAGCTGTTTATGTTGATTCCATTCTGTAAATTTTTATATTTTATATATGTATATTTCTGTAATTCTATACAGTATGGAAGTACTGTGGATAACCATTTCTGTTAATTAGTTGTTATGTAAAACTATGTTTAAAAGTAAGAAAGTGATTTTGAAGAAATTAGTACAGAAATGGACATAGTAAAATCCTAAATAACGGTGATTAGTTATTGAACGTGACTTGGGTTTAAGTATTCACGGGGTCAGCTATACGACTCTAAAATATGACCTCACCTTTCTGAACAAACCCCATATAATGTTCGAATGAGATACAGAAATGACAAAGCCTCTTTGCATTATGGGAGACATGCTCCTCCACGATAGACCGCTCTGTTGCTCCCCTCTTCACATTATACATACATATTTATTTATATACATTGTTCAAGTGAGTGAGAGTTATTACAGGGGACATGCCTTCAACGTTCTAATGTTTGCCGAGATGGGAGGTAAGCCGTAGGCTCCACCATTCGCCGCTGTTTCTTCTCATACAGCAGAAAATCCGTTAACGAAATACCTGTGTATAGTCTACCAAAAGTATTATCAAGTGTAATATATTAATCGTTAAATCCCCCGGAACGAATTAGACGATAAAATTAGTCTTGTCGGTGACGTTTATCTTATTAATGATAAATAATATTGTAAACTATTATTCCGTGTAAACACAAAGAAAGATTAATGTGTGCATGAGAAATAACCTATGATTAATTAACCAGTCAGTCTAGATACATAGATTTTAATAGTTTCTCATAGAGTTCCATCTCATCATCTTCCTGCACAGTTTCCAATTTTATTTGGGGGGTCGGAGTACTGTGTAAACCTGCAAAGGCTTTTGGCTGGTTTGTTTTATGGCTGGCTGCTTGCCTGATGCCAACTCTTTTTGTGAACGTAAGCGTCTCTAGACGGGACAAAAAAAGAACTTCAACGAGGTTAAGGAAAACATTATGGGGGCGAGGGTAGAATGGAAGCGGGACTGAGACTGCAGTAGATCGAAGAAACCGGGACCGCGTACTGTAATGTCCGTATTTGTGATTGGAAAGATTCACTAGGTCAGATATCAAATAGTAGTTTTATGTGTTTTACACACATGTAGCCACTGTACCTACTCAGTAACGGTAATCTTATCGGCTAGTTATACAATGTGATTATCTCACAATTGGTTGAAGTTTCAGTTTAATAAAATCTTGTAAAAATGAATGGAATGGAATAGCATTTTGTTGGTCCGAAAAAACATTTATTGTTGATTGTTACTATAAGACGCTCCCGAGTCTTCTTCTACCTAGCCTTATTATCCCCTTGTCTATTGGGGTTGGCATCTAGTCAAACCAGTTATTGCCTGAATATCAGTTTCTCCACGGAGCGACTGGCATCTGACCTCCACAACCCTGAGGGCTAACTGATTTCGATAGTTGGACTAATGGTCAGGATATTTGAGGGCACTGACTTCCCATTATCGACTGTCATAGGTGTTCATGACAACGGGACCGACGGCTTAGTGTGTCCACCGAGACACGGGAGTACAACACTCGAAACATTCAAACTCCGTGCTGTTACTTAGAATTTCCTAATAGAAAAACCAAATAGCGCTTTTTTGGCCCCGGGAATCGCAACGAACCCTCTTGATCGGCAGTCGCATGCGCTAACAGCTAGACCAATTACTCTCCCGTGTATTTATTACTTAAAATATGTATCTGAGATTTCTGCACTTACTACCGATCGATTTTAATACTCGGGCATAGCATGCTTTTTTTCTAATCTGTATATATATATATATCTATATAAGAGATTTCCACCGATATATTGACTCATCACGATATCTCTGGAACCATAAGGCGTAGAGACTTGAAAATTTGGTGGGAATATTCCTTTTGCCTAGTAGAGGTCAGCTAAGAATGGATTTTACGAAATTCTTTTAAACGAACTTTTTTCATAAAATTGATGATTATCAATGATAATCATAAATGTTCAACAATTTTATTTTAATTATTTATCATCCTAGTAAGCCTGGGCGCGTCTCGATAACACACTAGCTTAGATAATTACTTAGTTTTACTTTAAATGAAAAAAAAAAACTTTAATTTTAATTAATTTTATTACAATTATTTATAAAAAAAGTCATTATCAATGCGGGCAGTAAGGTACACATCAGTAACTCCGTCATGTTTTATCCATGATAATGATCAACTTCATAAAAAGTACAAATTAAATTTTCTTCAGTTGATTGGAAAATACGGGCCCAAAACCTAACCTAAAGTGATAAGATATATTCACATTACAATCGCGTTCCCATCCAAATGTAGTTGAAATTTTATAACAATTGTATATGTAAAAGAAGTAACTATCCAATCAATCCATCAATTAGCCTACTGCAATCCATTGGTGGGCATAGGACTCTAAAATGTGCTCGATCCTAGCCAGATAAGTATTGCTTCAATAAAATCAATGTCAAAATGGCAAAGTGGAGTCATTATGGTAGGTATGGTACATAAAATACAATATCTGTCGATTGGGTGACATATATGTATTTCAGTAAAAAGTTAAATTTTGATTACTCAAACGGCGCTTATCAAAGTCGTGACTGTAATAAATCTTACATAATGTGGGAAATTATTGTTTACCAACGTATTTCTAGTAGTTGGCATTGTATACTTGGAATAAATTGCTCCCACTAGAATATTCCCAACATATGTATTTGTTGTTAGGAATACATTCACAGATAAAGTTAAGGTCATTACAGATAATATAATCTTTGATACATCTTTGATTTAGCATTTGATACAAAAAAACGCCTTTTATTATGCCCTACATCTACACCCGACCTTGACTGAGGTTGCCAAACCTGAATAGTGCAAGAGGGTCAAATCTCAGTGCTAGTCTCTTCTATGGTTTGAATAACTGATTACAAGCCCCTGCCCATAAATTGAGTTTTTTTTGCAGATGTTATCAATGTATGACAGGATCATGTTTGAAGATATTGACGGTGGAGTCTGGAAGCAAGGCTGGAATATCGAATACAAAGAGGACCAATGGAACCAGAAAAGCAAACTTAAAGTATTTATAGTACCACATTCCCATAACGATCCAGGTAGTGTGCTCACAATTGTCACTTTGTTTATAAATCTTTCTGTGAGAATTTTAGAACACTTTAAACTATACACATATTAGGATTAGATAAACAAATGTAAAGGATTTTGTAGCTTAATATGTGTCGACGGAAGCTGCAATTTTTTTTTTTTTTTTTTTTTTATGCGATAGGGGGCAAACGAGCAGACGGGTCACCTGATGGTAAGTGACTACCGCCGCCCATGGACACCCGTAACTCAAGAGTCACAAGTGCGTTGCCGGCCTTTTAGGTAGAGGTACGCTCTCTTCTTGAAGGTTTGAAGGTCGTATCGGTTCGGAAATACGGCAGGCGACAATTTGTTCCATAAGCTGGTTGTGCGAGGCAAAAAGCTTCTGGAGAAGCGCACAGTGGTGGAGTGCCAATCGTCCAGGTGATGGGGATGGATATTTTGTCGCGTAGGACGATGGCGGAAACCAGCAGCCGGTATAAGTCCGAACAATTCCTCTGAACACTCCCCATGATACAAGCGATAGAGGATGCAGAATGAAGCTACATCTCTACGCAACGCTAAGGTGTCAAGTCGATCAGAAATATCTTGGCAGTCGATGATGCGAGTCGCTCTCCGTTGAATGCGGTCAAGAGGGAGAAGTTGGTACTGGGGTGCACCTGCATAGAGATGAGAACAGTATTCCATGTGCGGCCGAACCTGCGCCTTATAAAGTTGCAGGCGGTGGGCCGGAGTAAAATACTGTCTCGATCTGTTTAGCACACCAAGCTTCTTCGAGGCTAATATGGCCTTACTCTCTAAGTGACCGCGAAACTGGACTTCGCTTGATATATCGACGCCAAGGATTCCGATACTGGCTGATGCAGTTAGGGAAGTGCTCTCAAATTGAGGTGATACGACCAATGGCAACTTTTTAGCGGTGAACTTGCAAACCTGTGTCTTCTTGGGGTTAAACTGGACTAGGTTAAGTCGACCCCAATCTGAAACTTTTGATAAAGAAGTTTCGATTTCAGACACTAGTTTGGATCGGCTTACGATGACGTTTACCCGAGAAATGTTAGCGCGGCCGGTGTAAAGGGCATCACTCGTGCTATCGTCCGCATAGCAATGGATGCTGCTAATCTGCAGCATGTCGTTGATATGCAGAAGAAACAGCGTGGGTCAATCACCCACGCTGTTTCTTCACCAGTAAACTGGTGAGCCAATTGCACAGTTTCTCCGGAAGCCCATAGGAAGGAAGCTTCGCAAGGAGCGCTTTGTGCCAGACCCGATCGAAGGCCTTCGCCACGTCCAAACTAACGGCCAACGCTTCCCCCTTGGTCTCGATCGCCTGTGCCCACCGGTGAGTCAAGTATATGAGAAGATCACCAGCTGAACGACCCTGACGGAAGCCGTATTGTCGATCATTGAGGAGCTGGTGGTCTTCTAAGTACCGGAGGAGCTGGCAGTTAACAATGGATTCCATTATCTTGGAGAAAAAGGAGGTGATGGCTATGGGTCTGTAGTTGGACGGATCCGAGCGATCTCCTTTTTTAGGGATTGGGTGCACTAGAGCTGTCTTCCATGAGTTCGGGACTACGCCAAGAGAGTAGGAAAGCCGATAAAGGCGCGTTAAAATCGGTGCTAACTCTGGAGCACACGTCTTCAGCTCGATAGGAGAGATTCTATCGGGCCCACTCGACTTATGAACGTCGAGGGAAAGAAGCGCTTTACGCACTGCCCTTTGTGTAAACCGGACTTCCGGCATGCGGGTCTCGCACTGCGGTATGGTCGGCGGTGCGTTTCCCCCGTCGTCCAGGGTCGAGTTGGACGCAAAGTTTGCCCAGAAGATCGGCTTTTTCTTTAGCGTCGTGGGCCAACGAATTATCTCCTATGCGCAGAGGTGGAAGGGATGGCTTACAAAAGTTCCCCTGGACAGCTTTGGCAAGAGTCCAGAATGCACGAGTTCCGGAGGGACCTGGAGGCAAAGTTAAATTGCTTCTTTAATGTGCTGGTCTTTACATCCCGTGCTGTCGCTGCATTAGCCTATGCTTGGTAACATTCCTGCTTTCGGCGGGACGCCGCTTTGCAGGTTCGACCAAACCAAGGCTGGGACTTGCCACCTGTGGGAATCAGGGAGAATGGAATGAAAAGTTCCATATCCTGAAGCACAACATCCGCGACAGAGTCAGCAACGACATTGGGATCATCCGGCGAGAAGCAAACCTGCCTCCATGGGTAGGATGCAAAGAATGTTCTCATTCTGACCTATAGTGCCATACGCGGCGACTGCCTGTAACTCGCGGCCGCAGCGAGTGAACGAGTGGCACCATACTCCTAATCAGGCAATGGTCCGAAGAGCCAAGAGGGGCCTCAACGGATACTTTGTAGCCGTCAGGATGTGAGGTCAGCAGAAGATCCAACAGTGAAGGCACGTGGCTTTCTGCATCTGGGATTCGCGTAGGCGTTGCTACCAGCTGCGTCAAGCCATATGCCAAGGCGAAATCGTGAACAGATCTTCCCCCATGATCGGTTTTGCGCGAACCAAGCCATTCGGCGTGATGGGCGTTAAAGTCGCCAAGAATCACGATCTCTGCGGATGGGACCTGCTGGAGCACTGAGTCTGTAGCCATTTGAACGTGGTCGATGAGTCGGTCCGTTTCGGCATCACCGCTATGGGACCTGTAGAGGCATAGGTAGATGCGGGGATGGTCGTCGCAGTCTACACGTAGCCATAAGATGGAGAGGTCCCGACCTTCAAGATTGCCGAGGCGGCGAGAAGTGATATCATCTCTAACGTACACGCATACACCAGCCTTAGGAACAAAGGAGTGTTCCAGTCCGTACCCAGGGTAGCAGAGGTAGGATGTGTCCGCTGGAGATGATATCTGCGTCTCGGTTAAAAAGAGCAAGGCCGGCTTTGCTGTCTCAAGGTGGTGGTGGACAGTGTCGAGGTTCGAATGTAAGCCCCTGATGTTACAAAAATCCACGGTAAACGTGACAGGGGGTGCCATGGTATGCCTTCTCTTGCCCCGAGCAGATTTTGAGAGCGCAGTTGAGCCCCCCCCAGAGTACGAGGGGCAGCCTGGGCGTCCACGCTCAGGCATAATCCGTACTGAGGGTGGACGTCCAGGGGGGGATTCTCCAACGCTAGCGCTGGTACCCCCCTGGGGTATCCTTTTTGTTAACAGCGCTATCATTAGGGGGGGGTGGGGGATTTTGGGCCTCCGGAGACCTCACTCATTTCGAGGAAATGCAACGCAAGCGTTACTTCACAACCGGTTTTCTGTGAAGCCGTGGTATCGCACCGGTCGAGCCGGCCCATTCGTGCTTAAGCATGGCTCTACCACTGTTAAATTCTTTGGTAATGTGTTGTTAAATTCTTTCTCTTTCATGTTCGTGGGAATGTTGGTCAGACATCAGGAAATTTCAAAATAAAATCAAGGCACAGTTCAAGTCTCCAGTTTTAATTATCGTTAAATCTGGCAGTATTCTTAGATTACAATTTGCTAAAATCAACACGGAATGAGTTGTGCTGCGACCGCATGACACGTCCGCTCGTGCGCTCCCCCGCCTAAGGAATAAATCGTTAGAACGTTCATATCTTTTAAATGGACTAACTGTCATGTGTCGAACGTCAGTTGTCACCCGAGTTTAGTTTGCGATCGCGCACAATTAAACGCACTCAAGCAATAATTTGTTTTAATTTTCTAGGTTTTTATGATTTAAAAAATAACAATAGCTTCTACACTGCTTGACATTCCACTATGTCAGCAGATACTGCATCTGCGACATATAGGTATATTTTAACAAATATTTCCACAAGTGCTTATACATATTATATATAAATTTAAAAAAAATTGCTAAAGATCTTAAATTGACATCAAGTTTGGGTTCAAATCCAAATCACGTTAATACGCTTCTAACTATTCAGCAAAGGGTGAATAGGAATATTAAACCACTTAATTCCTTTAAGTCTTCAAGAACAACTATAAAATGAGAATGTTGGGATAACGCTTAGTTACGTAATAGCGCGACCAGTTTGCGAACCATTAGCATATTGAACAAGAATAAAATTACAACTTTTAATCGATACACAATATATAAATGTGTTGTTACACTATAAAATAAGAATTTATAACTTAGTGAAAAATAAAACTTTCACACAAAATTATTTGCACAGAATCTTTGACAAACTGATATAGAAAATATATGAATGAAAATATTAGTCGTGGTGGTACGGATAGAAGCGTCATTACGAAAGTCATAAGTTATTGTGGGATAAATATAATTCACTTTTAAAAAAAAGTAGACCATCGTCTTCAACGTCTATCATAAAATGTAAGACTTATATGGTTTTCTCACATTGGCATCATTATCAGAAATGGATCAAATTGAAAAGGGATCACACGGGAAGTACCAGCTTTCAAATAAAAAAAAACACCAAATTCGATTCACCCGGTAAAAAGTTCTGAGGTAACAAACATAAAAAAAATGCAGTCGAATAGAGAACCTCCTCCTTTTTTGAAATCGGTTGAAAATAAAGTGCCTATTGTGAACAAGAGACACCCAGTATCGAACTACTAAAAAGGCTTCTTTTTCTTCCACCCAGCATTTTACACTCTTTAATAATTCATACTCATAAATATTTATTGAATGTGTGTAAGCTGAGTTTATTTAAGTGTGACATACTTAGCGTCTTTGGTTAATACTTAGCTATTTAAATACATTGAAAAGCATTTTATATTATACTGTTATACCTCTCTTTGTTTAATGTTTAAAATTTATATTTTCTGTGTATTTTTTTATTATCATTATGTTATGCGAAAAATAGATATCTGATAAGAAAAATTGGAGAAGTAGTAATAAAACTGCTTGCGTACTAAAGAATGAAGGACATTTGTAATACTCGATTTCTAAGTTTTTTATATATAAAAATCTCGTGTCACAGTATTGGTATTGGTATGGGACTCTGTATCCGCATTTAGACTTCATAGTGGTAGAGCCATGCACGAATGGGCCGGCTCGACCGGTGCGATACCACGGCTTCACAAAAAACCGGTTGTGAAGTAACGCTTGCGTTGCATTTCCCCGAAATGAGTGAGGTCTCCGGAGGCCCAAAATCCCCCACCCCCCCCTAATGATAGCGCTGTTAACAAAAAGGATACCCCAGGGGGGTACCAGCGCTAGCGTTGGAGAATCCCCCCCTGGACGTCCACCCTCAGTACGGATTATGCCTGAGCGTGGACGCCCAGGCTGCCCCTCGTACTCTGGGGGGGGGCTCAACTGCGCTCTCAAAATCTGCTCGGGGCAAGAGAAGGCATACCATGGCACCCCCTGTCACGTTTACCGTGGATTTTTGTAACATCAGGGGCTTACATTCGAACCTCGACACTGTCCACCACCACCTTGAGACAGCAAAGCCGGCCTTGCTCGGACACATCCTACCTCTGCTACCCTGGGTACGGACTGGAACACTCCTTTGTTCCTAAGGCTGGTGTATGCGTGTACGTTAGAGATGATATCACTTCTCGCCGCCTCGGCAATCTTGAAGGTCGGGACCTCTCCATCTTATGGCTACGTGTAGACTGCGACGACCATCCCCGCATCTACCTATGCCTCTACAGGTCCCATAGCGGTGATGCCGAAACGGACCGACTCATCGACCACGTTCAAATGGCTACAGACTCAGTGCTCCAGCAGGTCCCATCCGCAGAGATCGTGATTCTTGGCGACTTTAACGCCCATCACGCCGAATGGCTTGGTTCGCGCAAAACCGATCATGGGGGAAGATCTGTTCACGTTTTCGCCTTGGCATATGGCTTGACGCAGCTGGTAGCAACGCCTACGCGAATCCCAGATGCAGAAAGCCACGTGCCTTCACTGTTGGATCTTCTGCTGACCTCACATCCTGACGGCTACAAAGTATCCGTTGAGGCCCCTCTTGGCTCTTCGGACCATTGCCTGATTAGGAGTATGGTGCCACTCGTTCACTCGCTGCGGCCGCGAGTTACAGGCAGTCGCCGCGTATGGCACTATAGGTCAGAATGAGAACATTCTTTGCATCCTACCCATGGAGGCAGGTTTGCTTCTCGCCGGATGATCCCAATGTCGTTGCTGACTCTGTCGCGGATGTTGTGCTTCAGGGTATGGAACTTTTCATTCCATTCTCCCTGATTCCCACAGGTGGCAAGTCCCAGCCTTGGTTTGGTCGAACCTGCAAAGCGGCGTCCCGCCGAAAGCAGGAATGTTACCAAGCATAGGCTAATGCAGCGACAGCACGGGATGTAAAGACCAGCACATTAAAGAAGCAATTTAACTTTGCCTCCAGGTCCCTCCGGAACTCGTGCATTCTGGACTCTTGCCAAAGCTGTCCAGGGGAACTTTTGTAAGCCATCCCTTCCACCTCTGCGCATAGGAGATAATTCGTTGGCCCACGACGCTAAAGAAAAAGCCGATCTTCTGGGCAAACTCTTTGCGTCCAACTCGACCTTGGACGACGGGGGAAACGCACCGCCGACCATACCGCAGTGCGAGACCCGTATGCCGGAAGTCCGGTTTACACAAAGGGCAGTGCGTAAAGCGCTTCTTTCCCTCGACGTTCATAAGTCGAGTGGGCCCGATAGAATCTCTCCTATCGTGCTGAAGACGTGTGCTCCAGAGTTAGCACCTTTTTTAACGCGCCTTTATCGACTTTCCTACTCTCTTGGCGTAGTCCCGAACTCATGGAAGACAGCTCTAGTGCACCCAATCCCTAAAAAAGGAGATCGCTCGGATCCGTCCAACTACAGACCCATAGCCTTCACCTCCTTGTTCTCCAAGATAATGGAATCCATTGTTAACTGCCAGCTCCTCCGGTACTTTGAAGACCACCAGCTCCTCAATGATCGACAATACGGCTTCCGTCAGGGTCGTTCAGCTGGTGATCTTCTCATATACTTGACTCACCGGTGGGCACAGGCGATCGAGACCAAGGGGGAAGCGTTGGTCGTTAGTTTGGACGTGGTGAAGGCCTTCGATCGGGTCTGGTACAAAGCGCTCCTTGCGAAGCTTCCTTCCTATGGGCTTCCGGAGAAACTGTGCAATTGGCTCACCAGTTTTCTGGTGAAGAAACAGCGTGGGTGATAGACCCACGCTGATTCTTCTGCATATCAACGACATGCTGCAGATTAGCAGCATCCATTGCTATGCGGACGATAGCACGAGTGATGCCCTTTACACCGGCCGCGCTAACATTTCTCGGGTAAACGTCATCGAAAGCCGATCCAAACTTGTGTCTGAAATCGAAACTTCTTTATCAAAAGTTTCAGATTGGGGTCGACTTAACCTAGTCCAGTTTAACCCCAAGAAGACACAGGTTTGCAAGTTCACCGCTAAAAAGTTGCCATTGGTCGTATTACCTCAATTTGAGAGCACTTCTCTAACTGCATCAGCCAGTATCGGAATCCTTGGCGCCGATATATCAAGCGTAGTCCAGTTTCGCGGTCACTTAGAGAGTAAGGCCATATTAGCCTCGAAGAAGCTTGGTGTGCTAAACAGATCGAGACAGTATTTTACTCCGGCCCACCGCCTGCAACTTTATAAGGCGCAGGTTCGGCCGCACATGGAATACTGTTCTCATCTCTATGCAGGTGCACCCCAGTACCAACTTCTCCCTCTTGACCGCATTCAACGGAGAGCGACTCGCATCATCGACTGCCAAGATATTTCTGATCGACTTGACACCTTGGCGTTGCGTAGAGATGTAGGTTCACTCTGCATCCTCTATCGCTTGTATCATGGGGAGTGTTCAGAGGAATTGTTGGACTTATACCGGCTGCTGGTTTCCGCCATCGTCCTACGCGACAAAATATCCATCCCCATTACCTGGACGATTGGCACTCCACCACTGTGCGCTTCTCCAGAAGCTTTTTGCCTCGCACAACCAGCTTATGGAACAAATTGTCGCCTGCCGTATTTCCGAACCGATACGACCTTCAAACCTTCAAGAAGAGAGCGTACCTCTACCTAAAAGGCCGGCAACGCACTTGTGACTCTTGAGTTGCGGGTGTCCATGGGCGGCGGTAGTCACTTACCATCAGGTGACCCCTCTGCTCGTTTGCCCCCTATCGCATAAAAAAAAAAAAAAGACTCCTAGTTGGTCCATTATGCGTACAGACCGGCTGACTAACTGAGCCAGCCTAGCTCCTTCCAGAAGCTCAGAAGCCTCCTGGGGCATTCGCAGGCTTCTAGGAGCGTCCTCGCACCCGCGAGGATATAAGCCCGTTGTGTAGCCACTCCCTCGCACTCCAGGATTACGTTGGCGGCCGTTTCCTCAGCATTGAGACACCCCCGACATATGGGGCTGTCTGTCACGTTGATGGTGAAAAGGTGTCGATTTAGGGCCATATGTCCAGTAATTGTTTCTATCACTATTCGGATATCTTGTCGGTTAAGGCTGAGCAGTCTACAGGTGAGCCATGGTGAGATACCCGTCATCACCATTTTTGACTGCCTACAGCCCGGAGTATTGGTCCAACGACCATTGTGCTCTAGTCCGTTGTCTAACCCAGTAGCGGAATTGGTTAAAGGGTAACGGTAGCAGTGTAGTTGGACCTGCCACCAGAGATGTGGACCCCTTCCTCGGTAGTTCATCGGCAGCATCGTTTCCGAGTGATTCACTATGCCCTTTGATCCACTGTAGGATAACCCGATTTGCTGAAGCTAAATTTTCCAGCATTTGGTGGCATTCGTATATTAGGCCTGAGTTCTGCCCCGTAAGGCCTTTGGTACGGCCATACTGTCAGACAGTATGCGGATGTTGTAGTCCTCTATACCTCTTGACATTACTGTGGCCGCGGCGTAGGTGATTGCAACACATTCGCACTGGAAAATGTAACTGTGTTGACCGACTGAGTTAACCTAAAGCCAGTGATATTTTGATATTAAGGTCTTGTAAGAAAATTCCGGCTCCTATTCCTGATCCCATCTTGGAACTGTCCGTGTAGATCCGGACTTCATTTATGCTTGATTGATCTCGGTCATTTTCATATAGTTGTACTTTATATCCCCTTTCAAAGATATGTTGTTTTGGGATCCTGTCACCTGGGGCTGCAATTAGTGGCTGGTACTCCACTAATTGCTTCCATAATTTAAAATGGGGACCCTCACGTTTGTTAAATAGTTTTAGATGTTTTAGTCTAATGGCTGCCATGGCTGCTTTCTATACAAGTCTAACGTTTGCTGTATATACAAGTCTAACGCGGCTAGATCAAGCGCCACTTCTAGTGCCGCGGTGGGTGTAGTCCGCATGCATCCTGTGACAGCGGAGCATGCCATTCTTTGGAATTGTTGCAGCTTGTTTTTAACGGTGCTTAGCTCGGTTTTTTGCCACCAGGCAATAGCACCATATGTGATAATTGGTCTTATGACCGTTTTATATAGTTACAAGGTGATTTTTTGCCCCCAGGTTTTGCCTAACAGTCTTTTACATTGGCAATAGGTAATACAGGCTTTGTTTAATTTTGCATGCTTATTCCAAAGAAGTTTGCTATCTAAGATCACTCCTAGATATTTAACCTCCATGGTTAGGTCTAGGGGAGTTCCAAATAGTTTAGGGAACCTAAGATCACCTAAACTACGTTTCCTAGTGAACATAATCAACTCCGTCTTAGACGGGTTCACTGTTAGGTTGTGTTTTACACACCATTATTCGACAACCTTTAATGCTTGTCTCATTTGGTCACAGATCACACTCTCAAAGGGACCACTTTATGAGAATAGCCAGGTCGTCTGCATAGCCTACCGTGAGGAATCTCCGGTCGTTGAGTTGTGTGATTAGCTCATTGACCACAATATTCCACAGAAGGGTTGAGAGGACTCCGCCTTGCGGGCACCCTCTGGCCACAACTCCTCTTGTGGTGTTGTTCACAGTGAATTGTATTGCCATGAATCTAAGCATGTTGTCGATCCACCCGGGGATTGAGGGTTCGACTCCATGTCTTGACAGTGCTTGGCTTATGCTGGTAAAGTTAGTTTTATCAAAGGCACCTTCAATGTCGATGAAGGTTCCTAGGGTTGTCATTTTTTGATTTTGATTGCTTTTAATGTATGACACAACACGATGTAGTGCAGATTCTGTTGATTTGCCCATCGAATAAGCATGTTGATCGGGATTCAGGGGGTGGCTTACGAGTGTAGTGTTCCTGACCCCTTGTCTATAGGTCTCTCTAGCACCTTTAACATGAAAGATGAGAGGCTAATTGGTCTAAATGATTTCGGTTGTGTGTAGTCCCCTTTGCCGGGTTTAGGTAAGAATACAACTTTCACTTCCCTCCATTTCAAAGGAATGTAGCTATACATCAAGCTACTCCTATATATGATCTGGAGGTGATCTATAAGATTCGCTCCACACAACCTTAGCAGACCTGGAAAAATACCATCCAGTCCTGCTGCCTTGTATGAAAGGAAGCTGTTAATGGCCCAACTTAATTTTTCATGGTTTACGATTTTGTGGGCAATGGTCTAGTCCATATTAACTGGTATGTTTATCTCATCTTCCCCCCATGAATATGTCTCGTTTGCAATGCGACATCCGGGAAAATGAGTTGTCATTAACATTTCCGATGTTTCTGAGTCTGTTTTGGTGTATGTCCCATCAGGCTTTTTTAGATTGCCAAGGTTATGACCCCGTTCTACACACAGGATGTTTTTGACTCTATTCGCCTGATTGTTGTTGCAGAAGCTTCTCCAGCACTCACTGCTTCTGATTTTCTTTTTATATAATTGTTGTGAGCATCCCAATGTTGGTCACGGTATTTGTGGTCGCAATGCTACGAAACGGCTGGACGGATTTTTATGATTTTTTTATGTGTATATATATGGTATGAATTAGAATAGGTTGTAAAGTATATCTCATACCGCTAGGTGACTAGGGTATCTCTATCCAGATTTTTTTTTGGCAGAAAACGTTTGCCAGGTCAGCTACTCAAATAAAGATATATTACTAATAATTAATAATGTAATGCAACGTTGACACTTAAAATGGTTAGAACCACACCATTCAGTAGTTTTTGTTATCAGTTATCACAATTGGTTGTTGATACGTTTTAATTTTTTTATTGTAAAATGGTTCGCTTTATGGGTATTGAAATGAATTAATAATTTTCTTATTCCTCTTTGAACCAAGATTTATCCCCCATCAGCTTGTTCTAGTCTCACATGTTTGATGTTGTAGAAATTGTCCGTGTACGTGATGCATATGATTAACGACACGGTTACGGCTATATAACAGTATGGGAATAAGTTCAAGTAAAACAATAAACACGCCTACCAGTATATTATACCTTAACCTACTTTAAAAAGACGGATGTTTTTAATTCGACTTTTTTTGTGTGTAGCTACTTAGTCTGGCTATAAATACTGGTACAATTAAAAAAAAAACAATGTTATATTTGAATTTGGAATATATAATTCTTATATGAACATTCATTGTTTTTCATTTTCGCGCCAATCAGTATTAAATATTTTTTTTTATATTAAAATAGAATGGGGTGATAAAGAGAACCGAAATAGTGTGATAGCATTACACAAAGTAGTTATGGGAGAAAATGCAATTTTTGAAACTCCCCATCCCCTTGGTATTAGTCGAATGTTTGTGTACCGGGCTATTAATAGGTACGAGTAATGTGACCTCTGTTTGTGACAGAAAAAGATTTGGCCGTCCACTTAGTATTCGTACGAAAAAGGCGATCAAAGAAGTGAAGGAAAGAATTTGAAGAAATCCTGCAAAGCAAAAGATTATATCTCGGGAAATGAATAAAGCACTTAAAACCATGTCGCGTATTTTAAAAGACGACTTAGGACTTGCAGCCTTTAAGAGACAGATGCACTTGTCGTTATTTACTTGGTAATTTAAAAATGAATAGGATGGTAAAATCAAAACAACTTAAGCGGTACTTAAAGGGAAGTCATGATTTTTTTTTTGTTGAATATTATTTTAACAAGCAGGATGACCGAGTTTATACTCAAAGCTCTATAGAAGCTTCCCAATTAGCCAATTGAGTCAACTTAGGTATTATGCGACTTCAGTGACGGTTTGGTGGGACATTGGCTATCAAGGAGTAAGCCATATTTTTGTGAAGATGGTGTCAAACTTTCACAAGTGTATCAAGATACGATTCTTGAGAAGGCGGTTAAGCCTTACACACTATGTTCATTAACCAATAATGGTTCTTTCAGTAAGACTCAGCACCTGGTCATATAAAGCTCCCCCCAAGCGTGATTGGAAACGAACGTTTCTCACTTAATCGAAGCTGTAGACTGGCCGTCATCTAGTCCCGATCTTAGACCGATCGATTATGATTTGTGGTCAGTTTGAGGGAGTATGGCATGCTCTAAACGCTATGATAATTTGGAGTTCCTAAAACAGTCCATAAGATTTAGCAGTGAAGAATTTTCCCATGGAGAGAGTGTTTGTTTCTATTGATAACTGGCCTCAACATTTAAAGGACTGTGTTAAAGACTATGGAGATCACTTTTAATGAGCTTAATTAATTTTTAATGCTATTGTATTAATGTACATATAACTAACATATATTGCATATTAGCTAAACTTTTAATTTAAAAAGAAATCGGTTCTCAAGTGTCGAAGATATCACATAATATACCTAGTTTAATATGCGATATATTTGACGTATAAACATGTTATACTCGTGGTTGATTCCATTTTATTCATTGAAAGATGCATCTTTTTACAAATTATCATAATTGAAATCGGTTACATACTTTCTTGAAAAGTTCATGAAAACCCTACCCTGGAAGTTGGTTAGTACGCGACAAAATTGATGAGATACATTGTTATCGCAAGCCACATGTGCTGTTAAATATTATTTTTATTACTATTGATTGCAGCCACTAAAATATTGGAAACTCAAGACCTAAGATTACAAAGGCCTACATATATATAGATGTAAACGTTAAGATATGTGTACACATGTACATAACCTTTTAACTAATGTATAATTCTCATGTATATAAACCTTTCAGAATGATTATTAATTAAATTGAGATTATACCCGGCCTAAGAATAAATAAACTAGTAACATTGCAAAAAGTATATAAACTTCCCCTCTTTTTTGCTGACGTTACCTCGAAATGTTACCTTACCTTTATGTCATTCCCTTTATTATGACAATTTACATAATTATATGTCGAAACATCAAGCCGTCTAGACTCTGGGGGCTGAAAAGACACATCATACACACACACACCTATGTATATATGTAAGTACGAGTGGTGACTAATGAGTTCGCGGCCTAAGGTACTCAATGAAATAAAAGTTTTATATTTTAATATAATCCCCTTTAGGTGAAATACACTTTCAACATCGTGAATATAATGCCTTGTGGTATACACTAAAAAATATTCGTAATATTTCTCTTGAAAATGGTTTTCCACGGCCGCCTTCTTATTATCTCCAAATCGTTCTTTACCAATCTGCAACCTTTCAGCGATTTTCCTTTTTTCACAAGGAATTGAATCACTGCGCGGTGCTAAAAACTGCGAGAATTTTGAGTTTCCGTTGCCATGGCATAGTTGCTTGTTCAAGGGATCATCAATTGTTTATGGACCAAATAAAAAAGGGGTGTTATTTATACTACCAATTAGTCAGGCAACTAGTATGATCAGTAAAAAGATGATGAGTTGTCGCTAAGTACCTTAGACCGTGAACTTATGAGCTGCCCCTCGTATATACACTCAAAACAACATCACAGCCACTTCAGCAGTCGGGTAAAAAAAGTTTAAAGCGGGTAATAAATAAAAGCGTTGCATACAATTGTTCTTCAATGACAAATAAAACTCAGAAATATGTTTGTAATAGAATCGAATTTACAACAAACGATGCAGATGCAGTAAGATGCTACTTACTGCACTATGCGTCTTTTTGTAGTCAAGGGAAAATTTGTATTATTTTCATCATAACTGATAACTGTTATATTTCAGGCTGGCTAAAGACATTCGAGAATTATTACAGTACACAAACACGTGCGATATTCACCAACATGGTGGAGAAGATGAACGAAGGCATTGGTAGAAAGTTTGTGTGGGCTGAGATCAGTTACCTGGCGTTGTGGTGGAATAACGACGCTAGTGATAAGGAGAAATCTATATTTTTAGAGTAAGTGTACAAAAGTACTACATGTTTTTGTGTAGTTATTAAATATGTTTATTAAAATAAATGGTATTAATACTTCATAAATATTCTGTGCCCATCTGAGTATAGAAAGGAGTATTGTTTGTCTTACACCTTACACTTTACATTTTCCTAACATTTCATTTAAGATTATAAACAATTAACCAGAATTTTTTGAAAAAATACTTTCTAAAAAAAATTCATGGCATTTCTTGCCTTTTATTCGCATATATACATAACTAGCTTCATGACTGTTAAAAATACCTGTAATTGGTTAAATTTAATTAAATGATTTTAAATTTGACCTCTATAAACATTTGGAAATGCATAATATAGAATGGAATTGAATATGAACAAAATTATATTTTCAGCTTACTAAAGAATAAGAAAATAGAAATAGTAACGGGTGGTTGGGTCATGAACGATGAAGCCAATTCCCATTGGATTTCAACCATGCACCAACTCACAACAGGTCATCAATGGTGCATAGATAATTTAGGCATTTTACCAAAGAACTCCTGGTCGATTGACCCCTTCGGTTACTCCAGCTCTCAACCCTACCTACTGAAGCTGGCTGGTTTTGATAACTCCGTCATTCAGCGAGTACATTATAGAGTGAAGAAAGAATTAGCATCTAATAGGCAATTGGAGTTTAGGTGGCGGCAACTGTGGGGTAAGTATTATTTGAACTCCTCTCAGCGTCTGTACACAATGCGATGTAATATTCATGCTACCATTATATTTTGTATATTGCAGACGGTCCTGGGAAAACAGACATGTTTACTCACATGTTTCCTTTCTACTCGTATGACGTGCCACATTCTTGCGGACCTGATCCTAAAGTAAGGTTTTATATACATATATGAGAGTGTAATTAATACCGCACTTATATGCAATATAAAAAATGCAACTACCCATAGTTGACATTTGCTTGCTTGACATTTTTTTTTTTCAAACTAATGGGGTTCGCCATTTTATAAAAATATCTATTTTTTGCTTTTCAAAAAAGAACACTCCGTCTAGGAAGTTACAATTACTTGAATAAACAAATATCAAGTGTAAATATACATTTGTGTTCTGTTTTTTTTTAGATATGCTGCCAATTTGATTTCAAAAGACTTCCCGGCAATGGCATGTCCTGCCCTTGGGGTGTTGCACCTCAAAAGATAACTCAAAAGAACGTTCAAGAAAAGTACGTGATATCAAATTTAATAAACTGAATATCAAATTAATTATTCTTTCTGCATCGTATATCGTCTGGCGTATTTATTCTTGGCTAGTGTGTAGATTATTTAAACCCCTCTATGTATAGAAGGAGACAAAACGCGGTTTAATTTCATAGTCATACGTTACTCAAATATAGTAATATATAACAAAAAGGATAATATTAATTTCAGAGCATCCATAATCTTAGACCAATGGCGAAAGAAGGCTCAACTGTACCGAAGCAATGTTGTCTTATTTCCTTTAGGTGACGACTTCAGGTACGATCGCTCCAACGAGTGGGACAACCAGTTCCAGAACTATGATTTGCTTATTGACTATATCAATAACAATGAAGCGTGGAACGCTGAGGTGAGAATGTCTAGAATATTAATATTTGTAATTATTTGAAATTACCTATTGAAAGTAAAATATTTGCAACACCTCAATTTTAAGACAAAATAAATGAGTTTAACATACTAAACTAATTTGTTTTGTCTCAAACATTTGAGAGCTCCAGTTACAAACATTTGTCAATGTCATTTAGAAAGTCTTGTGTTGAAAAGTGGAGCTTGCAAAGTACCCTGTGGTACGACCACCTTGCTATATTATATTCTTCTCCTAGGTTGATAAAGATCTTCTGCTTCATAATATAAAACGAGCCTTACTCTTGTTTGTATGTCTAATACTGTTAGAACCTGTAGATTCCTTGTATCTTGTGTAATAACATAGAGTCCATGAGGTCGAATGCTTTACTATGATCTAAAATTCTAAATTAACAACGGTGTATGCCATTTTCTTTGATGCTTTTCTCACTAGGCTCCGCTCTCGCTGAGAAATAATTGCTGTGGTTATTTAAATAATGTAAATCCTTTGTATAGATCCAATTCGGTACTCTGGAAGATTACTTCAAAGCTGTCCACTCAGAGGTGAAAATGTCAGACTTTCCTGTGCTTTCTGGAGATTTCTTCACATATGCTGATAGGCAACAGCATTATTGGAGCGGGTACTTCACGTCTCGACCCTTTTATAAGAACATGGATAGAGTTCTGTTGGCATACCTGAGGTAAGACTTGATATTTTGCTATACTCTTTTTTTCAAAATGCTTATCATAAGAAATAGTTTTTACCATTAACCTTCAAGTATTTAGATCTCCTACTCAATAAAAGTAAAATACACACTAAGAAACAGATAAACGATGAAATAAACGCTAAAAGATCACAAGAAAAGTAATGCCAAAAAACCTTATAATTACACTCAAATTGTAAATACGAGTAATTTTGTTTGTTTTGTTTTTAAGCTTTAACTACTTTACGTAACAGGAAGAGACAGGATGCATACTTCCTCCTGAAAAAGGACGACTAAAATTTTTTGGCTCTTGACTAGCGATGTGACCTGGTCCGACCAATATTCCGCAATAATTTCTGTTATCGTTACTAAGTTTAGTTTGTTTGTTTTCTATCAGAGCGGCGGAAACAATAAGTTCGCAAGCGCTGTCGTCGCGCTCTGTGTCACACATAATGTCGCTGCAGCTCCGCGACAGAGTCGAACAGGCGCGACGATCGTTATCGTTGTTCCAACATCACGACGGAATTACTGGCACAGCAAGGGATAATGTTGTCGTAGATTATGCAAAAAAGTAAGTAATAGGACATTCTAAAGATTTAATAAATCTGTGACGTATAACGTAACGTAACCGAAACGTAATCTACGTCTTACGGTAGTGTTTGCGATGAGAGGTAGCTTAATCAGTCATCGTTTTGTTCAAAATAATTAATATGCGGGTAGTTTGATGTATCTTGAACTACATATATCTGTAAATTTATTAAGGACTTACTCGCGTGTCTTTCGGGGATGCCTAGATATGTCTGTATACGATATTATTATTAGTAGTTACACCAGAAAACACTTTAAATAATCAGTAACATAACTAGTTGCTATTGTTTTACCCCTTATTAAAAATAAAATGCATATTCATAATTTACTATTGGAACAATTTTTGTCTGGAATATCTTATCGCTAAAAGAGTCAGATGACATTTCTTTTTAATTTTAGCACAATACGAGTACAACTTAATAATTCCACCATACTCGTGGAGTGTTTACAATAACTATTATATAGTACGGAACGGAATAAATGAACGGCTGTAATTGAACCTATCCAAATAACAATATACATATCTCTAGAATTGTAGTATTGAAATCGTTATAGGCGAGAATTTCTTTCTTTACAGAATGCAGACGGCAATAAAGTACTGCCAATCCGCAATACAACAATCGGCTTACCATCTCCTCAAACAGCCGCCAATCATGGACCAGACTGCAGACGACATATATTTCGACGTTGACGACATCTGGCGGCGACACGACGAAATTCCCTCCAGAATCACTATAGCTCTCGATGTGGTTTCACCTTCGAGGAAAATAGTTTTGTATAACGCTTTGCCGTTTACCAGAAATGAAGTGTTGACGGTGTTCGTCTCTTCGCCGCATGTCGAGGTAATTATAAGTTATGTATACATTTTGAGGTCACTATTATATACATTTTTATCTTTGATTTTTATCTATAAGGTGAAAACTTAATGAGAACTTGTTTTATGTCATTCTGTATGTTATATGATATTTTAAAGATTTCTCAAGAGCTAATCCAATTGATGCGTCACTTACAAACAGTTATAGGAAACAATACCTTCGCTAGGAATTTTAGAAAGGCCGCTAGAAGGAAAATTTAAACTTATAACCATAATTCATTTAACCCTTTTTGCGTTAGCGTCCATAATATTATTCAGAACAATCCCTTCTAAGATTTATTTATTACAATTATAACCTATTAATGTTTTATATGGCGTTAATCAGTAATTTGATTATTGATTACTTTTTTATTTATTCCAGAAAGCACATCTGCATGTTATGGTATTTTTTGTTTATTATTACTTTTTCTTTTGTTTCTACAATTACATTATAGATCACGGCTTAATAGCCAACAGTGCAAAAGCGCCTTTATTTTGAACCCTACAAGAACTGCTCTTTCAACCAGTTCAAACAACTACCGCGGCCTTCTGTAGGTTAGCACAGACATCTCCATTGCAGCTGATGTGATCTGTCTCCTAGAAATTAGTTATATAGTAGATTGGCTAACTATCTATAGCTTATTAGTTCAGAACTCTCCGTAGCTTTAGATTTCTTACAGTCATGCTTTAATGTTAAATGGAAGAGCAAGAAAAGCTATAAATACTTTCGAGCCATGCTTCGGCACATATGGGCCTGCTCGACCGAAGTATAACCACGACCTCACAGAAAACCGTCTGTTAAACAATGCTTGCATTGTGTGACCGAGTGTATGAGATTACCAAAGACTATAACCCCTTCCCCCCCCCTTGCTCATCCCTTCTTTCCTCTCCTCCCTCTCCCCTACACGAACTCGTTTGTCCCGCTATACTATAAAAGAAAAATTAAAAACTTTGAAAAATTCATGGAAAATAAATAAAAAAAAGCTATAAAATATTTTATGTTTCAGGTATTTGACCCAGCAGGCAACCCTATGATGGCTCAGATATCCCCGGTGGTGGCGGGTGAGAAGAGGCTCGCGTTCGCTGCCAACAAGTACCAGCTTTCGTTCCCAGTCACTGTTAAATCACTAGCGCTCACAACGTACACAGTGGCGCTAAGAGACAGTATGAGTATTAATAAGTAAGTGTATTAACAACATATACAGTACATGAAACTTAAAACACCTTTCTTTGGAATAAACAAATGTTCGATTCCCGCACTACTATTAATGCCGTATCCCTATGTGTTCCGCCGGGGACATAACCATTCAAATAACGAACACAAAGAACACTGACTCCGAATAAGAATTAGAGGATTACACAAAGTGTTGTCTCGTGTGGGGATCGAACCCATTCGCCGCCGTAACAAAAGGAGCTTCCTCCAAAAGAAAAAAAAAAATTCGAAGCAGCTTTTGTATTCCTCTTCGGATTTATTTTGCCATCATACATTACAGTAATCATTTCGTAGTTACTTTCATTGGGAGCGACTGTCAGTATACACATAATATTTTAAAATATAAATTATATCTATATTCACAGATACACGTCCTACTCTCTCGTACGAGTGTACAACGCGGACTACTGGACGGTGGACCTGCCGAAGATGTTCCGTATAGAACAACCAACAGCTCGACTGACTGAAGACATCACGGTACAAGCCACTAACGGCACTAAGATAGTCGCCACTATGAATGGATTCATTAAAGCTATCGTGTCACTAGACGGAACAGTCGTTCCTGTACATATGGACTTTGCTCAGTGAGTTTTAAATCTATAAGTATGTACTATATATTTCTGCTAATACATGCATAAAAAGTGGGGTGGTCACACTGAATTTTTTTAGAAAATTTAAAAAACGAAATGGTACAGATGCCTGTAAATATTTTTATTGGAAGTAGTCTCCGTTCCTTTCCAAGCCGTCCAAGCAGCGGCGATGGATCCCTTGACTAAAGCAGTGAGCCCACTCTTCTTTAGATATCTCTACCACGTCTTTTTCAAGCGCAGCCACGGCGTCTCCAGGGTTCGTAAAACGAATTCCTCTAAGTTTTTATCTTTTATTTTTAGAAATAAATAAGTCAAGGTGCCAAGTCGGGAATGTAAGAAGGATGACTCACTAACTCCACACTTCTTGCGGAGTGAACTGGAGCGTTGTTGTGGTGGTGGAGGATCCTGCCTCTTGGGCGCTGCTGTCTAACATTTTCTATTTTCTGCAGTCCTTTCATCTTTTAGAATGATTGTTGCGAAATGACTCGACCGTTCAAAGAATGAGGCAATAATTTTTTCCCTTGATTTCTGCCCTTCTTTACTTTTGTTGGCATATCTGCGAATAGAAACATCCATTGCTGAGCCTTCATCACCAGTGACGATGTTATATACAGCATTCGAGTCACCTCCGTCATCCTATTCAGGCATCGAGCGGCGGCACCTATCCAACCGATTTTGATCTTCCATTAAATTATGAGGTATCCATCTAGTACAAAGCTTTCTGACGCCTAAATGTTCATGTAAGGCATTTTGTACTTGCCTAAAGATGCCCGAACCTGTTTATATGTCACCCTTCTAACAGCTTCTATAATTAAACGTGAGTGCTTTGTATATCCGTGAGATATATAAAGCACTCACGGGAACTAGGGGAATAGTGATTAAAAACGAAAATAATTCGAAGAATATGTTGAAGTTCTCTTTCTTCCTATAATAGGTGCGTAGTTTGCCATTTGGTTGTAAATATTAAAATAATAACATGTATTAGCAATAAAATATAGTGTAACAAGGTGCATTGTTTATCAATCGATCAAATAAAATCACCAGATATATGACGGCTCTAAACATTTTTTTTTAATATTGAATAAAATCGGAACTCTCTACTGCACTCTAATCGCGCCATTGTAGCGGCAGAATGGTCAATCCTGTTGTTGAGACATCTCGGCGGTTGAAAGGTTAATATATATATAAATGTCTGGCCGAAAAAAATCCATAATATTACATTTGAATTTGGAATCTGTCGTTCTTATATGAATATTCATTGTGTTTACTAATTTTCGCGCATATCGGTGTTAAATATTTTTGTGATATTAAAATGTAGCAGGGTGATAAAGAAAACCGAAATGCTGTGATAGCATTACACAAAGTAGGTATGGAGCACAATGCAATGTTTTAAACTCTCCATCCGTTTGGTTTTGGTTGAATGTTTAATGAATGAAACTACGCCCTTATTCTAATTATTTAAACTATCCCTAACACCAGATATGACAGTCACCGCGGTAAGGACAACAACAGCGGCGCCTACCTGTTCATCCCGGCGGGTCCCGCCACGCCCTTCCACCCTGAACCTTTCCCTGAAATTGTCGTCACTGAGGGGATATACAAAGCTACGATCTATACTGCGCTCAGCTCGCCCAAAGCTGCTGAAGTCGTACTGGCGGTCAGTAATATTATCTACTAGCTTTTGCTCCGTCTTTGTTCGCTTTAAAATTATTTTTCTAACAAATCATCTGAATTGATGCTACAAATGAAAAAAAAAGGTTTATTGCATTATACTTTCTCGCTCTGTTAAATTATATCACCTTACCTGGTTTTCAAAATTTTAATAACCAAAATTACAAGACATATTTCATCTCTACTACGTATAACAAATTATATTAAATAAGGTCACATGGTTTTTGTTTTTTGGTGGCTCAACATTTCCTTTAGCACTTGGAAGAGATACTGAATCACTATTGCATGAATACAATGCTTAGATGAACTGTCAGGTCACATGACACATTCCAGACCAAAAAGTTTCTTGCTTTCTGTAGCACCATAGACTACAGAAAGCTAGGCAATCCTTCTTGCTCTGGTTGGTTTTGACAGTAGTTTATGTTTAAACAATTTTGAAGAAAGAACGCTAATAATTTATTAGACTTCTGTCTCACACTCTTCTACAGATCACAGTCCACAACAATCCATCGCTTCAACAAAGTGAGGTGGAGATCAGCAACACTTTACTGATAGATCCACAAGTGGACAACTTGGAGCTCGCCATGCGCTTTTCTACTGACATTAAGAACGGTGACGTGTTTTACACCGATCTTAATGGAATGCAAGTATGTGTAACCTGATTATAAATATTACTCTTACGTAGCAAGTTTTTATTTTACTAAAATTCGACAAGCATCGAAACGAAAGTATCTTTACTTTTTTCTGTCCTAAGAATATTACTAACGTGTTGTTAATAACCTAAGGATTGATTGGTGTAAACTCATATATTTAATTCATTAAAATAATCATTGCCTTCCCGTGGGTGTCGTACAAAGCGTTGTTATCTATCAGACATTCACAAATGGGTGTTGCTGCCCGGTGCGATACCACGACCTCACAGAAAACCGGTTGCTTGCGTTGCATTTCCCCGAAGTTAGTGGTTTCCGTAGGCTCAACTCCCCTCCTCTTTTCTCTCCCCTTATCGCCCCTCTTCTTCCACTCCCCCGCTTCCCCCACCCCTCATCACCCTCAAGGCGAGACGCGCCTAGGACTCTTGTGTTGCAGGGAAACATAGACAGCGGTTGTCAGTTACCATCAGGTGACCCTTCTGTTCGTCTTTCTAGGGTCCTTCCTTTCCCCATCATAATAAAAATGTATACCGTCATACAGTGTCCGGTTGCGGGCTATAGGCTGGCCCCTTACTACGTTAGCTGAACCAAATTCTAATTGGCAAAATGTGGGTGTATAATACACCTCTGCCTACCAATTAGGGGATACAGGCGTGAGCGTATGTATGTATGTATGTTAAAAAATCGTTCTTATTAAAAATAAAATTTGTTGGTAGTCATATTTAATCAACTTAAAAATAGGGGTAAGAAGTTATTAATTTGTCACATTTATTATTGGAATTATAAACTAATGTAATAACGTCCTACTCCTTATGGAAAGGAGTACTCCTTACGTTAACGTTTGTAAATTTTAAAACGTAATCTATTTTTTTTTCCACTTTATCCACTTTAGAGTGTACTGGGCAGGCAGGGCAAATGGCAATTAAAACGATGCGGTGCGGGTCAAAGTGCTTATACCAGAAAACTATCGAAAGCAGCGGTGCATTTAGCTTAGCTGGGGGGTTAACAAAAATACTAGTAATGTGTGACCCAAGTTGCTAGTATTCGTTCTTTAAAAAAAGAATAAAAAAAAAGTTCAAGTACAAAATTATCAATATCAAGCGAAAACTTCGATGAAGAATTCAATTTACAGTTCCTAAAAACCCTAAAATATGAGAACATATTTCTGAGTCTCTTATTTTGTTTTCTTTTTCTTTTTTTTACAATCTTTCTGGTTCAAGTACAATCTTACACGTTAATATTGACCGTCTTCCGGGTGTCTGATTGAGCTGAAATGTAGCATACACCGTCAGTTCCGATGGCAACGCCTCTCTTTGATAAGCATGACCTGATCCTGATGCTATAAGCTTGTTTAAAAAAAGTATATTATATGACAGTATTTTTACCTTATACCTAAACATATTCTGCCGGTCCACAGATGATAAGACGTCGTTACTTCGACAAGCTGCCACTCCAAGCGAACTACTACCCGCTCCCGGCAGCAGCGTACATCGAGGACGACCGCCTCAGACTTACGCTGCTCACGTCTACACCGCTCGGTGTTGCCGCGTTACAAACAGGACAGATTGAGGTACGACATTGAAAAACGTACATAATTCCTGTTATCTTACGGCTATATCATGCGAAACTATGGATTAATATTTGTTACTGAACCACGGCAGAACGGCTAAACTCTGGATGCATTTGCAGACTAATTTTTATCTTTAAAAAAAATGGGTTCTAAATTTTCAAGACCAAGTCGCAATCGTCTAATAATAATATTGCTTAAAATAATAAAATTAAAAATAATATTTAAAGAATATACATTTTCGAGTGTCATGTAAGTAATAGTTGCATTTTATGGGGTTGTAAAAAAAGTAATACATAAATAATATATATATATGTATATATATATATAGAATTAAATTAAAATATTGCAGGTGATGCAAGACAGAAGATTAAGTAGAGATGACTCGAGAGGTTTGGCTCAGGGCGTATTGGACAATGTAAGAACACGACATACGTTCAAACTCATCATCGAGAATGCAAACAATCCGTGTCTGGTACGTGTGTTTCAATTTCATTTACATCTATGTATAAATAGTGAAGACAGAACCGTTTCAGAACCATGGTTCTCCTGTATTTGTCAACTGAGTCTGTCTATTTTGGTTTTTTAACCTTTTCAAAAAGGAGGAGGTTCTCAATTCGACTGTTTTTTACCTCAGAACTTTCGACTGGGTGAACCGATTTTGATGATTTTGCTGGTGCTTCCCGTGTGGTTCCATTTCAATTTGGTCCAGTTTTGACAATGGCATCCATGAGAAAACCATATACGTATTAAGTTTGTGCGCGACAAATGGACGAATATAAATATAATTTCGATGATTCTTCAACGGTAATTAGATGAGAGTTTGGTTAGATTCTGACAATTGCATCCATGAGAAAACCATATAAGGCATCATTGAAGTCGGTTGTTGTCGGTAAGATGTTAATGAATGTTTTATAACTATTGGCAACTTTAACTCACATTACACGACATATCCAATAATGTTTTTCTATAGACGTCGAGAGTTTTTAGTTTCTATTTCAAATTTGTGAAAACATTTACTGAAACCTAAAGGCAATTATATATCTTGTCCTGTCATGTACTGAAAGTCTATGCCAGTAAAGTTTAAGTTATACTGGTGGATACATCCTCAACTTAAAAGAATTAATATCTGAAATTCGATTTTTATAGTAAAGTTTTCATTTCAAAGCTGGTCAAACCCTCGCTATACTTACGAATAATATATTGCACACTTTTTTATTATTAAACCTTCTTTATTATTAAAATACTCATGATTCTATGCACTTGCTCGACCGTTGAGTGTTTTCTCAGAAGCGAAACTGATGTGATTAAAGCTCTCAATCACTGGTTTTGGCATGTTTAGCATATATTTTTCGAATACTTCGGATATTACTGGAAGCAGGAATATCGGCTTATTAGATGATGCTTCATAAACACATAAACAGGTTTCCATGGCTTTGGTATAATTATTATTTCTGCAAATTGCACTTCAAGTTGCAGAAATAATAAATGGTGGAATAGGGCCACCCCATGACTTCTCTCGGTGTCGTTACAAGTGACTAAGGGGTTGGGCTGTTATCTATCAGACAGTAAAAGGTAAAAAAGGCAAAATTTGGGGCGTTTATATTTCGGGGATACGTGTGTGTAGGCATGGTGAATTTGTAGGTGAAGACTGCTTCGGAGCACCCAAGTGGTCAGTTAACCCTGGGCGCGCACGTGTCGCAGCAGTACCTGCTGCAGCCGCTGGTGAGCATGCAGTACACGGCGCGGGACGACACGCCTCGCGCCGGCTACTCGCGCGCCTCGCTCAACGCCGCCGATCTTGTACTCGCCTCCTACCACTCACACGTCACTACTAAGGTAACGCAACGTCTACTATAGAAAGAATAATTATTCTCGCTACAAACTCTGACATCTATCATCATAGAAATATTATTGAATTCGATATTGTGACAGTAAAATAAAAATTATCTTTATTAATTCCACATTGTACAATTGGTAGTCTTAAGCTAAGTATGTATCAATTCATCAACGAGTTATCCTTTTTTGGGCATTATAATAGTTTTGATAATATTTGCTGGGCTGTTTTGATTTTTTTTGTTATGACGTAACCTGATGGTAAGTGACGACTGACGTCCGTGGACACCTGTAACTTAAGACACTGCCCGCCTTTGAAGGTGATGAGGGATGGAGTATGCTATTGGGAAGAGGGGAGGGTTTATGAGGGGAAGGGAAAGAGGAGTTGGGCCTCACTATTTTTGGGGAAAACAAACGCAAGTGTTTCACAACTGGTTAATATAATCAATGAATCATTATACTAAAAATATATGTATATTATACGGACCCGACAGACGTTGTCCTGCATGATGTTTCAAGCGATTAGGATCAGTATAGATAAATAACCTAGATACCGACTGCAGCGCCATCTGCCGGGCTGATTTGTGAAACCCTAAATCATCCTGAGCGCCACTCAAAAGTATACAAAAAAATTCATTCAAATCGGTCCAGCCGTTTAAGAGGAGAGGAGAGGAGTTTAGTGACATACACACTTACAGTACAATTATATACATATATAAAGATTTAGTATAATTTATTGTATAAAATATTTAGTAATTATTTTATTTATTTATCTCTACTGTATTAAAAGATATACTTGGAAAGGACATAAATTATCAAAACGGTATAACAATATTGTATTCCATTGTAACAGTTAAAACCTAGAATTTGACCTTTACTATAGTAAAATATATTTACTTTCTACAGACTCGCGCTTGGATAATCAAAGTTATATTAACAAATACCGTTGTAACAATGAACTAAAAATTAAGTGCTATTTTTAACAAGGTCATCCTTATTATGTTTTCCAATAAAAATATAAAAAATGCAATTTTTCTTAAAAGCAGTAGAAACATATTTTATTTGTTGTATCCAACCACGCTTAGAACAAACAGAGTCGGGTACGTGAGTGGGCAGAAGGGATACACTCCATATAGGGGTAGATATAAGAACCTAACGAATTTGTTTTGTACGCGCTCCAACGTGAGACTATATTTAGGTTCATATAGAGCCCAGATGACTGCTTTGCATGCTAATTGACTCCTTACCAGTGCAATATATAAAGCAATTGTTGCTTTATATATTGCACTGGTTTTTCCGCCTTTAGGAGAAATAGTAAAAATATTATTACCTATATGCTTGCAGTGTATATAAACACTCGCAATTATAGAAGAAGAACAATACGAAGTATTTATCATAGAATGTACAGTGTTACTCACACGTGTATTATGGAGATGCCTACTAGTTTCAGACCCATAGGGGGTCCTTTATCAAAGCTTGAAATCCTTCGGGAGGGTGTCAGGCTTAACGTAAATACACGTTTATGTGCTTGAAAGTATTTCTATCAAACTTTTGTTACAGAATAAGGACGGCAATGTTCTGCACGGTATGGGGATGACATTCCAGCGAGTGTTCCTCGAGTCATGTTATGGGAACAAAGAAATAAATAAGTGGTATCCACTTACAGATGGACAGGTTCGTTCTATTTATTCTCTTCTACTTTTGTTGTAAAATTTGCATATTAAATAATTTGAATAGAAACTAAAAATGTAGACTCTCTAAAAATGTAAATGTAGAATCCAGTGAATTTATGTTATATTATACAAGTATTGAATCCACTATGTGCCTATTAATGCATAACGTTCGACATAAGTGTATAAGCAAATAGTAACACGACCCAATCAAATTGCTTAAAACTAGCGAAAGAGCTAAAGAAATAGTGAAATACATACAAATATTAATAATATTGTACTTCCATTCGCTTACAATTTTTACACACATACCGTGACAGTCGCATTAAACATAGCCGTGATAACATGTATCGTGACTATCAAACAGTATGATATTATTATGTCAATAATAAAACCAATACTGCTATATAATACATTCGTCTGTTTGTTTGTTACACAAAATTTGCAAATAAACAAATAGAGACAACAAATGGTTACAATGATTACAGGTTCAAATAACGGAGCTGGTGGACGCGCCCACTAACAGTGTATACGAAAGTACTCTTACATTCGTCAACATCAAGGAGCAGCTGCCAAGCGGTGTTGTTACTCTGTGCCCTCAGGAAGTCAGATCTGTGTTCATCAACGACACATTAAAGCCCTACTAGATTGTAAATACATTCTAGTTGATAAATGCACAATTATTAATAATATAATATATAGGTACTATTGTGATATATGTTTTAGTAGCGAGACATTGATAACAATGGATTCTGAGTGGCATTTTATGATTATAAGTCATTGAACGAAATGCACCATACGCCTATAGCTCTGTCTCCATCTTTTTGTTTCATCGATAAGTGAGAATGAAAACAACATATCCGATGCTTAATTCACCCAACGCTTACGCATCTCAGTTTTATTTCCATACAATGAAATCAAGTGTTACATAAAATATATTTATGTTTAAAATATTTAATTGAATTTTCTATATAAACAAAAAGGCAAATGTATAGTTTTACACGGTTTAATTTTGTACACGTTTCAAATTTCGAAGGTCACAGAGGTCAATGTGTTATGCCATACGTACATAATGTTAAACATTGCCAAGTTTAATTTACCTTAGAAGACGATGTGTTTAATTTTATTTAAATGTTTTGCTTACGTCAACGACTACTTCGTTTTCTTCTTACATTTGTGTGCGATTTAAAATTTGTTTGTAGCGGATCGACTACTTACTTAATTATTTTATAGCTAAAATGTATAGTTTCCTATAATGGTCAAGTTCCGTAATCAGATATTTATAATTGTTTCATCACGATGAAGTTGTTTTCTCTCTTTTTCTTCGGATGAACTGAAAATCTCCTAGCAAAACTAGAGTGCTTCTAGTAAAGGGCTATCATATTCCGACGACGACGTACCCAGTATGTTGAGACATTTATATTTAATTTTGAGTTGTTCTAAATTAACCTTGATTTGTTATTTTTTTTTTAAGTTTTAAGTAATAGTAATAATATTGATTGATATTTATTTAGTTAATAAGTTACTGTCCAACATGTATGTATATAAAGTATATGTTTATTTTATCAATATATACGAAAGACATGTTTTGTACAAATTACTGCACTTCTGTCAATAAATACATATCTAAATTATTTTATCTTACAACACGATTCAATAAACATAAATCCTGATGCTTAATATTGCTTGAAAACCTGTATTTATAAAAACCTGGCAGATTAAATTATTGTAACCCTCCTTGGTGGAAGTTCTTTATAGACGTCCTTCGCCCATGGCCTGGCGTAGATGTATGTCGGACTCTTACTGACTAAAAATCACCGTAGTGTTCCTCTGCTTGCCTATGATCGATAAATACATGGGATACTTCAGAAAATAGTTCTATAAATGCTTTGCATACATGGCTACGTTCCTTATTAATGAGATTTCGTAGCTAAAATAGTTACATCTGTTACATCACATTATAATTATATTTGCTCGACTACTAAAGTTCTAGCCTTAAGTGTTGTATATATTAAGCACTTGAATACTTAACGGTCAGTTAATTGTGGGACGACATGTGTGTGAACTCATTTTAAAGGGTATTTTTAATGACTTAAAATATCGTAGCTAATTAAAGTGTAAACTGTTGACAATCGATCTTTGGATTACCCACTAAGGATTTTCTTAAGAATATGCGATACAAAATGGGGTGCAATTAACAATATTTCCTTAACCCATTACTTCCCAAGCATCGAAAACTTTGGATTTTTTTATCAAATGTTAAAACTAAGTTCAAAATAATACGAACAAAAAAAAATACTTTTAATGCTGAGTCAGCCTGTCCTATGAATATGACAGAGGGGACATGTAATCAGAAATAATAAAAGTAAACAATTATAACAATATTAGCTGTATTTGAAAATTTGACCATTAACAGTGTTAAACAAAGTTCTATTAACTTATTTTAAGTAATAAAAAATAAGCGGTTTTTTTTTACAACCTTTTCCCTGGCAACGCCTGTTTGTCCCTCTTCGTCATATAGTGACCAATATTGTCAAACCTGACAGGTTGTAAAAGGCGTTCTGATGTACCTGGTGTAGGTTTGTTTGCCTTCCGATTTTTTCATCTAAGAATAATATTTTGAAAGATTACCACAAGTTATTAAATTATGTTTTGTTTATGTTTTCATTTTTTATATATTTGGTAAAGGTCTGAGAATCAGTTTTATGTAAATTGGAGTTGGCAAGTTTATTACATTATGGTTGATAAAATCAGAATTTGATGCTTCTTTTTGAGGTAACAAAAATGATATTTTGAAAAAATTACATTAAAATTACGGATACACGTTTTGCAGAAGAAAAAAAATATTTTATCAGAAAAACAGTGCAAGAATACGAATTTTATCAGAACTAGACAGACTAGAACTATTTTTGACGACCTAACATGTAAAAAAATAAATGTTGAATATGGTGTCCTAAAAATAGGACAGTAGGGAGGAATGGGTTAAGAAAATTAGTTACACGAAACTAACTAACATTGTAAATGAAATGCAATGATGTATGCATGATGCTCTGTAAAGAGTTGTCTTAAATATGACTGAGAAATCATCTTAAAACGGATAAGTCAGAAAACTAACTGTGTGGCTAATCCTTTGTGATCTATACTTAATATTATATATTATTAAATCTATTATTGTTTACGTATCCATGTTTGATACCATCAACCAAACATTGATTGAGTTCGTTTATAATTAGATCTCTCTAAGACGTATTTATTGTTTATATACATATTTAGAAGTTCGGCCTAATAAAAAAATGCCAGTAAATATGTTTTCCAGTGTTCATGTCTGTGTGCGTCTGCTATATAATTTTTTTTTATTACTAGTGAGGTTCCATACCTACTTACCTTATAATGCTAATTAATTAAACTAACCTTCAGAGAAACCTAGATCTCAACGGTCTTTGGAAGTTTTAAAGATAATTTTTACGACCCTGGCATGTAAATTATGAGTGAAGTAGTATTATAATGTCCAAATACACATGTAAATTTAAAGGTAATTTTGTAAATATAGAAAATGGTGTTAACGATCAGTTGTTTTAATTATTATTATCATCTGTTTGCGAAAAGTATGTAGTTCTTACATCGCATGTCTCGACTGTATACAGTTATATATACCTACTCGTATCTATCATAGACTAATGTGTTAAGGTTCCTAATTCGCGAATGAAAAATACGCAAAATAAAATTATGATGAAATATGAACGCGAATTCCGGCTTAGATTTTGTTAAAAAGAAATTTATGTAAAAAAGGTGTAACAATGTAGAACCATTCCTTGCGAGAGTTTTATAGATCGTATAATGGTAGTTCTGAACAATAGTAAAAAATGATGTAATATGTATGTACTTTATACTACACAATTTGATAACTGTAGAAATAAAAAATCCAGCGAACTCAACAATTTAATTAATAAACCAATTATCAACGAACGTCATTACTTTCATAATTCACAAACAGAAACTTAACTAAATTTTTATGAATACTGTTGTTGATAAATAATATAAACAAGAAGTTACACATAAAATTAACATAAAAACAATTCGTACAACTCCTATATGTTTCTACGTTAATAACAGCTGATGTAAAATCAATAAGTTCTCAGTGCTATCGGCGAGGGCTTACATTTATATACCAACTTTTCTTCTTTAAAAAAAAACTATCCCTCGATCTTAATCATGTCAAGATTATTTATTAAAAGTCTCTAAAGTTACCGATTTAAGGTCGGATTTGGTTCATAATCACAGAACCGTATTAGTAGGTAAACATACTTGTTAGACATGATCATAGCATTTCCTCGTACCCAGAAACTTTAGTTACTTTGTTTTTTGCTTAAAAAAAAATTACTAGCAACGCTGGTCACAAATTACTAGTGCTGTTTTTACCCCCCCACCAGTGAAGCTAACTGCTTGTGTTACGGGTTGTGCTTCTAATAACTACTTGTCTTTTATTCGAAGTTAGTAACGAGAATTTATTAAAATAAAATATTAGGTCGATTAAATAGCACGAACCAAACCCTCCACAATACGTAGGTATATGTAAACTAAATATAAAAAGGTAAGTTGTAATTGTCTATACATACATATCTGTATGTACATATGTATTGTATACGTCATAAATTTTTCTGGTGAAGTTCATTAAAAAAACATTCGGTATATGTTGTACAACTACTTACAAATACAAAATGAAGAAAGTCATACAGCATACATTCAGGTAATAGATAAGAAATTATTAATATTGTTATTATTATTTAATATATTACTCAAGTCAGTGGAAATGAGTGTCATTTATTACTTAAAAAAACGCTTATTTACTGATGAACAATTGAGTATCGGCAGGTCAAGTTGTAAAAGTAATTGTACAGATAATAATACGCTCGCAATTCATCTATTATGACTGCTCGATTATGACTCTCATACCGAATCATGAGTTGATAATACAGGCTAAAATACTCGAGGAATACTAATTTAATTAAGTGGTATATAAATTTACATTATTAAGTTTTCAACCTTCATACTACAAAGGTAAAAAATAAAGAATAGATAAAACACCATATAACCACCACTATCAATCCCAAAAAACCGTGACAATTTGTCATATTATGCCTATATTGACACTATATTGAAACAATCATGCGTTTATATTTCTTTTACTACATAAATGCGTTTATTTATTTTTTTGTTTAAGTAATATACTTCTTTTAATAAAAAAATGCTGGTTATAGAATACTGACAATAAAGAATTTGAATAAATACTGTATGTTTCAATAACCGACTTTGTAATTACCCTGGTTACAAGTGAGTATTACTTGACAGGTCACAAAATACGCGTATAAACGATAACACAAATATTATGTGTAAAAAAACTGTAATTCTGGTATACTCCTATTCCTAAATCAGTTCAGCTCGCCCGGGCTTCGTTTACGTGCACAAATTAAACATTTATTAAGCTTAAATAAATACATATCGTGCTCATAACACAAATATTGATTCTGGCTGTGAATCGAACCCACGACCTCGGCTTAGCAGTCAGGATCGCTAACCAATAGACTGACAGGGCAGTCCAATTGTAATAATTTCTTTTAAACTATTTACTTGATGGGTTACACTCTGTTCGATGTCCTTCATAAAGGCACACTGATATCAGTGTTGGCTTGAGCACTACCGCTGTACAGTACCAGTGGCTACTTGACATACATAATTTTCATAACTCATCGGTGGTTATCAACATGGCGGGTCTTCTATTCTAGTAACCAGTATATTACCATGAATTCATTGAATTATGTATAATAAATTTAACAGAACAAATGGAACCAAGAACCGTTTGAATAAATTCAGGTTCAAGTCCATATATATGTAGAAGGGTGTTGTTGTAATTTACTATTAAATCTTAGGTAGGGATCTAAGACAGAAGGTCTTCAGATTTAATAGTATTTTGGATAGCTCATGTTTTCTGCCACAGTGTACGTTTTATGTTTCTTTCAATCAGTTCTCACATAAAATGTATGAAAAATAAATTCTTTTTGTTTTTTTTTTTAAATTTGTCGACGTTTTAGTAGATTCTGCTTTTCGAAGTGGAGGCAAATGCCTCAAAATCTAAAAATCTGTAAAACGATATTGATTTATAAATAGCGTAACTAACCAGACTTTGTCTTTATAGGTCCAACAGAAGCCAAAATAAGTTATTATTATTTTTTGTCTGTATGTTTGTAACGCATTACACAAAAACTACTGCATAAAATAGAATGCAGTTTTCATAGATATATTGCTAGAGGTTTAACTTAAAATATAGGCTCTATATACCACGGCAAATTAACTTAAACTCCACTCGTACGAAGTCACGGGCAATAGCTAGTGTACAATAAACATGTATATACAGTCGTGGTCAACTAATTAGGGACACTCTCTAGTTAATCCAAATTGTGAATTTATTTTTTATTTTCCAACGAGTCTAAACAATATTCCACATCTTTTACATGTAAGTATAATTAGTCATTTATGTGCCTAATTATACAATCAATAACAACTTCTTAAACATTAAACCTCTTTACAGTATAGCTGATAGATGATCACAGTGCTATTTGTTCAAAGAATGCTGGCTGGCCATTTAATTAGGGACACTGAGATATTGCGTTCTAGTTTCAAAATCTGAATCTCAATTATTATTTTCTTTCTTCTCCTATTCTTTGTGGTAGTTTTGGCGGCAATCTAGATTTGTAATTTCAAGTTTTGAGAGTTATTTTGAAGAACAATGGGCAAAAATAAAAGTTGCGATGCAACACTACGAAAAATTATCATGAAGTTTGTCGAGCGTGGTTGGTCATACCGAAGGATAGCAGGATATTTAAATTGTTCAAAAACTATGGTATGCAATGCAGTGCAACATTTCAGGCGCAATAACACAACTTTAAATGTGCCCAGAAAAAAAAGATCGAGAAAAACAACTCCGCAAGAAGATAGAATGATAACCAGGTTAGCTAAGAAAGATCCGTTTCTAGGCTCTATTTTAATTAAACATGAAGTGTTTGGGGCAGACGAAAGAGTCAGTGTATCAGCGAGGACAGTTCGACGACGTCTGGTAGAAGCAGGGTTGTTCGGAAGAGTGGCTCGCAAAGTACCGTTGTTAAAGAAAGAGCATAGAAATGCACGTTTGGCGTTTGCACGTAAATATGGACATTGGACCTACGACCAATGGCAACATGTATTATTCTCTGACGAGACCAAGGTTAATTTGATTTCTTCAGATGGAAGGCAATACGTACGGCGTCCTGTAAAAGCGGAAATGAATCCAAGATTCACAAAAAAGCAGGTGAAACATGGCGGAGGAAACATTAAAATGTGGGGATCATTTTCTGGACGTGGAGTGGGACCTGTGAGGAAAGTTCAGGGTAACTTAGACCAACATCAATACAAGGCAATATTAGAAGAAACTATGCTTCCCTATGCTGAGGAACATCTTCCTATTATATGGACTTTTCAGCACGATAACGACCCAAAACATACAGCCCGTTCAGTCAAGTCGTTTCTTAACAGACAGTCGGTATCAGTGCTAGATTGGCCAGCAAATAGCCCCGACCTCAACCCAATCGAGCACCTTTGGCACGAAATTAAGAAAAAAGTTGCCATTTATCGTACCACAACTTTAGATGAACTTAATGAAGCTTTTTGTGAGGCATGGGCAAACATTCCTGTTGAAATATGTCAGAAACTGATAATGTCTATGCCACATCGGTGTCAAGCGGTAATTACTAACAAAGGTTTTGCTACTGGGTACTGATTTTACCCGTAATAAAATGAAGTTGTTAAAGAAATTAAAATACTGCAGATTATTAGTTCTGTTTAACTCTATTTTTCATTTTACTTTACTGTTCTTAATTAAATGTCCAGCTACAGAATTGTACCTTAAATTGAATACATGGTTAACCTTTGATATTAAACACTTTTTTATATTTATTTAATCTTTTATTTACAGCCATTTATAGTATAATAATCGGATCAAATTATGCAAATAATAGTTACTGAGAAATCAACAGGGTTTTATATTTATATGTACATAGCCGGTTATTGCTGTCCACTATCTTGAATGTCCTTAATTAGTTGACCACGACTGTATATGCATTCATACGCTTTATATCACTAGAATTCTAAAGAGCCAGATTTTTGTTTGTTGTTTTGAGCATTAAACTAAGATTGCTATTTTCATGTTGAAGAGTGCATATGAATTATATGTTTATATAACTAGATAATATTATTTCATCCATGCGTAGTTAAGTCTAGAAACATAGTCTCTGAACATAAATTTACAACCTTGATAGGGTTTTGTGATCTAATATCACCGTGTTTCTACTTCCGAAATCAACAGTTAATTGTGGTACTATTGAATTAATTAGACTATGACACTTATTCATTACTGCTGGCACCACGTCGTAAGTCACTTCTTGCTCTCTGAAATAAATTATACATCAAAAGCTATTAATAAAACATGTTAAATAAATAAAAATCTTTCGTGTCGTGTGGCAAAAGTGGGAGATTGATTGAGACGCTTGTCTTCCTCTTCAGAGAATTAAGAGTGAGTGTATGTGTGAATGGGACATATCACCTCTTAAGTTTAAGTATTGCTCCAGCGGCGACAAGTCCCTGCAAACAGTTGGCCGCGGCGTCCAGACTCAGGCAGTAGGGGTGAGCGCGCGCTCGCTCCACGCGCTCCTGAACTAACTTCAGAGCTTGTTGGTGTTCACTGCTTGATCGCTAGAAACAAACAGAATTATTTGTCATTATATAAGTGATAGTTAGAGAACACTTCACATGTACAAGACTATTATAGGAGAAGTCGCATACAAATACATTTGTCAATTTGATAATGCACAAAGGGCGGCCTTATTGCGTAATCCAATCTCTTCCAGGCAACCTTAGTATGAATCTATTTTTTTTTTTTTTATATTAGCCGACCATAGGGATTCCACTTTGCCTGTTGGAGAGCAATAAGTGGAGTCCAAAAGTGGTGGTCATTGCATGTCTAGTCAATGCAGCATGGTGACCCACACTATGGCGGCAGGCCCCGCTTAAAAGACCCGGGATCAAAGTGGGAAGGAAACACGTGCGCTGGTAGTGGTCCAGGCTTTCACCGATCGACACAGGAAAGAAGAGCCAAACCGTTTTGTCCGGGATCGTATATTTTCGACTTACAAACGGTGACTCAATTGGGAGACAGTTTTGGTTATAAACGCATTTCAAATATAAAGAAAACAATAATGAAGTACTTACTGATATGATTTACTATGTAATAATAAATGTAGAAAATATTTTTGACTACGAAATTCGTACTTTTTAAAACAAGCATCTTCTGCATCTTTTGCGCTAACTTTAGATCAAAATATCATTCCCACTAAGACGACGATTCATTTCATGATATTTTTATTGCAAAGGGGGCTAACGAACAGGCGGGTCACCTGATGGTAAGTGACAATCGCCGCCGCACACCTTCAACATTAGTGTTATAAGTGCGCTGCTCGCTTTGAGGTTCAGTATTGTCACTCACTCGGTAAATACAATGCAAGCATTTTTTGACCGGTTTCCTATGAGGCCGTGGTAAAACTCAGGTCGAACCGGCCCATTCGTGTTTAAGCAGAGCTCTCCCACTATTAAAAATACATAAAACGTTACATGTTTAGACACGTAACGTTTTGATAGGTTCTGATACATCAAGCCGTTTAGGGTTTCAAAGTATCGTCATATATACAATACATTACAAAAACATAACCCTCAATCTTGCGCAATCGGGTAACAGAAAGGAAATGATCAAACAATAGGCGACATACCTCCAACATAACTTCGGTGCAATTCAATAAAGTAGAGAGCGCCGGCCACACGGACCATTTCAGTAAGTACTGCAGTTTAGAATCTTCGCCTAACGAATACACGTCTCCGTCATACACAACTACTTTATGTTCTATACAATATTCAATAGCCTTGCCGAATCTCTGAAAACAACATAGAATTTAGTATATACAATTATACTCGTACATACATATATGTATTTTAGCCTATAACCTTCCTCAAAACACACAACCCTCTCTTTATAATATTATATAAATACCTATAGATATGTTAGCATTTAAAGCACAAGACGTAAAGTATTAAATTGTGTTAGGTTTTTCGTTATCCTAATCCTCTTTCTATATGTAATTATATTAGAAAGTTTGTTTGTTTGTTACGCTGTCACGATGTTAATACTGAAACAATCATCGTAAAATCTTGCATGCACAGCACTAATGTTACAGAAAAGAACTACTGACTACCTCTACTAAGCTTGGGATACCTTTCATCCAGGGAAAAACAATTGTTTCCAAAAAGATAGACAGAATAACTTGTGTACAGTAAAGCAATACTCACAATTTCCTCCTCGTGTTCCACATAAAAGAATTCGTAGCTAAGCATTTTTCTAATGTGACGGTAATATGCTTCTAATTCAACTGAAAGTAAACAATTCATTTTAAAAACGTAGACAACCGACTTTGATGCGTCTTTCATAAAATTTAAGACTTATATGGTTTTCTCATGGATGCCATTGTCAGAACCTAACCAAACTGTCATCTAACTAAGCTTGAAGTACATACTGTGATATTGAGTTATTCGTCCATATGTCGTGCACATAGTTAATACAAATTTAAGACTTATATGGTTTTGTTATGGATGCAATTGTCAGAACTGGCCAGAAATGAAATGGGGCCATACGGGAAGCATCAGCTATCAAATAAAAAAAAACATCATAATCGGTTTACACAGTCAAAAGTACTGTGGTAACAAACATAAAAAAAAGAAATACAGTCGAATTGAGAACCTCCTCCTTTTTTGAAGTCGGTTAAAATCAAGATATTTATAGTCAAATATCATTATCTTTAAAACTCATCTCCATTCTTCTTTGGTTTTAAAATTCCGTTTATATGTTCTTATTACTTTGACAGATACCTACTAAAGGTTTTACTCCACACATCAATTACCAAAAGTGAAATTGTTTAAAAGTATAAAATCCGATTTACTTTGTAATAACCGCTGAGACTAATGTAGTCTAAATACTAAAATTCAATCCATCAATTGGATTTGATTTAGCGAAAACATAAGTTTTATTTAAAGAATACTTGCACTAGTTTTCTCGTAACTCGTTACCCGCTAAGCTAAAATGCTTGTGTTAGGGGTGGATTCAAGATGGTTGTGCACTGGGTGGGGTTCGAACCCGCAACCACTTGATAGCCATTACTCTACCGCCGCTCTATAAAGCAAATCGGGGCAGCGGTTATTACAAAGTAAATCAGAGTTTATACTTTTAAACAGTTCTAGCCTTGATGTCAATGTGTGAGACATCATATTATATATACATATATATATATACACTTGACAAACATTAGCTACTCTTAGCACTGCAGGTAATAAAATTATATCTTTTTAATTTACAAATACCTTAAGTTGAAGCAATAATTGTTGAGAGAGGCGCTCAATTTACATACTACTAGCTGAATATCGTTAGAATACTCTACATGAAGTGTTATTAAACTAAATAGGACTGGGATGAAAATCAAATGTTTTAAAGTAGCGAATTTAACTGTTCTTAACGTTATTTATAGTGTGATGATTCCTACCTTTGTCCAGTGGTCGCCTCTGCACTAAAAGGCAGATGATGGCTGGAGACACCAGGTAATGCAATACGGGGTTCACATATAACTGCAACTGGATTATCGGCACTGCTACCGCCATAGTTTGCGCTTGCAATATATGACCTAAAAAAATATTAAAATATTATTTTTTTCACTGACGCCCTAAAGATTCATAGAATGAGTACATTTCATACCTATCTGTCATTATAATATACTAGCCGCTCCCCTAAATATTTTATCTAATACAGTAATTAAAATGTTACTGATAGCTCCAGAGATGAGCGTGTTTAAGGAGACAAACAAAAACTTCATAATTTTTATATTGTATGTATAAAATATCCATACTGAGGATACAGATTTAATTTTGCTTGCAATCGACCTTGCATAAAGATTGCAGAATGATAAAAAAATTACTAACCAGCAAAATGTATAATGCAGTATGATGTATCGCCCTTCCCATGCGAGTACATTATAGTTGTAACAAGTTAATTGAATCAACAATGTTAATTTTAAAACGTTATGAATGATGGACCATATGTTGATATAATCCAACACAATCCACGATTATCTTACTATCCTGTTTGCATTTTAAAAATCTGTATTTACTTTTTGATTTCACAACCTTAGGCCTAATAACCACCTTTAAGAACGGGTACCTGACAACAAGATGGGAAAATACTAGGCAATTACAAAGTTGGTCGTTGCGCAATCGATTACTGATTTACAAACCTATTACCATACCATATTATTATTGATGTATACATTTATTTTATTGACATTCGATACCTTGTAATCAGAATCAGAGTAGTTTGCCTTTCTTTATAATATTTATTCATTAACTATTTTTGATCAGTTAAAAAAATAAGTACACTCTAATATTGGTCACAGTTTAATCCATCCGGGATTGAAAATCAGTAAATTGTAACTAAACAACTCTAGTTCCATTCAGATTCTTCACGTATCACTTTTGCTATTAAAAAGGAATTAAAATATTTCTTATTGTATTCAAATTCGAATTTTGTAATTTAAATCAATAAGTCTATAGGTATGCCTAATACGAGGTTTCTATGACGATCTGTAAGTAAATTTAATCTGAAAAAAAAATTATACTATTGACAGGAATATTAAAACGTACCTTTCATTTTTTTCTCCACAGCGTTGGACATATCCATTAGAACTCCTGATATCAGTCGCAATCGCCTCTCCTTATCCAGCCTTATCATCTTGCCATGCACCACAAGTACTCGTTCCACACCGCTTTTCACGTCGGTCTCATCAAACACCGATGCTTCCAAGTTCCTTAACACCGTCATCATCCAATTGACTTCTTGAAGAACGTCGTCAAAATGTAGGGGACTATTTCTAATAACACTTTGCATTAATACTAAAGATAGTAGATTAGAAATCGTGACTACATAGCACTTTTGCTGCAAACCTACGACATAGTCACCTATGCTTTGTACTTGTTTGAATTGCTCGTCAGTTAGTTGCTGTAAGTCCACGGGCTTCAGTGTTTCCGAGGTATATATGGTGTTGCTTTTAAGGTACTCTTTGACAGAAAATGGAGAGCCAAGGTTAATATATATACTGCCAAAATGGTCGTTCAAGCTGTGCAATGCTTTCAGAAGACCCTGAAAATAGAAATTACAATGTTTACCATTCGTTATCATCACACATAAACACCTGGTATTGATAATCTGTCTCTGGTATTATCTTATTTGTTCTTTTATCGACTAATCGCTATGAAATAGTGTGAGTTCAATGGCTCTCAACAACAAAAACACAACTCGTGTGTACGTGGCATTCCAATCTCAGTAACAATCGTTAAATGAAAAGTAAACTAAATAACAGAGCAATATGTGAATATGAATATAAATATTAACTACATGTAAATATTAGAAGATAATCAGATACTTTAATATTTATTATACTCGAGGAGATACTCAACATATAATAAGAGGTTTTATACAAGTTTTAGATTTTGTAAAAATAAGATTTTAAAAGACGTTATGACGTTTGCTAGAAAATATTCTATTATTATTGTATTAATTTAACTTGAGCGTGATTCGAAGCTTATTTATTGAAATTATCCCTACCATTCCCGTCACATACAGCTGTCTCTTTCTACTGAATATATAGCTCTCTTATTTTCTCAAACGAGATATTGCACTCTACGGGTGATATTTGAACAGTGGCGTAAGGAACATAAACGTATGCGAAGTCGCTTTAATTCAAAAGATCGACCCAATAAATCTATCTCACCAAACATGCTTTGACACAATAGTGATAGTGGAAAATATAAATGGCGCGGTGGGAGAATAGAAAAGCATATTGATTTGAAAACAGGTTTTATTTTGCAGCTTGAGTGATTTATTTTTTTACAAAAGTTATGTTCTTCGGCTTTTTGCTTTACTGAAGTCCCTGAAGTTAGGATTTATAATTATTTTTTGCAGCTAAATCTGCTTCGATTGATCTGCTTAGTATTGCGAAACCAGGCAGACAGTCTGGTCTGGTTCATACCAATTAGTTTCTTACGCAGTTTTTAATATTTTTAATTTAGAAACTACATAATGAGTCCTCAGTTGGCTTGACATAGTTGTTTTTTGCGCTAAAGCGTTAGCTGAGCCCATCAGACGGGGCTAGACATATGTATATTGTATGTGTTTAGACAGACATACTTAGGTATAAATGGATGAGACGCAAGTGCTACTTGCAGCGGGGTCAGGATAACATAACCTATGTACACACATATTCACTTACAAAATGAAAATAGAATTAGTCTCTATTCTACATAAAGATACTGATAGTCGACGACTAATTTTTGTTTTTACTTTCGTTTATCGAATGTCGAAAAAGACAAAGATAGAGGCTAAGAGATAGGAACCTCTAACTTTGGTCAGACCTGATAGAGTAACAGCTCGGGATGCCTGACAGCGCCGTACCTCACTCACCTCACTCAACTCACTCACCTCACCAACATACGGACTATCCTATACAGTGAGGGAGCGACTAAGATTTTCTATTTGTTGTTGTTAACTGTAGTTTTGACAGTAGGTAGACTGGCCTTTTATTGTCGATGGTATCCGGCTTAGTAAAGTGAGCGATGACGAAAAATATGCGTATTTCTATCTAATAATGAGCAATATTGTTGGAGATCCCTGTATTGTATTTTAAATGTAACTTTAAATTAAATAAAAGCGTATTTTTTTTAACCGTCCCCATGCCAGGGTCAGTTGAAACAGTGCCTGGTGTCAATTGATACACATGCAAATAATACAACATATAGTAATTAAACATGTTTTATTAATCTTCTAATAACATTTTACGGCTAATAATGGCACATTGGAACTTATTTTTTATTAATACTCAAGTCTTTGACGATACTTACAATCTTATATTATTTTTTATGAGCCTTCAAAGATTTATATCAAATACAACATAAAGTATATTATAATAATCAGATGTTTATGTCAGTATTCTTTTGTAATATTTGCATACGACTTGCTATTGAATTTCTCCAAGATCTACAGCATTCATTATAAACTAAATTTTAGCACTCCCGCTAACAAAATACGTAAGAGTAAAACTTCAAAAGATTGCTTCGAACTAAACATAAACATTTTGAAGAATAGATAAACAAATCATAAAATAAAAGAACAATACTTATGTTGAAGAGATTAAAATTCAACAGTTTAAAAAAATCTTTTAGCACTTCAGCTACAGAAATAATATAAGAACATAGTAAAACCTTTTATTATTTCTATAAATCGTTTGTCTAATAAAATAGTTAAGTGCACACGAGAACATGCGGAATCACAATTGTGGCGCAAACATTTTACGTTCCTTGCATTATACCCATTTTTCTCCCGGTCCGCTTTCTGAATATGCTGACATACAAACAAGGCAGTAGCGCTCCTCTTCTTCTGAAGATGATTCATGTTGCTTGTTAGTTTTTTTCTGTTTTTAGTATTTCTTTTAGTCTTCACTCAATCTCATATTTTCTTAACTTCACGTATTCACCAACAACACGAACACGTTGTTTCTTTTCAATCTATTTTCATGCTCTCTTCTTTCTCATGTGTATTTGTGTAAATCAGATAGATAGATTGATAGATTTCATGGTTTTTCGATAACTTTTTGTTAATTTCCATGGAAGAACTTTTGGTAGTGGTCGTCCGAGGTCGTGATAAGTTATATTTAACCTTTAGATCCTATGTCAATTTCCTAACATCCGTTTTAGTTCGGCAAAAATATATGTATACGCATACGCATCTAATTAAACATATGATAGATAGCTCACGCTCTTGCCCCTCGTTAAACTCTCGATTGTGAGCTTATATCCCATTTCTAGATTTTCGTCGCCACTAGTCGGTCTCTCCATTGGGAAAAGTGGTTCAGTCCATTATATCGTCATAATATTATTTATACGTTCACAAGTTGGCCTAACCTCTTTTAGAGTTTCTTTGGTGTACCCATGGCATCTAAAAAGCAAAAAAAAACCATGTTCCAACCATACCCACAAAAAAATGTTTCAACTGTCCCCAACCCCCCTTCTAAGTAACGATAATAAATTTGATTAAAAACTATTGTTGCCATATTCTACATACTTCATACATTCTTCATTCAATTAATAAAAAAAACTCAATACTCTAACTTTAATCAAAACCATAATAACAGCAAAAATGTGTGACCAAAAACCACTTTGGCTTAAAAAAACACGATGGGGCCTCCTATACACAACACAGCGCGCCTAGAACGACGCAACACTAAAAACACGATGGGGCCTCCTATACACAACACAGCGCGCCTAGAGCGACGCAACACTAAAAACACGATAGGGTCTCCTATACACAACATAGCGCGCCTAGAGCGACGCAACACTAAAAACACGATGGGGCCTCCTATACACAACACAGCGCGCCTAGAACGACGCAACACTAAAAACACGATGGGGCCTCCTATACACAACACAGCGCGCCTAGAGCGACGCAACACTAAAAACACGATAGGGTCTCCTATACACAACATAGCGCGCCTAGAGCGACGCAACACTAAAAACACGATGGGGCCTCCTATACACAACACAGCGCGCCTAGAGCGACGCAACACTAAAATTCGTGTTGCGAGTTGTCGCCCGCTTCCTTCTTCCCTTGTTCCCGTCACCTCATCACGCACGGTTTGCGAGATAACTATATTTAAACCGTCCACCATTTTAACCGTACCCAGTCTACCTACTTACTTACATATATATCTTTCTGAATCAATTAGGATACATTAAATAAATATAGATAAAAATGTATATAAAAATAGGTTAGATTCCATATATAAAATCAATTCTACTAAACTGATTTAGCTGAGATGAATAGTCTACAAGTCACCCATGTCACAAGTCAACATATTATTGCCGTATAAAACCAATATAAAGCCATAAGCACAAGATACTTATCAAATATTGACAATTCTCTGACATACTAAGTGACCACGGTTGTAAACTTAGCAATGTCAATAATTTTATTATTATTACTAAGCTAGTATGTCATGTCTCGTTTAATTAATGAAACAGTACGTTATGTCATTAGTTTTATTAATACGTTGCAAATACATATGTAAACTGCACGTTTGCTGATGCAGGCATAGCGTTAAAGGCGATTCCGTCGTCAAACCCGTAGAATTCAAAAGGTAAATATGACCCCGAGTTATGTGATCCTACGAGAAGTTCGCATAGTACCTACATTTTTATATATCTTTTCGTTATATTATAATAATATGAACTCTATTTATTGGCTGCAGTATGCAGTGTCCACAAATGCCGTTTATTGCTTTATCGTTTCTGCTTCTATTTTAATCAACACATATAAATAAATTCTGCAAGTGGAGTAGTGATTGGCAACATCTAGCTACGTATTGCAGCAGACATGAGAAAAGTTCTGCTCATTCCAATAATTATAAAAAATGGACAATTTGGGTTAAGCTCCTGAAAATATAAACACTATTGATAGTATTCAACAAAGACTTTTAGAGGTTGAAAAGCAGCGCTGGTGCGATGTTATAATCAATAATTTATGTAGTCCAATTTCTAAGTACACAAAATATGGCTTTTGTGGCCAAAGTCAGAATATATACGAAAGTAAAAATGGTATTTTTTTTAGGAAAATTCGATCTTTCAATTACTGAACATATACGACGCGTATCGAATGATTCGGATATGAAAAAATATGCTGACTTAAGTTAAAGATAAGATCCAAAGTGAAATAATGAACATACTCGGTAACCGCGACACAGGAATTAGTCGTAATGCGGGAGTTTTTATTATAAGTTATAAAGATATTTGATACGCCTATTACAAATTAAGAACAAAGGGATCAAGCAGAAAGCATAAAATACATAATCTACTTAATAATAGTATGTTACCTACCTATATTGTCTGTAACAGAACATAAAACGCAACTAATTTTAGGAGACTATTTTAAAGTACTCCATAATTTACACCTTTGAGTCGATATATATGATCGAGCTAGGAAGACAAAAACTTCTCTATCTATACTAAATTTAATATGTATATGAAGAAGTAGTAGATTTATTAGAATGTTGTTATATTCTATGAGGTGAGATAACATCGTTTTTATTACATTGATAAGAAACTAACACAGCAAGGTCTAGCTAGTCGTGTTGTAAGAACAAAACAATTTTAATAACAACCCGGTAAGGAGTTACATAATTGAAATGGCTTATCGGATTTTGGGCATTTATTTCTTCTAATCGTAAGTAGAATGGGAACTTATGTTTGTTTGATACGATTTTACGCGAACCAACATGGGGCACCTTTCATTTAGAAAAAAAAATACTATTATCGATAGATACGCTATTAGATTGTCAAAATCAATATCAAATATATTCAACATTATATACATACGAGTATAAGTGCTTGCGAATAATGAAACTAGAGAATACTTACCCCAGTGGACTCTTTAGGCTTTGGCACCCCCAAGTGTTCATAAGCGAATAGGGAGTGTTCCATCAATCGGTCGTAGCATATATTTATAGGAACGATGGTGATGTCAGTCACCTCGTGTGCGAACAGAGGCATTAAACTCATGGATAACATACCTGTGGAGCAAACAGAAGTCTTTACCTACTTCAAAAAGCAGAAAGATCGCCTCATTACATGAAACACATTTGCAACTGTTCATTACACGATATATCAGTTATTTACGAAGATTGCAAATGTGTTTTTTATTAAACCAAAGCTTACTTTTGCATTCAATTTGGAAATAAATTACAATATGAAACTGAACATCAGAAGCTTAAAATCGTCGCAGAAACAGAAAATTTCAGTATCCAAATGTATTTATAAAGTTCTTACCATATTTAGGTGGCATACTCTTATTACTTCGGCTTCTTGTGCCTTCTAAGAAGAACTCAATAGGCGCGCAATGCTTAACCACCAGAGTCCGTACGTACTGCTTGAGAGTAGCAGCATACAACGGATCGCCGGCCAGCGTTCGGCGAATGTAGAACGCGCATGTCTCCCGCATGCGTCGCCCCATCACCGCCATTGAGTAGAAGTCTGAAATGTTCACTAACATTATAGACATTCTAAATTGACTAACTAATACTACTCGTGCCATCCGTGTCTTAGTTTCTTTTTTTTTATACTTTAGGGGGAAAGACGAACCGACGGGTCACCTGATGGTAAGTGATAACCACCATCCATGGACACCTGCAACTTAGTCGTAAGTGCACTGTCCGCCTTTGAGAGTGATGAGGAATGGAGGATGCTGGGAAGGGAAAGGAGAGGGGGTATGAGGAGAGAGGAAATTGTATAGGGGGAGTTGAGCATCCGGAAACCTCACTCATTTCGGGAAAATGCAACGCTTGGCGTTACTTCACGACCGGTTTTCTGTGAGGCCGTGGTGTCACACCGGTCGAGCCGGCCATCATGGCTCTACTACTTCTCTACAGTTATTTATGTATCCAGCAGACTAAGCAAAATATTTTATTATTATTCAGTTAGAGGGCTCCGACTACCCGGCAATCAGCCATTTCACCTACTTAAGCCAGTCCATAAGTATAAACACCTTCTCTAGCATTAAACTACTCCCAATTTCCATGTCAATTCCCAAAGGTAATATAAATAGATATTCCTATTACGTAAGTGGGACTTAATTATGGTTAACTTAACAATAAATAGCAAATTTAAAATACCGATCTGATACCGAAATGAAAACACAAGCGAATTTGATTAAACCTGCTACGAAATAAAATCTCATTCCACCCGTTTAAGAGCTACGGTGCCACAGACAGACATCACACACACATACCGGTCATACTTAAAACACCCCTCTTTTTGCGTCGGGGGCGGACGATAAATGGTTAACATGAGAAGAAAAGGAACAATGGTTTGTACTAATCGGTGTGAACTGATATATGTACATAATATAGCACTACTATATAAATGCGTATGAGAGTTTGTTTATTTGTTTGTTCATCTTTGAACATTAAATATTTAACTCTCATTCTTAAACGCCCATTTTTTAACTATGTAGCTTATTATGAAAATAAATCTATTCAACTCCATGTTAATTAAACTTTATGACCAACACGAGGAAAGTTAGAATAAAGCGTCCACCAGCGCCATGGTTGTCACAAGGAGAGACAGAGACAAGGCTTACTACAGATTTCGGAGAATTCAGTGCGAGGAGAACTGGACTGTGTACAAAGCTGCAAGAAATCGGTGTAATCAGATGGTGCGCAATGCTAAACGCTGCCATATTCTAAATAATATCAACTGTTCTTCTGCCTCAAACACGTGGAGGTTTCTCGGCACCTTGGGTATAGGGAAATCAGGCAATAGAAATATTGCTACTACTTTTGCTCTAGATGATATCAACCGCTATTTCACGTCTGTTCCTTCGTTTGATCATCTAATCAAGTGTCATACTTTAAAGCACCTGACTGATACACCCCAATATTGACTCTTTTCAGTGTTCTCCAGTTGCACCAGGTGATATCAAAAAGATAATCCTTTCTATTAAGTCTAACGCCATGGGAAGCGACCGCATCAATCGTCGCATGGTCATTCTCATCCTCGATCATCTTCTCACTGTGCTTACACATATAGTAAATTTTTCACTAGACTCTAATGTCTTCCCTAGCATGTGGCGCAATGCCTTTGTCATTCCTCTCCCCAAGATCCCTAATCCTTCCCACCTGAAGCACTTACGACCAATTTCCATTCTTCCTTTCCTTTCCAAAGTGCTTGAGGCCTGTGTCAACAAACAGCTATCACAATTTATATTACGGAACAACCTACTAAGCCCTTTTCAATCAGGGTTTAGGCCTGGTCATAGCACTACTTCCGCCCTTCTGAAAGTGACTAGTGACATCAGGACAGGCATAGAGAACTCCAAAGTCACAGTTTTGGCTTTGGTCGATTTCTCGAACGCTTTTAACACAGTCAATCACGACATCCTTTTATCCATTCTATCCCATCTTATGATCCCACCTGATGTACTGGAATGGTTCTCATCATATCTCTCTGGGCGCCGGAAGACCGTTCGCGTCAATGAATCCTCCTCTAGTTGGCGTGATCTTGGTTCTGGTGTTCCACAAGGCGGCATTCTATCCCCTCTATTATTCTCTATATTTATCAATTCCATCACAAATAATCTTCAGTGTGCGTATCATCTTTACGCCGATGACTTGCAGCTGTACTATCAAGCAACTGTAGAAGATATATCTGAGGCAATTTTGATGGTAAATCGAGACTTGGAAGCTATCAGTGATTGGTCCGTCAGATTTGGCTTAACGGTGAACGCTTCCAAATGCCAAGCCATAATTGTAGACAGTCAACGAATGATTGGGAGGCTAGATCCAGACAGACAGCCACCTGTGACTTTTAACGGATCAATAATCCCGTTCAGTTCCTCTGTCAAGGATCTGGGCCTGTTCATCGATCAACCTTAACTGGCACACCCAGGTTACAAGTGTCAGCCAACGCGTCACACAACGTCAACAAATATGACCGCCTTCTTAATAACTGCATTCGATTCATCTATAATCTTCGTAAGTATGACCACGTTTCCTCCTTCCGTTCTGACCTAAATTGGCTTCCAATTCGTGAACGCCGTTACTTGCACGCCCTCACCACTCTGTACTCCATTCTTAATTCATCTACTTCTCCCTCATATCTTACCACTATTTTCCAGTATCTTAGCTCTAATCATAGCAAAAACCTCCGTTCTTCAAATAATCTTCTTCTATTATGCCCCAGTCATTCTTCTGCTGGAGTCAATTCCTCTTTCATTGTACAGTCCGTCCTCCTCTGGAACGCCCTGCCGCAGGAAATCAGGATGGCACCAAGTCGCTTGTCTTTCAAAACTAGGGTTCGTGCTCTCCTTGTCCGTAAGCTGGCAAAGTCATCAGAACGTTAGTCCCATATGGCTGTGTATATCTTTATATATAACTATATATTATTTTATTTATATATATTATCGTATATATTTATTATTTATGTATGTGTATATCTGATGTCAATATATATTATGGTTATACTATTTATCTTTTGTACAACTTTTTTTTTTCTAAATATATCTATTTTCAAGCTTCTCAGTGCACCTACCTCACTTATTTCACACCACCCTAAGGTAGACTGGCAGAAAATGCCTTTGGCATTAAGTCCACCTATGTACATTTCGTGCATAAAGCATTAAATAAAAAATAAAAATGTAAGAGTAATTGATTCGTCTTTCGGTTAATCATGAATACGACTTTGTATGTAGTTTTATTTGTGGTTTTGGAGTCGAATCAACGTTTAAAAAGGCCCCTTTAAATCATAATATGTTGTAAAAGGGCATTTTTAATAAATGTACATACATTTATTTTAACGTATGGATAGTAACGGAGAAACACGTACAAAATGTATGTAAATTTTAAATGTATACGTGTTGAATGTTAGAGTACAGTTAACTACAGCTCTAGGAAGTAATAATTTACATACAATGGTATGACTATAAGTAGTGTTGATTTCACTAACAAATTGAAGGAAACTTGATTTTGCCGAAAACTGAAATTTTCACACAATGTCTGCAAGCCGTCTTATAGTACTTACAGTGATCTGAACAATTTTTACCCGAGTGAGCAAGGAGGGTTATGTTTTATTGCTGTATATATGTTTCTGCTATATGTATGATGTTGCTATGTCACGTCCTAGAGCCTTAATAGCTATCAAGATCACCTCAAAGTTCGAATCGCCATAATGCAAGAGTGACATAGGGTGCTATTTTTAAAAGATGCTGTAATTTTTTGGACAGCTTTCTAAATCTTTGTCGTGAAATTTGCATGGATATAGATCAGATTATCTTTTTATAATTATACAATATAACATTTCATTAGTCAAACAAAATACAACAAAATTCTCACATTAGGAAAATAAGTGTAAAAGAGTGTACTTGTATGTGTACTTAAATGCAAACTACTAAGCAAGCAGCACTCACACACATACTCCATAAGTGACATATCAAGGGAACTTTAATAACAATTCAACCGACTTCAAAAAAGGAGGAGGTTCTCAGTTCGACTGTATTTTTTTGTGTTACCTCAGAACTTTCAACTGGGTGAGCAACAAGAGTTACTTCAGCAGATCAGGGTTGCATACTTTATAACTGGGACTGGCTGTTGCTTGGAAGTCAAACTCTATTACTATTTATTGCAGCTAATAATAGCAGGCATTTGGAAAAGATTGTTAATTTAAAGAAATTTTGAGACATACCCATGCCAGCAGCTACTGCAGGGAAGTCAATATCATAGTGATAACATAAATATGTCATCAGACAAAAATCTGCATAGCTCCTATGTGTAGGCAGGAACAGGACTGGATTCTTGCCCATCGTCGACTTCAACTATAAGAAACAGTACTGTTTTCGTAATATTGGTTATCATGGTAAAATTTATTTTAAAAAGTCATTTGGTATATTGATTCTTTTGTTTATGTATCTGCTTCAAGATATTGTATTAAAGAAACTATATTTATGAAAGAAAAACTTTTGCTTTGAAGTTTTGTCTGCATGATGCGTTACAGGCCTGTTTGTCTAGTGGTTAGTGATCCTTACTGCTAAGCCAGAGATGTTGTGTTTGGATGTAATTTATCTATAATATGTATGTATTTAAAATATATAAATATTTTTATATGCAGTCTACAGGTGGGAACATATGGTGTGTGTTGTCTGAAATTGGTTAGTTCAATACAAACATACATAAGTTTACATCTGTATCCCCGAAAGGGTAGGCAGAGGTGTATAAAACATCCACAATTGGTTTAAGGTCTTATTTACTAGACTCATGTTCAATCATACCTATTATTAAAATGATAATCAATATATATATATACAGTCGTGGTCAACTAATTAAGGACATTCAAGATAGTGGACAGCAATAACCGGCTATGTACATATAAATATAAAACCCTGTTGATTTCTCAGTAACTATTATTTGCATAATTTGATCCGATTATTATACTATAAATGGCTGTAAATAAAAGATTAAATAAATATAAAAAAGTGTTTAATATCAAAGGTTAACCATGTATTCAATTTAAGGTACAATTCTGTAGCTGGACATTTAATTAAGAACAGTAAAGTAAAATGAAAAATAGAGTTAAACAGAACTAATAATCTGCAGTATTTTAATTTCTTTAACAACTTCATTTTATTACGGGTAAAATCAGTACCCAGTAGCAAAACCTTTGTTAGTAATTACCGCTTGACACCGATGTGGCATAGACATTATCAGTTTCTGACATATTTCAACAGGAATGTTTGCCCATGCCTCACAAAAAGCTTCATTAAGTTCATCTAAAGTTGTGGTACGATAAATGGCAACTTTTTTCTTAATTTCGTGCCAAAGGTGCTCGATTGGGTTGAGGTCGGGGCTATTTGCTGGCCAATCTAGCACTGATACCGACTGTCTGTTAAGAAACGACTTGACTGAACGGGCTGTATGTTTTGAGTCGTTATCATGCTGAAAAGTCCATATAATAGGAAGATGTTCCTCAGCATAGGGAAGCATAGTTTCTTCTAATATTGCCTTGTATTGATGTTGGTCTAAGTTACCCTGAACTTTCCTCACAGGTCCCACTCCACGTCCAGAAAATGATCCCCACATTTTAATGTTTCCTCCGCCATGTTTCACCTGCTTTTTTGTGAATCTTGGATTCATTTCCGCTTTTACAGGACGCCGTACGTATTGCCTTCCATCCGAAGAAATCAAATTAACCTTGGTCTCGTCAGAGAATAATACATGTTGCCAATGGTCGTAGGTCCAATGTCCATATTTACGTGCAAACGCCAAACGTGCATTTCTATGCTCTTTCTTTAACAACGGTACTTTGCGAGCCACTCTTCCGAACAACCCTGCTTCTACCAGACGTCGTCGAACTGTCCTCGCTGATACACTGACTCTTTCGTCTGCCCCAAACACTTCATGTTTAATTAAAATAGAGCCTAGAAACGGATCTTTCTTAGCTAACCTGGTTATCATTCTATCTTCTTGCGGAGTTGTTTTTCTCGATCTTTTTTTTCTGGGCACATTTAAAGTTGTGTTATTGCGCCTGAAATGTTGCACTGCATTGCATACCATAGTTTTTGAACAATTTAAATATCCTGCTATCCTTCGGTATGACCAACCACGCTCGACAAACTTCATGATAATTTTTCGTAGTGTTGCATCGCAACTTTTATTTTTGCCCATTGTTCTTCAAAATAACTCTCAAAACTTGAAATTACAAATCTAGATTGCCGCCAAAACTACCACAAAGAATAGGAGAAGAAAGAAAATAATAATTGAGATTCAGATTTTGAAACTAGAACGCAATATCTCAGTGTCCTTAATTAAATGGCCAGCCAGCATTCTTTGAACAAATAGCACTGTGATCATCTATCAGCTATACTGTAAAGAGGTTTAATGTTTAAGAAGTTGTTATTGTTTGTATAATTAGGCACATAAATGACTAATTATACTTACATGTAAAAGATGTGGAATATTGTTTAGACTCGTTGGAAAATAAAAAATAAATTCACAATTTGGATTAACTAGAGAGTGTCCCTAATTAGTTGACCACGACTGTATATATATGTTCAATTTTTTTTTTTACAATGTGAGGTAATGTTATGACATGTTGACATTGTAATTAGGGCATGAATTTTTACATTTTTACTAAGGATACTTTCAATTTTAGGTGTGAGAACACGGTAGCCACTTGGACAATTTATTTTACTATATCGCCTGGCAGTTCTGAGTATGGCATGCTCACCTAGATATTCTGCTAATTGTGGTGTATGTGTGATGTCATTTGCCTCATAATTGTTAAAAGTACATTTAAGAATAAATGAACTTTTAATTTTACTTATAAACAATGTAAAAAAACATTTATAAAAAGAGGGTCCATGGAGTTTATGCCTGTTTTTCTTCATAGGATCCATATATACATGCAGCTAGCACAAAATTAATTAAAAAGATGTAAAATGTTTATTTTATCAAGTCACTATGCACAGCAATAAGATTTACTATGTTCTTAACCAATTGATGTTGTTTAACTATTTTACTCACTCAATGGTGTCCATATCAGTTTAATAGTTATTAACATAATAAAACTCATGGCAAATGTTGTGTGTTGTATTCTATTTTTCACTTTCTACTTTTCAATTGAGTTGCTTTTTATCAAAATATTATTCTTTCTGTGCTTATTAAGGTAACATGTTTGAATTTATACAAGAAGATAGTTACCTATATACCTATAAGAAGATAGTTTTATTATTAGGCACAAACTCACATTCAAGACTGCTGCTTCATTCACAAACATCTTTATTTTCATCATGAATGAAATCTTTAGAAATATCACACCCATCCATCTGATGACATGTAGTTTCTTGTCTAGGCCCATCTCTTCTAGATAATTGTGAACATTTCTAAGTAATTTGGCTTTGTTAACACCAGTTCTTGAGCATTCCTAAGGGATAACATCAATAATATGTCAAAAGCATGCATGCACATAAATTTGTGTTCTATATTTAATATTAGTATTCTTCCTATTCTCTTCAACAGTTAAAAAGGAGTTAATAATTACAAAACTGAAAACTGACATATATAATAAAAAATTAAAAGATTTCATATTTTACACGAATAACTAAATTATACTTACCGCTTCTATAAGACCATCTAAATAAGCAGAATTTGCAACAATATTTTTGAGATCTTCTGGGGTGCAATATCTGTCTAGAATTTGTGTCCTATGTGGATACCAGTTTCGAGACATAAAACTAAATATCCCTGACTGAGTACGCCGTGCCTCCAAAATATCAACAAAATTAACTTGTTCACACATATTTGCAAATAAATTAAACAAATATTAGATTTAAGAAATCACATTACTATAAACAGAATTATTTGCACTATATAAAACATATAGTCTCACGGATAGTGAGTATTTAACACACGTACGTTTTCTATAAATAACGTAATTAGAACTGATACTGCAAAATAATATATATTAAATTAAATCCTCATTAACACGCACTCCTCAGCCGTGAGCGAGTATGACACTGAGAGTATGACTGAGAGTATGCACTATGGAGAGACTTCAACTTCAACTCAACATTTGATTATAGTTGTCAAAAACTAAAAGGCCCGTTTTGACATTTGTAAGTAGCGAAGTTACCATACGACTTGGTACTAGATACACACGATAAAACGAAAAAAAATAATTATAAAATCGATTTGAATATGTATTTTACAGTGCATTGGATTATAGTTCTAATTAGAAAACATAACTTTAACTTTAATATTGTAGGTATTTTGAAATTATACAATAGTACGAAAGGACAATTTGTCTTTAATTTAATATTTTCTCTTAGAATAACATTCACTCAATCACAAAAAATCAAGAAAAAGGGAAAGTGATTGAATCTTAATTCAATCATTTTAGTGTCGTAGGTTTATTTTCTTTTACCAGTACCAGCAATTCAGCTTTCAACGATTCCATGTCAGCTTCAACGCCTTGTTTGTAGCCATACCACTAAATCAGCCTTTTTGTTTGCTTGAGTAGGTGCTTTATCTATTTGAACTCAATGGTAAAATGCATTGTCTATAATGATTATGCACTGTTCGGGAGGTTTGTTAACAAGTTAGTAAACCACGCTGTGAATTTATTTGAGTCCATTTTTTTCTGAATTCTTTTGCACTTTTAGACTCGAATATCTATATATTGTCATCTTTCACAAAACCTCCCCCGGCTGATCCGGCGTGGCAGATTATTAGGGGACCACCTTTTCCCATTGGCACTTTTGAGCAAGATGCCTTGGTATCGTCCGTCCATGACTGCGGCACGATATGATGAGTTCAGCCAAATCTCATCCATAAATATGACTTTATCCCAATTTGTGTTTTTGTTCATCGCCCTCATGAATGATACTGTGTGCAAAATTAAATCATATCGTTCCATCATAATTTTCCTCTCGTCGGTTTTCTTGTATTTGAATACAATTTGTTTCATAATTGTTATGAAAGGCGTGGATCTGCCACTAAACAGCCCACACTCTAGTAGCGATATCAGAAATTTACTCACATTCATTTCTCATGTAATAAGCATACACGTGATTTCGACTAGCGAACCTGTAACAGGCTTGCTTTTCTTCCTCTTTTTAGGCGCACGTAATACATTTTCTTTAGTATCGGAAGGCTCATACTTTTCCTTCAAGATGGTTCAAATAGTTTTTTTGCCGATACCAAGTGCTTCTGCAACGCGATCTTGCACTTGCGTTACGGGCAATAAAGATCCACCATTAACTGATTCACGTTCGAAGTATTCGTTTAACTTCACAACCAATTCGCGTGACTGGCTGTTGATTGTACGTTCTCTTTTGACCTGTTGAAAACTGGTCTTGTTTTTTTTACTTGACGCTGGCAGCATATAAAACTTTTGTTGGTTCAGGTGAAAGGTAGGAAAAAAGAAGAACTATAATGGCTTTTGTGGAGTTGCCACAATTTTGCCAATGTCATGTATCCGAAGGACCAGCCGTCAAAGAATTTTATGTAGAGCTTGCATATTTCCAAAGAAAAAATATTCCAGACAACAATAATAAAAAATAATAAGTTGGAGTAAATATATGAACATAAATTTAAAAATATATATATTACTTCAAACTATAATTTTATTTTATTAATACACTTGCCTGATATGTATACAAAGGGAGTAAAAACAATTGATAGTATCAATTTAAGGGACGTAAGGAGGGGAATATGTGGAGGAATAGCAGTGTGGCGTCCTCCACATACAGAAAAATACATGTTAACTTCATCCAGCGAAGACAAGCCGAACTACGTAGCAACGACACTGATGACGTAGTACGATCCTGAATCACGAAAATAAAGTTCTCCCAGCGATAAGAATATATACGACTTACCAACATCAGCATCATAAGTAGGGAACTTAGTGACCATGGAGTAAAGTGAGCCTTGACCACCATGTTGGTCAACCTTCCTTTCTAAAAAAACCATGAAGATGTTTTAAGTGACAAATCAAGCAACTCTTCTAAAAACAGTTGCATTGATCTATGGTCACTGTAATTGTTGTTATTAAGTTTTTTTTTATGACGTCCTTCTTTAATGATACTTTTGTAAAGCAAAGATTTTTCGTCGAATCTTATTACGTTTCAAAACTAGACCAAATATAACAAGACTTTAAGCTTTGCAATAGCACTTGTGTTTTCCATTTATATATGCTGCAAAATATTTTGTAGCATAATATCTATTATTATTATTATATAAGGTTGAAGACCGACTGCGCCTTAAGAGTGTGTGTTAGTAAAATATATTCTAAACAGACCCCATACAAACGTTCAAGACCAAAGACTACAATATTATGTATGATAGTCAAGACTTAAGAGTAACTTATTTTTTTATTATAAAACTAGACTCGACCACATAAAAATCTGCATTTATTTTCAGCAAGTCTGACCATAACCTATTCGACTACATTTAATTTATATAATACAGCTTTTCATATTGAATTCCCAAAATTGCAACAGGATAGGCCCCATATTCCGTCATCAGTTTTTTTTATACTATAGGGGGACAGACGAACATACTGGTCACCTGATGGTAAGTGACACCGCCGTCCATGGACACTTGCAACTCGAGAGACGCAAGTGCGCTGCCCGCCTTTGAGGGTGATCAGGGATGGGGGATGCAGGGAGCGGAAAGAAGAGAGGAGGGATGAGGAGATGGGAAAGAGGAGAAAGGAGATGAGGGGAGAGAAAAGGGGGAGGGGGAAGTGGGCCTCCGGAAACCTCACTCAATTCGGGGAAATGCAACGCAAGCGTTACTTCACAACTGGTTTTCTGTGAGGCCGTGGTATCGCACCGGTCGAGCCGGCCCATTCGTGCCTAAGCATGGCTCTACCACTGAAAAAAATAGTAATCAGCTTATCCCCGTCTACTTGTTGGACTAAGACGTAGGACAAATCTCCCGATCTGGCTGCTATTACGTCAGTGGGACTAAATCATCGTGTGGGCGTTTAATAAGACTGGGCTTAGCCATTCCGGCATAAAGGAGGTTGTATATACTTAATATTTATGCATAAATACGTCAATTTTCCAGTGTCATATTACGATTAAGCATAAATTATACCTATCTACTCTACCTTACGTTTTAATATATGTTGGTATGGAAATAAAAAACTAGTTTTATAATTTTAAGTTCTAATAATAAAATGATAATCAAAACAATAAACAATGATAATGTCTTTGTTAGTAATGATTACAATCGTCAAACTTCGTTTGGGCCCAATTGAAAGACACACCATTAATAAAGCTTAATATGGCGTAAAAAGTGATACATTATAATATCTAAACAGATATGATTAATATCACACGATAATACAGTAGTATTCAAACATATTTTGAGTTACACAATATATCTATATAACAGTATATCATCCTTAGCACCACGGTAACTTTTTAAAAGGTTACAAAAATTGTTCAAGTAATAAGACTTTAAATAAAAATTTCAATAAACAATACTTTCCAAGTTATAAAGATACTTATAAAACAAGCAATCAGTTCCAAAAGTTACGGCGATATACAGGATATAACTTATTAAATACAAAGTCAATAAAGGTAATAACGATGATGATAACTTAACACAATTATATATAAAAATAGGAAAACTTGACCATGAAATTTTTACTTATAATATAAGCCCTGTATGCATTCCGCATTAGTTCTTATTTAGAAAAGCTTTATGCTGCATAGTATTGACACATACACATTTAATTAGAAGTAAATATAAGAATACTAAACTACTAAATATATATGTATGAAGGAATCATTAATAAAATATACATGTATGTCCTATGAAACTGGTAACCCTTTTTAAAGAGTTCCCCTAAAAACAGGAATGGTCAGAAATGTCATGTTACGAAATAAACACGTATGTAATGGCAGCTTGATATTTTTCTTAGATTTCTTAATATAATACTAAATAAGAGAGCTCAGTAAGAGCTAACTTCTAATATAACACTTACAAGTCAAATATATCTAGATTCGAAACTTATTTTGTACTTATTTTGTCAATTAGTAAAATAAATCCTACACGAATATCACTAGAGAACTAAAGAGTTAAATAAAGAACACAACTAGATGGTTGAATAGTCTTATTGATGTACTTATAAGTATATTTTTGTTAACATAGGCGACGAAAAAACGTTAGCTATCTGGTAACAGGCTGCAATAAAATCATTTGTAATGCAGTCTTGAGACAGGGCCTCCCTCGCCTTAGCCTTTTCAAATAAAATGAGTCTTCATTTTGTTTTGCTTTAAGTATATGTGTTGTATGTTTGTGCGTGGTTGTAATTAGCTACTAGAATTTTGCGATTCTATATAACATTAAGAAAGGATTCTATATAACATATATGTAAATTAAAATAGTTTCTATTATCAACAACTCCATTCAGAGATAACTGGAGAGTTGTTGTTGTTATGCTAGCTTTAGCTACTTGTGTAAACCACAGCAAAATAATATGTTAAAAATGTTAATTATTCAGGCTGTTTAGTTATCTGAACTTCGGCTAGCAGAGGTCTCAATTTATTAACGACTACGTTACTAATTTCATTGTCCTGGACGTTTTCAGAATCGAATCCGTTGTAAGTACCCAAGTCTCGACACTTTTGCATGTACGCCCTCCATTTGATGTCCTTTTCTAGACAAAGCGGATTACCTATTATGATAACTTTCGCCTTTGCTCTGGTAACAGCTACGTTAAAACGCTGAAAGTGAAAAAATAATTATTTCACAGCTACATTAAATGGATTTATCAAAACCATACTTATGAAAAGTAACGTGTGGCTCTTAGGGGAATAGAATAGGGTCACCCCATCTATTCCCGGTCTCATTAAAAGCAACTAAGGGTTCGGACTGTTATCTATCAGACATTGTCCGGATAATGTCAATAGGATAACCCCCTATTACGTAATTGGGACTAAATTTTACGTTCGCAAATAGTGGGCGTTTGAGACACCTGTGCCTACTGCTATGGGGATATACGCGTGACTGTATTATATATAAAGTACGTAACTACTGACTAAATCAAAATCAAATTGACTAAATCAAATTCCTTTCTTTATGAGTTTCTCGTAGTCAGCTGAAGTATCAATATCTATATCAATTATTTATGCGGGGTTTTCGCATTTTGTTTTAGCCTTCCACTTCAATTTCGTTTATTCCCTTCCTATCCCAATCCTCTTTGCCGCTTTCTTCTATTTTAATATTACTATTTAGTTCATGTTACCTTGTCATCGACGAGGAAGCCCAACTGGAACTTAGCATCGTAATCAAGGAGACTACAATTGGCGCGGACGGTTGAAATGATGATGACTCGCTTCTCTTTACCTTGGAAAGCTTCCACGGTACCCACCTCGATCTTCTCGTACCCAAGTTCTGTTAGCATCTTTTTAATTTTGTACACCTAAAAGAATTTTACACAATAGTATATAGATTTTTAAAGTATGTTATCAGTTTTAATAAGTTTATTTAGAAAACTTGTTTTCGTATTGGCCTATTGGTGATCCCAGCGATACAGGAATAAAATCTAGTGCGGGAGTTGTCTTTTTTAAATAAAAATAAATAATAAGTAAGAAGAAATAAATAAAATAATGAGTAAGAAGGAATAAATAATGTATGCTGATCAAAAGAACCAGAATTTAATCTCAGAACCTGAAGCCTTGCTCTTCCTACAAGACAATTTGTTTTGAGGCCTAAAAACCCATAAAACTGTAGATGCATAATAAGTGATATTGAGCTTGAAAAAAAATTAAATTAAAAAAAAAATGAGAAAAAAATATTTTACTGTCTTTATGGTCACCTGACATTTAAAATACTCGTGATATTACCTTACCTGTCTTATATAGGGTGTTACGATGCCTATATCTTTCAAGGATACCTTGTGTTTAGTGACTAGAGACAGTACATACAGCTTCACTATATCACACTCCATATCATTGAAATAACTACAAAAAAAAAACACAATGTTACACAAACAAATTTTTCATTACAACAGGGACATGATTATTACAATATTCATTAAATTATTATCTTATTGCAATCTACTGCTGAATATAAGTCCTTATACCGATATTCTAGCGATATAAGTGCTCTGGGTCCCAATAAATTTAATCTCAGCCACATTTATTTAAACGAAATAAAAAGAAATGTAGGACATATACAGTTATTATTATTTGAATGATTTCATTTAATTCAGAGAAGATTAGATTATGTTTTTATATCTGTATTACGAAAGTAACTTACCTTGGGGACTTGCCAATCCTCTGTTCTTTAGATAATATACCATGAAACACCGTAGCGTGACTGTGTGGCTTCTCACCCAATATATCGACGTCACTTAAATAATCTTTTATGGCCAACGCCTAAAAGAGTACACAATATTAAGATTTCTTTTTTTTAAAGTAACAATGTTCGGTTTTTTTAAATCTCTCACTCGAAACATTATTATTAATTGGAATGTGTAATTTTAAAATGTATTTCTTATAATGTTCGTATTTTTTAAATCTCTCGCTGGAAACATAATTTTTAATTGAAATGCCAGGCATTCGAAAATACCAAAACGTACAGAATATATATGTATTGGTGTGAAACTTTTACACATCTATAAGAATAATTGGAATTAACAAGTTAAATATAGTCACTAAACTATTTATCAAAAGAGATATTATTCAAATTCAGATTTTCAGAAAACGTGATACCGTTAATACAATGTGAAAAGCAAAAAAAAATCATTGAAACAATGCTGTTTTAACACTCACCCTCAATTGTCCCTTATAGAACAACTTATCAGGTATATCAAGAATCTCCTTGTCGGACCTAAAGTTGTTCCGAAGCATGACCACGTAGTTGGGGTCGCAATCCTCGGCACTGTACATTGGAAATGTGTTTTTTAGACGCTCCATAAGAGATGTGCCTAGAAAAAATAAAGTTAACGTATTTATTTAGATCGCAATTTATGCAATATATGCTTTTTCCTAAGCGGTCAATAATTGAAAAAGGAAAGAATTAACTTTAGCCACACTTAAAAATATCAGTGATATTAAAGAAAAATTGTGTATTTATGTAACGGTAAAGATAAAATATGCAGTAATAGAAAATCTACCGTCTTCAACTTATTATATGACAGCTGTAGTTTTGTACAGGCCGAATGCTGCTAAATTGTTAGTCATCCTTAGGCTGTGCGTAGAATAGTCACGAGATTATAAATTAATAAATATAGAAATAAATTGTCGAATATAGAAACAAATTTTCACTGTTTATCATTGCTTAATTTCACACAGTTCTTTAGATTTATTTTGTAATTGAGTTGGGAGTAAAAGGTATAAAAGCCCCTACGCTGATTCCTGACCCTCCTGAGAATGAAGAGAATGTGTAGACATTGACATACCGAGTCCAATCTTGTTGGCACTATGCGAGATGACGACGGGTCCGAGCTGGTGGGGGTCGCCAGCCAGCACGAGGTGGCCGCGTGGCGCGAGGAGCCCGCTCACGGGGATGAGGCAGCTTGGCTCGCTCGCCTGCGCCGCCTCGTCTATGAACAGGTGCGTCACTGGACGCTCCATCTTTAACATCGATAGTTGTCTGTTGAATATGTTACTAAGTTTTACTACCTTACGCCAATGCACCTAAATCATCATTTATTGTAATAAACTAAGTATATTATTCATCGAATTAAATAATTTTCTTCAAATTTAAGTGTGAATAATCATGACGATTGCGAATTTAATTAAAAAAATTATTGTTGAAATTGGTTTACAAATAGAGAATACAATCCCGAGCATGTTTTTCAATCCCGGGCTTACGGGATTTTTGAAGCCTTTTCCCGGGATCCCGGGCCTATCCCGGGATTAGACTATGTGGTTTCTAATTGGGCTAAAATAAAAAAAACACGAGTAATTAAAAAAAATGTCTTTAATGTCTTTGCACAACACAAATCAGAATAATAATAAGAAAAGAAAAAACACAAACCAAAAAATACTATACTTTTACAAGAAATTAAAAAACAGCACAAAATAACTATTCAGAATTTCGAAAATATAATCGCAGAAATATCAAAGCATCCAATGTTTGACTTCCGAGCCTGCTTCGTAGTTTATTGCCAACATAAGCAGCAGCTGAAAACGCTCGTTCAGCTTCTACGCTGGTTGGAGGAATAGACAGTAGATACTTATATGCTGTTTCTAAGTGATATCCACGAACTCCTCCATTTTCGAACAGGCTTATTTCACGTCTAATACTATTTGCCAACCCCAATTAATTTTGTACTTGTACTTCAGGATCTGGGGATTTCATACTCTTGTTAATTTCCAGCTGTAACTTTTACTTTAATGTCAATTGGGGTTGGGAGGTTTCTGACCTTAGCTCATCATCTGTTTGTGATCCTGACCTTGCTTCTTCTTCCGTGTAATCTCGACTATTAAGTCTTTTAACAATACTCTTTATTTGCTTCCTCACTAAAGCCGTGTTAGTGTCGGAACTGGAAATAAGTCGTGCCATTCCAAATCCGATAATAACTGATTTTCAACATCCATTCGTGGATTTTGTAAATAATTTAACACGCCACTTAAATCATCACTTCGTCGTTGCTTTATACGTTCCACTAAGGATGTTTTTGGCAAGTGCTGAGTTTTTGCTAGACAGTTGTTTTATAAGAAATTTCAAAGCGGCATCAGCTGTGGATTAATTAGCATCTCGCCGACTATCTTCGGTTGCTTCTACTGTCAATTTAATTGGGGTCAGCACATCAACAATTTTATTTACCAATTCAAAATCAACATCTAAACGAATTGGATGATTGAGATGTATAAGAGCTTTTTGAATGCATGCTTTTAAAAGATAAAATCGCTCCAGCATTGTTAAAAGACTATTCCACCTGGTTTTACAGTCCAAAAGAAGTGACAACTCTTTTCCATGTTCAATTTTCACATATTTTTGAAGTACTGTTTCATTTTTCAATGGAGATCTTTTGAAATACTCTTTTCTCGATTTTCTTTATCAGCTCATTAATATTTTCATATTGTGTTAACTCTGGTACGTGTTCTGGCGCAAGATCATTTTGTGACATTACGATTAAACCTGATTCTGGACAGTCTAAGTCTTCTAAATGGTGTTCATCATCGCTGTCGTCCATATAATCAACAGTCACAGCTGGTTCATTTATAGTATCATCTGAGGTAGGGCTATCTTGCAAATTATTATGTTTTTCATAAAGCACATCACAGACCGCCAAATTGATAGCATGTTTGAGACACAGTTGTTGTTCAGTGCAAACAAGCCGCCCCGCCTTTATCATAACATTCGGTCCATCGGTTACAATAGCCACGATGTCAGTTTCTAGGGAAATGTCAAATTTACTTAGACGCTCTTGCAATATACGAAGACTATTTTCAGCTGTCATATTGTCAGTTACTATCGTAAATAGGAACAAGTCCTAATTTCCAAATTTTTTTATATGAATGAACGTTGACCGTCATGTATCGTTTATTGGAAGTTGAAGTCCACTCGTCGAAAGAAAGACTAAATCTTTCACCTGCACTTTTCAAATGTTTTAATTCTGCAGTTACTTGCTTTCTGATTTTTTCACTGTAATTCATAACACGTTTTCGAACAGTGACGGCTGACTTTGGTAAATCCGTGTATTTTGCTAAGAGCAATTTTCTCTAATCATCTGAGGTTATGAATACACTGAATGGAAATCCATCTAATGCAATCATTCTTGCCATATCATCCAGGCTATCGTCGGCCCTTTTAGTAAAATAATTATCTAGCTTTCGCTTGGTTGGCGGCGGTGCTGTGTTCAGATTTTCAGAATCTTGACTTGTTGAAGCTGATATAACCTTGATGTTATGTTTTGATAACAAATGTGTATGTAATCCCTTAGTTGATCCACCCAAAGTCTTGAGGATGGCTGGGCATCGCTTACATTTAGCACTATTCCCGTCCTTCGCAACTAAATAATAACTCCACACTGACGTCGTATCACTGTCTTTTTTATGTTTAACAAAGTCTCCCGCCATTTGAAATACTTAATTTCAGATAATTGACTTTTAAATTTTAATGACGTAGCCTACGTAACCCGTCGTCACTGACGTAGCCTACGTAACCCGTCGTCACTGACGTAGCCTACGTAACCCGTCACTGACAGAACAATAAATGAAAAAAATAAAACCTGATTTGCATATTTATACTTTCGTACAGGGAATCCCCGACGGGAAATACCCGCAACAATATTATGACATGAGATGATCGGGTGATTCCCCTGTTGGTTCGTTGGGGAATTACCTTAAGAGTATTGTGTTAAAGTATTCCGAGTGGGGAAGTCCCTTCTAAGTTCTACGACAAACATATTATTAGGACTGTACCTGTGTAGTAAATAGTGGAACTGTACCTGTGGAGTAAACCTACGTATTGTACGAGTAGCTTTTTGTCGTAATGTATTAAAATAATCTAAGCAAGGTTATTTTCAAGGCGCAACGGACTACGGAATACAAACTAGACTTGTTTGTGGCAATCCCGAAAATCCCGAGATTAGCCAAGTACAGTCCCGGGATTTTCGGGGCCAGAAAACGGTCGGGATTGTATTCTCTATTTACAAAAGACAATAATATCGCAAAACATACACACGAGACATTTCACTCAATTCTGAATCGCGCAATGAAGGTTTTCATATAGACAATAGCTTTTTTAAATTATATATGTAATCTAAGGGAACCTAGATATACTATAAAAAATGTTTACCTGCCAAATTTCGCGGCATGAGAAAGTGTCGTGATCACAATATTATAGCTCATGAATTCGTTGATAGAGACAGGCTCAAAACTATCCCGACTTGTGCCATTAGAATACTTCTTTAGTTCTTCCGGTAGTGTTTCCCTGAAAATTGACACAGACACACAAAATTGAAAACAGACAGGCAAGAGGTTGACATTCGCGGTTATAGAGGCCAGCCTCGATGTCTGGGGGCGATAATAGTTTTATTTTAAGTGCATTCACAGCTGGAGCAAACAGGGCCTAGAGTGTAGACCGCGATTGATAAACGGGGGTTAGACGCTTCCCAGCTAAATGGAATGACGACTTAAAGAAACTAACTGGGAAAGACTTGATGAGAAAGCAAAGGAGATATGATATGGAGCACCTTGGGAGAGGCTTATATTTGACAGTGGACTGCAGTAAGAAATTTTATTGATTGATTGATACATTCGTGAAAAAGAGCACAAAGCTTAGGTGCAGAGTAATTTAGTAATTATTTCTCAAGCTAGCAGGCTGTATAAGAGATACGTAGTGAGCTAGTATGTAGAATGCACATATAGAGGAGAGGAGAGGCGTCTCAAAGGCCCACTTTTTTCAAACATAATTTAGTCCCATTTACGTACCAGGGGACAAGCTTATTGCCGACATTGGGGCCACTGTATGACTGAATATATAATGTTTGATATTTAACAATTCGATCCCTTGATCGCTAGAGTGCAACTAACTGCAATATACGACGTTTGAAGCAATAACGTTTTTATGTTGCGAACTTAGTTAAACGTAAGAATAATTATTAAGGGCAATTATTTCTTTAAAGAATATTGTTGGAGTTGAATATTTTGTTAATTACACAGCTTTAAAGTGTTAAGTGACATAACTATGACTAACAATTTTTTATTCGTGACCTTCAAAACTTACCACACTCTATACTTTGAGTTAGCACGAAGGAGTAGTTTGTCTTGCGCGAATAAGAACGTGTACTTAATGAGCATAGTGGCCACGTGGTCCGCTGCCATATTGGAGTCCGTGCAAACCAAGATACGGTTTTTAGGGTTCTTATTTACCAGCTAAAAAATAAATACATATAACAATTTTAAGTTTAAGGGAGCCTCGTTTGTGGATGGTACAAACTGGTGTGGTCAAAAGACTGCTTGGTCTGAACTCGGATAACAACTTTTAATATAGAAACAACGGACACAAAACCACCCCAAAATTGTCGCCTGCTGTATTTCCGGACCGATACGACCTTCAAACCTTCAAGAAAAGAGCGTACTCCTACCTAAAAGGCCGGCAACGCACACGTGACTCTTGAGTGGCGGGTGTCCATGGGCGGCGGTAGTCACTTACCATCAGGTGATCCGTCTGCTCGTTTGCCCCCTATTGCATAAAAAAAAACCCCACAATCTTTGTCCCGTGTGGAAATCACGACCTCCGAGTTCAGCAGTCAGGTTCACTAATCGCTAGACCAACAGAGCAGTCGTTATGATTATTGTGGTCATCAACATGAGCTGAAAATGTTACAAAAATGTTGTGTATCAGAGGTAGGGAAAGACTAGCCTGCAGTATGGCCTCGACGATGGTGACGGTCTTGCCAGTGCCGGGCGGGCCGTGCAGCAGGTAGGGCGCGCTGCCGCTGGCGCCGGCCACTATGCGCTCCACGGCCACGCGCTGCTCCGGGTTCTCCCACACCAACGTGTTGTAAAACCTAATCGACAAGTACCCACTTATTTTGTTTCCATCATTAACATCCATGTTCTACAGAGACTATATCATCCGTCGAAATTTAAGTTAAGTGTAACTTTTATAATTACATAATAATAAAACTTTATTTATTGTCAGCCACTAAGAGATAAAGGTGCGGACCAAGCATCGAACATTCCCCACTCCATGTGTATAAGTAGTGCTATTTTGTACCTTTTCTTTTACATTAAATTCCTATACTCCCAACTTTACATTCAATTCCCAAAGTATCAGGTTGATGGCAATAGGATAGGCCCTGATACGTTATCATCATTATGAACCTATCACCGTCCACTGCTGGATGAATGAACACAAAATAGAAGGAGTACCAACTATTTTGGGTACCGGTCCTACTGGTTTTAAGACTTAGAGTCTGACATGTTTTATTGTTCACTGAGTGAATTCACTAAGATAACGCTATTTATAATATGTTATAAATAAACAATAGGGCATACAAGAATTATTATAGTTGCTTAGCCATCGCATTAGGTTCATAACCTGTAATAATAGTTAGTTAAATAAATAAATCAATTTTATGTAACAAATTTGAAAAATGTAAACTTAGTATATATTTTATTTATGCTATTAATGAACGCTTTCAAGAATAACACATTTTATTACATATTTTATTATTAAACTTTATTTTTAACCAACTCCAGAAAAGGTTCTTTATATGTACATATATATGTATATCTGATTTTTCCACCGATTATCGACCAATTATCAAATATATTTTAAATCGAAAGATTATACTACTGCAGTGTTCCCACTAACTAAATCAGAATTGGATGATTGGATCCCAGAGAATATACTTACTGATATACCTTCTAAATGTTGCATAGTTTATGGTGCAAGGTACAACTACTTAACGGTCAGGGGTTACTTTATCAATAAGTCATTACATTAGATTGCACGTTTTACAATTTATCATGATAGAGGGTGCATTGAAGGTGTTTATCTACTTCTTTAAAAGTCAATTATTGAAACTGAAATAAAAGTATTTTTGTATTTATTTAATTTAAGAAAAGTGGAACAGGTGGGTGAAATCATATACAGATATCTGGGATCAAGGTTACTAGGGATGGAAAGTGTAATGGTAATATAGATTGAAGAGTGATATTATGTATCTATATATGTATTTCACATACTGAACAAATTAATGGAGCTAACGGAAAAGTTTTAAAGCTCATCGGAGCAAATGGTGAAGTGACATGTTGAAAACGAACAGTTTAAAACATCGCAGTATTCCTGTAGAAGTTTTTTTTTTGTGTGTGGGATCCAACCAACCAACACGGAGAGAGAAAACATAATCGAACGAACGAATAACAAATAATTAAAAGAATGTTACTCAAGTTTCGGCGCTATATATTTGCTGACAGACTGCTGCTTCGGGAATATCCTTGGCACTACACCCAGGCCGTTGACATTATGTACGGCCACGTGCATGCGCTCTAGTGGTATACGTGACATGAAGAACCTAATGTCAAACTTCGCATCAGTGCTGTAGTATTGTGGAAAACTGTAACAGAAAAAATCACGAAGTAAATGTTACTGATGTTCGCTTGTCTCATCATTAATTAAATAAAAACCCATTTATTCAAGAATTAAATGAAAATTAACCATATTTCTACTGTATCCATGTACTGCACTATTTTATGATACTTACGACGAATGCAGTTTCCCAATTGTAGCATTATCTACATTGATTTCAGTGATAACAGCTTCAAACATGACGTCTTCATTATTGTGTGGCCTGACAAACATCAAATCTCCTGAAAATACATATTAATAATAAGTCAAAATATGCAAATTGCTAATTTGACAGCAAAGGCAATACACATATAATTTATCCTACAAGTCTGTTTTCAGATCTAATGAATCTCGTATCTATTTCCATGGCCCATTTATAGTATACGTGGGATACTCAGAAAGTTTTGCGAAAATAAAAAAGTTTTTATTGGTAAAAATTTTTATCATTAAATCTTTTCAAAATACTCTCCAACTAGCCCCTATACAAAGTGTCATGCGTCTGAAACAGTTTTCAAAACACTTTTTCCAGTCCGCCTCAGACAGCAGAAGCGGGACTGAGACGGTGGCGCGACGTGTTCGGCGCACGCCTCTCTAAATTGAAGAGGGGGCTAGGCCCCCTACACAGTGTGGCCACCTGTTGAGGTGACCAAGATCTGCAGGGGTTCCCGGAGGCTTCCTTGTTAGGGTTTTCCCGGGTCCCTTGCAATAGACTCTTTGTGCCAGAACATCGTGTGGTTTTAGTCGGTTCGAGTCCGACATACCACCTCTCCGTTAGCTCCGGTGAGGTGATGACCCGTGGGGGTTTCCACAAGAGAAAAAAAAAAGTCCGCCTCAGAAACCTCGTTTACAGCCTGATCGAACAGTGACAGCGCATCTTCCGGCGACGAAAATTGTATCCCTTTGAGCTGATTTTTAATTTTCGGGAATAAAAAGAAGTCACATTGTGCTAGGTCAGGGCTGTAAGGAGGGTGACCCAGAAAGTCGTGGTACAGTATCCCGCGGAGCCCTGAGTTTGGTCGCTTGTTGCTCACAACAGAGAAAACTTCTGCCAAACATTTGGTAGTATACCATTCGGCGTTGATGTTTCTTTGGTTCCGTAAAGGGTTTGACACCAAGTAACCAGTCAAATTGAAAAAGCTGGCTCAGATCGCTTCACTTTGGTAGGCGTTGATTCCTTTTGAAACACCCAAACGGTCGACTGGCGCTTCTTTTCTAGATCTTATTGATAAATCCAGGACTCATAACCTGTAAAGATGTCGTAAACACGCTGACACGAGCCTGCTTCAAACTTGTTTATCATTACGCGGCACCATTCCGACCGGGCCTACTTCTGAGCATCGGTGAGGTTGTGCGCCACCCAGCGTGAAACTATCCTCCTCACGCGAAGATGCACGTGTAGAATCTCGTGAAGGCTTCCCCATCCAATCTGCAGTATGTGTTGAATCTCCTGATACCTAATTCGCCTATTGTCTTGGATAAAAATTTTCACTGCTAGCACGTTTTCCTCCGTAACATCCGTCAAAGGGCGACCACTTCTTTCTTCATCCCCCAAAGTTAGTCGACCACGTTTGAATTCGTTATACCAAAGATAAACAGTTGCCTTGGAAGGGCCTTCATCCATGAATGCAATTTGAAGTCTATCGTATGATAGTCCCGTTTACAGACAAAAATAAAAAAAAAAATCGTTTTGGTATATGTACCGTGTATACGTCCATAGCACCTAGTAAAAAACGGTTATTTTAATATCGACGGGACTCACTGGCAGATAGCTGATGTAACAAGGAGTAACTTAGGCTATTTTTATTTTAGAAAAAAATAGGACCTCACAAAAAAAAAAAAAACCAACCAACCAATTAAAACCAAATTGAAAACTGAACTGAACAATAACTTTTTTGTTAAGTACCACGCAGACGAAGTCGCGGGCAACAGCTAGTTATAAAATATAAATGTGTAGATATCTTGCACATATGCATACTATAAATATATACATATATAATTAAACATAAATATAATGTATGTATTATATAATAAAACACTCTTCAATTGTTTTTGTAAATAACAGCATTTACTGACCAATCATTAGCGAAGGACGTTTCTCGGCAAGCCCCGGAACTCGAAGGATGTACAAGTTTCTGTTTCCGATATTCAGGAGATGTACTCCAGACATATTGTACCCCTGTAAATGTAGTTATTTTTACTGTTATCATAAAATATGGCAATAAATGCATGCATGGGCTAAGAGTGGGAGTAATGGTTGGAGTTGTCGCTAGAGGAGCAATACTTGTGAATGGAATGATTGGGGCATATTGGTTATAAAAACCGAAACCCTTTTCTTTTGCTTTTGTAGTTTTTATTTTATTTTGTTTTATTCTTCCTGTAAAACGAACTAAATGAAAACTACACAATAATTACTGTTAACTGTTTAAAACATTATATATTTTTATAATAACAAACCTTTATATTGCGCCTTATGACCGTTTCTTCATACCATAGGAGATTGTGAAAGAACTTTTCATAGTTCTCTTTGGTTACACCCATTTCAAATACTTTGCTAAAAAATAGTATACAATTCATTAAATTAATTTTGATATAAACGAATTATACAACAAAAAAAGAAAGTAGAAGTAAGAATTAATTAAATAAACCACCTCACACCTACTTCAGGGAAGTCATGTTCGCATGAGAGCGCGAAATGATCTCCGGCCTCCATTAGCGCTGGCTTGGGGGTAACGGGTCGGGCTGACCGTTACCCTAGCAGTAGGCCCGAGACGGTGGCGCCATGTGTTCCGAGCGCGCCTTTTCGATTTAGAGGGGGGTAAGGCCCCCCATATTTCATAGAGTGGTCACCTGCTAATCAGGTGGCCAAGGCTTTCAGGGGTTCCCGAAGGCTTCCTTGTTAAGGTATCCCGGGTCCCCTGCGATATAGCCACTGTGACGGAACACCGTGTGGTTTTAGTCGGTTCGAGTCCGACATACCATCTTACCCCCAGCTCCGGTGAGGCGATGACCCGTGGGGGTTTCCACACGAAAAAAAGGGTAGTGTCATGTTAGCAAATGAGTCCAGGAAGAAGTCTAAATTGTGGGGAAGCTAAATATCATCTTAACAATCAGATAATATATTTATTTAACGATATAGGGGTACAAACGAATGGACGGGTCACCTGATGGTTGGTGACAACCACCGCCCGTGCACACCTGTAACTTAAAGAGTCGTAAGTGCGATGCCCGACTTTGAGGATGATGAGGGGACGGGAAAGAGGACTTGGACCTCCGGTACACTTACTCACTCGGAAGTGCAATAGAAGCATTGTTTGTCTACCGGTTTTCTGTGAGGGTGTGGTATTACTCCGGTCAAGCAAGACCACTAAGTTTCCTTGTAAGAAGTGTAATGTAAAAAAATAAAAACCAACCTAATATCAGCAGCTAAAATTCGGGTTTGCTCGTCACAATTTTCATCCACTTTCATATTGCGAACATAGACCGACTTATTATTTTTTGGAATATGAAATAAACCTTTGCCATAACTGCAAAAAAAAAATATATAAAAAATTTATTATGTTCTGATAGGAATATGTAAAGGTATCATGAACATGAACTATATATTTAACCCACTGGCTTTCATTGAGTTATCTGGTGTGGGCTATGTGCAAAATTGATGTGTTAAATGAATGCGGAAATATTCCTCAAAGAAAACATATAGGTAGTGAATGAAGTACGGATTAAAGCCGCCAGGCTGTAAAAGCCCCACCACAGATATTTAGACCGGATAACTAGTTATAGTAACTATGTTTTTGATGTTTTATCCAACCCAGAAACTCGGGCTAATCTATTGCAATAATAGAGACACCACTAGTACCAGAGCTAATTTCTCTATATAGAAAGCAGTAGCTATAATGTATGTATTTCCTTTCAAAAGAGATTTAAAATTACATTTCTGATTCACTCGATGAATAACATTAAAAATAATCTCACTAAGCAGTTTTCTCTTTTTTATTGGTTATCTGAGAAACAATTGTAAACATACATGGAGATCTGACAATAATGCCTCATTTAAACTAACGGCCATGAATACTACACCTTAAGAACTTATCATCCATTAGTTAGTGTTTAAAAAGATAACTTTTGCACTTAACAAAACGCATGGACTTCACGCTTTACTTTTCGAGTGGTTAGCGACATTATCGATATTTCATGACATCACCATTGTGCTTGAACCCATATCTACAAGCTATTTGGTGATTAATTTTATTTGATAATTATTTTAACCTACTTGACACATGAGTCATGTCTTTAAATAAAGATATATATTCATCACTAGGTACTAAAGGTGTTGCTACTTACTCTACGCCAGGACTTCTTAGTAATACTTTTGCAGTTACATCTTTACGAGCATACGAACTCATGACTTTTTCGTGTTCTGTCTTTTTTTCCTCTACAAATACCACCTACATAAACAAAGAAAACACAATTTAAGTTTGTTATTACTGCATTAATTGTAAGTAAACCTATTAGCTAATGAATATACAATAAACTCATATGAAGAAATAATACGTTTTTAAATACAACATTAAATGATTGCCCCCCTATTACGTAAGTGGGAGTTAATTATCTCATGGTTGGCAAAACGTCTAAGATTGCATTGTGCATTGCATGTAAATGGTGTACAGATCTAGACTAACTTTATATTAGAAGCGTAGAGTTACAATACCTTCATAACAAATGTTTATGCTTTTGTGGTCTCAGAACTTGTGACCAGACACCTGTACCTACGCCTGTTAGATTAATGCATATTAAAGTAACTAGGACTTATAAGTATGTCAGAATCTCCACTTTGGGAACACATTTATTATTTACTTTGTAGCATAGAAAATATATATGAATATCAATCAATAATAGGATATTGTAATCAAAGATTAGAATAATAATTGTTGTATTTTAAATAAGAGATGCATCAGTTGCTTTCTAGACTATATGCTAAACTAAACTTTTCGTTCTGATATATTTTTTAGCATTACGTAACACGAAGCCTTTGTTTTGCTTGAAGATTTAATTTTTAAAACATGATAAACTTACTTGTCTACGTTTGGAAAAAGCATGTTCAGGGATTTCCCCGAATTAATTGACTATTTCTTACACGCTCTCACGTTGTGTTATGTAGATAAGTAAAATTCTTATAGAATTAAAATAAGCAAAGATCGCTTTTAAAATGAAGGTCAAAAGATTGTAATTTACATATGCATGCAGGCATGCCTAATGGAGAAGTAGGTACTGAACACACTTCTTAGTAATACGTAACGTGAGCAGGTACTACCTGTTTAGTACTAGGAATTTACAAAACGTTGATAAAATTGTTTTTGTTCGACAGCGGCTTTCTAAAATAAATCACGTGGCGTTTTTTTAAAGAACAAAATGTTTAAAAATACTCAGTGAAAACTTAAAGTAATGAAGTATTTACTTAGTTCCAATCTGTTACGAAGTAAAAGCACAATGAAACTAGTTCACTAGTGACATAGCACTAGCATTCCCGCCCATGTTGTAGTTAGCAAATGGGACACACTTAACACTAGGACACTACTACTACTAAACACTAAGGACGCTCAGGCTAAGGACAAATAATAGCAAGGCTTGGTCTTTAAACTGGATAAAACAAGCTGTAAGAGAAACAGCCATCTTCAATAAATGTATAGCATGATAACCACATTGAAGTACTTTGCATCAGGTCCATAACGGGTACGTTCTATACAACTTTGTAAGAAAACATTACACTAGGTTGAAATTGTTGGTTGTGAAGTATGACTTGACTTCAGTCAATTATCAGAAAAATAATCTAATAAAGAGGAAATGTTTCCTGAATAACAGATGAGTTCTCTATTTATATTAATCATTATCAAAATAACTACTGTGTAAATTAAGTTTTCCAGACTCACCATATCTCTGACTATAGTAATATTTTCGTTTGTAGCAAGCTTACTGAATGTGAAGACGATGGGAGTCTCATACTGCCCTATATTAGGCGATCTGAAAGTCACATTAATAATCTGCTGTAGCCTAGTCTCTGAAACAGAAATTCTTATTATAAAAATTTAACAATTGAAGGAATTTTAAAAGAGATACCAAATAAATATATGTATAGAGGGAACATGCCTCAACCAAAGAGTTCTATCAGGTGAAACATGGTTTGTAAAGTTGTGTATGTACCTTTTTATTGCTTACATCTGGTATATATACATGCTAAGATTAAAATGTTACCACCAAAACATTTACCCCATTTTAACATTTTAAATATTTGTAATCATATGACAGAGATAAACAAAATAAACACAATATTTTAGTTAAATTAAAAATATACATTCAAAAATTTGAAGCCAACCAAGATTAATTCTCTCTGCTTGCTTTAAAATCTTAGATATATTTTGTTTCCAATGAAAGTCTAGGAATCGAAAAAAAATAAAGCAAAAATTTATTTTCATAGATCTTATGGAATTCAATACAGTACATTAATAAAATAAAATTAAAATAGTTATATAAATTAAAAATCACAATACCTTATACCTAAAGGACACACCTTTCTAATAATTTAACCACTACTTTGGTTGTTCACACTGACGAAAATAGTTAAGTTTAATGTTCCAAATATTGTGATTTTTTATTGCTCAAATAACACAAAATCAACTATTGATTTGTAAAATGTTTACGCGCTTTATGAAACAGTCTACAATAAAAACGAAATCCGTCTCCACGCAGGAAGGACTTCTATTTTGATCTCAGCTTATTTTATAACAGTTAAAAAAACAGTTATAACATTTGTTAAAAGAATGAAATAATAGAACCAGTAACTACTCCTATGCACAAATTACACAGGGGAATCCCCTAAAGAAATATATGTTTTGTCAAGTAAAACCAGACATCACAGCCACAGCAATCATATCATATGACGTCACATCGATAAATTCTTTTATCAGATAAACTTTATATCTACAATGGTGTGGAAAATGTTTTCTTTCCAATTTACTTTCTTAAATATATATATATTACTCAATAAGCGAATTGACACTAAACAACCAGAATGGTTGTTGTTTGGCTTATATGCATTCTTGGTTAAGCATTCACTTTATCTTCTTATTCTTTATTAAAATTTTGAACATTAGAGATTCATTTTACAAAAATCTACTAACCATTATTTTTTTTTTGCAAACAAATATATTTTGAATCCTTTTAGTCAAAGTGGTCATTTTACGTGAAGCTAAAATATACATATAAAAAAAAATTACTACAATAATAGAAAAATAAAATAGTTTTGTGGCACACAAAATACTTACAACAAAATTTATTATATTATAGCTAAACTTACTTGGCAGTAGCTTTTGTGGGTTACTTCCATCCAGCCCATGGTTGTTGATTCCAAAGTTGTACTTTGTATGTAAAATTTCCACAGAATGAACAACAACTTCCTCTTTTTTGCTATCATTTAATATTGTAAAATGGAATGTTACCACCTCATTCGGCTTTGCCTGCAGAATATTTAAAAATATTTATGACTGGCACTAAATTAGGTTGCACTGCAACCCCTAGGAACTTTACACAGTGAGCATAAACGTAGGCTACTCTAAACAGAAGAGGGGGTCGTCCGGGCCTCAACCTCTAATCATCAGTAAATGTGTAATGTATTTTTGTATCTAGCTCGGTTTACGCATTTAGACTCTCAAACAGTTCATTATGCATTTATACAAGCTGACTAGTTGAGCCAGACTAGCCCTTTCCACACGCGCAGAAGTTTCCTAAAGAGGGCATTCACAGGCTTCAAGGAGCTCAGATTTGCACGAATATTTGCCCCTTATGTAGCCACTTCCCTTCACTCCAGGTCAGTGGCTTCCTCTGTGCCCAGACATCCTTTGAACAGAGTGCTGTAAGTGCCTTCATGGTGAATAGGTGTTGTTTCAGGGCCAGGTGCCTCCTAACCATTCTAACCACTATTCTAAGTGTGCAAGTCAGACACGGTGAAACATCCGTTAGTACCAGTCCTAATGAGAAATGTCACAGACTGTTTAACATCATGGATGTATGTGTAAGAGAAACTGCAGACATTTCCTCAAATCAGTACAGAAATCTGCATTATTTATTTCATTTAGTCATACTAATAAAGATAAAATGTCTACAGTAAACCTGTAAAAGAGATTACTAATGATTTGAACCTTGTACATACATTTTAAGATTTGAATATTCTTACAACATTGTAATTTAATATGAAAAGATGTTTTATTTCCTAATAACTACATGCACTTCATTATCATTACTATGTTGCCCATATCTTAGAAGAACTGGGTTGATAAAAATCACCTGTTTCTCTGTACCAGATGTCATCAACATAGGTTTAGCACATCAGTCATGCAAGTGAAACAGACATATGAAGTGTGGATTAGGATATATAAATTATTTCACTTACAGATATTTTGACTTTTGCCGCAACACAATTAATAGAAGATCCAAAACTACTTTGGACATCACAAGTTACTATTATACCTCTGCGGTTCCCAACTAATTTAGATCTGTAAAAGTAGAAAAAAGTTTTAATACATGTTTGACTAATCTATATATATATGTCCATTTTAGACTGAAACCATTAGACCAACGTGCCTAAAACCAGTTTCATTAGAAAGGGAACAATGCGAAGATGGTTTTAGACCACTGAAACATTATATGAGGCATATGTCTTTGTTTAAGCGTAAATGGTATCCGCTTGTTTCAAATATAGATAGATAATGCTATATAGTTAAGAATGTAAATTATAGTATGCAAAAAGTCGGCGTTCCAGACGCCTCTGTCTATACCTTCGAGGATGTTGGCATGAGAGTATGTATGCATATTAAAAATACAATCCTGAAAAAATCAGTAGCAGTAAGAAAGAAAAAAAATACCACTCACTTATTACTCCGGTAAGCCTGTAATGCCACATTTTTTATATGTTTCTCACTAACTTCGTGTGCTGGTCCAACATTTTTTTCTGAACATATTTTACAAGCCATTGTTTAAATGCTCTTGTAAAGAAAAAATATTGGCAGTATAGGAACTTTAATTTTATATTTCTCAAAACTTCAGTAGTAATAATATTGATACAGTGTAACTACTCTATGCACTAATTAAAAAAAAAAAGGTTAATTGTTAACAAAAATCTAAAAGTAAATCCTATTCAAGACGCTCTCAAGACTCACAAGGAAGTAAGGAAGAAGTGTTAAATTGCAAAAAATAACTAGCGGTTATCACAAGTAACACAACAACTTTTTGTTATTGCTAGTGTTGCCAAATTATTAAATAAAGATTTATTTAAATTAAGTTATAATTCGGAATGATGTCCTATACCATTCCGAGAAATATAGAGTAAAAACTGTAGTTATCATCTTTTTTAAATTCATTTCAAGTAGAAACTTTCTATTGTCTAAAGTTTTGTTAGACATTTGTTTTTTTTGTTTGGTAACATTATACTGTCTAAAGAGGGGGAAAACCATTTTTTGATATAATATCAATAATAGTATTGCATGTAAAAAATTTGCAATTGTTAGTTATAGTAACTGATCATTACAAAATAAATTTAACTTGATATTTAATAGATTTTTAAATACTTTAACCAGACGGCCAAAGAAACGTTCCTTTAGCGATTGCTTCATAGTCAATTAAGTAATTTATACACAACGCCTGTGACACACCTAGATACTTGCACGTTTCATTTGTGGAAAGACGTCTAAGGTTTGTGCAGCACATTTATCTACAACAAATTCTATATTGATACATTTACTAAGTATTTCAATTACCTCTAGTATTTTGTTAATTGGAAAATGCTGCAGGCAAATAATTTCAAATCATCCATGAAAAGGAGATGGGAAATTACCTGACTTCCCCTTGGAAACGATAGCCTAACCCTGAGCCCTCCAAATAATTATTAAAAAGAGTTCAAGCTCAAGGTTAAGCAGAACCATAAGAGACGCAAACGGTCACCCTAAAACATACCTCGCCTGATGAAATATACTCGCTTTTACCTTCAGATTTTCGACATCCAAAGAACCTTTCTCCATTCCTGCATACATGCCTCCAAGAAAGTGCATAGAGTTGTATCAATCTTATACAAGTCCAACACCCTCAAAAGTCACGTACGCGACACAAAGTCACAGGTTTTTTTGTATTCTATCTAACATACCTCCAAATCTTTTAGGTTACTGCGAACTTGTGGATTAAGTGTCAATAATAAGGAACTCTTTAGTGCCACGTGCTCCACTTCTACTTACATCCTTTCTGAATATATACCATGATATTGTTATTGGCTATATGTGATGTTAATATTAACTCTCAGAATGAACGTAAACAATTTATAATTTTTTCAACGACAGGTGATCGGTCTGTAGTTTTAGGGTTTCATGGCACTACCAGACTTATAGAGAAGGTGAGTTGCACCTGTGGTCATAAAAGTTGGAAGAGAACTCTAATTTTAAGCATGATTGAAATTGAGATGTCAAACGTACATGTGAGCTACGGACTCACTTTAACCAAAAGCTATGCAGTCTATCCGGTCCCGCTGATTTCCCGTTTGGTAACGAACGAACTGCACAAGTTATTATCTATGTTTTATATTAATACCGACTCCATTGTATCAATTGACTCACATCTAATCACCCTCTGTGTGAGTGAAAGGCATCGCCTAGATGTTACGTGAAAATGAATATGTGGTTTCAGTATCTAGGGAATGTGTATCACTCATTAAATCAGACTGCTCCCATCTTCTATAAACCTACCTGTAGTCCTTTTGGAACAGTGAGAATCTCAGTGTATCAGTACACTCTTTTTCTATATCTTTGTATGCAGATTTGAGCATGCGTAAATTTTCTGCTACAGAAAGAAAACGCGCTCTTTGAATAGTGCTGCATAATCGCTAGAAGTTGAAACCAGTACCCGAAAAAGCCCGATTCACAAAACGCGTTACTTTTGGACGTGTGTTGCCCGATCTGATACGCTCGCCTCAGTGGTACGTCGCTTAATAATATACGTAATCGTATAACAGACCTCAAAGATTGAGATAGCAATTGTTATTTAAACAAAATTAAAATCTTATAATTTCAACCGGCCTTCCTGAACAATTACAATTTTGCAGATGTAGCGTAATGTAATGTAACACCAGCTACTCGAGATGCTGACAACGGCGGAACAATATATAATTAAATGAGTACCAGTGAGGTCATTAATGATAAAGAAACGGGCAATAAATAGTCCAAGGCATATAACAAGAAGGAAAAAATAATCATCTGGCCTCCAAACAGGGTTTTGGGACCGCCCTATTTCCCACCTCAGATATTACAACCTTGTAGATGATGGAGAAATTTACGTTTGTATTCTAATGATATTGTAGCAGTTTTTCATTGCCTGAAAACACGGATAAAACGACGTTTTCTATAAATGAAACCTAGCTAGATCGATTTATCGCCTCCGAAACCCCCTGCATACTACTACTCATGACATTCATGAAAATCGTTGGCGCCGCTTCCGAGTTTCAGAATATATATATATACACATATATACAAGAATTGCTCGTTTAAAAGTATTAGATAGATACTGCGTACGTACTGACAAAGCTGTATTGTTCTCTGCTTCCTCAGCCGGCCTTATGTTATAGTACCTCTGAATATAGTGTACTCTTTATCTGCGAAAGAAGAACAATTAGTAGGTTATTCCGCAAATCCTAGCGTAGCCTCTCAAGCACGGAGTTATCCAACAGATGACATCGCTGAATGGCCTGTACTTGAGCCGGCACTCGTTGCGCTGAAACGTTTACAACTGGCTCGTGTTCTTGAAACAGAGTCCGCATACGATCACGATACGCAGTGAGGTTAGTTCATCCCTCTGTAGCCACAAAATATGCTCGCATGATATTCACATTTACATTATTATAAATGCGATTTATTACAAATTTATTAAGTGGCTTAATGGGTTCCATAGATTTTTTGTTATTTTTTGCATAATGTTTGTGATGATATAGTCATAGTCAGTTGGGTTATTGAGTGAACTAATTATCTTATAAATTTCGGTATCATTGATCGACAGATCTACTATCGACAAATTATAGTAGACTAGCTGTTGCCCCGACATCGTCCACATACATATACTTCGGTTATAACGGTAACAAGGTAGGTAAAAGATTACGTTGTGAGGCACCATGGACCCACCATATTCCAATAATTGAGTGGTCATTATGATACGTAATAAACAAAGTGTACCTAACAATATACCCATTTTTTTGCACTAAAAATATACCTATCGTCTTACACTAACTAAAGAAAAATTAAAAACAATTTAGAAAAGATAAAATAATAATTGGAGAAAAAAATGCGCAGAACAGCACACTTAATAAAAAAGTACTACTTAGTATAGGAAGTTAAATAAATTTCAAAAAGATTAAATTAATATTTTTGGAAAATGAAAAATAAAGAACTCAAAAGAACTGAAAATCACAGTTGAACTTACATACTAGTTCAAAAGTCATAATATCAAAATCTACTGTTGCATATCATATCGATTGTGATCTGTGATCGTCCTCGTATCTTACAGTAGATCATCATCAGACAATTCTATCAACTTGCTGCGGAACCTTCAAAAATTTATATTATACTAGGAAATTGGAAGTCAAATATTCATTCTAGTGGATCCAAAGCCACTATAATGAGTGTTGGACTTGTTGTACACTTAACTATGACCAAAGGAAGCATGTGCAAAGGTTAAAAAGCCCGGCCAAGTGCGAGTCGGACACGCGCACGAATGGCTCGAAAAACTGCAAAATTAACCAATTAAATAAATTATATTTCATACCGCCTAGCGGTAAGTGGTAGGCTGCTGGCTAGGTGGTAAGGTTTTTTTATGGCAGAACAACGTTGGCCAGGTAGCTAGTTTTGTTCTGTTATAAAATGTAACCTTTGCCAGCAGCTCTAGTTCATTCTAAATGCATGCTATTGTGTAACTAAGCTAGGAGAAAAGTATGGCACTCACAGCTCATTTTATGTACTTAGTGAATTGTATTTATACTAAGCTATTAATTTGTAATAACACCATTATTCACTTAAATGTGCCAGTTTAACCATATTTATACAATTCAACATATTAAAGTTAATAATAAAAAACGCCACAACTTTAAACGTTATCATAGTATACTTATCAACAGTAAAAAAAGAATTTGTTAATGTTGTCAAGAATAATAACGCTGGTAGCAACAGCGTTATTATTCTTAGGTTAATTTGTTATCACTATATACACCTAAACATATCAAGTATATAAGGCAAACGTGAATTAGAATGCCGGTAGGGGGTGAACCTAGCAGATCATACACCGATCAATTTGGTTATGTTCTGAACAAAAAGTACAGGTCAGAAGTACCCATAACCGACGCGCTTGTATGTAAGGTTCAATGACAGTAGAGGAATCTGGTGATGTATGTAAGAATAGAAGCAAGTGTCGGTCAGTTGTCTCTGCTTACCCCGATGGGAGAAAGGCGTAAGCTTATGTATGTATATATGTATATACACCTTATTATCACTAATAATTATTACTAATAACTTTACTCGTGTTAATTAATTATAATTAATTATAATTTATTATTAAACTCTTTGTCATTCAACTCAACTCTTAGTGATGTCAATTTCAAATTTAGAGCTCTCATGTTGAAAACTAAATTTAATTCGACGTAAAACCAGAATAGCATATTTGTAATCTGTTTACTAAAATAAGATATTTTTAGAGAAATTTTAGTTTAGTGATGTTAACAGCAGCATCGCCACCAATTACTGGTATTCTTAATACAACCTGTATAATATATTAGTGTGTGTGTGTGTATTTTATTGATGGCGGCAGATATTATCTAAAGGCTTCGTGAGAGAGCACAGAGGAAAAGGAAAAACAATATTCTGTACTATATATTTATTTGTACATATTCAAATTATATTAACGAGATTACTGAAATATTTTTTACATTAATCGATAGATATAAAAGTTAAATTATGACTAGAAATGAGATCAGAGTTGCCTTAAATCGGAATGGTCGGTTTACTAACTTTATAAAAAGGTCCCATTATTATGCAAAAGAAACAAAATATTTTTACAAATAAAAACATTAGTTTGGGCCTCCTTCAAATGAATATTTTGACTCGTCGGTTTGTCCCTTGCTCCCACCTCGGCGCCAGGCGTAGGGGAACCTATTGAGATGCCACTGAACGTTGCTGTCTATTTGATACTCGACACCGGTGCAGATTCCCAAAGACTTATGGCAGTAATAACCGGGGGCGCATTTCTTGCCGAACATATCAAATTCCCTCTTCTCGGTACATTGCTCGCCCGACCCCTGTTTGCAATAAAATAACTGTTAGAAAGTACAGAAAAAAAGTCAATTGTGCCGATAAATCAAAAGGTATTAAGGTGACTGCACGGGTGGCGTAGCGGTTTAAGTGGTCACCTCGCCACCACGTTACCGCGCCGAGTGTTATGGGTTCGATCCCCGCACGGGACAACACTTTGTGTAATCCTCAAATTGTTGTTCTGAGTCTGGGTGTTCTTTATGTCCGTTGCTTGAATGTTTGTAAAGTCCCCTGCGACACAGGAATTAATCCTAGTGCGGGAGCTGTCTTATTATAAAAAAAAAATAGAGAATATATGAATATGTGTATTCTCAAATTGTGTGAATGGGAAAAAATAGCCGCCTGGTCTTTGGACAGTAGATAACTAAGATTGAGAGCATTCTCCTAAAGTCATTTACGCATATATGTATCTTTGTGACATTTAAGATCAGACCGTTGGCTTATACAACGTTTAAATAAGCTGACCCGATTCTTTTCATTATCCTTGATGAATTCATGGAATTAAGAGGATTAACTTCGCATTGTTTGGATTGCCAAAACATAAATATTATAATCTGTAATGTTACTACATTTTTAAGGCAGGATTGGGATCTTACTCAAGAAAAAAGTACACATGAGCTTGGAAATCTTACCCTGTAGCAGTCCAGTCTGCCACCGCAAACCTCGTTGATGTATGTTCCGAGTTTGCATTTTTTATATGCCTTGTTGCCTCTCTTAATGGGACACTTTTCGTTGTTAGATAACCAATGTTCTGACTCTTCACACACGGGGCACTCTACGATTTCTCTATAATTTTAAAATATATATTAAAAATACACAAAGACACAAACACAATAAAGAATAGTATAGTTACCCATCATCCTCGGTGTAAGGTTCTTCTCTGACAATAAAGTTGTGGGTATCATAGGACCCTCTATAGTGCGCTAAACAGAAACTGGTTGACAGCATCAGGTACAGCAGGGGATGCATGATGTTGTAGAGTTCTGTAACATTTTAATAATCATCAGCCCATCGTCGCCTACTGCTAGACATAGGCTTCTTCCAATGTACGCACTGAGCTTGATAGTCAACTCTGTGTGTCAGTCATTACTGTGGTGTTTATTCGTCAAAGTAACATTCATGCGACATCTCTACTACGTAAATAAACAATGAGTGATATAGATTTTCTTTACAAGAAACTCACAGTTATAAATTAATTATAAATACATTACATACATACACCAACGAAAAAAAAACGCTAATATCCCCGCGAAGGGGTAAACAGAGTCGTCAGAAACGACCACGACTATTGCCGTCACAGCGGGCATATTATTGGATTACTAACAGTCCAATCCCTTGGTCACCTTTGACTACACCTTCAAAAATTAAATTTATTAAATACACACACAACATAAACATACACATCCACACACAATCACTCACATTCATAATAGCAGTAGTTATATACTCAGTAATACTACATTTTAGATACGCATAGTCATTTATTCATCTCACATGTAAAAACTACACGGTAACTAGACTACGAATTACACGTACACTAGCACCTACTTGTCTAAAGATAGCAGAGGCTGGTTATCTGTCATACAGGCCCTGCGTAGTACAGAAAGCAGTCTCTCACACAGATTAGAACTATCTTGAGATGTATACTTGGACTATAATTGATTTTTGTAACAAAATTCTGTGTAAGTGAATAAATAAATGATTTATTATTATTATTCAGATTATTGAACTCATGCAACGACAGACTTTGCTAAAACAGTAAGAGTCATATCATACTCGTAGATAACATAAAATAGTAAACTACATTGACACCAAGGCAGAGTGCAATAGATATATCTGTATGTAGCTTTACTCAGAAACATAAAAATATCGTATACTTAGATATGTTTGCAAAACGTGCTCAAATGCCTGTGCATATGTAAGTCCTTTCTTTAAGTAGCAAGTGGTCCTAGTACGCAAGGTTCGACAGAAAAAATAGATCCACATTGTATGTAGATGATGGAGAATTTCGGCTCTTTCTTAATATCACGCTCGAAATATGTTTTAACGTAGTAGAGTCATGTTTAAACACAAATTCACAGAAAAGCGGTTGTGAAGTAACGCTTGCGTTGTATTTCCTCGAAATGAGTGAGGTTTCTGGTGATCCAACTCTCCTCTCCGCAGCCCCTCATCCCTCGTGACTCTTAAAGGCGTAAAGCGCGCTTGTTGCTCCTAAGTTGCGGGTGTCCATGGACGGCGGTTGTCACTTGCCATCGGGTGACCCATCAGTTCATCTATCTCCCTATATTATGTAAAAAATATTTTCCTCAATCATGTGTTAAATCGTAATCATGTAAATTCTAAGAATTTTACAAGAATTAATGTCATTTGATGATCTTGCCGTATGACTTCGAAGCATGTGAACCCTCCTACAACGAGATTAATCACGATTTATTAGAGTAGTGCTCGTAACAGAGTTATTTTTGTAAGTTTCCTTTATGAATGGATATCTAATACCTACTAATAATAGTTTATTTATAAGGGCGGCAGCACAGTCGCACCCGATATAATAATTTATTTTCAAAATCTTCAAAAGCCATAGAGAGCTGTATAACGATGTTTTGATTTGGCAATGAGTGAGTAATATATATCAAATGTTGCAAAGCGAAGTTCGCGACTCAGTCATCCATCGTACGGTGTATTTCGTCTGTCAACATGGTCTTACTAAATAGAAAATACATTTAAAGCTGATCTTTGAAACCAATTCCAATAATGAGCTAAAAACCTCTGAGTAAACAACAATAAATATATTATACAGTTTTTGTATATAATTTATTAGTACAAAAACCTAAGCCAGCCTAATTTGTACGCGGTGCGGTAAGGCGGCTGATCATCTACACAAGGCTTTGCAATAAGTTAAAAAAAAAATTTTTTTTTCCTTAATCCGATTTCCAAAGGGACCAAATATTTATACCTCCTCTCTCCTCCTCTGGTAATCTGAGATCAACATACACGTTTTTTGCTTAGTTTTAAAATGTAATAATCACGTAATTTTTTCTCGTTAATACGTGTCGGTACGCACAATTGTCATTAGAGTTGATAGTGTTTTGTAGAGTGTTTTCAGAGAGACTTGAGTTAAACCTTCATTGATAGCGCAATATACGAGAGGCGTTGAAATAGGTAACCAAAACAATTTTTATGGTTTACCAATTCTTTTGTCTGCTTAGCGCCAATAATATGAGAAAGTACACAAGTTTCATCATCATTTCTCTTAAGGAACTTTATTAGTGAGGAATAAAATATATTTTGGACTTGGGAATCAGTAAGATGGAATTTAATTTAAAAATAAAACGTCAGTGCAGTTGACGCGGGTGCACCGTAGAGAAAATTCACGCCACCGTCGACCATTTTCTTACCATTACTGGGTATGTATCACGATTCAACATAATTTGGGAAATAAAGAAAGTAATGTCATCGTCGCGGCTATTTTGGTAGAGTAGTGTCGTTTTATATGAGAGTAGAATGCCGTCTGCGCTTGCGCATCTCGTACGCAAAAAGCGTCCACCTCCTTAAATTCATATTACTCTGTGCATTCATGTTAAGTATTTCGGTGAAAACAGAGGCTCCTGTGCTGTTATTTATTATCTCAATATTTCTCAGTAAATCATTCTTTGAGGTGGCTGTTTCAAGTCATATAGAAGTGAAATAAAATAGTGACTGTTCTACTTTCGTTTAACTAAAATATTTTATTTATAATGGGTATGATTTCACGAGTGCGAGGCCGAATCAGGAGTGATTCTTTCTCGAAGATTCATACTCTTAAGTCCGAAGATAAACTTGCTAATATCGGTGAGTAGAAAAATATTTTAAGATTTCACATATGCTGACGCCTTATCCCCGGTCCAGGGTAAGCAGAGGCGGTAGAACAGGTAATCAGAATCCTAAATTATGATTACTAGATAATACTTTAATATAAAATTACTCACATTGTAAACACTATAATTTTAAATAATGTTATATACATACAGCCGGATTAATACAGTCAGATCTTTTACTAGAGGAATTTTATTATTTAAAATTGACAACGTAACGTTGATCGCGTTCAAACCAATTTCCACGACGTAGGCCTAATTTGCTTTGAATTTTAAAACTGAAGACTAAGCTGGAACGAAAATTATAGTACGTATTGAAAAGACTGTGACCAAGTGTCGTCGCTTTTTAATATACAATATGTCCATATTGACGAATGATAATTAGTCTCAGTTCTATGTAATTAAATCTCGTAACCAGTAATGCTGCAACAACACACCGTACCTTATGTTTTTTTGTTTTTTAGACAGGATTCAAACTTCTCTCTTTTATACGTAAGCTGTGGAAATACTCATCACCAACATTTATGCAGTTATGTTTAGGGCATTGAAGACTCTCTTGTTAATTGAGCATAGTTCCAGACTACGGAGAATTGTTATCCAAAAAGAAAGTCATTCCGCCGAATAGACGTACCATTATATTAATTCTGCGTATTATTTTTCATAGATCTTGTTTGTATTTTCATTTATTATATGACGCATATGTTTACAGTTGTGACTGTTTGACATGAACCACGTGTTTATGAACACGATGTGGGGCAAATAACAAAGTGTTCAAATGATGCGTTCTAGTATTTTACCTTGTCACTACACACAATGACGCGGCGGCAGTAATTTTTATCACTATTTATTTATTTGTCTTTAAGTAAATTGTAATAAAAAATTTAAAAATAACTATAGTATACAAAAACCAGAAAAGCACTTTTTTATTTATTATTTTATTATACTTTATTTTTATTTTGTGCTCACTCATTTTATATGTTCCGACAAAGTGCTCACCTAGAAAGTACTTGCATGGTGAACACATTTTTATATGCATACATACACTACACACAGGGTAGGCATTATTAACACCCACATTTTAGCAAGCCTATTGCGATTATCTGGACACATGGGAAAAATGGGAGTTTATTGAAAGGGAAAGAGAGGATGTCAAGGGAAAGAGAGGATGTCAAGGGATAGTAAAGGATATTGTTTAACAGGATGGATTGGAGAGTATAAGTAATAGTTCAAGCAAGTCAGACTAGCATGCCTAAACTCGAACTGCACCAGCCAGTCAATTTGCTCACTGCCCTCGTTAAAAAGTACCTACTGAATTGAAGACCTATGGAACGACACATTTCGTCAAAGATCCTCGGATACTCTTACATAAATAATGAATAAAATACCTTTATTATGATTGTCTTTGAGTGTTTTTAAATTAAAATACAATTCGATTAGCCTAAATTTTTGCTCTACATATTTGTATGTCAAGGGCGCCCAGCGAGCTGATAATAAAATTACAGCTACACTGATGTAATTTTTTTTTATGCGCATCCAATACGCCGCTGCCTACTTCTTCTGGGAGATAGGCGTGAGGATATGTATGTATATAATAAAAAAAAATGCTCCACAAAAAACAAGTCAACGGTTAATACATTATAGTCCAAGAAAGTACAATCGAGATACCGGCAGAGGTCGTGAAAAGATGAGTTTTCGTCAAAACTTACTGTAATTTATGAAATGCAAGAACCAAACTACTTAAATTAAAATTCTTGAATATATTTATTTCAGTGGCACATAAAACACCACAAGCATTAATAAGAAAGGTGAAGTGTATTTTCATATGCGCCGAGTTTATATAAAATACAAATATACCTTTATTTTAGGGTATGTTAAGTGTTAAGACTTTAGCGGGGTCGCCTCTACCAGGCGGCCAAGTCTGTCGGCGTTCACAGGGATTTCCTTTCTAGGGTACACCTGAGGCCCCGGCCAGAAGACTCCATGTCGGAACACTGTGTGGTTTTAGTCGGTTCGAGTCCGACATACCATCTTACCGTAAGGCCCCGGTGATGTGATGACCCGTGGGGGTTTCCACACACAAAAAAAAAAAAGTGTTAAGACTTTGGTGTCTTTCTATAGACGAGAAAGTGCAACCCAACGGCTTTGTAGGTACTGGACAAGAATAAGGCATAATAAACAAAAAAATCTTATTATATATTCTACTTGATTATATGTTGTTTCTTTATATCCTTTAGGACTTTTCTTTCAGACAGGGATTGCATTTCTCTTGACTCACTGTTTAGGTTTTCCAAAAACTGTTCAAGCTTGATTTTGAGAAAGTATTTTTTTTTTATTGGAATTTAATTACCTAGTATTAGTTGTGGTAATGATAGTGCCGTGCTGTATTATTCACGTGGGAGTAACATAGAGCAACCGAGGGACGGGACTATTGTCTATGAGCCTGCATATTTAATAACAGTCAGCGCCCGGTTGAAATTGCCATATATATGCAATTGATATATTATATCTGCCTCTTAAGGGCACATGCGTGAGTGAATGTATACTAGTATGTAATGATCGCAACAAAAAATAAGATAAGATGTGCATGGTTCGATTGCACAAATGTTTGTTTTTTTTTTTATTCTAGTCTTAAGATATTAAAGTTGACTGACTAAGTTTATTTTTATTTATTATAATGATATTATATTATATATTTAGCCCATTTGATCACGAGATTGCTAAGATAAATTTTCTTAAGTAAAAAAGACATTTAATACTATTATATTTATAATATATTAAAAAGGTTTAACTACTATGACTCTTGTACTTATATAATAATAATCACGCAGACGATGTATCATTATTTATGAGTATTTTCAACATCATCTAGGTTTGATATAGAGATATAGATAGATTAGATATTAGATAATTTATTTGTTCGTTCATAAATCGTGCTTGACATTAGAATTGCTTGAAGTACAGAATTCGGGAGCCATCTTACTAGAATAAAAGTAAAAGTATCTATTATATCTATGGTTGCCTGTAAGAGATTGCCAATATGCGATAAGGCCACCAATTGTACAATACACTTACAGTTTTAAGTCATATATTGTATCATTTACCTGATGTACAATAAAGAGTTTTATTATTTAATTTTTAATTAGTCTTATAATTTCTAGACTAAAATATTGATATTTATAGAGGTTTTACCACGACGCCGACGCAAAACATACAATAAACTAACTTAAAAGTAAAATATATGAACGGTTTTATTTTTCACAGCCGTCAGTATCTTTATTTTGGGATCGTTTATAATAATAATATCGTTTACCGGCCACTGCACCGAGTGTCAGTGACACGATTAATTTCATCATTCGTCCATCTTCCAATACATTTTAATTCGTTATTAAAAGGTTTTATATATGTATGTGCTAAACAGGCTCCTTCTGTTCCTTTGTATCTATTGCTTAAATCATTTTTATTATATTCCTTTTCGTATTCCCTAGACCTTCCAATTATGTCTCAGTGTAATCTGAGGAAATCCTATATCAGATGTTCACTGTTCACTTTCCGACTTTGGACTCTGATTCATGAGCAGTGTTGCCAATTTTCATGCTTATCGTAGGAGATATTTAAAAGCCTATATATAATAAACTATGCATTCTTATAATTTTACTGTAAATTCTTTGTAATATTATTTTCTTCTTGTCTGTCTGTCTTTGTCTTTATTATTTTTTTCTTGTCTTGTCCAACAAGTTTTTTACTCCCATTTCCTTGGACAACCTACAGCACACTCTACAGGGAACAGAATTACGAGTATGTATAGGATTGGAAGGTGTAGGAAGTCGTAGCATGATGACAGTATTTGATCTGTAGAGATTACTTAACTATTAAAAATGTTAATGTTTAGATATATTGAATCTAATTTTATTAATTTAAAGCTTTTGGTTGAATAGTGTAATTAAGCACCTGCAACAGTCGACAACAAGAGGTTCCCTCTCGTTATTTTTCAAATCGCATTTAGTTAGTAGTAGCTAGGATCAACAAGGGTAATGACCAGTTATGGGCAGATTCTTTTCTTTTCATTTTCGTAAAACATTATGAAAATTGTTTAATTACTTCTATACAAACAAAATCACTTTACTGATCCTTTCTGTCTATGTATTTTTTTCATAAATCTTTTGTTTCAAGTGGCCAAAACCTGCTCTTTCTGATGGATTTTTCTTCTATAACAAAGCGAAAAATATTTATTTTTGAGTAATGATAAAAAAACAAAATTACTACATGTTAAACTGATGATAGAATTATTGAAAAACACTGTAAGCAATCTTTTAATTGCATTCCAGTTTGGCTCCTGTCTTTGGTGTTCCTACTTCCATACTGGGCACCGCGAGGGTTGCTGGTGGCGCTTGGAGGGGCGTGGTTAATGGCTGCATACACATGCCTCGTTGTCCCAGTCCTCATCTCAGCTAACTACAAGTACCCTGCGAGCTGGTACCCCGCCGTGGTCAAACTTGCACAAGGTACAAGATTCTCTAATGATTCTGTTTAATATCCTAAAGTAATATACAATGTAGTAGTATATTACGATATACAATGTAAACAATCTCAGTCGTGCCAGTAGATACAAACCTATGAGAGTACCTGTATAAAAATAAGAAAAAAATACCTACAATATCGTTGGATACTAAAAGATGTTGAACACTAATGATAAATATATTCGTCTTTAGAATCATACAGCTCATTTATAATTTTGTTAGGTATATGACCTGATTTAGTCAGGGTGAAAGTACTCCAGCTGATATGCCTAAATGGCAGGGCGCCAGGATGAATGCGCCAGGTGTTCTGCGTAACGACAGCCCTCGTGTATCAAGCGTCTATATTGAAGGGATATAAAAATCACACTCTCACAGTCAGAAAAAAAGGACACAACTGCGTTATACCTGGTACACTTTTCATTTGGTGATTTACATAAAATAATGATTCTTTAAATATTCTGGTACAGGAAATACTAAAGAGAAACGGATATTGGGATCAAAAGACGAGTAAATTAGGCGTTTTTGTGTTTGTTGCGTCACAAACTAGTAAACTTTGTTTACACAGTCTTATTTACGAATCAATACATAATGCTTCTAATGAGCTACCAACGTCAAGGATGTTCTAAATAGCCGGCGGCTTTAGGCCTAGAGTAAACACAGATTCTGTAACGCAAATAGTTTTGGGATAAACAACGGGGTGTGCCAATCTCCTGACCTATGCCCCGCCCACGATGCACTGAAGTCTTTTGCTTTCTACGTCGCCAGAGAAATAAGAAAATAATAGAGCTATTCTTTACCGAAATTAAAATCAATTAACATAATTATGACGTATAAAACCATATATTAATAACTTAGCTGATAGAGTTGCTCTGCCTAGTGTTGCCTTTCCATTATTAAATACTCATTTAGTAATAATAATTTTAGTTATTAAGTATTCCAAGTATAGTTTATTGCAGACATAAACATAATACTTATTGGAAATCGAATATTGGTACCCGAGCATCTGGTGTAGTTTGGTGTTTGGTTGGTGATCAGTCTAGCCAAACAACAATAAAAACAGCTCATCGCGTCACTTTTATTCCAATGATTATTGCAGCGGTCGCTTCTTGTCTTATTAGCGTGATCATGAGTTTATTTTGTGTTTAAAAGTCAGGTCATTGCCGAGAAAGTGAATGGGACAGCGGAAACTGGCTTAGAGCCAGCGTACATGCGTCAACCGCAGAATATTTGCTTGTACTTTTCTGCGTCTAAACAAAAACACATGTCTCGATGTACTCGTATACACATACAAAGTATTTCAAGCTCGCCGATAGAACTCTCACAAACCAAAAATGAGTTGAGTACCTCAAGTACAAGTTAAGTAACATTCCTACTGGTGAGTATGAGTCGCTAGAAGATTATCGGACAGGGTATATCACTTATTAGTAACATTGGTGTATGAGAAGTGCAAAGTATCAGGTAGGCCTTATGAAAGGTATTTACCCACCTCATGTATTTCATTGTATACTTACATAGTACTATTCAGCAAATTGTTGTCTTTGTCCGTTGTTTTAAGATTTGTAAGGCCCCTACGACGCATGAATCAGCCCTCAAGCGGGATTTATATTTTAAAATACAGAGAAGAAAAACAAGTAAGATTGATTGAAATTACATAACATATTTCTTGTACTATACCACATAATAATAATATATTGTTAAAAGTTGTAAGTTAGGGTTATAGAAAGTGGCCAGTTGGCCGCAAGAGATTTACACCAATCAAATTATAGTTATCAAAATGTTGATGTTTAATCACCTCCCCTGGGGGTTCAGGATACTGAGGTGAGTGTACGTCAAGTAGTAGAGTCACACAAAGATTGCTTTCCTGCAGATACTTTATTAATTGAACAACTCAACTCAGTCTATCGATTGTTATACATATACAACCGCCCATCATTATAATAAAACTAGATAGAGTCACACATAACGAAAGAATAGTAGTTGACTTAAACGCAGAATAAATCAAAGGACTATCAACGAACTAAAGTTATGTAAGTAGTTATGTAAGTTATGTAAGTTTTTTACTCCGCCCTGACTAACCGTGAATATCACGGGATAAATAATATTCTTCCGCGCTGTGCATGCTGTATTATCAACCGACTTCAAAAAGGAGGTGGAGGAGGAGGAGTTTCTCAATTCGACTGTATTTTTATTTGATTTCGACGATTTTTTTTTAATTTGAAAGCTGGTGCTTCCCGTCTGGTCCCATTTAATTTGGTCCAGTTTTGACAACGACAACAATTTGCATTAAGAGGTGCCCGTTTAAATTTTTTGATAGACGCATTGAAGTCGGTTGTCTACTTTTTTAAAGTTATTATTTCTCAAATATTTGATAGCGACAAATTACAGTTAATACATTAAGAAAACTTGTATTCGTACTCGACTCTATTAAAGACTCAATCAACGATTTTCTTTTAAAGTGTAAATTAATGAAAGTCTTGATTTAAACCAGACGATAAAAAAAAAAACAATGAAAAACAATGTATACCTCTACCGCTTTTAACAAACAATCATGTCTTATAATAATAAGATACTCAAGTTCTGGTGTTTTAGTTAAATAGATTATTACAATATTGCAAAATACATTACGATCATAAGTCATAAAATATAATCTTAGAAAAAGGTATTACTTACCAGATTTTGCTAGAGATAGATTTGAAGGTGGTAGCGACAGTTGACCGTTGTTCTGAACTGACCACTCTCATCCTATGGTGGTCCTTTTATACTAAACATCTTGCTGGACATTACCACAGCCGATTCTATCGAGGGACTGCTTTATTCTGATAGAAACAAGCATTTATTAATTTTTAACCTCTAATTTTATAACCTATATAAAGTGGGTTAACCTGTACAATAATAGTCTACAATTTTCAATAATAACCGACCTCCAGGGCGGCTTTTCTGTGTTTGCACACACACTCAACCATACTCTGAACAGCAATTTGGGGATTACACAAAGTGTCCCGAGCGGGGATCGAAACCACAACATTCGGGTCGGCAGAGTGGTGTCGAGGTGACCCCTTAAACCACTGCTCTGTCAGTGCAGTTTTATTATGTTTCATTATATGCATGCGTAGTTTTGATTTTGGCCTTAGTTGGAGAGATTAACATGTACTTTTAAAGTACATGTTAATCTTTGCTTATAGCATTACAATAAGGTTAAACTCAATTTAAAGTAGACATCAATTTTTTATTATTTAAATTTTAAAAATATTATTCTTGACCATTCGTTAAATACTCTATCCAAATAATTTATTCACTTAATAAATAAGTAAAATCGTTGTAGTTAGGAAAAAATATGTTAATGAATGAAAAGTACTTCAGATGAGCAAAATGCTAACTCGGTGTAAACGATAAGATGTGACAGTTTGTAGACGTACGCCCACGGCCTGCCACTGAAGGTGCTTATAATATTGTTATACTCATATTTTATAGCTTTATTAATTATTTCCCTAACAATCCTTAAAATTGTTAAAAAGCAAAAAACTAAAATATATAAAACGCCCTGTTACTTAGGTTGGATTAATTTATGGATGGCAAAAGATGGCGTTGAAGACGCCTTTGCCTAGTCCTTCGGGAAATAGGTGTGAGTGTATCTTTGTATATATATATAAAATCCCAATGCATATTTACTTTCTATGTTTCTTTGATGACGCTTTCTTAAAATGTCCAATAATTCCTCACATGTCGAAATCCATAAACTGTCGAGACTCTAGGCCATGGCATATTAAATCATGCCATGTATGTATACATGGCATGATTTTATTTTACTTATTCAATCATAAGTAAAAAAAACATAACCCTCGTTCTTTCGCAGTCGGTGTGATAACAAGTGGTAAACAAATATTCGGCTATAATAAATAGTAAAACTGAATTTAAGGCATAAGTTAGAGCCTACGTGCTTTTTAAGAAAAGATAAATAAGTAATTCTTACATTTCACCAACGAATGTACGTCAACACCGACACGCCGCTTTAAACTCTCTTTTATTGGTTTACAGAAGCAGCCAAAAGACTGAGGGAGCCAGCATCCCGAGTGCTTAGGATAGCGAAGGCGATATATGCACCTGTAGAGCGTGCTGAGCGAATTTTCCTACAGATGAGCAACCTATCGACTATGATCGGACAGGTACATACTTTCTATTTTATTCACACGTTTTTTTAGTTTCACCTGTACCAAACCACTACGTTGGTTACAACTAATTAACTAGGTAGCTACCTAAATATATATGTTTGTTCAAGTTCAATTTAACTACCTTACAATTATTGTCGCAGCGCTTCAATTGTTACTAACAAACCTTTCGAGTTTTGGCTTATTTTGATTGGTTTTAACGAGTAGAATATACTACACTTGGTAACAAGGTTTTCTTTTTAAAATTATAATAGTTATTTTGTATGAGAAATTATTTAGTTAAAGTGTAACAGGTAGGTTCGTCAATATAATATTTTAATTACAAACTCTCCAAACTTAAGAATTAAAAATGATAAATAATAAAAACCGGCCAAGTGCGAGTCGGACTTGCTCACGAAGGGTTCCGTATCTATAAAAACGGCAAAAAACATGTCTGTTAAATATTTCTTTTATTGTAATTTATCTATTTATTTTTATAGTGAATATATAACTAAATATTCCGTGAATATTTCAAGCGTCTACCTGTTGCCGTTATCAATAACGAGGAAAAACTAACAAAAAAATCACGTTTGTTCTATGGGAGCCCCCTAAATATTTATTTAATTCTGTTTCTTAGTATTGTTAAGCGGCAACGGAAATACATAATCTTTGAAAAATTTAACTGTCTAACTATCACGGTTCATGAGATACAGCTTGGTGACAGACGGACGGAGTCTTAGTAATAGAGTCCCGTTTTACCCTTTGGGTACGGAACCCTAAAAATTAACCACACGAAAATCATATCTTGTAAAAAAGAAAACCACAAACTTATAGTGTAGACTCAGAGAAATTTTAAGAAGTACGTATGTAAACTATTAATGAACAATGCATTGCCTGCGCACTAAATAATAATTAATGTTTTTTTTTTTCAGTTATTGATGTTCACAGCCTGCGACCGTCTACTAGTTTCCCAAGGAAGATTGACCTGTCTCTACTCTCTGATGTTCTACAACGTGGTGACATACTCAGTGAGCTATGTTAGAGAGATCTGCACCAAAGAAGACTGGTCGCCGTACGTCAATGTCACCCGCCACTCCCGTGTAAAACACCTCGCTATGTCCGCCACCAAAATAGTTCTAGAATGGACAAAAGCAGTAACATTCGTCGTCACTATAACCTTTGTGCTTCTTGCCCTTGGATTAGAGCAAGGTCTTGAGCATTACAAGCCAACGGCACTTTACACAGCCATAACCGGCACATATTATCTTCTCACAGAGAAAACGTTCCTTGAGCTTTGGCCACTCGGTCTCTCAGCTTTAAAACTAGAGAGACTTGAAGGAATGGAGGCTTTGTATTTCGGTGTTTGGTCTAGATGTATAACCACGTCATTGGCCTTACCTTTAGTTCCAGCCTTGATTTACTATGAACGGTGGCGACTAGCTGCTTTAGTTTCATATTTATGTGTCTTTATTCACGGTCGACACAGACTCGGGGAAGCCATTAAGAAATTTCAGGAGGCATGTGATTCACTAGCCAAGTTCCGACGTGGGACAGCGGAAGAACTTGCAACTCTCGAAGATGTGTGTGCTGTGTGTCTTGGCACGATGAAGTCGGCTCGAGTGACGCCATGTGCCCACTTTTTTCACGCAGACTGTCTCAGAAAATGTCTTGCCACATCTGACAGATGTCCTATTTGTGTCAGGCCGTATATATTCTGTTAGCTGGGGACTTCCAATTTTTTGGTAAGACGGCTTTAATCAAAATTTTGTATGTTGCTACTCTTAAATTCTTAAAATTAGATTCGAGTAAGAATTGATGTTATGAGACCAGTAGAGTATATTTTAAGTGTACCTAGATGATGAGAAGTGTGTGTGGCTAACTGATCTATAGATTATATAGGATTAAGGGATCTTATTTTACAAGAATGTGAGAATTTACAATCGCATAGTAGATTAAGTTACTTAATTAAAGACCACGCCCTATATAGGTGTTATGAGTCTGCAGCCGGTCCAAGTTTGTCCAATAATCAAGTATTATTTGTGTATAAATAAAGCTGTATTGCTGTGAAACCTGTGTTTATAAACGCTTAGGTTTTAGTGTTACTCTTCGCTTAATCTGTCTAAAATATTATTTAAGAATAAATTGTATTTTACCGTAATTTAACACATAATTGTTCTCCATTGTCTGTACAGGCCAGATGTATTGTGAGGAAAAAATTAAAGATTTATAAGCAGTGTGAGTATCTTTAGGATATAAATACTGAGTGACACACATAGACTTAAAACTGTTCATAAAAAATATAAAAGAAGTTTCAACCAAAAATATAGTAACTATTTTTATTTATTCTACTATAAAAATATTGTTTTGTCATCTTTAAAAGAAACGTAAGAAGCTAACGTAAAACGTGTATTCGTTACAATATGTATTGTGTTATAGTACTATAATGTTTAGAAGGATTTTTTGGGTCCAAATTTGTATATTTTTAAATAAAGCCTTATTCAGTAAAACTCCTAAGTTTTACATTTTATTCGCCGATATGTATCCAAAATTTATGAGTTTTCAGTTTAGTCATTAGACAATACCCTGCTGTTGTCCTCCTAAATTTGATGATAATGATGCATTGGGCGAGTGCTTGTCATCTGCTAAGGCACAAGTTGAGCAGTGGGCACATACAGACTTAGTAGTTAGATAGTAATAGAAATTCCTAATCGTAATAATTCGAATACTTATTAACAGTGCTTAGGCACGAATGGGCCCGCTCGACCACCATCATACCGCAGCCTTACAGATAATAGGTTGTAAAGTAACGCAAGCGTTGCTTATCCCCGAAATGAGTGAGGCTTCGGGTTGCCCAACTCCCCTTCTCCTCCTTCCCATCTTCTCACCCCCCCTCTTCTTCCCTTCCTCGCATCCCCCCATCATTCATCATCCTCGAAGCGGGCAGCCCTCTAACGACTCTTGAGTTGCAGGTGTAAATGGACGGCAGTTGTCACTTATCATCAGTTCGTCTGTCCCCCTATAGTATTAAAAAAAAAAGATTCATTTTATATATACGTTCATAAGCTTAAATCATCTTAAATACATCACAAGCTTCCTCTACTATTTTTAAACCTTTCATACAAGCCCGTCCTTTCTTCAGAACATCAACAATCTGAACGGTATATGCGTAGTTGACCTCTGCCTGCATTTTCAGTCACGTTTCCCTTATATGCTATACATTTTACGTGGGTCACACTGAAAGTTTTTATAAAATAAAACACAGAATGATATAGCCTGTTAACATTTTAATTGCTTTTTCAAGTAGTCTCCGGTCCTTTCTAAGCAATCATGCGATGGAACCATTGACTGAAGCAGTGAGCACACACATCTTCAGGGATCTCTTCCAAGCCTTTTTCAAACGTAGCCAGGGCATCTTTAGGGTTCATGAATTCCTTTCTAAGTTTATCTCGTTTTTATTTTGGAAAAAAAATAAAGTCACAAGGTGCCAGGTCGGGACTTTAAACAGGATGACTTACTAACGCCATATCTTCGATAGACAAATGTTCCAGAGTGGGCTGGAACTTTTTCGTTGTGGCTTCTTAGGCATTGCTGTTTTACATTTACAAAGAATTGGTAAACAATGACTAACATACCATGGGCGTACCTAGCTTTTGGCCTAATGGGGGCAAGTCAAATTTTTTTAGGTCAGATCGTCTGGGACTGCTTTATAGGTAGTTAAATAAATGAAAGTAAATTTGACTATGCATTTTTATTTTATTTATTTTTTTTAATTCGTCTTCTTATTTAAAAGTAACTTTCGAAGGTCTTCAGCCATACGGTTTATAACGTCTTCCGTGAAAGAATCGCCTATACTGTTTACAAGTTTTTTATGCACACTAAGCATACAAAGTCCATTTAACCTGTCATCGATCAATGTTGATCTCAGCCCCGTTTTCACGCGTCTGAGTGTACTGATTGACCTTTCAATTGTAGCCGTGGAATAAGGCATTTGTTTTGATTTTGTTTACTTCAGTTGTAATTAAAAATTGGTGCGTTTCACCCGTTTATTTTTCCATAGTAAACAAAGTGTAATAAAAGTAAAAGAGAGCTTATATATGTATGTGTATCTGCTGTGGAGTGTAAATTGTTAATATTTATCAGTGAAAGATTGTTTGTAAATATCAGTTAGTAATTTTTGTTTCATCCGTTTCGTTTTCTTGATTTTTCCGTTCAATTCTTATATATAATAAGTAAATTACGAAAAATTGCTCCTTAAAAAAATTTTGCATGGGATTATTTTGTCGATAAAGGTAATTATAAAGCTGAGTGTAAAACGTGTAAAGCTATGTTCTCATACAAAGCAGGAGTCACGAAATTAACTAAACACATACAAAGAAAGCATCTTGCGATTAATTTAGTTATGAGGGAGAATAATTTGGATCAACCGGAACATCAAGTAAGTCACGAAATACAGATGCATTCCCCACAATGTCACTAACTACTGCATCTGGTATTTCCACTCATGCTGCGACATCTAGCATAAAAAAGGAAATTGATGATCATTTAATGAATTTATTTATCTGTGACATGTAGCCTTTTCCCATCGTAGAAGACAAACAATTTCGTGAATTGATCAAGTTTTGCATTCCCAAATTATAAAATACCCTCGCGAAAATATTTTGCCATCAATTTATTACCATCATATTATTACCGTTGCTATATGAACACCATCGCTGTCACTTTACTGAGAGTGCAGTGAATGTAGGAGTATCCTAATATTTTCTGTACCGTTAGATTAACGGTGGTCGCATAAAAGCTAAAGTTTTTAAATCCTATTATTTGCTTTACAGCATTTGTTATGTTAGTACAAGTAGCACTTTTTCTGATTAAATAGCCCATTCTTGAATTACATTTCTTGGTTCTTGGGCCAAATGTATACCAGTGTGACTTTTTTCAAGAACTTTATATTACATATTTGAAGCGTAGCAATTTAGCTTGGAACAAATTAAAGACTTATCAAAAGCAAGCAAATAAGGTAGTAAAGAGGCCGCTTCAAGACGTCGCTACGCGCTGGAACTATACGTTTTATATGTTGTCCAGATTTGTAGAACTAAAAGATGAGATTAATTGCGCATTGAACAATTCAGATACAGTCAATTGTACAAATTTAAGCTGATATGAAGAAGTTACTAGGGAAATGAGTGCTCAAAAATATGTAAATGGTAGCTTGGTTATTACCATAACGCATGGTCTCATCAATACTCCCCAGGAAATAGCTACTGAGACTTACAAAATAGAAAATAATATATGTACTTTTCCAGACGAAGTAGAAATGTGCCGGCAGGACGTACTTTCAGATATTAGCAACCGCTTTGTAAATTTAGAAAAGAGTCGGAGTCTAACTACCGCAACATTTTTAGATTCAAGATATAAAATATACTTTCAAAATGCAAGTGTAGCTGAAGCTATAAAACATCGTGTAATGGGTTTAGTAACTGCGATTATTCACGAAGAAGAAAGAAATCGACCTACAACCTATGTTCCTCAAGCTCCACAAGATGAGCAAGAAAAAAAGCAGCCTAATTGTGCAACATTATATTAAAACGATGACCAATTTACGGCCAACTGGTACAGCCAAGAGTAGGGCTATCATCGAGGTCCAAAAATATATAGACGATAGCGTGCTAAAACCAGACATGGACCCTTTGACGTGGTGGCAAACTAATCAAGTTATTTACCAAAACCTTGCCAAACCGTTACCGTTCCATGTGAACGACTATTTTCCGTTGCGGTTACGTAAAAGCATACCTACTCCTATCTAAAGGCAACCCACTTGTGACTCTTGAGTTACAGGTGTCCATGGGCGGCGGTAGTCACTTACCATCAGGTGACCCGTCTGCTCGTTTGCTCCCTATCGCATTGAAAAAAAAAACAAAAAAAAAGGTCGCTTTTGTCTAGAATCATCAGTGAGATTGCTTTGACCACGTTTAAACTCATTAAACCATTTGTAAACGGTGGCACGAAATGGGGCTTCGTAAAGAAATGCTTAATATTACTGTTGAATAAGACCGCAACGAAAGTCGTAATAAATCATTAAGGTAAATTTTCATTTTGTCATATCCATTTCGATGCACGACACACACTTTTTAAATTGCCGCCAATTTGTAAAAACAAAATAAAAATAATTAATTACACATCTAAAGGTTCCCAAAGAGTTCCTAATTCCAAATTTAAATACATTGATCACTCTAAAATTTTCAGTGTGACGTACGTTTATACATAGGTATATTAAAATGACAAAACATCGATTAATTAAATCACAAATCTAAAATAATTCATGAATGGTAAGCACTAAATAATATTATTTACCGTGTTGTTCACGGTGGTGTAGCATAGGACCACCCCATCCCTTATCGGTGGTGTCATGAAGGCGACTAAGTTCCTACCCCCTATTAGTTCAGTGGGACCAAATTCTAATTGGCAAAATGTGTGTGTTTAATACACCTCTGGCTTAGGAAAGGAGAACCTTAGGTTATACAGTCGTGAGTGTATGTATGTGTATATATATAATATAATAATTATTATTATTATTGAAATATTATGTATGACATAAACCAAAAACAAAATAGCAACTATTTTATTTTATGAGTTCGTAGAGGAACGCCAATTCCAATAAAAAAATTCAGTGTTCAGAACGGTCACTACCGCTACGATTTAAAATCAAAAACATAGTCATTAAATTAACCACAAAATCTGTCAATGAAAAAAACATGTTAGGTATACATATTTAATAAGAGGTGTAAATTCCGCAATGCGTCTTTTCCATCTAAGTACGTAATGCAAGTACGCCAGGGTACATTGGCTTCTTTACATAATTTAGAATGACGTTATTAGGATCTTAGGCCGAATAGTATGACTTGTATTTCGATCTCTCAATTTGATTACGTTATTTATTATTTTACATAAATATCATGATGCTCATACACTCACGTCCGAAAGAGTACGCAGTAGTGTATTATACTTAGTTAGTATCCGTTAAATATGGGAAAATTGGAAGTATGTATAGTATTGGGGTAACGAGAATACAAGTCAGAGTTGCATAGGATGTAACTCACTTTGAGTTGATCTGATGTAGATCTAACAAATTGCTCTACTTTTCTCTACTTTGTCGATACTTTGACAATAGCTAATAGCGTGTCTCTCCTCTCCCTGCAGCTTGTGATCAACAAGTTATTTTCTTCTATTTATGTCATTCTCTGCTAAGAAATCGTACGTTACGAGAGCATCCTAAATTAATACAGAATAAAATGATTAAAACGATTAATTAATTAAAACTATACAATAAAGAAAGAAACAGAAAAGTATTCCTAGGTCATAAGTGTAATTTTACACTTACTGCTAAGTATAAAGACTAATAATACTCTCATATCCCTCAGAGCCCTCCCTGAATATCTATCCTTTTCAGTACCAGAAAACTAGGCTAGAAATCTACACTAACATAATAAAACTGAACATTTTATTCGGAACTACAAATCTGATTCGAATAATGATGGAGTATTTATGGAGGAATACTACTTATAGGTTTTAAAACATCATGCTACGATCACTTGGAACGGAGCACTGGCCAAAATGCACATGAAACTTCATCGATAACTGGTCCAAAAACTTAAGAACTCCATTCTGCAAAATCCTTTAAACAGTGCTAAAATGAAGCGGAATTCCTCAATATTAAGGGATTAATAACACTATAAGGAGTGGTATCAATTAGGTTAACTTTAGTGCCTAACCTCATAGGCATACAAACTTATACAAACCCTGAAATTAACCACGTCACACGAATACTAGAGTAAGTATTTCTGGTTAATCCTATATACCAAAACAATACTACCTACCTATAAAACCAGTTTCATGGCGGCGTTACCATGACATCATGTGCTTACGTCATGTAAACAAAGCTGTCAAAAGTTCGGAGGTGACGAAACAAGGCTTCCGAAGTACAGCTATCTCTCTCAGACATACGACACCGATAAATGTTGCCCTGTTGTCTCGTTCTCTAGTGCGCATTCGCCAAACGCATCACGCCCTGAAACTAAAAGAACTTATGTCACAGATTACGAATTATATTTAGGATGCAAGCCAGTTAGCGCGGCATGCGTAGTACCGAAGTAGACGGATTGTGTCGTGTCTAGCAGATAAAGTTATAGTGGATTTAATGCTTCCAATTTTCTTTTATAAATGAAAATGTGAATGTTACTATTTGTAGTGTCGTTATCAGTGTTTAGCATTATCATCGAACGGATATTATTTGCGATAAGGTAAGTACGTGCATGCTTTATGAATTTATTAAATGAAATAACTAGAATAGAATATACAACGATATATACAACAGAACATAGAACAGTTATATATCCATTAATACCTATCCATATAAAAATACTAAAAATAATTTTATAGGTACATAAGTTTTTCGATAACAGTCATTTCGGCACTAAAATAAAACTAATTGGAAGTAGTTACAAAATTAAAACACATTATCTACACCAATGTATAAAATAAAAATAATAATCCAAAAATAAATCAATGTCCAATGTTTATTATTGATGAGGTGACATGAGATAGATGTCAAACAATTTTATAGGTACATATTTTTAAATCATTTGTGCTTTATACTGGAGTGTCACGTGATTGAACCATTATTTCTACTAGAAATTCTATTTCTTTAAACATACTGCAGTTCCTACCCCCAAACCGTACCAGATGGCATTTTACTTTCTTCAAAATAAGTCAATACTCCACAAAGATGGTTCGCCTAATCCAATATGTCCTTGTTGAAATCCTTGACCTTGGGGTTCCGGCGACACCGAGACGGCCAGAGCTTGACGTAATGAATAAATCACTTATTCCTTTCCAGTTAATCCACTCGATTGATTAACGCCCAGGAACCCCAATAATACCAAAGAGTATATAATCATTACGTTTTAAATAACACTTTAGGTTTAATCTACCAAAGACATGTTATTCGTTGATAAATAAATACATATATATACTTGTCCACTCTACTTTTAAAGACGAAATTCTCTCCAGAGCAAGTAAGTAGGTAGGTAGACCTTCTAGCATGTCTATACACGTATAAGCTATCTGTTTAAATTCAGTTTACACAATATTTTAGTGTGGATAAGTACCTACGTCTGTGCCACTTGGACGCCTCAATATCAAGAGAATACACACATTGCATTAACAAAGGTATTATTTATCAATTGATACAAAGTTTGTACTTTACATATATGAATACGAATACATAGATCTCTTTTCAGATTTAATCAACCTTACTGCTTTTCCTTCCATGCCCCTATTATCATTATACTTCTAATTACCGGATTCGCTATATTCGTTTGTTAGTATTTTTCGATCGTCAATCTTTACAATAGGGTTGCCAACCGTACTCTAAAATAGAGTATTGTACTCTATATCATGTAGAAGTACTCTATAATCTATAACACTAATAGAGTATGCTAAAATTCTTTTTTTTTTTACACAATGTTTACTATATTAAACTAGTCGTAGTAGTAGCCAGTCATGTAATATTATGCAAAACCCATTAATTATCATAACCAAAAAAGTCTACTATTTACTGTTATTATGTTGGTACCCCCATTTTCCCAAGCCACAATGCCAAGAAGACTTCTCGATTTTCTGAGTTTTTTGTTTGGATTTTAATAGTGATAACTGGCTCTCTTCCCTAAATAAAATATTTAGGAATAATATTGAATTTATTCATTTAGAACAAATTATAGAAAGAAAACTTAACACAACTACACATGGCAGTTAACATTCAGAAGTTATAATTTTAAAAGAACTCCAAGGTGAATTGTTAAACACAGATTTTAAAAATAACACAGGTTTTAAGCCCACTGCAGACAAATGGAAATTTAAAAAAGAATTGTAACATATTCTCTCGGTTTTTAAAAGAATTGTATGCCTCCAAACATTCTAACTTCAAATTTATATAGATCAAGAGCTCATTTTTAATTAATTTTAATGAAGCTCTGTTTCTCTCTTCCCGCCACTTCAGCATTTACTGAGAGAGTCTTTTCGGTAATGAATGTGAATTGGCGGAAGAGAGAAACAGAGCTTCATTAAAATTAATTAAAAATGAGCTCTTGATCTATATAAATTTGAAGTTAGAATGTTTGGAGGCATACAATTCTTTTAAAAACCATAAAACAAAATTATTTGCTGCAAACCTCTTTAAAAGTATAAAATAAATGATACTCTTTTTTGGAAGTCCGTATTCTTTATTTACCTCCTTTATAATCAAATATACTCGATTTCTTCTAATAAAAGTTGGCAACCCTACTTTACAATAAAAAAATATACAAAATTTGTGCAAGTAAAAGAAAAAAGCTTAAATAAAAAATAAAAAGAAAGCAGAACATTAACAACAGTAGTCTCCAAATACATCACATTACTGATCACCAGGCTAAAATCCTCCTAGTCGAAAGTTGTCTGCTGGATAACTATTGCTTTGATTCTCTGAGTTCAATAAGTGTGCTGATCACAACGACACATGGTGCCACTTCACAAGATCAATAGTGCCACTTTTGCATACCCAACCTTGGTCCTCAGCTTGGTTCTACTTACTCTCAAGATAAAACAACACTACTATTATATTTTAACTAATTATATTATATATTTTTTGGGCTTTTTACAGCCTTCCCTTTTTTGCCAACCATCGTTATTCTAATTTTACAGTTGCTGAATTAATAATCTCAAAATTAGGGTAATCAAAAATTCTAACATTATTACATGTAAGTAATGGCATAATTAAATCCATTGGTTGCAAGTTTTATTTATCCTATACCGAAACGATCAATAAGAAGCCATGTCACAATTGAAAATCGGGTAAATAATTATAAAATATTTTTTGTACATGTCAAGCTGAAAACGCTCTACAGTGGTAATTTTCCATATTAGTTGAAAAGGATCTGTTTCCTCAATATTTTCCTACTACTACGTAGTAATATTTTAACATAAATTGCTAACGTTATTATATTTATTAATAATACTTATCATTCGAACGTTGATTAGGCACATGAAAAGTGACTAGTATTGAAGTTATTGATATACGTATGTACGTATATATGTACATACATACTCGCATACCTATATAATTATTATTAATTATTATTAATTATATAGGTATGCGATACCTACAAATAAAATTTATACGTGTAATTTTTTTTTTACTGTTTTATGTTTTTATATAGCATTGTATATTTTTTCGGAGTTGTATAGTATTAAAATCGCCTTTCACCTTAAAATAGATTTTGATATTAAATATATGTAGAGAAAAAAATATAATGTTTTGAAAAGCAACAAATATTTAAAAATTTTAGATTATTATAATCTTGGTTTTGCGTGTAGATATGGGATGGGAACCACAACACCGCGCGCCGTGGACTTGAACAACTTCAGATCGCTATTCACTTCATAATTAGGATTAATAAATGTTTTTTTTTTTCAAAGTTCTATTGTATAATAAGCAACGTTTAAAATGGTAACACTGGACAAATCATATTATACTGGGTTATACTGGGTATCAGATTGTATGTTTAACATTGAACACCGCAGAGCCGTGCTCCCGCGCATAAAACGTGGCTATAAAAAGTCGAATATTAAACGGGAGCATTACATCATCGCTGCGGTTATCACACACTACCACTATGTTTATATTTGTATGTCTGACTTTGTTCTTTGTACTAATAGTTATTAATAATGTCCAATGTTTAGGGTTTCGGTAGAATCCTTTCCATGATCCCTAGTGTTACTTGCTATGTATCTTTGTTTTATTTTCTAATAAGCAACTGACTATGTAGAAAGCTTTTACAATTGTTAACAAAAAAGTCTGATAATAAACAATGCCTGTTCATTGATCATTGTCTTCTTTTTATTTAATATAATCTCTTCACTCAATCAACAGCAATAGTTTGCTTTTAGATTTTTAGATCTACACAGAGCAGATAATGGTGGAAGTACTAGTAGTATCTTAGAAAACAATACAGCTTTAAATGTATAAGGTATAAATTCTTACATATACAAAAAAAATACTACCTTAATTGTAATAATATGGGAAAGTTGTCGTACTTATGTTATTCATATCTTAACTTTGTAGGTCGCCGGTCGTTTCTGATAATGTGTAACGGTCATATATTTGTTGAAGGCCGCAAAACACTTTCAGTGCTGGCCATTAAAGGACACATATTAAAGTTTTAAAAGTATTTGACATAATTAAGGACATTTGTAGTCAACTAGTTGCTGCCTGTGACTTCGTCTGCATCGAATCCGTACTTTGTTTATCTCTACCAAACTAACCAGATTTGCACTCTTAGCACATCAGCCGTGAAAGCGTAAGAGACAGACAGCATTTCGCATTTATAATATTAGAATGGGTTGTATATAAGTATAAAATATGAAAATTTGTAGGTTAATAAAACTTTTCAGTTTCTAGAATGATAACTAGGATATCACTCCAGGATAATTTGACGTTGAATAGCGCGGTTTGAAAGTACTATAAGGTTATCCACCTAAAACGAACTATAGTTTAATTAATTATTACGAAAGGTAGGTAGTTACTTGTGCGTCACCTTTAACGTGGGATAGCAATGCTTCGGCACGTATGGGTAGGGAGTATTACCACGGCCGGCATTCACAAAAAACCGGCTGTTAAACAATGCTTGCATTGTGTATGGCAGACAGGCTCCCGTGACTCTTGAGTTGCAGTTGTTCATGGGCGGCGGAAAACACTTACCATCAGGTAACCCATCTGCTCGTTTATCCCAATATGCCATAAAAAATCTGTAACGGCCCATGGTGTTCGCAACTTATATTCCACGGCCTACTCAGTAGTTACCGACTTATATCGGCTCCAATTCAAGGTTGATTGATTGCAAAATGCAGTTTATTTGTGAACCGCCCACATTTGCTTTTACACACGTACATACTTATCTACGTATATACGTGAATCAATAAAACGTATTTTTTGTGCAGTTCATGGACTTTGGCAATAATTGTATCAATCAATGAATACAACCGGTGCGGTGACTGAAAACACTGACAATACAAGTAGGAGTCACTTGGGTGTTTACAGTTAGTCCGTCTATTGCTCCAAATGTATTTCCCCAAGGAGCAATACATATCCAAGTACTTCTACTACAATTTCTAAACACCCTTAGTAGTGTTGGACCAGTAGGTATTCGAACAAAAGATATTCTCTTCGACTCTACTGTACAAAACTACTAAGGGTAAGCACAAGTGAGTAGTTTCTGGATATCACCTTCTTGCACTTACCTATCTCAAGTAGGTAATTATACACAAACACATATATGATCACGCCTGTATCCCCTAAATAGTAGACAGAGGTGTATTACACACTCTTATTTTGCCCATTAGAAATTGGTCCCAGTAATGTAATACGGGGCAAAACTATAGTCAACCGGGCACTGTGTGACTGTATACATACTGTTTGATAGATAACAGTTCGAGCCCTTAGTCGCCCTATACGACACCCACGGGAAGAAATTGGGTGGCCCTACTCTACTCCACCGTGAATCACACGGCTAGGAGGTAGGTAATTATGCTGTCCATTATAATACTATTCAGTCACTTAACACACAACAAAATAATGGAAAAATCAAACAGTGAATGTCAGACTTGGGACTATTAGTACTTAGTTCCAAAAGGTCAGTCGCAATTACGTAGTTATAATTCTACATTCGACTTTTATCCCTGTGTTGAGACTCAAACAATATTTGTAACTGGCAGTCGTAGCAAAAACGAAAACGTGTGTGAAGCAACGCAGACTGACACTACAATTGTCGCTAATGCTGTTGAAAAAATCGCCAGCGGCACCTATCCAAGTAGCGAAGCTTCAGCATTACATGTATTATTACCTACGTGTATAAATCAAATTAATGATTAATAGGACCAACCTATTCAATGAAAATAGATTACAGTTTTGTTTTTAATAATAATCTGTTTTTCTTTGTTATTGGAAAAATAAATATAAAATATTAACATTATTTGACAACTATTTCTTATAGTTTCAATGTCATCGTATTGATGTTATAAAGCATGTTACATTTTACTAGTACTAGTACTACTACTACTATGTACTACTTGTTTTTTTTTTGCTTTTGGGGAAATAGTATAGAAGCAGTAGATGGACTGACGTCTAAATTCTGTTGTTACAAAAAGAGTTGTTACAAAAGAAAACTGCAGCATAAATATTATTCTACTTAATCTAAAAATGATTTAAAAATACATAGATATTTTATGTGGTAGAAATTTATCACTTTTCATCCCCCGTAATTACATCCCTCAGCCACTCATTGGTACGATGATAACTAAGTAGTTCCATGCACACGTTAGTTTCTCTTCTGAAGTTGAAACGGCGTCAACTCATGCATCGGCACCAAACACCAAACTGAATATTTCCAGGACTTTTCTAAAGCGTGGAGTTGTTTTTCTACTGCAGTATGAGAACACTGAAGCTGCTCTGCCAGACAACGTGAAGTGAACCTGGGATCCATTTCTATGAGTCTTTTTAACTCATCTACATCTATTGTAGGAGGTCATCCTGGATGAGGTTCATCAGATAGGTCATAATTTCCTTCCTAAAATCTGTTGGTATCGTAAGAGAGCACGCCTTCGCCCATCGTTGCACATATATTGCGCACTGCTTCAGTCGCCTTTCGACCTAAGCGAAATTCGTGAAGTAAGAGCAACCGAAGTTCTCTACGAGAAATATCCATAATTTACTGTAGTTTTACTATTCGAGATCCAGTTGTCAACTGATCAGACTTGCAAGTCTTGCTTTATTTATTTACTACTCCAAGAAATTCGAGATAGTTCTATCACGTTTTAGAATGTGATCGAGAGAAGCGGCAGGTTTATTAGTTGCATAGAGCAAGACTCGGTACGTATTTGTAGATCGCACTAATTTTTGTCCCGTGTGTGTCACTAGACCAACAGGCTCAGGCCAGATTTATTAAACCGGTCTATGATGTAAGTTTTTTTAGTCCTCGGCGACAATACTTTTATCAGACTTCAAAAAAGTTTTTACTTTATTTTTTTTTGTTTGATAGAGGTTACTGTTCAGGTTGTCCCATTGTAGACAAGTCAGGGTTTAATAATGGGATCGCAGAGAAATCGTAGGAAAATCTAACAATGTTTTTTTCATATACTTAAGTTGCTGAGCTTATGGTGGAAGCTACAACTTCTTACCGGTAAGGAGTTAGGTTAATAGTTTAAGGATTATCATCTAACTTGTAACCGATTACGTTATACTTTGACTTGCGTTTTACGATTTATAATAATAAACGCATTTGAGGCGGTTATCAGCTTTTTAAAAGTTAATTATTCAGGATTAAATACTCTATGCATTTTCTGTACTGCTAACAAAATGTATGTGTATGTAACTATGTATGTATGTATGATTATCGTTTTAGTAGTTAAGAAGCATAAGTATTATTTACAAACAAATTTGCACTTATAATATTAAGGATTGGACTTTATATAAGTCAAAAATAATTGATCGTATCATCGCTTTAAATACCATATAACACAACAAGGACATATATGTGTCATTATGTGACACGGCATCGTGTGACACTATATATCAAGGGAATAATAAATGATGCGAGATACTAATAATAAACAAATTTTAGTTGTCTAAAACGACTTCGAAAATCGTGTCTCACCTTAAGAGTCTACGTTTTATTTACATTTTGCATATTTATTTAAATCTATTTAATTATTATATATTATATCATATAATAATATTATACATACATATATAATCTATTAATTAATTATAAGTATCATATCATTATTTGCAAAATTAATAGGTATGTGGGCTTTCTAGTTCCCATGGACTATTACAAGTCGAGATTTCACTGACTAACGTATAATCTGACCGTCCTAGCCAACTGTGGAAGAAGGAGGGTTATGTTATTCGAGTGTATATATATACAGAAGGAGGGTTATGTTATTCGAGTGTATATATACAGAGTCGAGTGTATGTATATACATATAACTGTATATACATACACTCGAATAACATAACCCTCCTTCTTCCACTGTGTACGCGCTATGCGTACGTATGCATGTATGTATTTACATGCATTGCCATGAGGATCACGGTGGAGCAGAAAAGGACCACAGTATCTCTTCTCGGTGGTCTCATAAAAGGCGACCAATAGATCGGACTGTTATCTATCAGACAGTATGTATACAGTCTTACAGTGCCCGGTTGACGGCAATAGGCTTGCCCCTATTACGATAGTGGGACCAAAGTCTAATTATCAATATGTGAGTGTTCAATACACATCTGCCTACTCCTTAGGGAATACAGGCGTGAGCGTAAGCGTATAAGGCTTGATGGATTTCGACATGTGAGGTTTTTTTTGAATAGTTTTTTAATAGAGGGAGTGACATACGGATTGAATATCATTCGGCGGGCTATTTATATTATTTTAATTGTTTACCATTCAAATTACAGTTCAGAATGAAAGCTAATATTCATTGGTATTGGTATTATAACCTAATATGTAGTATTTGTGGCTTCAGATTGACTAAATGGTAATAAGAATTTTAACAGATCTAATTTAATAACTTTTTTTAAGGAGCTCCTTTACATACAGGAAATACATCTGTAAATCACCGGGGCGCCCTTTTCTGCGTTTATAATAGAATCCATCATTTTCAGTAATTTTAAATAAACAGTAATTTTAGACTTGTTTTTTCGTGAAAACCTTAAAATCAAAAATCAATCAAAGTAATTTATTTCTATGAAACCAATCATATCTACATGCTTTAGAATTGTCAAGAGAAGAAGTATTTTTTCTCCATATGATCTATGAATCGGAACGTAGATCATATGGAGAACAGACACGAAACTCGAAGGACACCCTTTTTCAAATATTTTACTTATCAACAAAGGCGCATTTGTGACGTTACACTTGCTTTACACTTAGAATTATAATTGCATATTGCATTGCAAACACCGTCCAATACCTTATTACTATTGCTGTAAATAAAAATATTAATTAGCTCCAATATATCTAGAATAAGAAAACCAAAGTAGGCAATTTCATGATAAAGATATTGACTTGTAATTAAAAATAAAGTTTGTATTAGTTCAGTGTAAAGCGATGTTGGCCTCGTTTTACCAAAACATGAGGTGTCGGTAAACACACGCAATATACTAAAGATAGATAGTAACTCAATAAATTATTTGCCCACAGGGACGTCCAATTCAAACCATTACAGTAATTGACCTACAAATGTAAAACAGTCTAATTTGCTAATGAATAATGATGTTCCCAGCTTCGACGAGGATCAATAGGAAAATTAGTATTTATCATGAAATAAAAATGAAGTATAGGCAGTAGTAGGTATAGATAAAGGCCATAAAGGCTCAATATGCGCCGTTGAAAGACAGGAAATAGCAATTTTGTTACCTCCCTTGGCCGCGCCAACCGAAGGCTGACTAAAGCATTCGCTTGGACTTCTTTGTTTGTACGCTAACTTACAAAGAACAAGTCCGAGCTTTATATCACCTTAATTTTATCATACATACATATATATACATTAAACATATTGCAACACCATAGGGCATACTCATTAAACAAGTCAGTCATTAGATAAGTTAATTATTCCGAGGAACAAATAAATCATTGTTTAATTTGTTACAGATTTGATATGAACATGAAGTGACGTCAATATGACTATCCTTCTTTACGACTTTCGTGAGTTACAAGAGAGACCGCCCAGACATCTCAACGCTTGGAAAGGTACTACTTAAAGTTTAGGCTCACTTCACACTTCACTGAAAAATATAGAAGCTACTTAACAGAAGATCGCTTTCAAACGGTGTTGATCTTAATGTCTATACAAGGGACCCGGGTAATCCGGACCTTTTTAATCCAACACCCACTGTAATCCGACAAGTTCTATTATTTATTATTGAATATTTTTTTAACAATCTTCGCTAATGCACGATTGAACAAGTTACAACTTGTACGCGCCACCACTATTGTGCTCGACGCGTAGGGCATTGTTTTGATTCTGATTGCTTAGTTTGAATTTGAATAGGTACATCTGATAAGGATACCGGACCATATACCATCGGATAATGCCGGAAGATTTGTTAACGTGGTGCCATGAAATGTATAAAGACCAAAATATTTTTCATGAAATGTCTGACGAAGAGATTATAAAAGATATTTCTAGTTATACAACAATAAATCAGGAAGATGACGAAGTAATTGCAACTACCCCGCTAGTGACAACACAAGATGCAATTAATGCCTTTGAACTGGGTTTGCAATGGGCTGAAGAAAATGGTGCATCCTACAACGAACTTCTACTTTTTAGAAGACTGAGCGACAAAGTTTAATCTCGCTTTTCAACAATGTTAAAAAAAATATTGATAAACATTTTCATGCTTTTTAAAATAATTGATTCATAATTTTTGATTATTTTAGTATGTACATTTGTTTGTACACAATTACTACTTTCTTAATATAAAGTTATTGCCTATTTTTGTAAGTTCTATAGAGTTAATGACGTTAAATTTTATAATAAAACGTAAGCTCTCTATTGTGGTATTTAATTTACAAAGTTTGACAAACATAATGAAGTATGATTTGTACTTCAGATAACATATATGTAACATATAGAATCTTATCATTGGATCTGTACTTAGGTAGTACTCTATAATACGACAAATTCGGTAGTTCGACACTGCGTTGCAAAATGTTTGTCGGATAACCGGGGGTCCACTGTAATATATACAAACATATACATGTGTAGGTGGTTGGCTACTGACGCTCGCAAGTCATCTAACAGAAAAAAGAAAAACTGGTTTTATTTAGAGAATAATGCTTCCATTTACAATTTATTTATATATGAGTAATATTACTCATACAAAAGAAACGAGAGGCACTAATTAGCATTCTGTTACTCCTCATCAAAGTATCACAAGCAAAGTGACTTAAATCAAGTTGGTACCTACACAATTTTAACAAGCTTATGTCGTTTAATAATAATTGGTTGACAAGAACAACCATACAAATAAAAAGTAAACCGAAATTGCCTTGCTGTATGCGTACCTACATATATATATATATGCTAAAAAAATACGAACATTCTACAAACATAAGATTTTACTGTATCGTATGTATGAAACGCCTTATTCAGTACTTGGCAAGAAATAATGCACATCGACCTCTAGAAAGAGATATTCGGCTAATTTCGGCTTTCTAGAGTATTGTCCCATTCACACACTACATGTGTTACGTTTTGTCAGTCGTTCGACAAATGCGGTGGAGTACAGTCGCGTCCAGTTCAGAATATACACTCACAGGCACAATTAACCGCCCACCTATATTTTTCGTCACTCTGTTTGTTTATGTTAACTGTGGCTTATCTACTGTTTTGTTTTTAGTTAAGTGGGTACTTTAGCAATAAACTAAACACTTAAAAACCCTTATTTCGACCCTTAAACTTGTATCGCCGAAGCGTTTTTAGAATTTAGTCTCTGTTTGACATTGTTGCAGTAACGTTACATTGATTACATTTCTTGTTCTTGTCTGCTATCGTGTACGAACATTGTTTAATTTCAATTTTTAGTGTACGATTACTGTTTGTGACTGAAAAAAATGCCACTGGATGCAACTGGTGCTGCTAGGGCAGTGACTTTGGCTGACGCTGGGTATAGCCAACGTCGCATCGCTCGTACTACAGTGCGGGATGCCATCAGACGCTTTCGGGAGACATACACGAGAAGGCCAGGTCAAGGCCGACATCGGTGCACCTCGGCTCTGGATGACCGCTTTGTTGTCAGTAACGTGCTAAGAAATCGCTTTTGCACTGCTACTGAAGCGCGCACACGTCTGTTTGAGGTGAGAAATGTCACTGTAAGTGAACGTACGATAAGAAGAAGACTGGCTGAAAGGAATCTGAGAGCTTTTCGTCCAGCTCGCGGTCCACAGCTGCTTGCACAGCATCGTAGAGCAAGACTTGCCTTTGCACGAGAATATGCTGACTGGACTACGGAACAATGGAAGAACGTACTGTTCTCAGATGAGAGCAGAATAGCCTTAAGGGGTCCAGATGGACGTCAGCGTGTTTATAGGCGCCAAAATGAACGGTTTGCTCCATTTGCAATAATCGAAACCGTGGATTATCAGGGAGGATCCATAATGGTTTGGGGAGGTATCTCTTACGAGGCTCGTACCGATCTAGTGGTGTTTGATAGAGGCAGTGTGACTGCTCAAAGATACGTGGAGGAAGTCTTACAAGACCACGTCATACCTTTCGCACCATTTATTGGTGAAAACTTTAAATTAATGCACGACAATGCTCGATGCCATACCGCAAGATCCGTCACTCAATACCTCGATGAGGTCGGGATTCAAGTTTTGCCATGGCCGTAACGCAGTCCCGATCTTAACCCAATTGAGCACATTTGGGACAACCTAAAAAGACGTACATAGAGTATATAGAGAGACGGACGATGTATATAGAGAGTTGTTAACACCCCCAAATTTTTTTTTCAATTTAGGAAAAAGAGGGAAGCCTTTATGGTCAGTTACGCGAAATTGTCTACAAAATGTATATGCCCACAAATTTAAAAATCATTAAGTTAAAGATGTATGTAACTATTTTAAGAAGGTATAAGAGCGAGCAAGTTGCAAATACCAGTGGAATTTCAAGAAGAACTTAGAACAATATATTAAAGGAAGTCAGTAGTGAAACAAATCCTACTGCAATTAAGTTCAGTACCCCGAAAAAAGATAGACCAAAACAGGCAATTTCGTTTAGATATGGATGATTTTGATTAGGATGTTGTGCGAAGACTGGTGTATGATTGCCACTTACGATTTAATGAACTGACTACAATAAAAGAATGAAAAGACGTTGAGAAAAATACTTCAAGAGATGGGATTTCGGTTCACTAAAATGGAAGATAATAGAAAAGTTCTAATGGAAAAGCACGATGTAAGTCTCAAACGAATGCAATACCTTGATAAAATACTCGAATTTCGCGAAACAGGAAAAAATATAGTCTATATGGCTGAGTCTTACATACATACATTATAATAAAATCTAGGAGTGATGCTAAGAAAAAGGTATTAAAAAGCCAATTTCAAAAGGTCAACGTTTGATAATAGTTCATGCGGGAAATAAAAAAGGCTTTGTTCCTGGACCCTTTTTAATGTATAAATCCACGGACGCTATAGGTGATTATCACAATGAAATGAATAACGGTAACGACGAGAAATGGCTGGTTAATCAATTAATCCCAAAGATACCATGTGATTCTGTTCTAGTTATCGACAATGCACCCTATCACAATAAATATGTTGAAAGACCCCCCCCCCCTTTCAAACACCATTAAATAGGAAATGATCAACTGGTTAAACAGGCATGAAATTCCAGTAGATCCAAAATTGACAAAACCCCAGAGTTACGGTATTATATGTCGGCATAAGAAAGGCATACAGAGTTTTCCGTGGCCAAAATACTTGCTGAACATGGGCGCACTGTATTGCGATTGCCACCGTATCATCCGGATTTTAATCCAATTGACAATATATGGTCTCAACTGAAAGGTTATGTAGCCTCTAGAAATGTGGGTTTGAATTTAACTACAGTAAAAACATTATTGGCAGAAAAAGGAAACATGATTGGGACTGAAGAGTGGAAAAAGGTTTTGTGATCATGCAATGAAATGTGAGAATAAATATCGAAGATTTCAATACGGTCTAGATAATTACACTGATAGACTGGTAAAAAAACGGCTGATAGCGAGTGATATTAACCTCATTGAGAGCACTAATAGTGAATCGGAAGGAATTGAGGATTTATAATTCTTTTGGCAGAATGTATCACTTTTCAAAATATATAAATTAATTCTTAATGATACTGGACAACAAAAAAAAAATCATAAAAAAAATTATAAAAAGAATAATCAAAATAAGCAACTTACAATAATTGTTTTAACAGCTCTTAATAGATACCGGACTGTTAGTATTGCGAAAGGGACAACGCTCTACAAAGCCTAATTTAGCCGATTGTCTCTTTCTAGAGGTCGATGTGCATTATTTCTTGCCGAGTGCTGTAAAGAGGTTTAATACTTATTTTAAATTTGTTCGTACAAGTACCTAACTTTTATCGTGCCCGCCGAAGTCAAGCGACCTTCAGTCCAGTACAGCTATTTATTGTTTATTTATAAATGTCAATTACCTGATAAACTAGAACTGTACGAACTCGCTCTTCTTGAAAATGGTTTATTCTACTTGAGTCAAAAAGTGGAAGTGGATCAATGAAAAGAACTCGCAAACTGTTCTGTAAGTCTCTCAGTTCTTCATAGATAGATAGATAGTCATTTATTTGTTTGCATTTGAATATTACTATAGGAATTTTGGACCTGACTGCCTAATGAATCAAGAAGCGTTCTTATTTATGACCGTGGACAAAAAGTTGCCTTTCTCACTGAACATAACATACTTATAATATTCATAGATATATGTATAAATTACTCTGTATAGTACACCATTAATAAAACACAACTGAAAAAACAAAACGTCTTACAAATTAGAGTGCAATGGGCGGTCTTCGAAAGCGATCTCTACCAGACAACCGTAAAACGGAAATAATAGTAAAATCGCTTTTGAAAACATTGTTTAGAATAAATAGTACAATATTATAGATATAAACAGAAGTAGGTTTAGGGCTTTGACTTCTCATCGCTGTTTGTAGCTTCACGAGGGGCAAATTAAATAACATTTGATAATATTGCAGTTAATTGAGAAAAATATAATTATTATAACATTGTGTACTGTTTAGGATACCTAAAATATGTTTTTTTTTTTTAAGATTAAATACATACGACTTTTAAAAAGTATTTTTTCTTTACAGCATGGCACTTAGCACTGTTTGTATTCGCCTCCGTATTTGGCGTAATGAATTACGTCTTTATACAAAAGACGATGGATCTGGTTGATCACAATTGTGTTTTTTTCCCGAGACAACTCGAATTTCATTATGTAAAATTATCGGAAGCTCAAAATATAGAAGACTTTAATGAAAATCATGAATTTAGAAATGGAACTGATGATGCTCAATCTGATGTTTTTAATACAACTGCCAGTGACGAGAAGGGAAAAATAAAAAGAGAAACGGTTGATAACGAAACAGTCAACCTAAATGAGGTTTCAGCCATGGAGGAAGACGTTATCGAGGAAACAGGTAAAATTACTAATAGCTAATTTATGTAGCTACTTACGTAGTATCGCACCTTAGTAAACGTGAACAATAACATTTTACGATTTTTCCAGTACAACAGTAGTAAAGACTGGAATAATATATAAACAGGAAATTAAGGTCGGGCTCGACCGGAGTATTACCACGGCCTCACAGAAAACCAGCTGTTAAACAATGCTTGCATTGTGTGAGTGCTTGCAAAATGAGTGAGGTTACCGGAGGCCCAACCGCCTTTCCCTTCCCCTATTTGCCCTCCTCCATTTCAATTCCATTCCTTCCTTTCACTTACCCTCTTTCCCCTACCCTAAAAAGTGGACAGCACTCTTGTGACAAGTTGCAAGTATTATGGGCAGCGAAAGTCACTTACATTTTGTAATTTGAATCGCATTTTTAAATTACTTTTGTACCGGTTGGCAGTTGTCGGTCCATACTGTCCACAGAAAACGGATTCTGGACCAATGCTCATGTCGTGTTTCACCGAATGAGAACGCAATTTAAGCATGCGGTTCAGAGAGTGCTCGCATGCTTAAATTGCGTGGTGTCCATGGGTAGTAGAAATCAATTAATTTAGTGTACAGAGTGCTCGTTTGCCCCTGTATAACAATTAACATAAGAAAAGTATTTTATCTATAACTCCAATAAAACGGATTAAAAGATAAATTGATGAAAACCAGTAGGTACTTTAAATTTTGCATTTGACCTTTCAGAAAACGCAACCCACCGATTAGCTCTTGACACGTCAAGGTCCCTCTTCGCCACGGATACCAACTGCTTGTTTGCTGAGTATATGCCGCTACTATCAACTGTGTTTTCTATAGTCTGGATGACGATGTTCACTATGTGTCCAAGTGGTGGCCGTGCCAGATCTGGGTACGTAACCAGTTCTACAGAACAAATACCAGTAAGTTATGTTAGAATGATTGTATTGTGTGTGAATGATTCAACTGATGCGATGTATACCTAGTCTTGCATTAAATTTTATCACAAGAAAAAAAAATCTTTCCTATTCCATAAAACATTTATTATTGTAGTGTGATAGTTTATACATTAATATAATAGCGTTAAAAATATAAAATATAAAATGATATCCATTTGCTTTATTAGAGTCCTTTCAACTGATCTCAACGTTTTGATCTTAACGTGTTAGCAATAGAAACAGGAACTCACTAGATGGGAAAATTTTTCACTGCTAATCTTTTGGATTGCTTTAATGACTCCAAATTGTCATAGCGTTTAGAGCATGCCATAGTCTCTAAAAACTGAAAAGCTTTTTTGGAGTAGCCTCAAATATAGTATATATGTAATTCTACAATAGTTTGTACATCGTGTGGTAAAAGTGGTAAGTGTAAATAATGACGAACACACAAAGGCATTGCTCTGGGTAAGTTACCAAGAATGTCAATGCACTTTGTATCAAAGAATCCCACACTATAACGATACTAAATAATACTTAGTCACAATAGGCGTCAAATGTTATTGACAATAAGTAACTAAACGGATATTAATGTTTTCTTGGTGTACCACTTGGCGCGATGCCAATGAGGTTACAGAACACAAATCGCACAATCTCGTTAACATGTTGTGAAAATTAGTGCATGGGCATTAAAAGTGTGTCTAGTTGGATAAACTAGACCGAGTCGAGGCGTGGATGTGAATGCTGCAGTGGTTAAAGTTACGGCTAAATTTTCTAATGTTAAAAGAGTTCTCGAACATCAAACTTACAAAAAGGTTATGTTACATATAATATGTTGTTCGGAAAATAATTTCGTTTTTTTTTTTGTGGAAATAAAAGTCAGTTTTCGTATAATAAACAAATACTTTATTAAATTATATATTGGCCGTTCTGGTCAAACACCTTTTGCCATCTTTCTGGTAGTAGCATAATTCCACGCTCATAAATTTTTTGGTCTTTGCTGGCAAAAAACTGATCGAGGTGGTTTTTGACCTCCTCATTTGAGGTGAAGGTTTTACCGTCTAAAAAAATTTGGAGTGACCAGAACAAATAATAATCCGATGGTGCCAGCTCTGGAGAATATGGTGGGTGTGGCATTGTATCCCATTCAAGCTGTAAAAGCTTTTGGCGAGTTACCAAACTTGTGTGAGGTCTCGCGTTGTCTTGGTGAAACACTACACCTTTCCTGTTGATTAGTTCTGGCCTTTTCTGTTGAAGTGCATCATTCAGTTAGTCCAGCTGATAATAGTCGTCTTCCGAATTAATCGTTGTGTTATCTGGTAAAAGCTCAAAAAAAAAAGATTCCTTTAAAATCCCACCAAACAGACAGCAACACCTTTTTTTGGTGAATATCGGCTTTGGAAATAGTTTGAGCCGTTTCATCTTTTTTGCTCCATGACCTCTTGCGTTTGACGTTATTGTATACAACCAATCTTTCGTCCCCAGTGATGATGCGCTTCAAAATCGGATCATTTTCGTGATGTTTGAGAAGCGAGTCGCAGACGTCAATGCGGCGACACAGATTTATCTCTGTGAGAACATGGCGAACCCATACATCGAGCTTCGAGGATAATCCCAGGCCATTTAAGTGGCAAAAACTGTTGAATTTGATAAATTTAACCTCAATCCGATCTCACGTGTTGTTATTCGCCGGTTTGCATCAACAAATGCCTTTATCGCGTCTTTATCAGCTTCAACCGGCCTTCCTGCATCTTCGACATCAAAATTGCCGGATCGAAATTTAGCGAACCAGTTCTGGCACTGGCGTACTGTCAACACACCTTCCCCATACACATCGGTTAATTTATTTCTGGCTTGAACAGCATTTTTACCCTTTCTGTAGTAAAACAGTAAGATATGTCGAAAATGCTGCTTATCGCTCTTCCTATTAAAAGGGCACCAACCAAAAAACTGCTGCGTAGAATTAATTGGAGTTTTTTGAATACAAGCCTTGCTATATGAGCTCTCAAAGCAAAAAAATACAATAAAATCCTCTGTCGGGAAAAAACTAAGTAAATTACTTTCCGAACAACCCATTACATAAGTAGAGCTGTATCGTATTTTTGCTATTTAATTACATTTAAACACCAAAGCATTATGTTTTGTTCTATAGAATTATCGGATTGGTTTATCACCATCTCGGCTCTTCCTTATAAATGTCGGATCGGGCGAGCGATGAATCCCACGTCGCGCCGATGTACAACTCAATGATGTATAATCACATCCATGTTTTAGACAAATTATTATCATGATTTTACAATAACTGCCTATATAATAATATTATAAATAATATAATAATAACTAAATTACTTATCCTACTTTTCATCGAGTAAACGACGCTGTAAACGATAGCTTTACTGAAGAGAAGAAGAAAGATTCTGAATTAAAGGATGCCTGGAAAAAAAATTGCAATAAAAATTAAACCTGAGATCCCAGGAAGACAAGTTTAATTTGCTGAAGTCATTTCAGGACATCCGTTTTTCAAGTCCTTGCGAACAACAGGATTAGTGGAGAATGCAAAACCTAGTGTATATCAGACTGCTTTGAAGTATTGAAGAAATTCATTCTTAAAGATTTATTCCAGTTCATTACTTATCATTCCTATGAAAATGATTTCACAGACCACTACATGTGACTTGCAAGATTAACCATGGAAAAATACAGCGTCAACAATTTTTTTTATGAAAAAATAATAAAATTGCTTCTCCAGATATACACAAAATTAATTCATTTTACAAACATGAGTTTCTTCTGAAATGTGTCGATATTGCTGTATATTCTAGCCCTATAACCTATAAATGTTTAAAACGTCTCAATGTGTGAGTTGAGTCATTTTTCGTACACAAATTATTGCTGTATGTTGAATGTTTAATGTGGGAGTGTTAGCAATACAGTAAGACGTTTCCCAGAGCACAAAAGGCAGAACTATGTGAATAGTAAAACGTCGCTAAGGCTTCCGTGTTGCTCTAAGATGTAATATTGAAGAATACGTGTACGAGATGTACTGTCTGAAAGTAGTGCTACTCCTACATTCGTAGAACATTAGAGTAAACAGCATCGTCTTCCCCAAAGACATTGCATTTCTGTATTTATTACCCAGCATTTTATGTTATCATATTTTTTTGTTTATCGTGAGCCTTTATAAGAACCTCATTAATTATATTGACTATGTCTCAGGCTGACTGAACCCTGGCGTATATTATCGCCGGCCCTGCTGTTCGCTCTGGTGATGGTGGGCCTAACCGGGCACAGCTTCACTCTAACCAATGGAGGGATACACGCGTTCTGCGGTGACTTTTTTGACTACACTAATTCAACAACGTAAGTAAGGTTATACAAAAAGTCTTTTGTTTTCTTTGGACCATGATACGTACTATTATATTTCAGCAAGAAAAGAAATGCACTTTAATGTAAACGTTGTTTAGCTTTACAAATACTGCCCAATTGTAAAGTGTTATCTTTTTGCATTATGTCCTTCGAGTTAAAAGAAAGGTTTTGCTTCACTTTATATGTTGTTCGCCTAAGCGGTGTTCTTTTGCTGTAATTGATTACTAACTACATTGTAATATATATGTTCCGGTTTTTGCAGCTGCTCAGCTGTAGACCAATTCATCGAGCTTGGATGGAACGCGACATGGAGCATGAGCGGTCGTTTGGCCGCGAGCCGCGGCGCCAGTGCCGCCGTGTGGGCGAGTTGGGCTTGCGCCGCTGCGCTGCTCTTGGCACGCTGCCTCGCTGCTCCTGACTTCGTTGTCAAAAAAACTAGCGTTTATCTGAGTCAAGACCCTCAAAAGGTCTGTTTCAATAAATTATTACTTACCTATCACGAACAGAATTTATTGATAACGGCGTCGCATTCTTCAGTAAACTATTACTTTATAAACGGTAAATAATCTGAAGATGTTGAATTGTAGTAATTTTAGAATAATAACTTTCGTGAGCTACAATCACATTTATTTAAATATACGGTTTTACTCGCATCAATATTTCGGGCATGCCCGTTTAAATGTCTAGCACTAGTTTCGGTCCCTACAGGAGACCTTTTATTAAATGGGTAGGTTCTTTAGGCAGGAGTAGGTTGACCAGTGTGACGTCCGGTACCGTCACGGTTGTAGTAATTTGTTCTCTGTTCCAGAAAATCACCCCCTACTTGAAGCCTCAAAAACATACGCGGTCTAACCAGAACTCGCCAAATAAAGATGACAACGTTTCTATAAAATCCGAGCCAACTATCACCACGGAATTAGTAACGGCTTCAATAGAGCAGGGAGACTCTGCGCCCACTTCGCTTATGGTCACCCCTGTGAAAATGTCAACTCCAAGACACAGGGAGAACATCGAAATGACATATACGAATCAAGAAAGCATTGAAAGCCACCGATAGAACTCGAATTTCGTCCATTTACTTCTTTTATTTTTGTTTAATATGTGCATTTTCTTATGTGCTTTATGTGACAATCATTATTGCTCGATATATTATGCTTGTTGATATTTACTATTTAATTTGACAAGCAATTTAGACTTTATCTGTATATTCTATTATTTTGTGACTTTTTTAATATAAATATATAAGTAATAACGTCGTGTATTTTTTATTACTGTTGCTGATAAGCAAAGTCCTAAAAATGTACAGTGCTATTTGCGAACTGAGTTCCTTCAAGTGACAATATACTCGTATGTATGTATGTAAAGAAGAAAGAAAGAAAAAGAATAAAATAACAACAACTTACTTTATACCGATGTATTTATTATACCTTTATCAAGGTATCTCTGTATCCTGTACGTATGAATGTGTATGTACCTTATCAACTGGGGTTCGTCAAACATATTTTTAGAGTTCTTTTCTTGAATTATTTAATACATACATACATAGTTACATATTGTACACTTCTCTATCCTCGAATGGGTAGGCAGAGGCGCCTGAAAAGAACACTTTTTACCAAGTACGATTTAGTCCCATTGACGTAATAGCTAAAGCCATTATACTCGCATATTGAAATAGTGATATAACAGATATTTTATATATGAAAATGTGACGTAATGCTACTCCTCTCACTGGTCCGCCAGGCGGACTTAACCACTAGTCACACGCTTTTATTTTTTAGTAGGTACAAAAAGTGTAATGCAAAATCGAAAAGAGGTTTAAGAAACCTTGCACCACACAACAGTCGCCTGAAAAATGTAGACATTTGGCACTTAAACATTTTAGATAAGATGAGCATTGGTACCAAAGTAATTTAGAGTGGCAGAATTAACAACTCCACATCATACTACAACAGTAATAAAAGGGACTGAAATACTTGTTAGACTTCTTTGATTAAATATGAATAGTCTTATGACCAATACATTTTATGTATTACCATAGATTTGATTGTACAAAATGAAGCAGGAAGAACAGAAATAAAAACCAATAACAAAATTCTTAATTCGTTTCATGTAATTTATTCATTTACTTAGTCTGGCCATAAATACTGTTACAATTTATATATATTACCTACATTTGAATTTCGAATCTGTCATTCTTATATGGATATTGATATTAGTCGAATGTTTGTATACCGGGCCATAAAGGTATAAATCCTCCTGTGTTTGTGATAGAAAGATCTGGCCGTCCACGTAGTATTCGTACGAAAAAGGCGATCAAAGCAGTGAAGGTTGAAAAAATCCTGTCTTTCGGACAGGATTTTCTCAAATGATTTTATATCGGGAAATGAATATAGCACCTAGAACCATTTCGTGTATTTTGAAGAGATGACTTAGGACTTGCAAACTAGAAGAGAAGCACAGGTCATTTTTTAAGTGATAACTAAAAAAATAATTGGGTGATAAAATCGGTACGGTAAAAGTTATTAACTGATAAGAAAAAAATTACTATTAACCGAGTTTATGCTCAAAGGTGTACAGTAGCTTCCAAATTAGTCAGCAGAGGACAACGTGGGCATTATCCGACTTCAGTGACGATTTGGTTGGGGTGTTAGCAATCAAGAAGTGACACCCATATTTTATTTATTCAAAACATCGGCACAAGTATATCAAGAAACGATTCCTGAGAAGATGTTTAAGCCTCTAAACAATACCACGTTGTTTAAGAATAGCAAGACCTTTCAGCAAGACTCGACACCGGGTCATAAAGCTCAATATACCCGTATAGCATAATTGGAAACGAACGTTTCTGACTTCATCAGAGCTTAAGACTGGTCGTCGCCTAGTCGTGCTCTGAACGCCATGATAATTTGGAGTCCCTAACAATCCAATGGAGATGATTTTGATTGATCTTCATATATTTTAATGCTTTTATATTAATATATAGTAACAAATATTACAGTAATAAATGTTTTATGTTTTATATAAAAAACTTTTACTTGTAACAACATTTGTGGCAAATTTGCTACAATAATATTTATATGCAAGTCATTGGTAAAGGCAGAGTTTGTACCCCATCAAAATCGAATTTAAACAATAATTGTCTGAACTTTCGTTGCTCCATAATGCACGAAAAACATTACAAAACACTTGGACTGCAGCGATTGGCACTCTCGATAGAACTGTTGTTCTGTTGTAATTTCATATCCGTGAGTGGTGTCCCTCAAGTTTTACTACTGTACTCTCTGTGTTTTGTTTTTTTTTTAGTTTTCTATAAGACTTAAGACGTAGTACTGTGGTGTAGTGGTTAGTGACCCTGACTGCTGTTCGATCTCCACACGGAACACAATTAGTGTTTTCCTGAGAATGGGAGTTCTTTACATGTTTGAGCAAATGACCAATGATTTCAGCTTCATTTAGTTGTTTTTTTTATATAGGTGCTGAGATATTTACTACCATATGACCGTTTCACCATTACTAACAGAGAATAATAATAATGTCAACTATTTGATTTAATTAACACTGGCAACACTGAAAACAGCTGCGTCTACTGTCTGTCAGTAGTTACTACTGTTTTGATTTGATCAGAGATTGGCTTGAAAGTTATAGTAAATTCTGTATATAATATAATATTTGGGGTATAATGTATCAGGTAAACAAAATTTTCTTAAAGCAAATTTTGAGTAGGCAGTATAAGTTTAAAGTGCACAATCAAAAAAATTTAAAAATTCTATATCCGCTCGAATCTCGAAAGTTGATTAAAGTCAGTGGTAATGATACTCCAATATTCTTGCAAGGCCTTATTACTAACGATATGCAACATTTTGAAGAAGGTGCGAACTCAATGTATACCATGTTTCTCAACAATAAGGGTAGGGTTTTATACGATACCCTAATATATAAGTGGGAAGGGAACGACTCATTTTTGATTGAATGTGATAAAAATGTACACACGTTAATACAGAAACACCTAAAATTATATAAGTTGAAAAGGAATGTTGAAATTGGAGATATAAGTGAAGACTTTCGACTATATGCATTAGTGACTCCTACAGAAGCAACTATTGATACCTCAATTCATCCCAAAAAGAATGTAAATATTTTTAAGGATCCACGTCTCTCAGATTTAGGGCACAGAGTTGTTGTGACTTCAAGGGCAGACCAATCCTATATAGAAAATATTCTTGGAGATGGTACCACTATAGCCTGTGATGAAACTGGTTACAAATATTTGAGATACAGATTAGGTGTGAGTGAGGGAGCTGTTGATCTGCCCCCGGGAGTTTGTTTTCCTCTAGAAGCCAACTGTGATTACTTGCATGGAGTAAGTTTTCATAAGGGCTGTTATATAGGACAAGAACTGACAGCTCGAGTACACCACACTGGTATAGTAAGAAAAAGAATAATGCCACTTCAGTTTACAGATATTGTTGAAGAAGACATAGAGAAGGACTCTGTTATTACAGTTGATGATGATAAAAAAAAGAATGTGGGGAAATTCAAAAGTTGTGTCAATGACTATGGTTTAGGTTTAGTTAGAATAAAAGAGGCACTTGAAGCAACAGCTTTAAAAATTGGCAACTTTACACTAAGAGTTGTAAAGCCTGATTGGTGGCCAATAGAAGCACCAAAGGACAAAGCTACTGTCAAAGTGTAGTAATAAATACAACATTCATAAACGGCTCAAAAATTTATTAGGTAATACTCTATTATTGTCAGCAGCTAGCTACTAGATAGATTGTTTTTGAAAATAAATGCAATTTTTAGTGAAACATTGATGTATGTATGTGATATTTTATCTGTCTATCTAAATATATAGTTATTTCTACCTATATAGGGTTTGAAATTATCCAACCAATGTGTTCCAAACTGGTTTCATTAGAAAAGAAATAATGTGAAGATTGATGGGGATTAAACAGAATATTGTATTTTTTTATATCTTGTATGTATATACTCATGACAAAATGAATAAAATAATAGAACATGCCAGTATCCGCTAGTATATTATTCCTCAATAACTCTAATACAAAAAAAAATATATAGTTCAAATCTGACTGACTGAGAGTTAAACATATTTAAAACAAGCAAACAAAATCTTTTCTGCTTTTTTTTAATATACATTTGTGTTGATTTTGTGTTTGTGATTTCATTGTCAAACAGATGTTTAGAGTACAGTTGTTTATTTTTTTTTCAGTGACAACATGGAAGTACCAAAACCAAAGGAAGAAATAGAGAAAGTTATTCATGATTTTAAATGTTCTTCATGTGGCACTGATGAAAAAGTTCATTACAAAGGAACACATCCACCTTTTTCTCGGAACATAGTGCTCAAATATCCAAGTTATGTAATGAAAGACCCTTTCAGTCCATCAGGGAAAGGAGAAATACTGGTTATTGGTGCAGATTGTAGTGTATGTGGCAAAAATGTTTGCATAAATAAAGAATGTAGTTTATTTTATCTTAAAACTTTTTGTTTAGTGTGTGCCAATAATGTTATAGAAACATTTCCTATAGAAATTAAAAGTAAGTTAGCTAAATTAAAAAAGGTATAAGTAAAATTTATGTGTATTAATTATGAGCCTATAAATTAATTTACTACCAATGTTTAAATACCATCAAATGCAGAAAAGGAAATCAAGGTATGGATATGGTAATCAAAATCTTCTCATATCCTAAAACTCTGATGGGATGACTCCAATGGGCAGAGATGAAATGGCCCTACTTTTTTTTTATACCATAGGGGAACAGACGAACAGTCGGGTCACCTGATGGTAAGTGACAACCGCCGCCCATGGACACCTGCAACTCAAGAGTAGCAAGTGCCCGCTCAAAGTTGAAGGTGATGAGGGATGGGGTTGCGGCTAGGGGAAAAAGAGAGGACTGATGAGAAGAGAATGAGGGAAGAGGAAAGAGGGAGTTAGGCCTCCAGAAACCTCACTCATTTCGGGGAAATGTAACTCAAGCGTTGCTTCACAACCGATTTTCTGCGAGGCCGTGGTATCGCACCGGTCGAGCCGGCCCATTCGTGCCTAAGCATGGCTCTACCACTCTGCTATTCATCTGCCGAGAACCAGACGTCTATGAGATGTCAAATAAAAGAACGTTATTATAAAATACTGTTTACTTTGGCTTTCCAGTCCGATTTACAGTATTTTCATTAATTTTCACAAATTGTATTCAATAACACAGTTATATTCGACTGAAACTCTAGTTTCAGTAACACATTTTATTATAATACACAAAATTCAAAGCCAAAAATGAAATGTAGTACAATGTGACCACAATAAGTACCACAAAACGTTTGCGATCATCTTACATCACAACTCGTAAGAAACAAATTATAATCTTAAAATTAATAAAGATAATTACAGCAATAGTTATATTAAGTTGTATATATTAGTAAGCTCTAAAACAGGACAAACTTAAATACATGTTTTGTCTTATGTTCCAGTCACTCCGATCAAATAGATAGCACCACGTTACTTTCATAACCCCAATATAAAACTGTCCCAGTGACTGCCGCCTCACGGCGAGGCAAAACTAACTCAATACGTTAAAATGTGGTCAACATATATATAACACATACATAGGTTCACTCGTAAAATAAAAATTATTATGAAAAATCGAGACATAGTTACTATTGATTAATTCGTATTACGTTTAAATTATTGCTTGTTTTCGTTAGCGAAATCCACATGCAACTATTTGTAGCTACGAAAGTGGTACGCATATAAAAGGAGAGCTGTACTTTGCACGGCCGTACGCGTCACATTATCGCCTTTCACTTTGTGACATTTGTAGTGTGTATGTAGGTGGCAAACAAGCGAACTACAACCGAGCGTAGTGGTCCCTTTCAATACGCAGATATACCCCGACAGTTGAGCGTGCGGCTGTGTAAACTCATGCAGACCAATATTAGAAAGATTACATTAACATACAATATACGGGTGATTTACTACAACATTTATGATCATTTTGAACATTCTAAACGACATCTAATTTGTGATCGACTTTAGCATAAATAGGTCATGCTAAGGTTCACTATAAATATATAAAATGGACAGGTTTCTTTGAACAATCTGCAGGTAAAATATTGGTTATGTACAAATATGGTTTCATGTGTTTTAACTTTAAACAATGTGAGATTTAATCTGAGCGATATATTATCATGTAGAATTTAAATTACTACGTCTACGAGGAAAGTCGTAATATTTTTAATTTAAAACATTATAGTGCAATTTGAAGTAAAAAAAAATATACAGACGATTTTAAATAAAAGATTTGTCGACCCACCTATCAAATTATACCGGGCCCAAACATCGTAATCCGCTAGAAATATAAAAAGTACGCGCCTTGGACGGGTGATTTTTGCTCATGATATCATCTGCATCTGTATACTTAGACACTAAAAGCGGGGTGGGGTACTCATTTTTGACTAATTAGATTACAACATTTAAGATAAAATAACAAAATGCTCACAGCCTAAATGCATTATTATAATTTCGACATACTATATCAATTTTGCAACAGTTCACACACATATAAACACTATAATAGTAAGACTAAGTAAAATGCATATCAGTTGAGATTATAGGGCAACCCCAACATGTAAATCATTACTGACGCGAACCGCAACGGGGGCGCGAGTTTTATTTTTAAATATTGGACTTGATCTGAGGTTGAAAGCTCTAGCAATTGGTGTATTATAAATACGAGTTTAATACATACAGCTCAGAGGATTTAAATACACATTTACTCCTTATATTAATGAGCATAGAATTTCTTAAATTTAGTATTATTAACGTATATAAAAGTAATAAAGGTAGCAAATCGAAAATACACAACTAGTTAGTAATAGTAGTGACTATACAGTATTTCTACACAAAGAGCTGCAATTGCATATCTATCCTGTAGTCCGAAATTCAGTCGGAAAATCTGACAATGATCCGCTGTATTATGTTTGCGAGAATCACCTGCCTGTATTATAACCGCGCGGGTTGATGAGGCGGTGATGAAATAAAAAAGAAAGTTTTAGCCTTTGACCAGCAAAAAGGTCATTGTCCGGCTTTCCGGCTGCAATGGCGACGGACTATACCTACTGACTATTAACAAAAAAAAAATCGACTTCACAAAACAGTCAAATTTAATATAGCGTAAGATTTCTCATAAGAGATTTTACCAACATTATGTCAAGAGTTTATCAATCTTATTGCCAGACAACAGAAACATCAGCTGGAACAATTGAACATTTAGTTTAACTGATCTAGCTAAAAAAGAATCTTACAGTCTCTGTTCAACAGCCGCCAATCAGAATTAGGATAATAACTTCTTACAAATTAAATACATAACAGCACAAGACGTGACTTATAGTTATCCTATGAAAATCGACTGCTGTTATTTAATGGTGAACAGAAAGTTAAAAACCTCTATGACACAATTTGAATTGATATCTGACGTAAAAGTGCACAGAGGAGTGTAGTGTGTAGACAGTTGAAATAAACTACCTACTATATGGTGGCCACACGCGACAAATGTATGGCAGTATATTATAAAGTAATAATATTTTGGGACATATTACATACAGAAAAACAACGTTTTCTCGTAGTGTAAATTAAGAAACGCACGGAAATAATAAGACTTCGATGCATACAATATTTTTATGCATCAATATCTATTATTTACTAAAAATTATGCACTTGACGTATGGAATCAAATGCGGGCGCACTGCAGCGCTAAACAATGTCAAATTTATGCATTAAAATATAACGTCAAAGACAAAGAGGACGCGTCTTTGTCTTGTTTATATTTAGGTTGTGTATAAAACTCATAGTCACGTCCGATAATTTTTGAATCAGGGAACTGATAAATTCATCAATTTTTATATTTCAATCGGTCGGTTGGTGTCGGTGTCATATACAATAGGGATAAAATTCGACACTGTCGGAATTAAGAATATTTTGTTCCATTGAACATAGTCGATTTTGTAAATGAAGTCTCATATTTCAGTGAATCATCAAATTGTAACAAAGAAAAAGTGATAGATACCTCATATGAGCTACACAAAAAGCGCACTAAAGCCTGGCCAATTGGCCCAGTTCAGCTGAGTCGACATTCTTACATTTCAATATTATGTGTTTTTTACTTGTTATTACAAAGTGTATGTACCTCTTGTTATTTATAAATAACATATTTTATTACAATAAGGTTTTGAAGATACAAAAACTCCAAGTCAATAATGACACGAATGTCGATTGTGTCATTATTCTCTAACAAAGAGCAACTATTGTAGTCTAGTTCAAGTCAGTATCTGCGTGACAATTCACACGTCATCATAAATGAAGGCAGACAAAAGACACGACCTCTTCTGAGGTGAAAGAGTTTAAAAATTTGTGATGATAAGTTTGGAATGTTTTCTGATAATCGATTATCACGATTATCACGATAATCGCGATCTATGTATGACAACATTAAGGATATCGGTTTATCCGATGAATTTAAAAGTAAGCATATCTTTGAAAATCAAGATACAATCTTTTTTTTTATCAAGATACAATCTTGATTTTCTGACTGTAGTTCATATGTGCAAGCTCGTTATTGTCAAACATAGAGCGCGACTCAGCTTAAATCCCTAAATATGAAATTCGTGTCAAATGTATACAAATAACTTACTGTATCATTTCCAATTCCTAACTAAGTAATAATCATATAATTTACTTATTGAAACCCAACGATCACGAATTTATGTATATACAATTAACTTACACATAACATTAGAAAACAAGTCACTGTCACTTTGCATTGTCAAATGAGAAGAAAATTATAAATTAATATACCTATATGAAGGACATTTTACTTTACGAAATGCACATTGTGCATACGATACTGTAGTGTGTACTGATCTATAGTTTTTGTGATGTCCTAAATACACGGGTGAACAGATCTTTAGTCGGAAGATTTCTTAATTAACGAATATTGTAGTGTACTACGAACACAAACGTCCTGTACGGCGCCCGACCTTAAGTATTGGAGTGACATCGCACGAGTCGATCTTACAATCGACAATAGATTGGTGGCGGGTAACGTCACTCAGGAGTAAACTGTTCACAATCGTTCTATCGGGGAGCACACGCGGCACTACTATAAGCCGGGGAAGTAGAGGCGCGTGAGCGCTAGCAGCAAGCTCGTAGGCTAGGGGTCGGCCGGCGCGAGCGGCGGCGGCTCGGCGGCGGGCGGCGAGTCGGGGCCGCTCGCCTGCGTCTCCAGCGTCGCCAGCGCCAGCACCAGCTGCGAGCGGTGAGCGGCGGCCGCGGCGCGCGGCGACAGTGGCTCGTCCGACGCGGAGGACGACGCGTCGCCGATGTCGTCACCCGCCTCCTCGGCTTCGCTGCCGGAAGCCGACGGTGCCCGCGTCACCGTAGCCGAGGCCGAGCCGCTCTCCGGCTCCGACGATTCATCCTCTACAAAGAGACGTGGGTGAGCGTGTGCGATAACGGGTGGGTCTGAAGGTGAGAGTTGTGCACGTACCTGTACAGTGTAGGCGAGTCTGCAGGGCGCGCGTGGCATGCTGCAGGTCACTGGTCCTGGCGGCGGGCAGCGGTGCTCTGGCCGTGAGCAGCAGCAGCGCGCGCACGGCGGCAAGCAGCGAGCGGAGCGGCGCCCGGGGCGCGGCGGCGGCGAGCTCCTCGGCGAGCGCCTCGGCCGCCGCCAGCGCGCCGGCGCCAGAGCTGGCCGCACTGGCCGTTCCTCCCGCCCCCACCACTCCGCTACCCAACTGCAAACACATTTATTTTCACGTTCCGAAAACTCTACCCTCTGCATAGATTACTGCTAAAAGTAGACTCCGTTCTCACCAACTTAAATATGGGATAATACATTCCAGTAAAATCATATAATAATAGTAACTTGACACATCTCACACACGGCGGTCTGATCCCAAACTAAGCAGAGCTTGTACTATGGCAACCAGACTGCTGATAAACATACTTATACACTTCTAATTACATACAAAATACGCGCCTAAACATAGAACAAATGATCGTGCTCATCACACAAATATTTGTCCTGGGTGGGAATCGAATCCACAACCCCTGGCTTAGCAGTCAGGGTCACTAACCACTAGACCAACAGGCCAGTCAAATAATACAACACTTACCGATAATTTTCCATCAGTTTCTAAACTAACTAATGAGGATGACCAGGGCGATAAGTCAGCCGAATAGAGATGGACGGAATATTTTCGCTGTTTTATAGACGCCCAATAATTAAATCCCGCCCTGATTACGACACATGTAGAGAGTCAAGTCTATAGCTGTAAAGGTTCTTAATCCATCCGTTCAAATGGCACTGAATCGGTCCTGTATCTAAATAAAAACTGTGCTGTTTGAACGAAAACATAAACATTACTTGTGTATCACTTTGTACCTTCGGGTAATAGTGCTGCATGAACTGGAATATAACAGGATCTTCGAGAGACTCCCGTTCGTCGAACAACACGGCATCAACATATTCCGCCGCAACACTACACTCTAGAAGCATCTCCTCGAGCTTCGAGTCCGCCTAAAAATAAAAAATAATATTTTATGCAAACCACTGTATCATATTATAGCATAAAATACGAGTATATATACTCAATACTCAATATTTTATTGCATGCCAGTGTTTATTAATACAGGTGTTATAATATTGCTTATAAATATGATGTAGATCATCGTGGACCCTGTCGGACAAGCAACTTAGAAGAGATGAAGGCATATTTTACAACATTTAAAATAGTATTAAAATATATCCAACCCCATCACCTGGACGATTGGCACTCCACCAGTGCGCTTCTCCAGAAGCTTTTTGCCTCGCACAACCAGCTTATGGAACAAATTGTCGCCTGCCGTATTTCCGAACCGACACGACCTTCAAACCTTCAAGAAAAGAGCGTACTCCTACCTAAAAGGCCGGCAACGCACTTGTGACCCTTGAGTTGCGGGTGTCCATGGGCGGCGGTAGTCACTTACCATCAGGTGACCCGTCTGCTCGTTTGCCACCTATCGCATAAAAAAATATAACAATAACAAAACAGATATGCTGTTTTTGTTTCAAAACAGATATACTTTCGATATTTGTAGGTATTTTAAGTTTGATCACTAAGGTAGTCATTAAAACTGTAGAAGCATTTGGTCAGAAGCGGTTCTTTTAGCTTGTTTGAAAATGTGCTTAGTTTTTCTTCCTTTTTAATAGTTTCCGAAAACCTATTATAGATTTTTGTGGACATTACTAATGTAATGGATGAGTGTATAATTAATCGCGAGGTTTAGAGGATTTAACCTTTTTTTGTTTTTTAGTGAATATGTTCTGTTTATCTTTTCGTTTTGTAAAGAAATCTGTGTGAGTTTTTTTTGGATATTTCCAGTATATACATACATGGCAGTGTCAGAGTTTTATGTTCTTTAAAATATGGCTTGCAACTATCAGATATTTCAATGATAAATAATATTCTTTTTTTTTTGTAGAGTAAAAAGTGTCAATGCATCAGTGCTATTCCCCTAAAGTATAATGCCATAGCCAAACCATGAGTCCATGAACCATGAGTAAGGATAAGCATAACAATTAGCTAGTGCGGTTTGAATATCTGTAGATTTAGATATTTTTAAAATATATTTTTTTTATGTGTGATTTAATGTGTGTGTCAATTGATATTCCAAGGAGGGTGAACTCATTAACTTTTTCAATTATATTTTTAAATACACGCAAAACTACCAGTATCTCCTTAATCTCACAAAATATCCTACTATTTTTCTTTATTTTCCCTCTTAGAACCTTAAACAGATTTAAATAAATATAAAAAAAAAGAATAGATTTAGACAGAGACGATGTAGTTAATATGTTACCTAAGTACGACGTAACCCGGCCAACCTGTCCGCCTATCATAAACAGGCGGCCTGCTCGGCCGGGGTACATAGGGACGTCCTTTCCAGGGTACACAAAGGGCCCCGGCCAAAATTGAAGACACTGTGTGTTTTTTTCGGTTCTAGTCCAACGCCACCTTACAATTGGCCCCGGTGAGGAATATATATATATATATATAAAAAATATGAAAATAATATATGATATACTCTGCAATGTAATCTAAAAACTCGCGTTGGTCCCAACTCTCTAGCGTAATTAATTTTTGAGATATATGACTTTGAATAAAAGTCATGCGTGCGATTATTTTTTCCCATATCTCAAGGTCAAAGTGAAAGTTGGCCGCGAAAAGTACATAAATTGTGTTTGTACATCAAGGCGATATTAGAACATAAGTTTCGATATAGGTTCCCATTTGGGGGCCGGATCGTCATACTTATCCGGCTATACCCTTTGGTACGTGGATTCTTCGAATCCTAGAGAAGGACATACATATATGTATATATACTAGCTTCTGCCCGCGTGCGAATTTAGTATAGTATTTTTATTACTAACAGGTGACATGGCAACGTCCCTCCAGAAGGCCGCAAAGTAGTTAAACCTGTAAGGCACAGCTTCTAGCCCACAGAGGGCAGACAGCAAAACAAGCTGGTCTGACATACATCGCTGACTTCGCGCAACCCGACAGCATGTGTCTGTGAAACGAAACATATAATAAATCATTAAGGATTAAACTAGTACACATCTTTGTTGAATTATAAATAACGACCGTTATATATATAACCCATACGGAGGTCACACAGAAAAAAATTTGAAAATAAAAAACGAAATGATATAGAAGCCTGTTAATATCTTTATTGTTTTTAGGAGCAGTCTCCATTTTTTTCTTAGCTCCGTCGCATGCGATGAAACCATTCACTGAAGCAGTGAGCGCACTCTTCTTTAGGTATCTCTTTCACGCCCTTTTAAAACGCAGCTACGGCATCTCCAGGGTTCATAAAACGAATTCCTTTTAGTTTATATTTTATTTTTATAAATAAATAAAAGTCACAAGGTGCCAGGTTGGGACTGTAAGGAGGATTAATCACTTACTCCACACATTCGATAGACAATTCTTCGATAGTCCGTCAGGCGGAGTGAGTTAAGCTAATCATCAATTATTTTTCGTTTTTAGCAGACACTTCCACACAGTCGTCTGGTAGCAAACTAATAAGATCTGGTTGTGTGGAAATAGACTGCTCATGAACATACATATATATACATATATATATATGTTTATATACAAATTAAAGCTAAATTACCCCACAAACATAAAACAAATGATCATGTTTATCACACAATGATTTGTTTGTTTCTCTATCAAACTTTAGATACTTTTGACGCTTTCCTAAAAAGTTGCCCTGTTACTATTGTAGCGCCACCCTATTTAACGCATTTTGACGACCACTTTTTCATTCTCCTAACATCTAACCTCTATATGTGAAAAGTTTAGCGATCATTTAGAGTTCTTAGAGCCAAGGGTGTTGAGAGTAGTGTATGTGTTACCTATAAACTTGTGGTAGGGCCTGAAGGAGGCGATGAGCCGGTGCGAGTTGTGTCGCTGCAGGTCGCGCGTAGCACACACGTGCGCGTGGCGCTGGCGCGCGGCGCAGTGCGCGCCCGCCGCCAACGGCACGAGCGCGCCCAGCGCCGCGCCTCCCCCCAGCATAACCACCTCGCGCAGCACGCCTGCACACAGCACAACTACACTTCTATGACAACAACTCATTGGACCCGACACACATCTTATAAAAGCATATAAAGTAAAAACACGACAAAAAATTACTTTTATTCTCTATACAAACGATTGTGTTTTGGTTGGGCCTCAACATATTCAGAATTAATATCATCATCATAAGATAGTAAAAAGCTATTTGCGTATTGCATTTTGAAGATAAGGAATAAATGAAATAATAAAATTCATTTATATTAATATTTTTTCCATAAAAAAAAATAATATTCTAAAAAATAAAGTGAAGAAATTTTATTTACTTTATATGGTCTTTGGCATGGTTATATTTTTAAACGGCTTACTGTACCTTAAGGTTTCACTTTGAACTTTGTACGTCTAGCATTGAAATATATAAACATGAATATAATAAAGACTACCAAACTTTTGTGACTGAGTGTCAGATAACGTACAGCATAAAGCAATGAACCCAGTGGTGGCAATATTAAAAATGATAAACTAGTTTTTTTTTTTTGTATAAATCTCAAGACATGGTTTGACATTTACGAGTCATTATCTATGCCCCGGCCATAAGAGCCGATGATGGAACACTGTGTGGTTTTAGTCGGTTCAACTCCGACATACTATCTTACCCATTAGCCCCGCCAAGGTTGTGGGGGTTTTAAAATTTCGAGTAAAAAAAGGGTATTTCTGTAAAATAACCATCAAGACCTGAAATCTTTTGAAAATGACACCCACAACATCAAATCAATCAAAACATTTTTTTCCTTAATACGTTGAAAGACTTAACTTCAGTCCATTTTCAAAAAGCAGGGACACTACTATGGAAAGTTTTTTTTTAAATTAACAACTCAACTCTCTTCTGAAGTTGTATAACGCTTTGGGAAAACTAGCTGCAAAAATATGCATTTCATATTTGTCACATTTACCATGTGCCCAAATTAGCGAGTCAATTTTCAAAAGATTTCAATTGGTATTTAATTTTTAAAAAATATATATATTTATTTTATTTTTTGTCATATAGTTATAAGCAGGTCTACCCTTTGGTTTCCGCTTATCGTTGAATTTTTAAACACGTGGTATATAATATAATATAGGACTATATAATACTATCTTCAGACATATTTCTAAACACATACATATTATACATATTTTTTATCATAAATATATTTTTTGTTTCTTTCTACTAATAGGAATAGATAGGAAAGTGAAAAACCATATTTTGACCGGAACATCGGGAGTATACTGAAGAGTAATTAAAAAGGCAAGGCAATGAAAGAAAAGTGATATTGCTATGCGGATGGATTGAACAGTGTAAGCTCGAACACCTCTTGACGGGAGGTCCGAGCCTTCGTACATAATTGAATTAATATATTATATTAGGCAATAAAATTACCCAGGGCAGCATCCCTGAGGTGATGATGTCGGTGGTGAAAGTTGAGCATGGTGAGCAGGCGTCTCGCACACTCCGGCCAGTCTTTACAAGCCAGCAACAAGGCGCGCGCTTCCTTGGCGTCGCGTCGTGTCCGCAGCGTGCGACACAGGGCGCGCGCCCAGCGCAGCGCCGCCGTGAGCTCGGCGCGCACCGACCCGCCGTTGGCCCCGCCGCCGGACCCGCTGCTCGCACCGCCCTCTACGTACACTGCGTGCAGGCTGTGTAGGGCCTGTTGTGTATACAGTAATAATTATATTCTACATTCGATTTATACAATATGTACGACCTAAGATAGAGTGATGACAAGACAGACAAGATGGCGTCTGGCTTATTACAAATTATTGTTGTCCACTCGTGTAGCGCGGGTAACAGGCGTGATTGGCTGCTTACTGGATAGTAATTATACATACGAGGTAGTGTTAATTTCAGTTGTTGTAAAGTTGCCGAATTAACTAGACGTGAAAAATGAAATTTCTGTACTTAATAATAAACTACATATTTATAATTTTTTGATAACATAGGGGGACAGACGAACAGATGGATCACGGGGAAGGTAAAGAAAAGGGTAAAGAAATGAGGAGATGAGGGGTGAGGAAAGAGGGAGGGCGAATTGCGCCACCACAAAGCTCACTAATTTCGAGGAAGTGCCGTTGCTTTACAACCGGCAACAAGCATGGCTCTCCCACGATGAAAAATATTTTGATGACCTTTCTCTAATTTATCTTCTGCATGCAATATCCGAACACGTGTGTGTGCACTTGCACATTCACACAACATAAAAACAAATATACAAAAATACACTAGAAAATATAACTCTCTTCTTGTGCAATAGAGTAAAACGTAGTTAGTTATGACTTACTTCGAATGTCATCTGCAGCCCGCCGTTGTACACCACGTAGAGTCTGTCGTCTTCGTTCTCCACCAGCGTGCAGAACACCGATATTAACGTCGTCCAGCATGTCCTACCGTTCAAGCCTACAACACATCCTACTCAAGTATAAACAGCTTTCTTTAGTAACATTTGTAGAATTACACACTAAGCTACAGTTATCGAGAATGATTAATTATTATAACTTTTCTTTGGGGGTGGATATAACGGACAAATATTACTATATATTGAATTGCTAAAACTCAGGTACTTATTAAAAAAAAAATCAAAAATCAATACTATTGAACAACGTTTGAAATGATATTAAATGTTATTAATAAATCAACTTAATAGGCTTCTTTAATTACAAACAATTATTTTCATCTTAAAACTAGTAACTTGTAGGCATACATACATATAGAAACTCACGCCTGTATCTCTGGAGGGGTAGGCAACTTGTAGGCATTCATATTATGTATCTTTAAAAGATAACAGCATTAAGAAGGATTCTTTTTGCGCGGAGGTCATAACACACGCTCAAACATCGAACTGAAAGAACACCGGACTTGGGACAACTATTCGTTGATCACACATAATGGTTCTGTATGGGAATCGAACCCACGACCCTTAGCTCAGCAGTCAGGATCACTAAGCAGTAGACCAATAGAATTCAAAAGTAATAATGTCTATTCTGAGGTTCAACTTACGCTTTAATCATTTATTTTAAATGTTAGTAAGCAAGTTTCGAATGTAAGATGGAGAGTACTATATATACAAGATTTCTAACCTTGTAAATAGGCGGAGAGTGTACTTCTACGGAAGGCGGCGGCTTCCCTCCCATCGGCGGTGTCACTGCCGCTGCTGGCGCCGTTGCCGCTGCTGCCGCTGCTGTTGTTGCCGCTGCCGCCGCGAGCCGCCAGGATACGTGCCAACCTGGTTATATCATTTATCAAGTATTTGGGTTATATACAATATATACATATCTATATTATAATATTATGAAGCTGAAGAGCTGAGCTACTGGTTCGAATTAATGAACGAAAGCTATAAGCTATATAAAACGTAACTACAGATAGGAACAGGAGGAGGAATAAAAACGGAGCATCAATCAAAAATGTTGTAAAAACGGGGAACCCCCTCTCTAACAACCTTTCTTCTATGTGACGCAGACGAAGTCGCGCGGGCCACCTAGTACTTAAATACGTATGATGAATAGTTATCATCAAAAAGAAAAAAAGAGGTTAAATATCAGAGAAGTTATTTGAAACCTATATGTCATCGACATCTGTGTTGGGGAGTTACAGCCCTTACAAATGAAGTAGATGATATTCGAACCCGTAACCGTCATAAGTTTCATAAGTCTGAGGGGGTTTACTACCAGATTACCACCACAATTATTTTATTCTTAGGTTACCACTCTTTTTTTTAACTTTTTACTCATCTTTGAATCCATGGCTTTTTAAAGTAGTAGTAAATAGTAGTGACTTTTGCGTCGTTGTCAGGCACTACACTCAATACTCTATCTTCTAAAGTGTATATCAAATAAAATATTGTCACTAACCTTAGCAGCTCGTCAGCAGCTCCAGGATAGAGATGCGCATGTGGTGCGATGTTCCTGAAGGCCCAGTGTATGTTCTGGTGTTGAGCAAGATTGCGAGCAAAAGCAGTTGAACGGCGACAGCAAAGCCGCAGTAACGCGTAGTACGGAGGCAGCATGGCGCGGTTATATGCTACCACTTCACCGTCCTCGTGATCCGCACTAAAGTCAACAACATTTATATTTCGTAAATCTAATAAAGCTGATATACACATAAAAAACAATTTCTATTTTTTGTGAACAAAAAACTATTAGCCCGACTGTTACTACAAAGCTTTATCACATTCTAATCTATTTTTGCCGCTGACAATATTTCGAAATTTTACTCTGTTACTCCCACTACTAAGACAAAACCTATCAAGCCGTGTAGTCTAGCCTTTAGGCGGCGTGACAAAGAAATATCATATATACATACATGCGATTGAAAAAATAAACCTTCTAGCGCAGTCGGGAAAATAACTGTTTGTTGATATCCTTAAATCATTCCATCACGGGAAAGATCCTGAGACAAATTCTAGTTTATTAAAGTACCTACCTTACAAAATTGCCCTTGGCTATTAATGACGAAATCAATGAAGCAAATTTTAAATAGTGGTCTCTAATTACATTCCACTTAAAATAATAGAAATATGTTGATAGTCTTCACAAATTTAAATTAAAATGTACACATACATTATTTGTTCAATAATATAATAGCAATCCAAAAATAGTTAAGAACTAAAAGAGGTATAGATAGGTAATGTTAACTGAGGAAGTTCAAGAGACTTCAATGTATGTATTAAAGCTATATAGGCAAAATGAAATGAATTGAAAGTCAACTACGGTTTCATTTTGTTGCCTTTGTGATTTATTCAAGTATTCCAAATGAATGATGAGTCCTTTCAATTGTCTTCATATTTAAGAAAATATATAAAAAGTTTTATCATAAGTTTCGTCATCCCTCATATTTCAAAGTACTATATTTTACTTTGCTAAATAATGAATACTACAAGTATAATTACCAAATTTAGCTACATTTTTTTGAAATAAATAATATTGAATTTAGAACCAAAATTAAATCACAAAAAGAACACAGGGGACACCCGGGTTTGAACCGGGGACCTCTCGATCTGCAGTCGAATGCTCTACCACTGAGCTATATCCCCGACAATCACTCAATTCAAATACCAAATGTGTTGTTATATTTACCGTTACAAATTTAATCAGCTGATAATTAAATTGTAGCAAACATAATGTAGTGTAGTAAAACAACACCCCAACCTTATCATCCTCTTGTAAGCCGAACCTAGGTCAAGTGACAAGAGGAATGTGGCGAGCGATAACAACAGTAATGCAGTGATCACGACAAACTTCTGTAAGTGTCTTGGGAGCTTACTTCCAACCCACTTCAAAATCATAAGAGATTATCAGTTGGTACTTAAATTTTTAGATGCTAGACCTTGTTTACAATAACGCAGAAAAACATGGGAGCAAATCAATTACAATACGTTTTCGTACTAATATTTGAAGTCAAATATTATGAATCTATAGTAAAAAACTTAGCAAAAAGCACTTAATTTTTTTTTCCTGTAAATATTACTTACATTCCCTCAAGTTGGCATAATTAATAAAATCTAAATAATAACTTTCTACTCACAGTATGTAGTTGAAGGCGATGTGTTTTGTGAGGCGCTGGTTAGCTATGGCTAGCTGGACGTTCTCCGGACAATCGACGGAGACAGCGTGCCAGAATGTGAGTAGCGCCTGTTTGTTAGGGTGTACTGCTACTGACGGTTCCGATATCGCTGGGTGGTACAGATCCCATATATCATTGAAATATTGTCCAAACTGTAAGTGAATAATACATTATAATAGCAGATGCCTAAAATACCAAACTCTTTAAATTACGTTATCTCATTAATGAGTCTTTAAATTGCATGTTTTACTATTTATGATGGGCAGTGGATCGAAGGCGTTATCTAGATTTTTTTTTTTAATTTTTGGATTATAATGAGATGGATTACACAGGCTGACATTTAAACTGCAGCAAAACATCTTCTTTGTATAATAAATTAACCAGAATTAAAGTTCAATCTGTATACATATATTTTTTTGCTAAAGAAAAGAAATACTTTGTTTGCTGATATAAATAATCAAGTTATAAAATTAGCATCTTTTACACTTACCATAAGTTTCTCAACCCTGCTAACGACGCAGTATGACATGACTCCAAAGTACGCTGTCAGTTTCATCGTTCCATGTACCGCGATGTCAGTGTATTTGCGAGCCGCCTTCAGTTTGCCCAGCAGCATCGTGTATACCTGAAAATTTTAATTTTCAGGTATACACGATGCTTGATTAAATTTAAATAATAATTAAATAAAAATTAAATTTTAATAATAATATTTGGAATCACGATTTAAGTATATTAAAGTTGTAAAAGTTTAATATATATTCTCTAGATAATATATATTTGCATATAACGGACATAAACAGCAAACTCGGGATAACTATCTGTGGATAACGAAGATCTTTAACATTAGATATTCACTACATCGTTTATCTGTATAATCATGAAATAATGCATTTTCCTCTTTTAGTGATTATTTTTCAAATTTCAATATCATGTAGACAAAATTAAACACATTTTGTGAGTACCCTTTGGATAACGGCATATGCTACACTGAAGACATGAAAATCCTTTAGGTATTGTAACGTATAGTAAGACTGACTGACGAGCATTTCCTATCAGTGTTAGGCCGTAGTTAGTCGTGAACGGATATCCTATAACTAGCATACCTGGTGTAGTGTATGGTGTGCAGTATCGGGTAGCTTAGCGCTGGGCGCGTGATGAGGCAGGTGCGGATGTTGCGGGTGCGGCGTCTGCGGGGCGTGCGGGGCGGGCGGCGGGCGTGCGCGCGCGTATCCGGCGCGGAAGTGCTGCGAGGGCACTAGCGCCACTAGAAGCAGGGCCGCCGCCGCGCGCACACGCGCCGCGCCCGCGCCCAGCAGCTGCGCCTCCACCCAGCGGTCCGCAGTACGCAACGCCCAAGCGTGTGCTGCTTTGTTCCGCGGCACCTGCCACAAACACACGGTGTCCACGTTTGACTGATCATATCACGTATAACTGTTATTGCTACTTATAAGTACTTTTTGAACTGAAAACTTCTTTAGGAGCGTTGAACACTTTTTGGGTGAACAAAAAGAGTGAAACTCGCGTCATCGTGACCGCACACTTCCCATGAGCTATATTATGTATACTGTGTATAATCTAATAGCTCGACGATGCAATTCACAAGTTACTTAGTTTTCACTTCTATCGGCAGTCCCCAAAGACTGCCCGTATATTTTTTTCATCTTAAACGAAGCTGGTGATTATGTTATTATTTGATACGCATAGTATGTACCTGCAGTGCGAGCCACTCGAGCGCGGCGTGCGGACACACGTCAGCCACGTCCCAGAGGCGCGCGAGCACGAGCTGCGTGAAGCACGGCAGGCCGCCCGTCGCGCCCGCACCGCCCCCGCTACCGTCCACCAGCAGCGTTAGTAGTTTAAAAAATGGATTGCTACTCTGAAAATATACAGGAAAGATTATATGTGAGCAGAACTAATAGAAATATGAAGAGCTAGTAGATAACTTCTCAGGAAAACTCAAAAATGACTAACGATACACGCGAGTCACCTACATTATTAACGATCGATTTATGAAATAAAATACAAGTATTAGTAACACTACATTTCGTTACACAGTTATTTCCGATCGTTTGATTCAACTGATCTGCATGTTTATCTACCAGGATAACAAATACGGAACAGGGTACCTAGCTAACACACAAAAAGTACTAAACCGATACCTTGAATTCGAACGGATAAACGCACAGTTACATGTTACACAGTGACATCTGCACATAAGATTTACACATATTTTATCTATTCACCAGTTAAATGCATTACAATTAAGGCATCAAAATCCAGACAGGACTTACACATTAAGCTTACTAAAACCAAATACAGATTTAGCCTCAGTTTCATTTACCTCAGAATGCTTAGCGATGGCCTGGAATATCGTGTTGACAATCTTTTGTGCAAGAGGCTCGTTCCACCGACACAGTGCGAAGATCAGCGAGCGCGTTTGTTGCAAGTTCAAGCAATCCCTTGTCTGCTGGTAGATAAACGGAAACCCCTGCAGACAAAACACATTTTTAATTAATATCATCAATCATCGACTTTTTCACTCCATATAGTTCAACAGTACACTAATATAAAAAAAATGAGAAGAAATTTGGAACTATCACATATATAACATTAACTATATATATAACATTTGAATTGTTATTTTTGTGTATTGGATAGAGTTTAGTACTATATTAGTATTTACGACCTAGAAAAAAATAAAGAAAGTAATATAAATAATCTCGTATTAGAACGGCTAGTATTGAATGACAAGCTACTTAAGATTGTCTGACCAGGAATCGAAAAGCATATCTGCACTACACTTACATATTTGCCTGCCGCCACAACTAATAATAAATAAGTGTAGTGCACTTGTACCTGCAGTTGGCGTGTTTATTTTATTTGTGATAATCCCCAAATATTTGTCGAAATAAAAGTATCCATGTTACTTCTTATAACATCACATACTCCTTACTAAAAGTTCTTTGAAAATCAGTCCAGCCGTTCCGGACCAGCCGTAACAAGAAGACACAGGGAATTTTTTTATTTTTTATTTAATCGTTTTGGTGCAAGTAAAGGTGTTTTGTAAACAGACACCGAACAACAACATCGAACAACCAGTTATTTTAATATATTATTTGTATAGGTTAAACCTTCGCATGCAGCAAAGCTCGTGCATCGGGTTCCATCAAAGCCAAATGTCCGGCCGCATCCCTGGACCGCTCCACCAGCCCAGCAACGAGCGCCACCATCTTGTCGAGCGCGCCGGGCCGCAGTTTGTCCCCTCCGCTCTCTGCGTTAGCACTGCCACCCGCTTCCTCCGTAGGAGATTCCGTCTGAAAAATACCATTAGTACGGTCTTAACAAAACTGTACCTACCTATTATTGACGATACTGCAATTAAATTATTTCGATAAGTCGGGCAATAAGACTTGTTGTGTTTGTAAACTTTTTAATTTGTTTTTTATTCATCAAATTAACATTCGAAGAAAAAGATTTGACACGTGACGTCACGCTTTCGTATTTCATAAAAAATGTACCAAACCTACCGGTTTGACGTCTACTAAAAAGATGCTGATTTGTACTGACAGTCTTCTAGCCCATTATGATATCACCAGTGTTAGCACTATATGTATTAGTTTAATACACCTGTGTGCGCACTGAACTCTTATAGACAACAAAATTATCAGAGGAAATTGCCAGTTATAACTTAACATATGTAATGAATAGCGAGTTATTTGATGACCGTTATATGGTATACAGAAGAGATAGGGAAACATCTAAGTTGCAGTGTCAAAAGCAGGAGGGTGGGGGTGTGTTGTTTGCGATAAAGAAAAGTATAAAGTCTAAACGCATCAGAAACTGGGAGTCTGACAGCGAGGATATCTGGGTTGTTGTTGATCTGCCTGGTTCACGTCAATACTGTCCTCGTGTGTATTTACCTCCCCCAATACTTCGGGCAGTATTGGAGGACTTTATAGAAAATTGTAACACTGTACTCGAGCAGGTCACGGATTGCGAAATATTTGTTGTAGGAGACTTCAACCGGCGTGATATAGACTGGAAATCAAGAACACAATCTAGTAGTAACTCTAGTCTGTCTAGTATAAGTAAAACACTACAGGATTTCATATATGTGAATAAGTTACATCAATTAAATTTTATTGCTAATTCCGATGGCCGTATGCTTGATCTCGTAATAGCCTCCAATCCAGCGTATCACGTCGCTTCAAGTTTAAATCCTATTACTAACGCTAGTCGGCTGCACCCAGCACTGGATATTACTATTACCTTAAATATGGAACCTAGACTATTATATAATGATGCTCACGAAAGACCAAATTTCTATAAAGGTGACTATGTATCGCTGACAAATTACTTAGGTAAAGTTGAATGGGAGGAATTGTTTGCAGGACACAGTGATGTGGACGGTATGTTAGAGGTATTCTATAGTATTCTAAGTAATGCTATTAAAGAGTATGTACCAATGCGCGTACCAAAAGGCAATAAGTATCCCCCATGGTTCAGTCGCAGCTTAATTAAATTACTAAACAAAAAAAATAAGCTTAGGAAACGGTATAAAAAATATGGTAACCCATTGGATGCATTGGAATTAAGTTACATAGTAAAGTGCTGCGATCGTTTGTCAACATGGTGTTACAATAATTACATTAGGTTTATGGAAGACGAAATAAAAAATAATCCCAAAGTATTTTGGAGTTATGTAAAGGCCAAACGAGGGGGATCTAGTGCATACCCCAAATCTATGGCCGATGGATCGAAAACCGCAACGGATGGAACGGAAATATGTCAACTATTTGCTGATTATTTTTCTAGAGTTTACAGTTCTGAAGAATACTCAAACGACAAATACAAAACTGAGTACATACAATCACTTCAAAAGCATAGCCTGTCCCTAAGTAGCCCCTTAGTTGAACATGAACATCTACTAAAAATATTACAAAGCTTAGATATAACTAGTTCGCCCACTAATGCTGATCTATAACAAGTCACTACTTAGTGGTATATTTCCCTCAAAATGGAAAAATGCAAAAGTGGTTCCAATACACAAATCTAACGACGTTGAAATGATATCCAATTATCGACCAATCTCCATTTTATCATCATTTGCTAAAATTTTCGAAATGCTAATATGTCCATATTTGCAAAATCATCTAAAAGTATACTTGAGTGAGAGTCAGCATGGGTTTGTTGGAAAACGATCCACGAGTACAAACTTAGTATCTTTCACCGAGACATTATTTAAAAACATGGATTCAGGTCATCAAACTGATGTAATTTACAATGATTTTAGTAAAGCTTTTGATAAGGTCTCCCACAAAATCTTGACGTTCAAACTGCAAGCTTACGGTATATGTGGATCCATGATGGAGTGGATAGCATCATATTTGACAGGTAGAGTGTTCTATGTAGTACTCAATGGTTATCAATCAAATTTAGAGCCCGTGTTATCCGGTGTGCCACAAGGTTCCCATTTGGGGCCAATTTTGTTTAATTACTTCATTAATGACGTCCCCGACTGTTTCTTGTATTCCGACACTTATTTATTTGCAGATGATTTGAAGTTTTCAAGACTCATTAAATCTGAGAAAGATGCTAGGCTACTTCAAAGTGATCTCAATAGATTAGTAGAATGGTGCGAAAATAATAAAATGTACTTAAATATTGATAAATGTAAGTATTTAAAATTTACTAGGAGCCGTAACCCCATCAACTTTAAGTACCAAATAAAAAGTACCATTGTAGTGTACCAAGTATTGGATACGATTAGAGATCTCGGTGTGATATTTGATAAGAAACTAACTTTTTTGCATCACCTGGATCACATTATAAAGAAAGCTTCCAAAATGCTAGGATTTGTCTTAAGAACCTGTAAGAACTTTCGTAACAACAGGACTAAATTATTGCTTTATAATAGTCTTATCCGAAGCACGTTAGAATATTGCAGTATAGTCTGGCACACTACGCAACGCATTCCCTGCGATTGGAACGAGTCCAAAAGCGATTTCTTTGGCATCTTGCATTTTGCAATGGCATATCCAAAAAAGTTCGCTCCTATTCAGACAGGCTTAAATATTTTAATTTAAAATCTCTTGCCAGTCGGTTGGAATTAAATGACGCAATCTCTGCTTTTAAGACTGTCAATTACAAAATTGATTGCACCCCATTACTGGCTCTTCTTAGATTTCGAGTGCCTTCAAGGATTCCGCGCAAACCTATCACGCCACTGTGTCCGCCATTGAGGAGAACTGTTCTGGGTGCTAATTCTCCATGTGCGAGATTCTGCAAGGTGTTAAATGGCTGTAGTGACATAATTGATATCCATTGCGATTCTTTATACAGATTTAAGTCGATTTTGAGCTCATTGCCAGACCCTGATTAGCGTTTGAATTGGCTATTCTATACTGATGTCAAATGCTAATAACTATGTTTATTTAACTTTATAAATTTGTTGTCACTTTTTCTCACTTGTTTATTCTTGTGTTGTTTGTGATTGACCATTTTTTTAAATACTCTTTTTTTGTAATAATGCATGCTGTGCCTACCTTTAAGTAATTGTTACATTATGATCCATAATATTGAATTTGTAATATTTTTAAGGTAAAAATGTAAACAATTGTTGGCGGGCCCTAATAAATAAATAAATAAATAAATAAATAAATAAACATTACTAGGGTACTACCTTTTTAGCATTACAAAATTTACTTGAGTGTGTCCATCACCCTCACCCTCAACCTCAATCTCAAATACAACAAAATCAAATTAACAAGTCAAATCAACTTCAATGCGTTTCTAATAAGGTATTTTATTCTTTATCCTTTAATATTACGTAATTAGATGTGCCATATTTACTTTAAATTAAGTTAGATCAACATTAATATAACTAAATAAATTAAGAATTATTGAAATCGGCTCATGGCGAAGATATCGCACACAGAAAGAAAGTCCACTTAAGTCTTCCTTCTCTAAACTTATTAAAATACTTTCTGGAATAGTATCATTCATTTAAATATAGAACATATTAAGATTTTGTATACTGGTGCAGTACATATAATGTATAACAGTCATATCATGTAGATCAAGAGAATCATCAAGAGAAGATATCAAATTATGTGTGAATGTGATCTTTTTAAGTTTCTTGGAAATGGTGTTTTTGTAATGGTAGTAGCGGACCATATTTACCGTGTTAGAGTTTTGTCCTAGATAAAAGTTGACCATGCTGGATATGGCGTTAATACGCAACATAAACCTGCCCTCTTCTTCTCCCATCTTACTAAACTCATACAATAAACTGAAATATTCAGTCAGGTGACGTAAATGTGACCGTGCTCCATTCTCCATCTAAAACAATGTTAAAATATACTATGCAGTGTGGTCTCAGGTTTGACAGATTTTATAAAATAGAATGACGATTCTATATAAAAATCAAATGCTCGGGCAGCGTAAACAACATAAAATCTTACAAATAATGTTATTATAATTTATTTATTTAATGTAGGTTCACAAAACTGAACAAACTGTAATTGGCAAAATGTGGTTGTTTGATACACTCCTGTGTACACCATAGGGGATAGATAGTACAATAAGGTTGAAATATAAGTTGTTTTAAAGTAGGTTCCTAACTATGTTTACACAACACGTTGACATGGGACTGTGTTGCTGAAATCTAAATAAAGAATAGTGAAAACTTAAATTTAAAAAAAAAAACAAATTTCAACTAACAATACTCACCAATGATAACAACATTCTTATAAACCTAGTAACACAACTCGCTTCACCCAACTTGCTGCTATCCTGACTTTCATCCGCCCCTTGCAGATATAAAGCACAGTGACTAGATCTTAAACAAACGAAAAACAGATTTAAACATTCATTCAATTGTCTAGTAACTCTTCGTTTATAACGACAGTTTAAGTATGTTTGTCTTACGTAACGTTTCAGCACAACGGTCCTGTAGTCTAACAGTGTGCCCAAATATATACATTACTACTAAGAAAATAAATATATTTGGTATTATATTTACCTTAGCCTTTGTATAACATGCATACAAAGCCGTTGGAACATCTGTCGGACCATCTGATTTGGACATTTTATTAACACCTAAAACATAAGAACAAAGGAACCATAAGTAATTAAATAGACTGTAATGATACTTAATTCTGAGTGTGTCAAGTGTAGTCAGTAAATATATGGAGTCAGTATTGCATCACAAAAATACACACACACACACACACACGCATAAAAGACGAGGCATAATATCACAGACAGGATTTATAGGGTTCCAATCCGTCCAACCCATTAGTTCTAAAAATACAATTCAATGTACATGTAGGATTGTTATACAATCTGCACGGATGGCATTGCGGTTGAAGTGGTCAGCTCGCTACTACGCTGCCACGCCGAGTGTTTGGAGTGTTTTGGTGCTTTGTGTCCGTTATATAAATGTTTGTAAAGTCTCCCTCGACACAGGAGTTAATTAATCCTAATGCGGGAGTAGTCCTATACAAAAGAATAAAAAAATGTACAACAATTCGAAAAAATAAAAAAAACACAAAAGTGGTACATACTTGCATCGGCCACCAAGTATTATCAGCCATGTGACCTAAGAACCATTCCGAGGCGGCCGCTGAAGCGTTGAATTGTTTCGTCACCAACTCTACCCATGACACCATAGTTGGCTGTAAAAATATGAAACATCAATAGTTCACTAATTTGTAATTCCATCAAAGTAATTATAAACACATAGTGCTACCACCAAATATTAACTTTTAGTTAGTTTAGCTTAAAGAAAGGAAAAGATAATTTGTTGCGATTGTGAGTGAATCTGCATATTGGTTATGCTACGATGCTGTATACTTTGGCAAGAGTAAGTACAGAAAAGAAAAAGGTACCTACTGTTCCCGAGGGAAAACCTAAATTTTTGTTTTTTTTTTGGCATGTTCTTTCGCAAAAAACGATAATATAATAAGAACTTTCGTTACATTTTAGTAATAAAGTATACCTTTTCCTTAGCGTGTATAAACGTTTCTATGAAGAAAGAAGTAGACAACTGTGCTGCTACTTCTGTGACCTCAGGCCGAAGCGTCAATAGTGATTGTGGTACTGAACTGCACATCTGACCCATAAACCTGTGAGACAAAATTAAGACTCAGAAATTATTCCTAATTAAAAACACCTGCTAAAAGGAAAACAATTATATTTTTTCTATTTATGGGGCAGCTTATTACTGTACTGTATTAGATACAGTACAGTAATAAGCTGCTGCTGCTGCTAATGTCTCGATCAGAGGGACTTTTACAAATCATTAACGGACAAGAAGTACACGCAGACTCAGAATATCTGCGAAACATGTAATTAAGTAATTGACTAATATCGGATTCAACTATCGGTAGACAACCGTCATAAATAAAAAATCCACATGTTTTAACATCCAACAAAGTAGAAAGCATTAGCTGTTACCTGTTTATAAATAAGGCGCTAATATCTAGCATTAATAAATTGTAGACTATTGTAACATGACACACAAAACTGATAACAGTCTTAAAAAAGTTAGGAACAAGTTTTTCAAACATAGGAAAAAAATCAAACAAAACAAAAACAAAATAAATATTATCAGGGGACACCCGGGTTTGAACCGGGGACCTCTCGATCTGCAGTCGAATGCTCTACCACTGAGCTATATCCCCGATAAGAAATAGGTCGAAATAACAAATCAGCTCAGTCATGTGACAAGAATCGTTATGTAATTAATACGTAATCATAATAAAACAAATATTTCATTAGAATGCATAGAGTTTATAAGCGAGAAAATAATTTACATCGTCCGTTTAGGTATTACAGCTCGTAAACCTCTGGTAAGTGAGAGGAGTAAACACTTTACATCTCTGGTATTTTTGTGCATAAAATTCAAATTAAGATGAAATAGAAAAATAAAGTTGAGAGTCGACAGACGTCTATCGACTCTCTGAATATTTAATTATTGTGATTGAATAAACTGAACTGTAGGAGTACTTTTACACATATAATATAAATAATAATATGTGTATATAATTAATTGTAGGAGTTTCATTACAGATATAGATTAGAATATTCTATATTGTACACTATAGGAACTACAATAGATCTTAGTTAAACACTAACGTACAAAAGCGATCTCTACCAGACCTTAGAACCTTAGGATGGATTTAGTGTCAAGAGAGAGAGTGGGTAGCTGAGGTGTACAAAATTGTAAATTTTATATAACTAAGTAAATGTACATATTTGAATGAGTGCGAATACACATATATGTATGTAGTATATACAATAATACATACGCACATATATATACAAATATATATATATATATGAATAATAATAATATAATATTAAATACATGATGTGATAGAAATAAAATTTACCAAGTATACAATAAAATAAAATGTAAACAGTGTGACAGCTAGTTAATTACATTATTCACATTATTCTGAATTTAAAAAGTGGCTCTTTACCATTGTTCTAAAGGTTTTTATGGTTTGGGCTTTTCTTATGTCAAGATGCAGTGCATTCCACAGTCGTGTTGCAACGACGGTAAAAGATTTATGAACAAATGTAGATATCTTTATATATATAATTCTTCTGTGAGTGTGTATGTCACTGAACTACTCTCAAACGACTGGACGGATTTTGATGAAATTTTTTGTGTGTGTTCAAGGGGATCTGGGAATGGTTTAGATTCTCAAATCATCCCGGCAGATGGCGCTGCAGTCGGTATCTAGGTTATTTATCTATATTGATCCTAATCGCTTGAAATATCATGCAGGACAACGTCTGTCGGGTCCGCTAGTGTGTACATATATATTTGAATAATGTGGTGTCTCATTATTCATTATAGATGTAGTATTTAAAGAATTTTAAATATCATTCAAACTTCTCCATTTTCACACTTCCGATCCCTATATCTCTTCCAAGCGAGTCAACCTGTGGGCCGCCCAGAGGTTCTATACCTTAAAGACGGTTATATTCTAAACACTTCAGGAATAGTCTTTTTTTGTAATATATGTTCTGCCCGCCTATAACATTGATGAGGGTGATGAGGGCTGGGGGTGGATTGCGGGGATTGGAATGAGAAGAGGGGGTGAAAAGATGGGAAAGTGGAGGGGGGGGATAAGGGGATTGGAAGGATAAAAGGGGAATTGGGCCTCCGGAAACCACTGATTTCGGCGATATGCGTTGCTTCACAACGGGTTTTCTGCGAGGCCAAGTTATCGCACCGTTCGAGCCGGCCCATACGTATATCAAATCAAATCAACTCCAAGGACACTCTTTTTCAAATATTTTACATAAGTTTTTTGTAACAGTGCACAAGTGTACATAAAATATTTGAGGATAATGCAGTACATCAGCCAAAAATTATTACTATTCTATGTTAAGTAACAGCAGTCCGGAGATGATATGCGCATGCGCCAGCCATCACCCATCTCAACCATATCAAAGGGAGCCGAACGACCCGACACATACGCCATCATTGGCAGGACTTCTAAGCGCGCATGACATACTCAGAACTGCCAGGAGACACAAAAAATAAACGCAAACAATTGACTACACAGTTCTCACATTTACAACTCAACAATTTATATTATTCATAAAATACCTACAATTTAAATTACTCATCTCCATATTGTATAAATATGTGCGTAATAATAACTGAAAACATTAACAACTGCTTACATGTCAAATAATAAAACCAAGAGTATAAAATAAAAACGAATACAGCAGTGAAATTTCTTATGTCCTGCTCCACAGCCACACTGGGCTGTGGAGCAGGACCTGCAAATTGCAAAAATATTTGTCAGCCAAATAATCATCTACTTTGTAATATGCTTGTTTACAAAGCGTGCGTTTTATGCGATTTTTAAAATAATTCTCATTAAGTTGAAAAGCATCAGAAGGTATTTTATTATACATATATTTTAACAAAGTACCCCATAAAAGATGTTTGTACTTTTGCTAATCTAAATTTTGGTGAACTAATTTATTTCGTTCTCTCGTAATATAATGATGTATTTCACATCGTTTTAAATTGTTGTAAATTGATGCAGATTTTTTCTAACGTAAATAATGTTTTCATAAATATACTGATAAGGCACCGTCAGGATGCTAATTTCCTGAAATAGGTCTCTAAGGGATTCACGAATACGTAGATTGTAAATAGCTTAATCGCTCTCTATTATAGAATGAAAATGTATTCTATATCTGCAGCCCGCCCCTACAATAAAATACCATAAGACATATAAACATACTACGATAAAATCTTCGATACCCACTTAAGGTATTTTTATAGAAATATAAGTCACATAGAAAAGTTAGAACTTACGTGAAATACGCGTGCTGGAAAATGTTTTTATCATGCAAGAACTGCATGTTGTCGTCCCAGATCCACTTGAGCAGGTCCGGGGGCAGCTTGACAGACGGCGAGGCGTCGCTGCTGCGCCGCTCCACCGACGAGCTGGGGCTGGCTCCCTCCGCCGTAGACGACTGGTAGATAAACATTCATTCAAATTGTCAAAATTACAGCTAAATATCTAAATCTCAAAATCTAAAAAACTAGTGAAATGAATCAAACGCAACATGTATTATCAGATATTCATGTTTTTAGCAAACTGGTCTTAATATTTATCGAGAGAGGCGCGCGTCCAAGAAGTGGACGTCCTATGGCTCAGATGATGGTGATGTTTTTAGTACGCAAAAGAGTGTACAATACTTTTGCTTTAATATGAATGTACACTCAAATTCATTTACAATGTGAGATTTTTATTATACATAATAATTACAATATGGTATTTTTATAACATAAATATTATGAATGTGTTCATTTTTTATAAATTTTAATAAATACTTTATCCAATCAAAAATAATAGTTCTTATTCAACTGAAAGTTCGGTAGATTAGCGCGTCTAAATAAACAAACTATAATAAAAACAAAAATATAAAATCCCCTAGTAAGCATTAGCCAATAGCTAAGAATATAAGGTTCGAATGTATGCACCTGTGCCTCGTCAAGTTGTCCACACTCTGAGCCCCGCTGACTGCGCGGTGGACTCCACTCGTAAAACAACATGTAAGCGCTGTTTGTCTTCTCGAATGAAAAGTCCATGAATTTGTCAGTCACTGAATCGTATGTTTTACTCTGGAAGTTAAATACTAGATATCACACATTTTATCATAAACATATGATTACACAGTTTATGTTGAAATAATGGAAAGTAGCTTACTTTTACTACTTTAGTTAACTGAACTGCAACGACCTAGTTAGGCTTGTTAATATCAAAGTTTAGATGGCTGAAATAAATACAACACGCTGAAGAAGAGAAGATCTCCCTATTTCAGATTTTACGGAGTGTTTTGTTGATTTAAAAACATCCTTTTTACGCATATAAAAACATAACCTTAACAATTAAAAAGAATACACAATTGTAATGATTTTTATCTGAAAATGTAACAACATTTAAGGAATCGGCCTACGTATTCATTAAGTAACTAGCTTTTGCCCGCGACTTGTTCAAGTGGTGGTACATCTTCAGGGATAAAACGTAGCCTATGCTCTATAGTGTTACGAGCTGGGTATTTAATAAATTAAAGTAGTCGATTGATTACCAAAAAAAACACAATATTTATTAATAACACTCTTTACAATTACAAATCACTATATCACTCGTTAGTCGCACTAGAAGATCGCTTCGATGTTTATTCGCTGTATCGTGAATCAATACTGCCCGTACGGCTAACACGATCCGCTTTTATATTGCTGTCGAGATAACTAGAATGTACGATAATATTCGATCGATGGCTCTAGACCAAATAGATTATTCTAGAGCTACTTGTAGCGCCATCTAGCGTCATAATGTCCACAGTTGCGCGCTATCCGACACTAGATGGCGTTGTCCTTCGTTCTCGCGTCTTGTAGATTGTTCCAGACTATTTTTCTCGATGGCGCAACAGTAGAATATAATGTACTAACTGTACTAAAATATAACTCAGATCCGTTTAGCCGTTCTTGCGTGATTGAGTAACAAACGTCATTAAGCCAGTAGTAAATAAATATTTATTTTCGATGTGAAAGTTTGTAATCGTTTCGAACTCAGTGTCTATCCCGCAAGTGTTACAGTTTTGTTTGAGTGGACTGAAAAATGTTGTAAATTATGTAATAGTAACCGTCATCTCCCCTCCGAAGCACTCGGCGGCGATGTGAGCAGGGTCGAAGGGCTTGACCTCGGCGTCGTTGAACAGCAGCCAGCGATCGTGGTGCTCGTGCTCGCGGTCGCGGATGAACGAGTAGTAGTGCCCGCCGTCCGCCGTGCCCGTGTGCACTGTCACGCCTATTAGCTCGTACCTACAAATCGTCAAAGTACCGCATAAATCGCATGCTTCTTTATGTACAAGATGTAAAAGTTACTAATAAAAATTATGAAAACTTATTTTTTTCTTATTGTTCTATTGTTGTTTTTACTTTACATGTCATTGTATTTTAATTACAGTGAGTAATTAAACGATTATTAGTATATTATTAAATAAAAATGAAATAAAACTCAGATACCTTACTCAATGAAAAGAATTTGCGTTGGATTACAACCGCTATATTATGATGTTCTCTTTAGCCAGTGCTCTGTGATGGTATAAAGATTCTAATAGACAGCTTCTGGTAGGCTGGCATTCAGAAATTGGGGTGAAATATTACTTACATACATACATACTTAGACTCTGAAAACATTACACTTTGTTTTTGAGCAGTCGTGTAAAAATTAAAAGTATGCAATGTAAAATACTGGCAAATTTCCGCAACTCAAATGGAAAGGACTCGAACCGTCTGCTGCACACTTTCCAAGTACTCTTTTTACCACTAACAAAAATATTAAAAAAGGACTTTTTAATATTTTTGTGAAAATTCACTTCACGTCTTAAATTTAGTGGATCAGAATGAAAGCCACCTCTTACTGGCAAACTGTTGTCATTAAGTTACTAGTTTTTAATAATTACCTTATAATGTCAGTGTGTAAGTCATAAATGATTGGCCACCGCACACTGGTGATTTTTAATTGGAAGATAGCTACTTACTCATAATGCTCTTCAAACTCCGAGTTGTCTTCGCTCTCCATTGTCGGACTGACTTCACCATCCTTCTTCTCAGCAGATTTCTTCTTTTCTTCTGTAAGAAAATATTTATTAATGGGTAAAAAACATTATTGAAAGATAGCATACAAACAATAGCCCTCACAAGGCTTATTGCTAATGCAAGTAAAATCTATACTAATGTAATTAAGCTGAAGAGTTTATTTGTTTGTTTAAACGCGCTATTCTCAGGAACTACTGATTCGATGTGAAAAATATTTTGGTTTTAGATAGCCCGCCTCTTAGCCTTCATTATTAACGTATCTAGAAATTTATCTAGGTCACTCCCACACCTCACATATAGACACAAATAACACTTCAGATATAGAAAACTTTTAAGCCTACTATGTTCTACAGGGTGACAAAGAAATAACATACAAATATTTCAAAAATAAAAGTCTCCTTTTTGTGGAATTGGGTGATAAGGATAAATTGTAACTAACAGGATTAGTACTTTAATCTTATTTTTTTTTTCTTGTAAAATACATCTCCCGCATAAGTAAACATTCAACCAACGGAGACAAAGAACACCCAGATTCTGGACAACTATTTGAGGACCACAAAATTTTTTGTGCCATGTGGGAATCGAACCCAAGAGCTCCGGTGCAGCAGTTAGGATCACTAACCACTAGACCAACAGTACAATGTCCGGATGGAAGTTACCCTATATTCTTATCTGTAATACCGATAATATGTATCTAACATTATACAATCATAGGCTGAGTGATTAAAGCATGAAGCGTGTACCAAACGAACATTTAAAATATTGGTTAAGCTACTGCTCACTAACCTTGATACTGCGCAGGCATGAGATGCTTCTCTACATATCCGGACATGTCAAGTCGCATTGGAAACGAAAAGTGCGTATTCACTTTCTCTTTGAGCATTGTCAGCATGTTGAAAGTATATCTCATCGTGTTGAAACATAGGATGCGCGGTAGCTTCTTGAAGCACGCCCTGTTGAGTATAAAATATAAAAATATAGTGAATTGAACTGTGAGTGAACTTAATATTTCTGTATTTTTTTTGTGACATACTAAAAATGTTGTGAGTAATGATTTATATGACACATTGAAGTATCTGATGATAGTGAATGGAAATTTGAAAATACGTAAAGAATGAAAATTGATTGTACTTGTTAACTACTCGTTACATTGTGTTCAATATAAACGCACTTTATTTTAAGAGATCTTTTTTTAGTATCCCTAGACTATAAAAGAAGACCTCTTGACAAACGTTAGTGAGGGAATTCCACTGCCTTTTAATACTCAAGAGTCATTAGAGTGCTGTCCGCTTTTTAGGGTAGGAGAAAGGGAGAAGGGGAAAGAGAAGAAGGGAAAGGGGGTTGGACCTCCGGTGACCTCACTCACTCGGTGCATCGCAATGCAAGCATTGTTTGACAGCCCGTTTCCGTTGAAGCATGGCTCTCATACGTTAAGAATATATATATATATATATATATATTATATATATATATATATATATCTTATTTATAGCATATATATATATATATATATATACATAAGAGCATATATGTCTATATATATATATATATATATATATATATGCTCTTGCTGCGCACTGCGCTCTTGGTTGCATAATGAAAAAAAGTAGTAGCATTTTCAAGCCGTACCGTTTCTCAGCACGCACTTTCGCAGCGCACTGCGAGCAGGTGTAGCAGTTGTCACCTTCTAGCGTGTCTTTGACCGTCACTTCGTCCAGGCTCTGGTGAAGGTTCCGCATGTCCGCCACTTGGCAACGGACTGTGTAGAACTCTTCTAATGTGCGAGACACATGTGGACAGTCCTGTAGGTGACAAAAGAATTTAGATACATTAAGTAACATAAAAAATTGTATATTAAATATATTTTATTATTTTGTAGATAAGCTTTCGGCGGAGTCCTTCCTAAGTGTTGATCCAGGTCATTATCTACATATATACATACAGTCGTGCCTGTGTACTATAATTACATTTTGTGTACTACAATTTTTTGGATTTAGGAGGAAAGGTAAGGGATATTGCTTATATCGATGGATTACAGTGCGTAAGCTTTAACTCATGGAGGTCAAGGTCGTATCTCATGTAACTAACACTGTCTGATGCCGGGAAGCAATACAATCATCCTAATCAAGGTCAGCTGGTATCACGATCATTTGAATACAATTTTGCTTTCTTTTGAAACATAAAATACAATCTTCTTAAGACTAAACACTAAAATATTGCAAAAAAACTTACCAGTGAAACAACATTATTGCTTAGAGTTCCGCAGAAGAGAGTCTTAACTAGCTTCTTCAACTCCGGCGTCATCTCTTCGAGCTTCGATACGAGGTCTATGAAGAACTCTGCCATGTCCTTCTGTTCCCCAGTGTTTAGCGGTTGGTGGTCCATTTGGTACACTTTACAGAAGCTGCGAGGGTTGTACGCTTTGCGTTCACTTTCCTATATAAGAATAATATTAGCATTATTTACTGTTAAAGACTAACAGTATTGTTTTGTAGAGTTTCCAGTAATATACAGAATACAGGCTGTGCTTAGTTCGACTACAGAAGCTTAATTCATTTGATTTTATATTGAACTGATATTATAGCCTAATATGTATGTGTACCTACTTAGTAATTTGTAATAAATAAATTAATAATGGGCTTAAAACACTTTTTCGATAAATAGTTCTAACTTTTAAGCATATTTAAATAGCAGTTCTAATTAAATGCCCTGTATGACCATTTGACAAGTAGTTAAAAATTTACTCAGGAGACGTTCGCAGGCGCCACAGAAGGACTTCGTTATCGTGAAAATTTTAATCGTATATGTGCTATTCTCGACACTAAACAATCGCTCCAGATCCGTTCGGCGCATATGAGTAAGAAACATCCATTCACACTTAGCATTTATTTACAGTAGTGAGGCTAGAAGCGCTTGCTAGGACATAGCAATTAATCGGTATCGCGTCTTCACGATAACTTTATAATGCAGATGCTTATGAGATCTCAACATATACGAGCGTATGGTACGCATTCGCATACGATTATGATCACTAATGCAAAATATAGACCTGCCAAATACTGTCATTTTCAAAATAAGTTATTTTAGTTAACACTTGTGAATATCCTTTAATTCTGATTCAGAAATCAGAACTGCACTACAGTTCTGCCGTTTTTGTAATATTTAATTTGACTTACCATAAGGTAAGCGAACATCCTCTGCATCTCATGTAGAGTGGCGGAGTGTCGGCTGGCGGCGGGGTCGGCCTGCAGCAGCGCCTGCCTCGCCTGCGGCATCATGTACAGGTGCTGCATGCACGACGCCATGTAACACGTCGCGCCCAGGTTAGTGAGGCCGACATAGCCGCATTCAGAACGAGATTCTTCGGCCGGCCAGTAGTCCCACGGGTAAGACGATTGCGGACCTGGCAATAAACGATCTGCATTGTGTTCAGTATCATGTGGTTATCAAAAAGCGATCAAGTTAAAATATTTCCTTTTGTATATGTTATACGTTATATGACGTGCAGTAAACGTTGTACGTTAAAATTTCAAGACTAAATGTACCTTTTCGGACTAAGAAAAAAAGAGTGCTGCTAATGTTTTATAAAGTCAGATTTAATGTTGGCAGTATTTAATTGTAAGTAAATAAAAACAGTCATTGAGGTGCTTATCAATGCCTACATTATTTTGTTCATGGGAAAATTTTACATTAAATATTTAACTCTTTTTTAAAACGGATAACAATAGCTCGATGTACACCTATTCATCATTGTCAAGAATCCTTAGGCTATCCTCGACATTGTGGTGGGCCACTAGCAAACGGCAGACGCAGAAGACCGAGAGGGCAAGGACGGGCGCATATTTGGTCATTAACACCAAGACCATAACTATCATTTTCATTCAGTCTATCACAGTCCAGGCACCGGTACGTAATAAACACAATAATATCTTTAGTGATAGTTTCTTACCCGGCTTATGGTGTTCCATTAATTTATTATGTAAGACCATGTAATTATCTGGAGCGCCTTTTACAAGTTCAACGAGCAGGTCGTACGCCGCCGCTCGGGACTTTTGCGATTTGCATTTCGGCAAGTTCCTGTTGTCCGGATTTGGTACGTCGAATAAGAAGCCAAAAACCTGTCAAGAGAGAAAGAATTATAGTAAATCATAGCTGTATTCATAAAAAGATGTAATTAAACAAAAACAGTAATAATAAGGTACTAAACATTTTATTTAACTCTCATTTTATATATAATCCTAAGAATTTTGGCGTCACTTGGGATCGAAAAAAAAAAAACAAATTGTATTATACCTTACCTTAGTAGTGACATATCAAAGGCCAGATTTGTATTTGATACAATAAAGAACTATAATAATATAATAAAGCACTCAATCTCTGGAAAATGAGCCAAATTTGAAAGGGTATGCTATTTTTGTATTGGTTAAAACATTTACTGACGAATAATAGTCTTTAAACCTTTTTTTTTCACTTGTATTATAACTGAGTTCAGTGGCGTTTTATACGATAAACTGTCAAGACAAAATAATTATAAAATGTTATAGAATTATTAATATTAAGTTATTTAAGCACATACCATTTCTAACGTCCTAGTTCCCTGTTCAGACGTCTTGAAACGTAGTGGATGCTTCAGCAAGTGAGTCAACAAGCTGAGTTGTCCGTAGAGTCCATCGTCAGGTGTGCACGGCTCTACGCGACGCTCGATAATTTCTCGCTTCTCTAAAGACGACCTAATCTGTTCACATAGTTCGTTGAGATCTGGCGCTCCGCTGTCTTCAGATGTTGCTCCTTCTGTATATAAAATGTATTTACAATATTAATTATTCATAATGGCTTGCGGTGCTCAGTGTAATAGGGCTACTACATCTTTTGGGTGAGTCTCAAAAGCGACTGAGGGATGGGACTTTTAGATATCTGACAGTATATACAGGGTCGGCTGTCGGCAATAGGCTTGCCCCCTGTTACGTAAGTGCCATTAAAAAATGGTTGACAAAATGTGTGCACATATATAGATAAAAAAGTACTGAAACAATATACAACTTTACTTGTAATTTTGTTACATAGAACAGAAAACTGGAATGAATATAAACTTGTTATCGAAACGGTTAAATAGCTTTAAATCAGACACATTGACGTGTTTTAAATTTAAGCCGATTGGAAAAAAATACATATAAAAGTTTAATTGAGCTTAAGTGAGTGAAAGACGGCTACATTTAGTTTTTGATCAAAGTAGACATGACTTTAGCTTTTTCAGTAGTTTTTCTAATATACGTATGAGCCTTATTCCGAAAACTTCAATAGCTTTCATGACTAACGTGTGATACTGTTGTATGTTGACTTTATGTGTAATATACTAACTTACCTTTGAAGAAGTCCTCGGGCAGCCCATCTATTAGCCTACACACAAGCCAAAAGTAGTCTCGACACGCCGGCCCATAAGGTTCTTTGCCTTCCTCAGCGTGATGATGAACGGCCTGTAGAATTAAATAAATATTACAGTAAAAAATATAAAATTAAAATACAGTCTTCAGTTTGATTCAGTTTAACAGTTCAGGAGCTATGATACTACAAACAGACACATGTACGCACTACGAATTTATAATAACCCTCTTTTAAATCAATAATATAAAAAGAAACCTATCTATTTATGTTTATTTACATCGGGGGAGGCCTATGTCCAGCAGTGGGCTGCAGTAGGCTAATTGATTGATTTGTGTTTATCCGTGGTTTAGAACCCACATTTCAAGATCTTTTAAGTAATAACTCACTGTTTACTAACCCCAAATATTATTAGATAGCAATACACAAATTTAGCTTAATCAATAATCAAAGACCGTCGATGATCTTTGGTGATCAGATTACAACCAAAACATAAAGACTTTACATTACATATAATAAATAGAGCTTTAAAAGTCACAGGCGAATTCCGCCGGCATCACCGATCGGCATTCATGTAGGTATGTATATACGCAACTGGAATTACAGGAATTTATCATGAAGAAAAGGGTATTAGGATAACAGTCATAGTGGTACGTACGTGCAGGTGGTGGATGGGCAGGTGGTGCGCGGGGCGCATGTCAGCGGCGCGCGGCAGGTGCTCCAGTAGCAGCTGCAGCAGCGGCGCCAGTACGGCCACCTCGCCGCCCGCGCACAGCCGGTACAGCGCGCTGCCCGCCTCGCGACGTACCTGTGCCGGTATACAACCACTAATATACTATAACTAGCTGCCGGCCCCACCTCGCAGGGGTGATGTAGCTAGCAAAAGAAGTTTTCTGCCTCACTCACTCACAAACTTTTCATAGTAAGAGATTTTTAAAACTTTGCCGTACGGCTTAAAAAAATAAAACCTGTTATACAAACCTTGTCCTGACAGTAAGGGACACAATAATAAAGAACTAACCAAACACACAATTAGGTGCAATTATTCGGAAGTTATAGGCGTATAAACATTTCGGCGATTTACTTTTATTTATATAGAGATAATTAGGTTAAGTCACAATGGGTAAAAGGAAGGTAGGGCTCCCAACAGACAAATGGACTGGCACTAAAGAGTTTCTTATTATTGACACGCCTATAATTAACAAGTTCGCCTTAATCGAAAGTATTTGGCGACATGTGGGATAGATTATAAAAAAGCCTACGACTCCGTGTCGCATACGTGGCTCCTAAGGGTGATGGAGTTGTATAAGAGTGATACTAATTTATTCACTTTCTTGGAGGCATTTATGCGGCAATGGAGAACAGTTCTTTGCTATCCAGGATGTCGACAATCTCAGGGTGACGGCGAATTTATAAATATCAAGCGGGTTGTATTTCGGGGTGATAGTTTGAGCCCCTTGTGGTTTTGCTTGACTTTGAATCCTCTTAGGACTATGTTAAGGTTCAGAACTAGGCTATCGTTTGCGTAGGGAAGGTCAAGTTATAGCCCGCCTCCTTTTCATGGATGATTTAAAACTACATATTTGCCTGCAGTAATTTCATTCGAAGTTGTAACGACGAACAATTACAACCCGGAGAAACCCTCAGGCATATAATTTCCGGTTGCTCTCGTCTTGCAAATGGTGAGTACTTGTACAGACATAACCAAGTGGCCAGGAGCAACTTACTCTTAGATATACCTTATGGCTGTCAAGTTACCGTAATATTGGTATGTGCATTTTATTTGGATCGATCTATCATCACTGACAGAACTATCGTTGCCAATAAAACTGATATAGTGGTCATATATAGACCGACTAGGGCGCCGAGTAATGCTTGTTGACATTTCCATTCCGCAAGAGGACAATTTCATAAAGGCTAATAAATATAAACAAATGAAATATTTGGATTTGGCCCATTAGGTAGTCGACATGTGGGATGTGAATTCTGCCATCATTGTGCCGATAGTGATATCAGCTCATGGGTTGATTGCCAAGAGCCTCGACCAACATCTGCAGAGGCACACGTTGCACAGCTGGGTTAAGGGCTTGATGCAGAAGGCAGTCCTTCTTGATACGGATACGTGAGCAGGTTCCTGTCTCAGCAGGTTCCTGTCTCTGGAGCCCTAATCACCGGCAGTTTGGGCCCTGTACCCGATAGCGGTGGCGCACTATATATAATATTTTATATAAATATTGTTTTTTATATATAAAAATGTAATTCATATGTTTGTAAAGTTAAATAATAATAACTTAACACATCTCACACACGGCCGTCTGATCCCAAACTAAGCAGAGCTTCTACTATGGTATTCAGACAGCTGATAAACATACTTATATATTTTTAAATACATACATATTATACATAAATTACACCCAGACACAGAACAAATACTCGTGCTCATCAGATAAATATTTGTCCTGTGTGGGAATCCAACCCACGACTTCTGGCTTAGCAGTCAGGGTCACTTACCACTAGACCAATAGGCCAATTGAAATAAGATGTGCATTACCCAATGAATCAATTATAAACTTTATCACATGTATTTCCTTTCTAGGGTATACCTGAGGCCCCACCCATGAGACCTGGTAAACCACAATACTTTTCACAAAAAAGCTTATTGTACTACAACACTGAAAATAAATGTTTAATAGTCAGATTTCAATTATCTACAAAGTCACAACATAAAAACCTAATTTTATTAAAATTTTCAATCACTTTACACATTTTGATAAGTGGTGAGATTTTTTTTTTTTAATTACATCATGGTTATGTTATATACCTATAGAAAGTTTTCTTTCTATAGATAGATCTCATTTTCCATTATATTGTATATAACAATGTTAAATCATCCAATAAATTCGGAACTTTATAACCAGAGAAATAAAACGTAAACAACAATTGAATGCATAATAAGTATATGCAAGAAGAAGCAACTTACAGCAGGATCAGCATCGTCCAGCAAGAGTCGTGGCGCGGCTCGCCGCAGGGACCAGGCGAGCGACACCGCGTCGCCGCCGCCCCGCGCCCACCACACACACATACGCATTGCGTGTTGCACCACCTGTTGCAGAATCACACAATATCTGTCATTGTTAAATTATAAGAATTTGGTCGCATCTACTAATGAAATAGATTGGAGACTATATTCGTTTGTTTGTTTGAATATTCTAGCATCAGGTTCTACTTCTCATTTTGATTAAGTTACTTTATTACCTGTACCATAAGTTGGCCGTTTGCATGGGACCAAACCTTACATCAATTCTCAATATAGGGACAAAAAGGTCGAGAGCGTACCGTCGAAAATCCTAACAATCTATCTAATTACTGTACAATATACATATGTTTCTTTCAATTGAAAATTATCTCTTTTAGTTTTGTCTAGCACAAAGGAATGAGCTTGGAATAAGTATTTGCAAATAAAATAATTGTGACACATAGAGTGATAATTTTACGACTTTCAAATTGCCCATAATTGAAACAGTGTCGTAATACTGTTATATATGCTTAGTAATAAATTATAAACATACCTGTGCTCTTCCCCAAAATCCTGTCTTGTAAGTGGCAGGTTCTTTTAACGTAGCTGCTTCACACAATATTGATATTAGTCTCTCTGTAGTCTCCTCCACACTCATTAGGGACAATAATGACTGTAACAAGAAAAAAAATCATGATATTTCGTTCGATTGAGAATGTTTATAAACTAAACTACAATTTATAAGATATTATAGTTTCATATGTTTTGAGTATATAAACGGCTTCACAGAAAACGGGTTGCATTGCTTTTCTTTGTGTTTAGCCGAGTAAGTGAGTATTCATCGTTACCGTAAACCCAAACTTTGAAACTTACGAAAGGCCAGCAACGCACTTACGATTACTTAGTCTACTCTTGAGTTGCAGGTGAATCGTTTGTTGGGTTGCACCATATACCATAAAAATATTTAAAAAAAACACATACTGGATGTAATTTCGGTGTCTGCGCTGGGTCCGACGAGGGTACTGTGCCAATTCTACACAACAACTGTAACAGAAGTGCAAGACAGTCCTGTCTCCATTCACTGTCATTGTTCCTTTGTAAAACACCTGCAACATTTTAATATTATGACATTAATTTTTATTACATGCATGTAAATATAATTTTAATATCTTGCTGTCAGCGAAAGATATAGTAAGATTTGTCCTCATTTATTATTTGAGCTTATAACTTATAACAATTTAACTAGAAATTTATTAAAAAAAAGTATGTTGAGAAAGAGTTTTTTGTTTATATATTCGATATATTAATTAGAATTTGATGTTTATATGGAAGTTTGTTGGATGGATGATAGTATTTTCATATCTTGGACGAAGATTTATTTTTATAAATTGTTAGTACTTAGAATTGTTGAGGTTTAAGCTTTGTAGACTGATCAGAAGCAGCATTAGCGGGTTTAGAATATTACTGCTAAGTTACGGAAACCCCTTTTTTATATAAAACTGTGCTGCAAATTGGGAAAAAAACTGATGACAAGCGTAACACTCAAAATACGTTTTTGCAACTAACATGTTTTTGTTTTTTGTTGCATTTTCTATCGAGTATACGTAACACCAGTAATGTTAAGTCCTAGTTGAAGTAAATTTGGGGGAGGCCTCTTCGACTAGCAGTGGACGGTGATAGGTGATGATGATGATGTTGATAAAATAACTCTATAAGTTGGACTTTAATATTATTTTCTTACTAAATCGGTTCAAGTAGAGATCTGCTATAATTTACATACTTAAATATCAGCATTTTAAAATATGTAGTTTTAAATCATTGGCTACAAACCTGACATCATAATATCATACAGAAGCCTCAGTCCGCCCTTCTTTATAAACAGCTCTGGCCAATTATCTGCAGAAGTTTTCTCCTCTTCACTCTTCTCAGTGGTTGCTAACGGTTCTTTTGCATTCGGAGTGCCAGTGTTATTTAAACTCAACTTATCGATAATATGAAGGGAATACATAAGTTTCTGTGGGCTGGTGGGGTCTAGTAATTCTGGTATTTTGCTTTCATTTGGGCTTTTGAATGCTTCTAGTAGTGTAGGGTTAAGTGGGACGGCTTGTAGAATATCCCATACCCTTCGCGATAATAGCTGAGCTTTGGTATGCGCTACTGGCTCCTGTAGTAGAAAAACGATTGTATAGAAATATTTAAAAAGCCTCTGTATAATCAGAATATATACTGAATTCGTTCTAAACTACCACATCAGAATGATTTAGAATTTAAATTCACAATGAACCCTTTGGTCGGGCTTCAATAGAGCTACAGGAATATTTTACGTTCACGCAATGTAAAGTCATTCCAGTAACCTAGTATTAGTAAATGAATTACTGCTTTAGTAGTGCTACTAGCTATAATATTTTTTTTTCGTTTCATCATATTTATTCACATTTTTATGTCAGTTTGATTTATGTTATGGTTGGAACAGTTTCTGCAGTCGTCACTCAACACGAATGTATAAGTAAACATAAAAAGACATTGATTCAAAAATCATACAAACCCCATTAGCCCCAGGTTCTTTCATTTGTCCAAGGGCCTGCATGAGTGTGAAAAGATGATTGAAGTAGGTAGGATCCAACAACAATAGTGTTGGCAGTCGAGCTCGGGAAGGTGCTGGCTGGGCAGAGGGCCATTCCGCCCACGCGCCTCGTCCACCCACGCCTACTGATACGAACACCAACTGTAAAAGGACAAAAAACTGAATTGATTTCTTCTTCCTAGCCTTATTATCAGTTTTTCCACGGAGCGACTGGCATCTGACCTCCGCAACCCTGAGAGTTAACTGAATTCATAATGTAATTAATTTAAATTAAATTTATTATTCTAGCAGAATATGGTGAAAGAAAACCTACGTCAAATAAATTTAATGTAAAATAAAAAAAAAATATGCATAGAACCCGACTGTAATATATCGTATGGGACTTAACAAACATTAAAATGACGTACACAAAGAACATTCAGACTCACCACAACAATTTGAGGATTACACAAAGTGTTAACTTACCTGATTATCTTTGAAACCCATATCGTAAAGCGTCCTTTCGTCATAGTCAATGGTAAGTTCTTGTCCTTGCGTTATCATACGTAATGGACCATCAGTTGACAGAGCGGTCACACCTTCCTCGCCTTGTATCTGCAGAATAAATGCAATCAAAAGGACTATGATTAACTTTTAAAAAAATAGATAACAATTTTGCGCAATCTAATTTATAAAATTCACGTGTCGCGGTGTTTGTTACCAAACTCCTCCGAAACGGCTGAACCGAGATTTATGAAATTTTGTGTGCATAATTGCGTACATCTATTGTTTATACCCCTAAATGATAAGGGTGACCCTATACAGATTTTTTATGGCAGAACAACTTTGCCGGGTCAGCTAGTTTAATAATAAAAACGAGCAATTTAAAAAACTTATTCGTAATTTCCTGCATATCTCACGATGGAATCCTGATTTGGTTAACCGCAAGTGTATACTCTTTCGAATATAAAAAAACCGGTCTACAATTGTCAGAGGAATCCATTAACATACATAAAAAAAGACACAGTCGATCATAGAAGTTGCTCCTTTTTTACAACTGTAATTTAAACGACTTCTTGTACAAAACAGTTTTACAATATTTTCTTCTATATTCGAATTCATTGACATTAGAAGTACCTACGCGATAAGTAAAAATTAAGTGGATGGGGTGTGGATGATACAGTAAAGGCAGATAAAAACGAAATCTTTAAGTTCTATCTTACAACAAATCTTTAAGTTCAAGATGTTGGCAGGAATATTAACACTATGCAACACACCTATAAGCTTCATAACACGCTTCGTAATTAAATAATTAAGTAGCTCATATTCATCGGATCGGACTGTTATCTATTAGAAAGTATGTATACAGTCATAAAGTGCAGGATATTGCGTGTATGTAGTGCGTGTGACCAAATTCTTAGTGGTAAATTGAAGGTGTTTTATACACCTAATTTAGGAGTCTGATGTGTAGTATAGTACATGGTGTACACTAAATTTTGTGATACATATCTGGTGATTTAAAAGGGTGATTTCAGATTTCTTCTCATAGGGGCAAATATTTGGAACCAACTTGTTATATATCAACCGAGGCAGGTATTTAATTATTTTATCTTTTTAATATTAATTTCACATTTAACAAGGCAACCTATAGTTGTATTGATCTTTAAATTTAATTTTTTTTTTTAATAAGACGATTTTGAATAATTGTCGAGCAATTTTATGAAATTAAGATTTTTCATTAGTAAATTTTAATTTGATGTAAACGACCGACATTTGCGATCAAATTACAACTTAGACTCTTGTTATTACCAATGTACCTAATGTGCTATGCTCTAGCGAAGTGAAATTGTAAGAATTGTTAGAAATCGGAAATAAATAAATGAAAAATAATAATTAACATATAAATTAATATGCCTCGAGTGCGTGTATGTATGTATGCTCATTCACTAACCAACTATGTAAACTAATCTTGGAAATCAATTTTCAATTAAATCATTTTCGCCGTTCATTTTCGTATCGAAATAAGAGTTTGAAGGTATATACAGTTTGAAAGACAATTTTATAATTTGACATCTGGGAGTTGATCTGATGATGGAGCCAGGAGTAGGATAGTGGAACTTTTTAGTGGCTTAACTCAAGTTTGGGCTTGTTTAACGAGTCAGATACATCAAAAAGCATGTTATTCGATTTTTTATACTATTATCTAATACCTTTAAACGAGCAATTCTTGTATATAGATATGTATATATATATGTATAATCTGAATCTCGGAAACGGCTCCAACGATTTTCATGAAATTTAGTATGCAGGTTGTTTCGGGGGCGATAAATCGATCTAGCTAGGTTTCACTTTTAGATTACGTTGTTTTATCCGTCTTTTCAGGCAATGAAAAACGGCTACAATATCATTAGAGTACGAGGGTACATTTCGCCACCATCTACAAGGTTATAATAGCTCATAATAGTTCCGAAACCAGAAGACCCCGGTTCGAGACCAGATAATATTTTTTTTTCTTTTTTTTAAAGTTCTTTCTATTACACGATTTAACAAAAAAAAAAACAAGTAAAGCTCGATCACCCAGGTACTAGAATAACACAAATCAATGTATTACAGTTAGAAATAGTATATTATGCATATATAGATACCTGTTTTTCCCACCACACATGAACATGAGCCCGTAAATGTGCCACTAAGTCAGACTGGTGTAAGGCGAGCGAAGCCCTAGGCCCGGCCCCTGCAGGTTGTAGTGTAACTCGAACTGTCCCGCCACCCGCACTAGATGAACCTTCCCACGCCCCTGATTCTGCTAGAGCCCAACGACGCAAATGATATGCGTACCTAGAAGAAGAAGATATGACTATAAAAGACAGTCAAGACAAGGAAATATTGTATGGTTCTTAAATATATCAATGAATATATGTGTGTGTATCGTCTATTCTATTACTAAACCATTTATTAGAAGACTATAGACTATAAACTTTAGTTGGGTGTTGTGAGTTTAGTGTTATGTCCCTCCAACACAAAGGAAAGATCCTACAACCAGGCGAGGTGATCGTGCCCGGAGGACCGTGGCCCAATGGTTAATGTTGGGAAGTCGTATATATACTAATCGGCCGAGAACTTTATTTTCGTGATTCACGTTCGTAATACGTCATTATTTTAGTTTCTACGTAGTTTGCTTGTTGGCTCGCTAGATGGCGCTGACATGTCTCTTCTGAATGTGGAGAGCGCTTCAAAACTAACACTTGTATTACTTCAGGTAGTATTGCAAAACATGCCGAATACAGTAAGTTATTAGTTTCAATAGCTTAAATATGCCTTTTATAGAGGATAGATATGTTTGTCTACTTGAGGCCATCATTTAATTGAACAAAGTTTTCAACTTTATCAGTCAATGTAACTATATTTAAATATGAAACTCAAATAGGTTACATTAAAGCCTGATAAAACTGAAATGCTTCTCATGAACAATTAAAGGTTAAGGTAGGTTAAACGCAAACTACTTAATCTTAATTTTACACTACAAACCTCCTTTTAAAAGTATCAAGATGAGTCTTTAACAACAAGAGTGCCCTCTGAATACACTGTAAAGCTGCCTCCTCAGTCATATGTTCATAAATATTCTGCTTATCAACAGTCTTCTCGACTTCTTTTACTTCTTCACATGACATTTGAGGTAATGCCGTGCTTTCTCCGTCCTGGTTCTTGGCTATAAGTCTCTCGGCGGCGGAAGAGAGATGGAACATGCACTTGGCTACGAAGTCGTCTTCTTGTTGGAGTTGCTGGCCCATATAATAGCTGTTCAAGTATTGGATTGCACCTATCGATACATCTGCAATAGGCAAAACATTAAATTCTTAACTTAAATACTCAACTCCTTATTATGAAATTTTGGTACCTTTTAAACTATAACTCTTCACGACTACAGAAGAAATGAAACGAATATCAGTGATTTAGTTTGTTTACTATCTATATTTACCTGTATTATTGGCCCGGAGCGCAATTTTCCACAGATGGTCCATGGCACGCGTGTGCGGATGGGCAGCGTCACGCGAGTCCCCCGTGCCGAGGGCCATGCGGGCCAAGTTGCACAGTTGTTGATACAGGCTCAGACCCATGATGCTTATCGTCTGCACAAAACATACAATATAGAATATTTTCTGCTTTGATATAATTTTTTGTACCATAAATTGTATTTAAGAATTGTTACACATATACCAGAAACAAGTGTATGGTAATAATTAATATTGGTCTAGTGTTGTTTTTATTATTCAAAACCATTAAGATAAAAATATATTTCGAAAAGCCTGTTAAGCTTAATTAATGGCATAATTTATATTTCTTTATTGCCTAAACAGTCAAGTCATTTCAATGAAAAAACAAAAAAAAACCTGTTTTATATACACATTTTTTCTTTTTTAAAGACAACTCCTGCATTACGAATAATTCATGTGTCACGGGTTTTACAAACATTTGATCAACGGACACAAAGAACACCCAGACTCGGGACAAATATTTGTGGATTACACAAATTTTTGTCTCGTGTCGGAATCGAACTCACCATTTTCATATTATTAGCTACTAAGATACAGATACATATATGTAAACATACCTCAGGGTCCAACGTAGGCATTTTCTCTACGTACAAAAACCTTAGCGCGTCTAGTCCAAGCGCATGTTGGTCCGGTGACTTTGTATGGGAGAGCAACCATGAGTATAGGCAGTCGGCACACTCGCTACTGCCGCGCACCACCAGGCATTGCCAAAGCTCTTCTACTTGTTCCACCGTCAGCCTACGAGGCATATATCATTTTCATCATAAATTTTGTCGTGACTGTCACGGCAATTTGTTTTTATTAAACGCCAAAGCAATAGGTTATGTAGTAACTTACATAGAATAACAAGTTTTCGTGTCATAGTTTGCTACATATTAATATTTAATAATCAAAATATTTCTATTTTATGTTCGTTTACACAAAAAATATAATAATAATATCGAATAAGTAAATAGTAACAAATCTAATTTTTCAGTTTTATTGAATATCAAAATTAAAAACGAGTAGTACGGGAGGCAACCTTTACTTCGGGTTGTTACTGCAAAATTATATGTGTAGTCGATATCTTACAAAGCAAATGAGCGTCAGCTGTAAGAGTCGCGGTGGTTCTGGCTGTGAGGCAATATCAGTTGTATAAACCCTGATGGTCTTAACCCAGTAGTAAATGTATATTACTATGTATATGGGTATATGTGTGTATTATTAGGATTTTGTCTCCTTCCAAATCTAGTAGTAATAATAGTAGATACCTGAAATGCTGAGGCGAGCCGACTGGCGAGAAGATAGCGGTGAGAAAGTGCAGGCGGACAGTGAGCTCGGTGATGTGCGCGTACTGCGGGGTTTCGCTAGTGGCGCGCGCACTCGACATGTAGTGGCGCAAGTCTTCCAGGAATAGGCGCATCATGCCACGCTCTCGCTCCGCCCACATCACCACCTGGAAAACAACCTTCCTAATTCAAAACCTTTCTGTCAACTTTATATCTTAAAAGAACACATTGAGCATCCAGCATGTTCGTTTTTGACTTGAAGTTATTCCTGTGTCACGGGGGACTTTACAAACCAGATTCGGGGTCAACTATCTGTGGATCACACAATTTATTGTCCCGTGTGCAAATCGAACCCACGGCCTATGGCTATGTAGTCAGGGTCACTAGCCACTAGACTAAACGATATTTTACAATTACTCCAAATGAGATTTCATCAAGATAAGAACGGGTTAAGTGTTTCGTTATCTAAAGCCTTTCATAAAATTACTAATCTTGAAGTATTCTGTGCGTTTGGAGAGAAGGATTTCTCATGTCCATTTTGCCCTTTAATAGATTACAGTAACAAATTTACCTGATGCATATCCATTCCACGTAACTGTTGAAATGACGAGAACAACTTCGGTAGCAATCGAAGTGATACTGCTACAGATCTGAAAGTAATGAAACGTAAGCATATCATTTATTGTATACTTTTATAGATGTATATCATATATATAAAATATAAGAAATGGTACCTGTGATTAGCAAGATTGTCCAGACACCCTTCAATGAATTTAATCCTTATAAACTTGTCGGTGCTAAAACATAGCAAAGCACAAAGAGCCTTTTCTGCTTCAAGTGCTAAACCTTCGCCTAGTTGTTCCTTTAACAGATCATAAGAAAATACTTTTATTTCTAATGATGGAATTAAAAAGGGTTAGGAATAAACAAAAATGATGAGTTAATAATATAAATTGACTAGTGGTAATTATGTTGTACGTCATGTTAAATGTTGGGTGTACCTATAATTTAACTGCGTACCAAATATTATTATTTCTTGCCGTTAGAATGCTTTCTTTTTATAGTGTAAGTTGGCAAACGAGCAGACGGGTCACCTGATTGATGGTTAGTGACTACCGCCGCCCATGGGTATCTGCAAGTGTGCTGTCCACCATTGTGGATTGGAAAAAGGGGTCGTGCAAGCGAGGTAATGAGGGAAAAAGGGGGTGAAATGCAATGCAAGCTTTGTTAAACAACCGGTTTTCTGTAAGGCCATTTGTAATGATCCGGTTCTTTTGAGCCTAAGGTTGACTCTCCACGTTAAAAAGTATACATATACATATAGTATAGTATAGTATAGTTAAACCCTTTTGTTTTGAAATTTTATTACCTGGTCACTGGGATCAATAGACCTAAATAGAGGTAGAAAGGTAAAGAGGCTGAGGTTGCGGTTGCGAACAGCACGTCATACAACTCACAATGGCGCCGTCCTGCAGCAAATCCCAGAGCAGCGTATTCCCGGGGCGGCACACGTCGCCCACATCGCCCGCGTCGCACGCCAAAGCCGGCGACGAGCCCCGCACCCCCGCCCCCACACCCGCGCCCGCCGGCCCCACGCCCACGCCGTGGTACTCCGTCAGACACTGTGCCTGCACAACATTCATATAGACATTTAATGATATCGTAGAGATATCAATGCGAGAACTTTCATTCGCAGTTCAGCTGTATGTGGAGAATACAAACAGCAACATGAAATGCCTACTTTTTGCTAAACAAAATTTAGTCCCCCAATAAGGGGCAAACTTATATAGGCCTATAATCTATGACTGTATACCTACTGTCTGATAGACAGCAGTCCAATAACAGTCCAGTCCACCAATGAAAAGATACGTGTGGCCCCTATCTTACTCCACAGATAACTACATCGTAGAAAATGTAAACGGAATAGGATCGTCGACATTCTAATTAAAGGTGCTAATAAGGAATGCAAATGACTATAATTCATTTAAAATATTGCGTTCTAACATTATTCAATTATTCAAAAAATATATACAAGCATAATCTATATTATATATTTTGTTAAACTTTAATGAGGCAGTTAAACCACCTATGTGGTCAACTTTCAATCGGTGGTATTGATGTTTTCGCTCTGATATCTCGGGCGATATCATTAAATTAGATAAATATATAAAATATCTCGTATATCAAAGTACCTGTGCAGCTAGTCTGGCCAGTTCCTCTTCACATCCCGAATCATCCTCGTCAAGATCTGCGAGGTGAGGATGCGAATGGGGTGAGAGTGCTGAGGATGCACTGCCTTCCTCCTCCTCGCCAGCTGCGGCCGCCCCTCCGCGCCGCTTGTAACTCTCCATTAAACGGAGTTCCATCAAACGCCTACTGAAAATAGTATTACATTATAATGACACATTCAGTAGTGTGACATTAATTGAAAGTTCCGGAATTGAACTGCTTTAATTTTTGTATTTTTCGGTTATTTGGCTTTCTGTGTTTATTATTAAAGGCATACATAATTATAATTGTTTTTCAAACAACAAAGGACTTGCAGCAAGCACTTTTAATAAAAATTGCAAATACATCCAAGATAAGGAGTGTAAGCTTACCCTGAACCTCTATAACAATTTACCTGGCATCTACGTTATCACAAATGAGCTGACAGTGCGCCGTGTCACTACCAGACGATTCTTCTTCGACTTCAGAAACAGACTCCGCAAGATCTGCCTTTAGCTGTGTAGCTATAAAACAATGTTACACCATTATACTCTTATTGTATAAAGTTCGAGTGAGAAATTAATAGAAATATACAATCTGTAGCTATTTCAAGAGTTTATTATATTATGTTTCATGAGACATGTTGACAGACTGATAGGTAGACAACCGTCTGTCCGTAAGTTCCTTTGGCTAACTTTAAGTAAGGAATGCTAAAAATAGGTAATATAAAAGAGACAGCTGCTCTTTGGTTGTATCATATCACAATGTTATAGCGTGCCATGTGCTACCATTTATCTCCTCTCCAAAGTCACGTCCGGTCGTCCAGTCGTCCCGTCTGGCTAGGGAATGACTCCATACAAATTATTGTAAGGACCTACAGCTCACCAGTCGGTACTATTCCCGACTGGTAAGCTGTTGCCGTAAGTCCCACTGCCCTAAACCATTTTAAAAATAATGATAGTTGCAAATAACGTGTATAGACCATGCACTCACGAAAATGCTTGGCTTTGGCTGGCTTGTGCCGTTTCTTGTAAAACTTCTTCTTACGCGGACGAAGCAACTCTTCCGCGCCGCTGCTGGCACTGCCGCTACTACCGGCTCGCTTGCTGCGTCTGTATAACATACCGATACAATTATATGTAAATAACCATGCACAACCTCTTAACCATACCACACATTCTTGCTAAGAATATTAACCGACATAATGTATAAAACAAATGTACAAAAAATTCAGCCGCAAATGCCAAGAAGTATTAGGTATTTTAACATACGAAGTCAAAACAGCGGGCACAATACCCCATCAAAAATGTTTATATTTGTAGATTTTTAAAACGTTTAAACTTAAGGGTAATTACCCTTAAGTAACAAAAAACGTTAAAATACCTAATAATTCTCGGCATTTGCGGCTGAATTCTTTGTATATTTGTTTTATTCATTATGTCGGTCAATATTCTTAGCAAGAATGTGTGGTATGGTTAAGAGGTTGTGCATGGTCCGAGAAAAAAAAAAAGTTATTCACAAAACATATATACTTACTTTTGGCAAGATTTAAGTGTAGGACATTCCTTTTTCGTTAGCTCTTCTCCTTCTCTCAACCATTGTTCTTGTTCAGCTGGAAAGTAAATTTATTAAATATAGTAATACTTGTAACTACATAGATTTAAATTTGCCTGATGCTTTGAAAATTTACATTTGTAATAAAATTCTCTAGATCTAAGCCCTGCAGGTGTCCATAGTGCCCTCGCCAATCAAAATCAGAATACAGTAGATTCTCAAAGGCATGCACTGCACTTACGACTTCTGAGTTATAGTTGTCCATGGGCAGTGCTAGTCACTTACCATCAGGTGACCTGACTGCAAGTTAGTCATCTATTACATAAAAAAAATACGTTCTGGTAAATACAGAATTCTGTATGGCTCTACTGTATCCTAGTAATGTAATAATATGTCAACATTGCTGTGACATTCACCTGTTAATTCACGTTGGTGTTTGCTCTGTTTGCGTGGTGTCGGTCCAGCTTCCTCACCAGATGTACTTAGCTCTTCACACTAGGAATAAACAAAAATTGGTAAATACTTATCAACGAAAAGTTATGAGACGTTCAGTCCAACGAGCACCAAAGATGTGACTGTGTTATCCGATAATAAGTAACTACTAATAACTACTCGATTTTGGTAAAATATTTTTGTATTTGAAAGGAAAATTTTTGAGTGTATTATTATAGAAGAGAATGACTAGCCTCGAGGTCGAGAGTTCGATTCTCATAAGGGACAAAACTTTGTGTAATTTACAAATAGAAATCGAGAGTCTGAGTGTTCTTGTTCTGTGTTTATTGTTAGTATGTGTGTAAAGGCCTTCGCAGTACAGAAATAAGTCATAGTGAGGAAGTTGCCGTTTTAAATTAAATATTAATAAATAATTTGCCGTATGGTTCACGGTGGAGTAGAATAGGCAACCCCATATCTTCACGGTGTGCACATCCTGTGCTCTGAGCGGAAGCATGACCTTGGCTTCCTTAAAAAACCCGATGGTACCTTCACCAAAACAGATTCGGAGACTTCGGAACTGTTAATGACAACTCACTTCCCGGGGTGTCGCATACTAAATGATAATGACACTTGGGAGGAAGATGAGATATATCTACCAGACGATGCGGATTGGACCACCGCTCACAGAATCGTGAACCACGATAAACTAAAGTGGGCTATCAACAGTTTCCTTCCATTCAAAACTGCAGGACTGGATGGTATTTTCCCAGGTCTGCTAAAATGGTGTGACGATGCACTGATGGATCATCTACAGTCCATCTACAGAAGCTGCGTGGCACACCGTTACGTACCGACGAATTGGAGAGAAGTCAAAGTAGTGTTCCTTCCCAAACCCGGCAAAGGAGACTATACACAACCCAAATCATTCAGACCTATCAGCCTCACATCCTTCATGCTTAAGATTCTAGAGAGGCTAATAGACAGAGAAATCAGGAGCACGGCGCTATACAAGCACCCCCTGAACCCACACCAACACGCCTACTCTATGGGTAAATCAACAGAATCCGCTCTGCATCGTGTAGTCTCATACATACAGGGCAACCTCAAATACAAAAAATCAACTCTAGGGACCTTCATCGACATCGAAGGTGCCTTCGATAAAACAAACTTCAACAGCATAAGTCAGGCTCTGTCTAGACACGGAGTTGACTCCACTATTACGGGGTGGATCGACAGCATGCTTAGAGGCAGAGCTATACAATTCACTGTTAATAACACAACAAGAGGAATAGTGGCAAGAGGGTGCCCACAGGGCGGAGTTCTCTCACCTCTCCTCTGGAACATCGTGGTGGATGAGCTGATAACTCAACTCAACGACCGCAAGTTCTTCACAGTGGGCTATGCAGACGACCTGACCATTCTTATTAGTGGCCCATATGAAAGCACAATTTGTGACCAAATGAGGTCTGCTTTAAAGGTCGTCGAACAGTGGTGCGTAAAACACAATCTATCAGTGAACCCAACAAAAACGGAGTTGATAATGTTCACAAACAAACGTAGTTAAGGTGACCTAAGGCTGCCTAAACTATTTGGTACCAGTCTGGTTCTTACCACAGAGGTCAAGTATCTAGGAGTCATACTTGACAGCAAACTCCTGTGGAATAGACACCTAGATGCAAAACTTAATAAAGCCTGCATTATCTTCTACCAATGCAAGCGGCTCCTCGGCAAAGCCTGGGGTCTCTCACCGAAAATCACTTTATGGCTCTATAAAGCGGTAATAAGGCCAATAATCACGTACGGTGCTATTGCTTGGTGGCAGAGAACTGAGCTTAGCACGGTTAGAAACAGGTTGCAGCAATTCCAGAGACTCGTTTGTACGGCCGTCACTGGATGCATGCGAACAACCCCTACTGCCGCCCTTGAGGTGGCTCTCGATCTAGCACCACTAGACCTGTACATACAACAGGAGGCAGCTATGGCAACGATTAGACTTAAACATCTGAGTCTGTGGAATAACCAAGAGGGTCCACATTCCAATATCTGGAATCAACTAGTTGACTACCAACCTCTGATAGCTGCCCCGTGTGACAGGATTCCTAAACAACACATCTTCGAAAGAAGGTACTGTATAGAACTACAGGAAAACGATAGTGACCATTCTGGCATAAATGAAGTCCGGATATACATGGACGGCTCCAAGATGGGGTCAGGTACTGGAGCCGGGGTGTACTCACTAGACCTAAACATAAAAATATCGCTGGCACTGGGCGAACACAGTTCGATTTTTCAATGCGAATGTGTGGCGCTAATTCACGCAGCCCACGCAGCTATGACAAGAGGCATCAAGAAATACAACATCCGCATACTGTCAGATAGTATGGCGGTACTAAAGGCCCTAATGGGCAACACCATGAACTCCGGTCTCATCTATGAATGCCACCAATCACTAGAACGCTTAGCCTCGGCGAACGGGGTAATTCTACAATGGATCAGGGGGCACAGCAACTCACTAGGTAACGATGCCGCCGTCGAGCTAGCAAGGAAGGGATCCAAAACACCAGTGGCAGGCCCTACCACACTCCTGCCACTACCCTTCAACCTTTATCGCTCCTGGGTAAGGCAAAGGACTCGAGAAGCACACAATAGCAGATGGATTAACACACCTGGCTGCAGGCAATCCAAACTGGTATTAACAGAATTATCACCACGTTTATCGCGTAGACTCATCAGTCTTCACAGAACGGACATCCGAATAGTGGTCGGTAGCATTACAGGTCATTTGGCTCTGAACCGACACCTATTCGTCATTAACGCGACCGATAGCCCCCTATGCAGGGGTTGTCTAAGCGCGGAGGAAACGGCCGCCCACGTCATCCTGGAATGCGAGGGCGTGGCTGCACAACGGACAGAAATCCTCGCAGGCGCGAGGACGCTCCTAGAAGCCTGTGAACGCCCCAGGAGGCTTCTGCGCTTCTGGAAGGAGCTAGGCTGGCTCAACTAGTCAGCCTCCTGTACGCATAATGGACCGATCATGAGTCTAAATGCGGAAACTGAGCCCTTGACCATTACCATTACCATTACCATCTTCACGGTGGTATCGGAACAGGCGACTAAGACTAGGTTAGGACTAGGTTGGACTTAGACTAGTTGGAGTTATCTTTCAGACAGTATGTACATATACAGTCCTACAAAGCCCGGTTGACGGCCATTAACTTGGCGCCGACTACGTTAGGGAGACGAAATTCTAATTGGCTAAATGTGGGTGTTTATTACACCTCTGCCTACCCCTTAGGGGATACAGGCGTGAGCGTATGTATGTATGCAGATATGTATAATTAAATAATTTAAATAACGCTATAACTTACAGGATCGTCATCGGAATTTGTCTGGTCCATGCTAACACTAGCTTCAGATGAGGAGTTGTGGTGTGGTTTACAGGAAGGCTGTGGAGGCCTCAGCGGTGGCTCGTCGGCGAGAGCCGGTGGAGTACCCGCTCCGGCTCCTTGGCCACCGCCACTGCCGCGAGACCACATAGCGCGCATCAGCGCTGAGGCTAGGTATAGACTCTGTCAAATAAGGTAATATTCAAACTGAATAAAATAATAGTTTTACAAGTCAGATCACTATATACATTTAAATATTCCTATACACACGAATAGTAATATGTAATTTTTAACATCTAACAGTCATTGTACTGTTCGACGCCACACACCATGTTCGTGAACGGTGGTATTTGTGTTGATTGTTAAGTCTTCATTAGTTACGTACCAACCAGTGGCCGACTATTAGAAAAAGCTTATCTTATATTATTATAACATAGAAATAAAAACAAAGAAATGTATCAAAGATTTAGTTAATAGTTCATACTTATATGACTAGGTGGGTGTAACAAAAAAAGTTTATATAACTCTCAATATTGAACATAATTACGTTATCTCCTATTTATTATTCAATAAAAAACTTTATGGTTTGAGCATAAACATTGCCAATTCCACCAAAACATCCGAAAGCAATTATCTGCCTGTCCACTAATATAGGCTAGTTGGCCAACCTCACATTCGGCCCAACACTAGCTTTCAAGTTTTTCTACTATAAGTGTGAAAAGCCTCAATCATTAATAGATTCTTTAAAAACTATTCTTTCAGGATTTATTACAAGGTAAATCAGAAAGAATGTATTACACAAGGTATTTTTTTTTATAAGAATATTGAACATTGCTTTGAACAGAACAGATATTATATAATCTCATTAGAAGAAGCTAATCAGTATTTAAAAGTTATCACAGCTTAGACCCAACTTTCCATTTCAATAAGAAATGCTAATTATAATTTATTATTCTAATAAAGTTTTTTATTACACACATTTTAGGAAATTGTCATAATATATGACTTAGAATTAGTACTTAAAATAGTAGCAAATAGTAGCAACTTAAGGAACATCCTAACTAATATTATCAATGCAAAAGTTTGTTTATTTGTTACACTCACATGCCGTAATAACCATCAACTGTTAACATTTATAAAAGAAAATAGGAAAAGGAAAAATTGGTACTGTTATAGTTAAAATTAAAAAATCTAGAAATACCTGTTCTGTATGTTCTTTAGGTGGCAGTGAACAGAGCAAACTGTAAAGATGAGAACAAGGTTTAGGAGCGAGGGCGCGGATGAACCCTGGTAGCAAATCGTGAACTTGCCGTCCACAGTGCTTCAGCTGCGCCGCCGCCCATATCAATAGAATGTGATCTGGAGTTATGCGACCTTCTACTGCCAGAAACTTTAAGATCATATGAGACTGCTTTATTACCTGTGGACGAGAACTTCTCTTGAAATATGTACTTATGAACACACTCCTTTGGGATGTGCAGAGTCAACATCCACTCATTTTACCATTAATCCATATCTTTTCCCTTATTGTTTTATTTTTTTTGTTTTTAGATAGATGGATGGATATAGTGGTCTAGTGGTCTGAGATCCTGACTGAGCATGAGGTCGTGGATTTGATTCCCACACGGGACAAAAATTTGTATGATCTACAAGATATTGTAATGTTGTATAAATAAAAGGTGCCTGAAATGTTTATCCTGTGTGTGTGATTCGTGATTTTTAAAAGTATATTATTGTTAAAATAATGTTAATCTTTTATAATTATTTGTGGTACTGACAATAAAGAAATAAAACACAAACCTCCACATGCAAGTTAGGGCCAAACAAGTGTTCAATAATGTTGTTATATGTTAGCCATGATGCCAGTTGCTGCCCAGCGATCTCAGCATCAGCAGCAGGTTCACCAGCACAAAGATCATTGTGGGCTGCAATATGTGCATTAATCTGCGCCACACCAGCTAGGCGCATTGTCAGTGTGCTGCTGTTGAAGTACTTGAAAGCTAGTGCCAGACCATCACCGTCGAACGCTAGAGGCGCGTCTAAAGGCTCCTTAGCTGCTCCCCACATGAAATCTACAAATAGTAGTAAAATTGTAGTAAATTTTACAATAAAATTGAACAAAACTGCAATTTGTACATATTTACTGTAGACCCTTGGTAATCCAGCATAATACAGCACTCCTTGTAATATGACATATCTATGGTATGGTCAAATCTACATCAATGCATTTTAAATATGTTTAATGTGTTGGCACACAATGCCAGTTTTGCACTTTTTAGTAAGATCTAATTAATTACAGTATTTTTAAAGTGAACTAGTTTGACTTACAAACTGCTGAGAAAATCCTGAGATTGGAATAGAATTCAGATTTCAGCTTATTATTTTATTAGGGACATATTTAATTTGTCACATTACAACCATACTCTTCATACAATCATACTTCTTTAAAAACTATAGTTGATGGCATAATCTGGCATATTCAGTAAAATTGGCAATGCTGCTAAAGATTTGTTGGATAGATTGTCCTGGAGGGCAAGGGACTGGCTACACAACGAATATCCCAGGAGGCTTTTGCGCTTCCAGACGGAGCCAGGCTGGCTCAACTAGTCACGTTGTTTAAATGCATAATGGACCATTTGAGAGTCTAAATGCTGAAGCAGAGCCCAATACTAAAAAGTACTCTTCAATTTGTTTTACATATTTAACATGACATACACTGGCATTTGAGTTGAAGGAATCACAATAGCTACTATAAAGATATTTAAATAGCCTTACCTGCCATAGACTTTACAGCTGGTGCTCTAAGATCTTTATCTTCCAAGCTGCACATGTACTTCAAAATCTTACTCCTCAATGGCATAAAAAGTTGAGCTACAGCTCTAAAATTTAACCACATCTTTAAATTGCCAACAGCTGCGACAATAGCATGTGCCATGGACAGTGGCAGTGTAGATGGTGTGGCACTTTCAAACACTGATGTCATAGCACAAACTCCACCAAGCTTACAGAAAAGACTAACATTACGGAGCAAGTAAGCTGGTATCTCAGTGTCATGTAGATCACAGTATGAACTTAAATTTGATATCTCTTGAGCAGATAGGTCATCTAAGCGACTAAGTGAAGAGTGTTTACATGCTAAGTATAGTGGAAAGTTTAATAGAAACACTTTAGACACAATATGCATGAGCTTTTCTTTTTGCTGCAGGGACCATACTTCAGTATCTTCAGATGAAACAATAGGTGTCTCAACATCTTTAGGCTCTTCTGGGCTCTCAGGTGGAACCTGTGATATATCTGGTTCTGGTTCAATCTCATTCTGTTCATTAGATTTATCTTCACTGGAGGGGCTGCCTGCCTCAGATTTTTGTTTTTCAGGTACATTATCACCTGCTGGAGCTGATATGGCTGCTTCTAAGAGCTCATCTTTCAGTTGTTTCAGTTGACACACAGATAGGCACAATATGCTCTGTACTACAAGATAGAACCTTTCAAAATTCTTTACGTCACGATAACAACACATGCATTGCCTGAAACAATGTAAAGTTTACATATCGATTTCAAATACAACAAGTAAGACCCATCAAAATATATGAATATAAGTCTCAAGTAATGGATTGAATCACGGAAGACTTAAGTTACCTTTAAACTAGATATTTTCGTACATTTTTAGACACTTACAAGACAAGGGCCCTGAAGACCATAATCTCAAACAAAGCGGTAGTTAAATTGTTCTATTAAATGTCTTCTTATAAGTATCGAGTGTATAAAGGATAAGCATAAATTTGTTACCGTTGTGGCCATGAAAGAATGTAGTTCAGAACTGTTTCCAGCTCCGATTGGCTTATTGTTGGATACTGGGACACATCGTCGGTTAATCTTGATTCACCTAAAATTGCAGTATTAAAATGTTATATGTGTTCATAATAATTTGGCTATGAATGAAGTAAACAATATTTTAAGTTATTTATTTCCAAGTAACGAAAATATTTAAAGAACAAACGGACTGCTAAATTTCGAAACAATGTAACTTACAATTTACTAAAAGCTGTGAAAACTCCGAACAAACATCACACATTCTTAATGTTTTATGTCAAGATAGAGCGAAATATTATTGCAATATAATCGCACAGGTATTTTTTTGTGAATTATTGATCATTATTGATATTTTTCGTATCAGAAAACGAACACTGCCATAAAATGTCACGGTATCCGTTCCACCATTGTTGACGATTGTTGTCAAAACTGCGTTTTGTTGATCATTGGAAATAAAATGATTATCATGCTAAACGAAGTACAATTTCAAAGAAACTATTTTCAATATAAATACTAAATAAATCTACAAATTAACACAATGCTGTTTAAAAGCTCTTATTTATATTAACATTAAATTTACTGATCTGAAACACTTACTCATCAAAGTAAAAAGGAAATCGACTAAAGCAACGTGTAATGAACGCTGCTGGTAGACTTGACTGACTTTGACATATTTGACGTATATAAAAAAGTTAACATGACATCTAAATTATTCTACTCTTTGCATGACATAAAGACAGCTGTTAAAGAAGAAGATATGGGTTGACTGTTGTTATTGAAAATTTTATTTAGAGAAATGGTCCAATTACTATACATAGTTGCCAGCTTGCATGTGTTACTCTGCCCGTTTACAAAAGTTGAGGAGAGTTTTAATATACAAGCTACTCACGACATTTTATACCATCGACATAACCTATCTCAGGTGTCTTAAAAGATCTAAATTTGGATTCATGTCTCTCGCTCTGGCATTATATTTAATTCAATTTTTTTGCAGTATGATCATAACGAGTTTCCGGGAGTCGTGCCAAGGACATTTATCGGCCCTCTGGTGATTTCAGCTTTATCGGCGCCTATTGTAACATTATTTCATATTACCGGGATCAACAAGTTTTGGATGCAATATGTAGGTTAGTAGGTATACAATCCTAATATTAAACCAAACTGTCTAACTTTATTTTATTTAATAAAATATTTTATACATTACCTTGCTTTAAAGATTTTTTTACTACATATTTTTCATTTGTATCAGTGAAAATAAAAGTTTATTTTATGATAAAGCATAATTAGCCACTTATAATGCACTAGATATACATTGCTTACCTGCAATATCTTGAGTGTATATTTTTCACAATCACATGCCTTTTAATTGAAAAGCAAATTAAAATCATTTCATATTTTTTAATGTATGTTACAAATTGATTAAATTTATTTAATATGTTCACGTAAATGTTTAATTTGTAAATGTAATTTCTTGCCATAGCTCTTCAGTGTTTAGTAGCAGTAAATTCATCATTACTATTGGGAACCAGATAACAAGAAAATTTAGAAATAACAAACCTGTGATGGTTTTGGTCTAGCTAATACATTTATGTGTGATTATAAATTTATTGTATGTGAGATTTGACTGTATATTGGATATGTATTAATGACTACATAACATTGTTATTTCAGTTCGCTTAATGTTAGCACTGTCAGTAATAGCAGCATGGAGTCGAGTTAGGAATGCTTTGCAAAAACAATTTGGAAACACATTTGCCTGGTGGTTTACTATCATCACTGTCACTCAGTACCATTTCATGTTTTATATGAGCCGGCCATTACCTAATATTATGGCCCTACCTTTAGGTGAGTTGCTAATTATATAGAGACATTAATAATAATAATAAAAGTTGTACAAATTAAATGTATTTGGCTCATTAAGTTTTCAAAATGTAGGATATGGATTCAGCAATCATAGTAAGATCAGCCTATAGGTTGATTGCTAGGAGCTTCAACCATCAGCTTCAGAGGCTCATCTTATGTAGCTGGGTGAAGGGCCTGATGCAGAAGACAGTCCTTCTTGATATGGCACATATTGTCAGGAGGTACCTGTCTCTGGAGCCCTAACCACTGGGAGCTTGGTCCCTGTATATCTATGAAATGTAATTGATATGTTGTTTAAGTGAAATAAAAGTTGTTGTTATAGTTATTATTATATAATAATAATTTCAGAAATCTTACACACAGTTGTCTGATCTTAAACTTAGCATTATAATTATTATAATATGTTCATGAGAAACTTCTCTGGCACATAACCATATAATATATAACTTACTTGTTGCTGTATGAAGTTACAAATAGTTGCAATAGTTTCAAGGGCAGAGATAGTATTATACTATAGTAGTGCCAAATAATAAAGTATTTTGTTATATATCTTATCACAGTCCTAACATCATCTCAATGGACTATCTATAAAACAAAATTCTATTTGGCATGTAATTATTATGTTCTATAACTTTGAAAATGTTATCTTGTTGTATATGGTAATACACCTATTAATTGGTTTGTAAATGTGTGCATTTAGTTGACTTTGTTGCTAAAGCATAGGTAAAGGTAAATAGGTTTCCCTCAAACAATCATATGTGGTGCTTATCAGCCAGTAAACCTTTGTATTATTTCAGTAGTGCACTTGTCTACATTTATCATTTTAATTTGTCTTGTTTTAGTGCTTCTAGCATTTGAAGGTTGGCTGTCAGGCAGACCTAAGTTGTTCATAGTATCAGCTGCAGCTTCAATAGTCATATTTAGATCTGAGCTAGCTATGCTCTTTGGATTGTTCCTCATCATAGATTTATATTTTAGGAAGATTGATTTAAAAACGTAAGTTTAATAAAATAATTATTACCGCATGATGATTTTATATTAATGATGATGAATTTATAAATACTGTCACCCAAAGAAAATGCCTATGCTAGGAGTAAATTCACACCATTAGGTTACTGAGTGGAACATGAAGTATCTAATAAATTATTTAAATTTGAATATGTTTTATATAGGTATGTAGGTGTATTTTATGATTCAATAAAATGCTCATGGTAAGAAAAAATGAATGTCATACCATCATATAGAATAACATAGTTAAATATATTTCAGTTCAGCACAATTTTTATGAAATCATCTGTTATATTATCTTTTTTATATCATTTATAACATTCACATAGATGACCACATATAAATGATTTTTATTTTTTTCAAAAAATATGAAGACTGTTTTATGTATGGAAGTAGACCGCAACAAAAATAACAACACCAAAATATGGATGTACTGAAAAATATAGATGTACATGAAAGAGGATTTGGATAATGAATACATTACAGTGGAATGAAAGAAGAGAACACATTGCACTGACCCTAAATAAAATTGGGGCCAGGATAAGAAGATGATGATGATTGCTTATACTCCCCAGTCCAGGCTTTAATTCCCAAAGTGCCCAGTTGAGGGCAGTAGGCTTGTCCCCTATTGAGTTAGTAGGACCAAATTATAAATAACAAAATGTGGGTGTTTTATTCGCCTCTACCGACTTCTGCGTTTGTTTATATGGAGTTGAGTGTATGAATTTATCTTATAGCATTAGTAAGTAAGTAATGTATTTTATAGTTATAGAGCCATGGTTAGGCACGAATGGGCAGGCTCAACCAGTGCGATACCACGACCTCACAAAAAACCGGTTGTGAAGTAACACTTGCATTGCATTCCCCAATATGAGTTTCCGGAGGCCCAACTCCTCCTCACCTCTTTCCTCTCCCCTCATCACCCTCAAAGGTGTGCAGCGCAGACTTTCGACTCTTGAGTTGCATGTGTCCATGGACGGCGGTTGTCACTAAACATCAGGTGACTCTTCTGTCTGTCCCTTTATAGTATAAAAAAAAATTATCTTATATGCTGTGTGGTTCTCTGTGTTGTAAAATAGAGCCACTCCATCTCTTCCCGCGGGAGTCGTAAAAGGTGACCAAGGGATCGGGCTGTTATCTATCAGACATTATGCATACAGTGATCAAGTGTCCGTTTGACGGCAATAGACTTGTACGTTTATTACGTTAGTGGGACCAAATTCAAATTTGGGTGTTTTTATACACCTCTGGCACAGATATATGAATGAATACATATATTGTAGCAACTTCATCATATCCTTATTGTAAATTATGACTGGCCTGGGTAGATGTATGTAGATCTGAGTTGTGTATAGGGGTAACTTAAATAAAAGTATTATCTGATTGATATCACTTGACAAATAGATCACAATCATTTTTGGTCTTTCTCACAACCTTGGAACACTTCTGTTAATAATATTTTTGCTAATAGATTAATTCATCTTATTAACTACTTACGATATTCTTTTCGTAAAAACCATTACTAATAAAAACTTTTAATATTACAGGTTATTCAAGATAGCAATACCATCAGGAATTGGGCTTGTAGGACTCACTGTAGTAATAGATTCCCTGTTTTGGGGACGGCTATTGTGGCCAGAAGCTGAAGTATTCTGGTACAACACCATCCTCAACAAGAGCTCTGATTGGGGTGTATCCTTTTAATTGTAATATTTTGAACTGTAATTTGTTAATATTTTAACCTAGCTGCATAAAACTTAATTCCAGAACTGTAAAGTCGTGAAATTTCTTGTATTGTGTCAGTCTATTTCACATCGCAAAATAAGATATCTTACATGGTTGTTTTACATTAAATGCAGGCCTTTAGTGGAAAAGTAATACCCACTGAAATTTCGGGCAATATTTTAAAAAGTTTTTAATCTACATGGTGGTGGTTTGACGTATAATGATTTTGTGACAAAATAAATTCCATAACTGAACAACAGACATCACCATTTTTGTGGTACTTTTATTCAGCACTCCCACGTGGACTTGGACCCAGTTTAGTTTTAATCCCCATTGGACTGTACTTGGATAAGAGGCTGATACAATATGCCACTCCAGCGTTTGTTTACATATTACTCTATTCATTCTTGCCACATAAAGAACTAAGGTTTATCATATATGTCTTCCCCTTGCTCAACATAGCGTCTGCTGCGGCCTGTACTTATATGTAAGTATAAGTTTAATTTCCTTAATGCCCCTTAACTATGGCTTCTTAATTTTCATTTCTTTTATTTTCTAGTATAGTTAATACGTGTTTTTATTATTGTTTTAGATATATAAGACGAACGAAAGCCCCAATTTACGAATTACTCTTTTGGGGAACAATTGTAATAATAATAGGCAATGTTATCATATCATTGGCATTTACTTTGGTGGCTATGACAAATTATCCGGGTGGAGTAGCAATTACGAGGTATGTGGTTTGGTATCTTCATCTTCAAACAAGTGGAGATTAAGCTCTAAAAGACAGCGTTTAGTCTCCCTATCACTATATTTTTTTTTTAAATATGGTTAGTATCAAACAAAGATATAAAAATCAAACATCCTACCGGACAGTAAATTGCTACATAACCAACAACCTACCAATGACTGAAGTCATTCATAGCATATAATTACTATGTGTTGTGAATGACCCTAGTCATTGGTAGGTTGTTGGTACTGGAGTTGGCACTAATCTTAGGTTCTACTATATAAAAATCTTTTAGGTTGCACAAATTTTTTTATGCGATAGGGGGCAAACGAGCAGACCGTTCACCTGATGGTAAGTGACTACTGCCGCCCATGGACTCCCGCAACTCAAGTCACAAGTGCGTTGTCGGCCTTTTAGGTAGGAGTACGCTCTTTTCTTGAAGGTTTGAAGGTCGTATCGGTTCGGAAATACGGCAGGCAAGAATTTGTTCCATAAGCTGGTTGTGCGAGGCAAAAAGCTTCTGGAGAAGCGCACAGTGGTGGAGTGCCAATCGTCCAATTAATATATACTAAAATATATAATAAATGATAAGATTAGTGCAATTTTAGGAGAAACCTATATTTAAAATGTATTAGAAAAGTAATTAGTGGGTCATAACTGACTTACTGGAGCTATTGCCTTTACTCCCCAATCCATCTGTATAAGCAATATCGCTTCCCTTACCATCCTCCCTTTCCTGTCAATATACTCCAAAATGTCCCGTCTAATTCCCAAAAGTGCCTGGACGACGACAATAGACTTGCACGTAAAGGGGTCTAAATTATAATCGGCAAAACGTCAGTTTTAATTCTACCAATGCTTTCCCCTTCTGGGAAACAGGCGTGAGTGTATTTATGTATGTGTGTATTTATTTATTTGTAGAATGGTTTCTTTTATTGTAATGTTTGTTCCAGATTTCACAAACTTTTGAAAAACGAACCGTTCATCCATATTCATATATGTAATTTGGCAGCACAAACTGGTGTAACTAGGTATACTCAAATTCACGATCACTGGACATACAGTAAGAACGAATCTTTACAACCAGAACAGTTACAAGAGTATACTCATCTTCTTATTGAAGCAAAAAGCAAATATTCGCCAAATCTCAAATATTTTACACAAACACATGCTACTTTAGATAGTATAGAATCGTTCTCACAGGTAGCTATGAATTATAAATTGATGCCGCCTGTACGAATTAAAACTAAACCAGCTTTATTTATACTAGAGAGGATAAATTTCCGTGAATATCCGCACGGATACAGTTCAATAGAGCCAAAAGAATTTACACCCCGAATAAGTCAAGAAACTGTTGTAGAGGAAATTGATTATGAAAATATTCAAGAAAAAAGTATATCTAAAGCATCTACAGGATCTATAGATATTGTTGAGATAAATCTTGAAAAAGAGGATCAAAATCAGAAAGAAATTGTTGAGCATGATGAAATAGCTGAAGAGAAAACTTTACCTGAAAAAGAAGGTGAAGGAGAGAGTATCCTAATAGAAGCAGAAAACGAACCAACGTCTACTGAAAATACTTTTGTAAGTCTAAAACTACATAAAGCTAAAAAAGCAATTGAAGATTTAAAAACATTAAGAAATGATAGAAAAAAGAAGGCTATAGAAAAAATTAAGCTAGAAACTCGAAAAGAAGTAGTTGCATCAGCTAAAGAAAAACTGAAGGAAATAATGAAACGACACAAATATATTGCTGAAGAACTATCAGAAAGTATTATATCCGATGTTGCAATAGAAGTCGAAGAAAAGGAAAAAGATGGCAGAGGAGATATTCCCGAAACTGAATTTGTTCCCGAAGTTCAGGAGCTTAATTTTGCTATTAAAACGGAAAGCAAAGAGAAAGATGAAACACCAGAAACAGTAAAAGATAATATAATAGATAGTCCTGATAACTCAAATAAGAACGAAAATGTAGATTCTATTGTAGAAGAAGTTATAGTCAGGTTAATAGACAGGAAAATTTATGATGATAAAACAAAACCTGAAGATATCAAAGCAGAGGACAGACTTGTGATACAAAAAATTGTTGAAGAGGTGTTATCGGAGAGAATGAATTACTCTAATGTTGATGTTAAGTAAACAGTATATTACTCTATTGATCCTGTTGTGTTTGAATTTGATCTCGTTATATCATGACCGTAGCATTTGGTTTAGGGTGAGATATTTAGGCTGGATAAACTTGACAAAACTTGATGCCACCTCTTTTCTGAGCTACGAAATTTGTAGGTGAAATCAAGTTTAAACTTTAACTTACTCCTTAAGAGCTCGGCTATAGTTATTCGTCACGTAGTGTGTTTTGCAAAGAGTGATAATTATGATTTTTAATGTATCATTTAAGTCTTCATTTAATAACTTTTCTTAATGTGGTAGCATAATGTTTTTTTTTTTGGCTTAAGTGAATATTTGCATTTCTTTATAATAATGTTGATCAATTGCTACAATTAAGTTATTGAGTCTAGTCCAAAGAGTAACTTGTAAGTAGAATTTTGTGTGAAAGAGTTATTTTACAGTTAGGTAAACAATTATATTACACTTTATTCGTCAGGTCTACTGTAAATATATTCAATAAAATATTTTGATTATGTTAAAATGTATGTTCATTTATAATAAAATCTTTCAAATAATTATATAAGGAAGCAACCACCTTTTTCCTATTGTTAGTGTAAGTGTAATGTAAATTGTTAAGATAGAAAAGTTTTTACTTTTCTACTTACCCTGATTTTATTGATATTCAATTATCCGAAGCAAACAGAGTTGGTCGTTGAGATCAGAGTAGATGTAATAAAGAACTTGTGAAAAATTGCCTGAAAACACTCCACTTCTTTTAACTCCCAATGGAAGCAGGGGTTTTATAAGTTTTACAAGTGTATTGAATGTCTGCCTGTTCATAGTTTCTTTATTATACATATAGCTTCTTAACCGATAGAAGATTTTAATATATGTTATCAACCATCTCTTTCAGCAAATAATTATATTCGTGATACTGTTTATACAAATAGGTATTAATGTTTGTTGTCGCCCTCACAAGACTGGCCACACATTTCAAGGTGATTATTTATTTTGTGTTAGGAACATTAATGTTGTCTTTGGTTATATTATGATTGTTTTTGGAAAAATGATCCGTCATAATCCATAGAATAAAATAAGAGAATACTGATTGTTGTTAATATACCTGGAATATTATTTGTCCCTGAGTGATAATATATAGTTTCTTATTGTTTGAAAAGCAAATTGTTTGTGTATTCTTATCTATAATCCAAGAAAATTTGTCCAGCCGATTATATTTTTTAGTCATTTGTTGTTTGTATATAGACCGGATGACAACACAACATTAAAAAATATATAATAATAGGTCAGAGAGTCTTTTTTTGTGTATAAAATTAAATAAAAATCTCTTTGGTTTTACTTTTTGTTTCTGACTGGCTTTCATATTAATAAATATAAGAAAATAATATGAAGAAAAATAAAAATTTAACACTTCAGTTTTTCAATTGTTTTTCTGTCTGTCAAAATGAAAAGAAATTCGATACATTCTGAAGTTTTATAACAAAATATTTAAAAATGCGACAATCGTTTTAAGTCCGATGATGCAGCTCGCTCTGGTCGCCCTGATACGGAGAGTCGATGACATTTTTGAAAAAGTGGAGCAAATATTAGTAGTAACGACATAGCCGAGGAACTGAGGATTGACCACAAAACCGTTTTTCACACCCATTTGATAGTCTGACTACAAAAAGCACGATATTTGGGTGCCACACACGAGCTCACTGAAAGAAACCTAATGAATCATGTACTCATTTGGGATTCTCTACTAAAATGTAATAAAACTGAACCATTTTTGAAAGGGAAAAGTGGATCCCCTACGACAAGAACGGGACAAAAAGATCATGGTCAAGTGAAACCCGGTTTAACATGTAATATAGTGATGCTGTGTGTATGGTGGCATTAGGAGGGCAGCGTTCATTATGAGCTTTTACCGCCGGGCAAAACTATCTATTCGGATCTCTACTACCAACAGCTAATCAAGCTAGAAAAAACGGAAACGATAACAGAAAAAGAGCGGCCTTTCATCATGATAAGCCAGACCATTCACATCTTTGGCCACAGCCCATACAGCAAAAATTAAGAGAGCTTTTTGGAAAGTGTTAATGGGTCCACTATATGGTCCTGACCTTGCACCCACAGATTTTAACCTGTTTTGGTCTGTTTTATGTCACTACCTACATGAATCAACAAGTTATCTAACAAAATGGCAGATACACATTATAATTAAACGCAATTAAACTTTGAAAAGAAAATGTCTTGAATTTGTATATAAAATAGTATAATCTTTTTGTCATACAATGTATGTGTAAATGTTACAGAGCAGATTGTTTGACAATAAGATAAAAATGTACTTTCAACTTGCTCTTCGTTTTGAAGAAACTCAAATTTATTAATTTTAGAATTAAAGAAAAAAAAGTCAGTACGGTACGATGAAGTAGATATTTTATTTACCCGTTTTGTAATAGATAAAAATATCAATAAACCTTTGATGAACATACATCTAATCAGTCTAATAAGGCATACAAAGAAATGGTTCACTTAACAACATAATACAAAGTACACACCAAACAAGTGAATATCTATAGAAAAAAATATATGCTAAATAGTTTAAGAGGCTTCATAGTTCATTGATTATCTGGGAGATATTAAAAAAATATTTTTCATAAACAATGAAAAAGTTATGTTTGTTTTAATGCAGTATGGTATATTATGCTTTACAGACAGTAACCGCTATTTTAATTTATTATAATACTACCAACTTATACTTTAGGAACCTGGCCTATAGCAAAGTAAGCAAATTCTGCAACATTTGAAAGTAACCGATTATGGCATAAACATATTATACTCAATAATAAGAATTGTTTAATCAGAATATCAGCACTAAAACAAGGCATATATAACATAATTAGAACTGAAGTTAATATATTTATTATATTTCTTTATAAGGCACAACAACCGACAGCATACATTGTGTGCTTCACAATGTCAAAGGCTAATAAGAAAATCAGGTCACTGTAACGATTAATATAATCTAGCTTGTACACAAAATATTCTCTAAACATAGTTTTTCCTTATTCATAACACTTTTATTTACTGAAACAATAGTTGAAGGCATTTCATTTGGTTATTTATAAGCACAGCACTTCTCGAAATTTATTGAATGTGTGACGTTCTAGTCACTTAATAAATAGTCTTTTCCCATGACTGGCAATTAAAACTTTAAAATCGTAAACTGCAGACATCTCTTGGTCCTTGTTGTTGCTACGAACAAGGTCTTAAATATCCAAAAGTGATATTTAAATAGGTATCGTAGATATAAAAAGCGAAAAGATTGTAATAACTAAGATCGAAGATGGTGGTAAACTAGTTTGCCTCAGTATGACGATAAAAATAGCTCACTCGAAACAATATTGATAATTTCGCTATGGACTTTGTTTAATACTAGCGATATAAATTAGTAGGTATACTTATAAAGTAAGTATTTATTGGTACAAACAAGTAAATATTGTCAAAATGTAAACATATTCGATATTAGAAAAGGGGCATAGCAACAACATAATTAAGCGGTCGGCGTTGGATACCGAATAGTAAATAACATATCCTTTTGACCGCCCAGTACGTTTCTTTTTCGTATCATTCCTTAGACGTATTTATTACTTTAAAAGGACTCAACGATATATAACAATTAATCACTCTGTAATCGGAAAAGAACTCAATGTAAAAATATCGTTCAAAATGTATCATTTGGTATTTGGTATATATCCACGCCATGGACGTGTTTTTTTGGAATTATATGACCTGGGTTCTGAGACTTTTAAGCCAAGTCATCTTTCACTTAATCACTTCACATAGTAGTATTTCTTGCCCATTTTGTTCTTAATATTTGTTAATTTTTGCCAATATCAACTTATAGAAACCAAATGCAAAATCTAAGTTTAAGATTAGGTATTAGAAAGTATGATGAAGAAATAAAAAAAAGACATTACGTAGTTACAATATCGTCGACTACGTTTTGTGTGTACCAACGTTCAAACAAATAATCTATATGGCTAAAAGCATTCTCCAGTCAAATCTGCCTGAACTGGAATTTATGGAAGGTGGGCAAGGCGGGCATACAATTTCCCAAGGCTTGTCCCTCATAGCTCCCAGAGCGCAGTACGGCACCCTGACGAGGTCGGTGATGATTTTGTACGGGGGGTACTCCATTTGAGGGTTGGAGAGACGTTTTAGTGCAGTACCAGTTATTTCTAGCGTGGCTGCGTGACCGACGAATATCATATTCCCACCTGAAAAATATGCCCCTATATAGTAATTTTCGAGTACTATAAATAAAATTAACAGATTACCAACAAAATAATTACCTTCCTCTTCAGTTTTCTTGACAGCGGATTGCGTGACTATCTCTCCTCTCTTGTAGTAATCCTCTAGAGTCTCAGTAGTATTGATCTCAAGGTCCACGTATGGTTTGTAGCTAAAATTAAAATATACTATTAAACAAGTTATGGAACTCGGAAAAGAGTATTTACTCAAGGTAATATAACTAAGAGTCCAAAACGCAACTGTAAACACTACATGTAAGTGCCCTTAAAATATTTTACCTGAGGTCCACATTAAACCCGGCTTTGTGATATTCCAAGGGTGTCATGAAGGGCGCCATGCCTTTAGACAAGTGCCATATCTTGCACTCGAAAAGACCTGGCTCCACCTTGATCTTTACTGATGGGTCTGCCTGTAACCCTGAAAAGTACGTTTATAAAATATTTCTTCTAATACATTAAAGGTGAAGAGTTGAGTTTTTTGTCTGACCTCTCTAATCTATGTAGTTACTATCAGCGTAATGTAGAACTATCGTTCATATCTAAATAATTATTTTTGTGTAGGTTAAAGTGTTCATTTTGTTGGTTATATGCTATTTAACGTTACTATACTACACTTATATAGGAGCTGAGCAATTATTATAAACTAAAGTGATACTGCTGTGTACCGGTAGTTATGTAAGTTTAAACATTGCTGAGCCAACTACAACTAGCTTAAAAAGATGGCATATACTGGACCTGGACCAGAGAGACCAAGAATAATATAGTAAGAGATATTATATATTAAGAGAGTCTAATAATAATAACTCTTATCATACTTTGTGTTGATGTCGTCTCAATGGAGTCACATTGACAACAATATATATAAAATGGCTAGTTAAGCCGATTGCAGATCATGAAATAAAAAAGAAAAGGAAACTGCTGAGTCTATGCCTTGAAATAATACCTACAAATGTACATATGTTTGGGGATTGTACTACGTCACCATCGGTGGGTTAGATCACAAGGGATGTCGCCGTATTGTATTGAAGTACTAAGTCAGTTTTTATACATTTAGTGTCATGGTTGCCATGGTGATATATATTTTTTTTAAATAAAATAGGTAAATACCTTTAGAATTATGTAATAAGTATGTAAATTGTTTTGTAATTGGATACAAATAAGTCAGGAGCCATGAAGTAGTAAATTATCATGTTGCCTCATCTATCCCCTAAGGAATATTTTATTATATAATATATTGCTTTAAAGATGAACGAGACTTAAGACCAACAATTGTTTATAGAGCTGAAAGAGTTATGTCAGTAATGTACAATACCTTCAAGGAACGCCTGCGCTGTCTCCACACATCTAAGGGCGGCGGAGGAATAAACGTGTTTAATAGATATACCCGCAAGCCTCAGCCCTTCGCCTACTAGATGAGCTTGCATTCGCCCAATGCGCGTTAGCGGCGTGTCCTTTGCATAGGATTCCTTACCGCCGGCCCTGCATAATAATGATATTTATTTATTTTACAAAAAATACTTCTTTATTTATAAACGTGATATATTATAAATTCCGGGTATATTGGAATGTAAAGTCAGGAAGCCGTATAGCCGAGTGTGTTGCTCCACCAAAAACAACTAGATTGAAAATTCTGGAAATACATTTCTTTTTTTTTTTAATTACAGTGCTAAGTAACAATAAGTTACAAATCATTTCACATGCCTTTAAAACTAAATATGGATTCCATACATATAAAATTATTTGATCTCTGTACTACATGCTCTACTATTATTATTTATCAAGAAGAAAAGTGCCTTGTTTTAACGTGTATTATGTACATCACGGATACATAGAATTTATCATTTCATGATATGGGACCAACCACTTCATGAAATGATCGATCACAACATGATATGGTCAGATCACTAAATAATCAGTGTTTAACGATATGAACAGCTAAACGCATGACCACTGCATGATATTATTATAGTTAAACGTAAGTGATCATGTCTGACTGACGTCGTTTTGTCTCGGTGATGTATCATGCTGGCTGATAATGACTTTGTTTTAAAACTGATAGTTATGTGCAAATAGCAATTATACTTAACACAACTTAGACATGCAACTTCGCCATTTAGAACTTGTATTGAACCTTTAATATGATGGAGGTCCCCAAACGTGCATTGAACTATCATCAAACATTGATGTTGTGAACGATATGATCAGTTTTATATGAACATATTATGAAATAGTTAACCATATATTTAAGTGGCCAATTCTATGATTTGGCCACGATATAATTATATACAAGATCCGGCAATTTCTAAAAAAAAAAAAGCTCACGAATGCTTCACTGCGCAATTAACCTTATTACAAATTAATAAAAAATATTTAAATAAGCCGTTCCTATTACATGCACACTACATATCTAGTGACCGTATATAATTATTCGGTAATCGGCAAGTAGATATACCCTGCGGGCCAAAAGTTTTAGACCACCTTAATTAAAGTAGGAAAATAAAATAAAACTGCAATAAACTATTAAATGTTTAATTATGTAATAAAACACTGATTGACAAACAATGTACTTTAAAAGCGTCAAGAAATATTAACAATCCATGCTAAAATGATTATTATTAGTATTACCGGGCGTGCGTATCGTTTATACGATAGAAAAAAGCAAAAGGCGAGGGAATTATCATAATAGTCTCTGTTATTGACAACATTTCTTTTAGTCTTTACCAAATGTATATTTCATTTTTAAAATGTACTAACCTTTCGCCTAAGCTCAGAGGCATGTTCAAATCCATTCTTGTATAAGTATCATTCTCATCAAAGCAGTAAGGCACCCACTGACCGTAAGTAAGGTCTACTCTCTCTCCATGACGCAGCGCGAATACCCAGCGACGGTCACTGTCATCCTGCGACGGTTTAGCCTGAAAAATATCTACCTTATTAACAAGCAAAATACTCAATATTTACTCATTAGATAAAATTGGATGATTAATTTTGAAACAACTCTATTGACAGAAGCCTCGGTTGTTATACCCGCTGATATATGTACATGATTTTTCACTTATTTATGAGGTGACATCGTAAAACCAAAGTTTTTTTTCTATAATATAGGGGGACAGACGAACAGATGGGTCGCCTGATGGTAAGTGACACCCGCCGTCCAAAGACACCTACAACTTAAGACATGTAACTGCTCTGCCCGCCTTTGAGGGTATTGACCCCTTATTGAGGGGATGCGGGGAGGGGAAGGAGGAGAGCAGGCAAGGGGAAATGGGAAAGACGGGAGGGGGAATAGGGCCACTGGAAACCTAGCATTTTTTTGCGAAATGCAACGCAATCGTTGTCATCGCACTGCTACACCGGTCGAGCCGGCCGATTCCTGCCTAAGGTTAGCTTTTCCACGATAAATATTATTGCATTATAATATTATGGTGTTTTTTTAAATGGTACATTACTTTTGTCATTACTGTGATATACACGTAAGGAGTTTTTCTAACGGGTATTGAGAGTGCCGACATTGATAGAAATGTCCTCTCCTACACTTAAAACTCAGGCTGTTAAACTTGTGATGCCTACTTTAACACGAATTACTGCATTTTAATATAAAATAATTGTAAAGTTTACAATCCGTGCCCCGTAAAAGCTTTCTAAAGTAAATCATCTTTTAGTCGGTTCGAGTCACATGCTGCTGTGTGAAGTGACGGATCAAACCAAGCAAGATTGTATACGAATAATGTACCTTAATACATAATAAAGAAGAAGATTTGCACGACATGCAAAATATTTTGATTATGATCAAAGGATATATCAGGTGCAACTTTTACATTGATATCGAATCTACGGCCGTCAAAGTAATACAAGTGAATAATTAAGATAAACCCTAGCTAAGGTTCCGTAGCTAAATAGCAATTCATACATCTGTCCGTAATACGTATTTTACAAACCTATTGACCTCTTGAAGGAATGAAACTCATAAAACTCTTTGAAATATTACCATTTACATGTAGGTTTTTACGTAAAAAATATTGTTGAAATAACTACCAACAATTAAAGATTTGACTTGAAAGCATTCATCAATGAACTTCATGGTGCAGGAGGCCAAGTTGCCGATACGTTTTGCGTAATGACTATTTCTTGTGACCGACCGATAAGTTTACAAATGGGTTTAATGAAATATAGTTTTATCTTTAGGTGGCACAAATATTATTATTATTCTAGGTTACTTACTTTAGCATCCCCATTCGCTTTCCAATCAACGTCAGAACCTGGAAATAAAATACATTAAAACTTATTGAACTCTAGTCACAATGTTTAATGTCTATGGATACTGCTCCGATTATGTTCAATCATTGTAGGCGTGATTGACGTGATACAATAACTCAGTATAAAATTTATCTAATCCAGGGGTGCTCAAACGGTCGATCGCGATCGACCAGTCGATCGCGAGTGCTTTTTGAGTAGATCTTGAGAAGAAAAAATTTTTTAATAAGTAGGTAACTAAATTACAAAAATTTATTACGTAATAACACTGCTTGCGGCAAAAGGAACGCGCGGTACTTGTCAAAGAAAAGCCGCGTTGTTTCTAGACTAGACTGTACTAGACCATTTCGGGCGGCGCGTTTGACGGGAACATTCGAGACTTTCGTTCACGCCGATATAAATGTTGCGCCTGCAGGAATTGGAGTCATTCTGAATTGTAACTTGAAGGCGATACTACGTCGATACAAAGTTTATTATTAAATAGTGCGAAATGAGTGCAGTGAAGAAATCTAAAACGTATTATTTTAATAACGATTGGGAGGAAGAATTTTTCTTTTGTATGGTGAAGGATAAGTGCATTTGTGTTATTTGTCGTGCGTCAGTTGCAATACCTAAGCGTGGTAACTTAGAAAGGCATCATAAAACGGTTCATAAAAACTATGAAAAGGATTTTCCGCCACAGAGTGAATTAAGAAAACGAAAAGTAAGTAATTTGATATCTTGTTTGAAAAAAGAACAAACCATGTTCACAAGACCAGCCAAACAATCAAAAGCTGCTACGATCGCGTCATTTCAAATATCTCATATATTGGCGAAACACAAGAAACCATTCGAAGATGGATCGGTTGTGAAGGAAGCATTTATTGAAGCGGGTGAGACTTTATTTGGAGATTTTAAAAATAAAACAGAAATCATGTCTGCTATTAGAGAACTTCAGTTATCTCGTCCGACTGTCACAAGGCGTATTGAAGTCATGAGTCAGGACATCGCAGATAAACTAAAACATGATATCATGGAATGTACATACTTTTCTTTACAGTTCGACGAATCCACCGATATGACAGACACTGCCCAGCTGTGTATTTTTATTCGGATGGTATTCAATGACATGTTGGCTAAGGAAGAATTTTTGACAATCATTCCTCTGAAGGGAAATTCCTTTTCCTTTTCATCAATTTTGTAAAAAACTACAAGCTACCAATATATAAATTAGTGTGCATTACAACCGATGGAGCACTAGCAATGACTGGAAACAAGAACGGTTTTGTGGCATTGTGTCGAGCTAATGATTTTGTTCAAAAGTTTTAAACACGGAGGAAATTATGGGCATTGCAACAAAAATTGTGAATTCCATCCGTGCACGTAGCTTGCAACGGCGGCTCTTTAAGTTGCAGTTGGAAGATAGGGAGTCAGCTGAACACTCTGATTTAGTTCTTCACACGGACGTCAGGTGGTTGAGTCGCGGAACATTCCTAGAAAGGTTTCAAGAATTATTGCCCGAAATAACAGCTTTTCTGGACGAAAGAGGTGATGACACTGAGATGTTGAAAAACGAAAAATGGCTGACTGACTTGGCATTTTTGACTGACATCACAATGCACTTAAACACCATTAACTTGGAGCTTCAAGGTAAAGGAAAAACTATTATTGAGATGATTAGCGCAGTAAACGCATTCAAAAGTAAATTGCAACTTATGATAGATCAACTGAAAAGAAAGGATCTGAAACATTTTCCGTCTTTGAAAGCAAGGATTCCTCAGTTGAATTATGATACGTATGAGGCTGAATTATCAAATATTTTGGGACAATTCGAAATGCGTTTTTATGATTGCAGTAAATTGGCAAATATAGCATCATTTATGAGTTATCCTTTTTCATGTAAAAACATTGAGGAATTAACCACTGAAGTAGCAAGTCAGTTTAATATGAACTCATGTTCTGTTGAAAATGAGGTGGTGCAGATTATATCAGATATACATCTCAAAGCTACAGCATCTGATACAAATTTCTGGTGTTTTATATCTGAAGATAAATATCCGAATCTAAGGCAAATCGCCCTTCAACTGACGGCAATGTTTGGGTCAACTTACTTGTGCGAGTCTGCATTTTCTGAAATGAAGATAATTAAGTCAAAATATCGCAATCGACTAACTGACGATCATATGTCATCATGCTTGCGATTGGCACTCAGTGGTTACGCACCATCTTATGAAAAGTATGCTGAGGACATGCAGTGCCACGCTTCAAGATCCAAAGTCACTCCTTAGTTGAGTTTAACACCATATGTAACTCTTTTGTTTTGTAACAACGAATAAACTCGCAATTTTGAATAACTAGGAGTTTTTTCATTGATATTGTAGAGAAGAACTTAAGTTAACCTAACCCAAACCTTGACTAAGATAATGTAAATTGTGCGGAAAGCTAATATCTATATATGCTACGGTACACCCTACCTAGGTAGGTAGGGTGTATCGTGTATGTACGACAACCCTGCATCACACATACTTGCTGCCTCTCAAGTCGATCGTAAGTAGTCTAAAAATATTGAGGTAGATCGCCAGCAGTTCAAGTTTGAGCACCCCTGATCTAATAATTTGAAAGTATTATGCCACTAGATTGCAAGTTTCATTGTTTACAAAATCAATCATATTGAAAGATACGTGCTGACTCATGATTCAGTGGGGGGGAGTGACATAGGATATAACACTTTTATGTAACGTCACCAAAAAAAGAGGGGGAGTTAATAATGCGTTTCCTTATTTTTTTGACAATTTTACTTGTTTCAATATAATGTTTCATTTATATTTAAAATGCAAGAACCCTCGATTTGTGAAACGATTTTCACCGTTTTCTTACAAAGAGTAGTCTTGTAATTTGCGGTAATTTAAATTATGTACTTATAAAAAAAGCTGAGGAGTTTCACTGGGAATATACTGTTGCTGGATTTACAAAGTGATATACATACATACATACGCTACGATCGATAGGAGCGGAGAATTGAACATAAGCGCATGGGTAGTTTGTTTAAAATTTATTAGGTCTTTTGAATTTGTATACAGAAAAGAAGAAGAAAGACTAAGAGTACCTATACTACACGTTACCATTTTACTTCAACTACTAGGTAGTATCTAGTAGGTCTGTACGTTTAGCGTTTTTTTAATTCTTCATAACTTAAATCAGAATTAATTTTCGGCAACATATTAACGAAGTTTTTAACTGAGTTGTCAACGAATTTATAAATGTCCTCTCCTTCACCCTAACCAATAAAATCCTAATCCTAACTAATACAAATCTACAAAAGTGTTTGTTCATTTTTTTTTTACTCTTTCGCGTCTTAACTACTGACTCGATCTCATGAAATTGCATCAAGTTACCAGCGGTGCAGGACATAAGATAACCTCTCATTTTTAAATAAAGTATCTACCTTTTCCAGAGGAATATACAAAATAACTTACGCGAACGAGCCGCGGGCAAATGGTAGGGACATACAAACACATATAGCACGCCACAGTCACGAAATACCTGCATCATGGTATTATGAGTCACAGAGTCACCACGCTTGACTTTCATACAGATGTGCCTTATCTATCAACATAGTATAGAATAGTAATACGTTTAACTAAGAACACAATATTGTACAACTCTTTTGTCTACGTCACTATACATGTATCCTGACACAGCTGTCTTCAATTCATTCGTGGATAAGAACAACAAACTGTCTTTGTACATAATGAAAGAGATTTCTTTTTAAAAATACAGATTGAATAATACCTACATTTAAAAGTAAAATATATGGCTTTGCAGCAGGATATTTCAAATTTAGAATTGTTTGAATAAATTCATTGTATAATCAATAAAGAATAATATATTTACTTCAAAATGAATAAATAAATAAATGAAATAAATAATAGAATAAGAATTGATGATATCTGTGCGCGGAATACATTGATAAAAAGAGAATTGTAATTATTCTGGAGCAGTGTGGTTTGAAAGAGGATGTGCTGACCAAAAAAAAAAATGAGTATGGAACGAATGCAAAACAAGTTTACAAAGCGGTCGTTAGTAAGATTGTCTGAGAGTGATTGATTCAGTGTTTTTGATATTAGGAAAAGGGCGTGAGCTTATGCTTAGTATGTCTTCAATATGACTTCTAAGCATCCGAAAATTTCTATGATGATTAGAAAACTAAAATATGAATGTTATAACTTACCTTGGATTGCATTCATTATGCCTTCTTTCCCACCTTTAATCAAACCGTCCCAATATCTGTCCCACTCATTGAAATTTTCTTCAGACTTCTCCTCACCCAGCTTCATCGCATCCTCGTGTGGGTATTTAGAAGCCATCTCTCCTTCTGTGTTCGAAGCTGATTCCGACTTACAATCTGAACCTACAAATATATAAAACAATACAAAAATTATAAAACTCGGGAGCTGTTGGCCCATAGTGTAGCGGTCATTAGGTATAAATTATTACAACAAAACATGCGTCGACAGATACTGCTTTTATAAATACACGCCATATTTGTAAATCATATCTGAAATTCGACACAAATAAAACAACTAATTAGCCATATGAGTCAAAAGTACAGAAACACACAAACATTGTTAAGTTATCGTATCCTTAATATATGTACATATTTTACATGTTTTAAAAAGCTATTTTTTTATTACTAAAGTGAATATTGGCTGAAACAAAGTTAAACAACGACTTAATTTTAAAAAAGAAACTTTATTCGCTCCTCAAATTCAAGATCCAATCGTGTTAAACTTAATGAAACTAGTACTTAAGATTAATAAGGAATAGACAATCAGCAAACACAAGGTTTATGGTATGAATGATCGTATAGAAAACATACTCTATACTATTGCTTATTGTCATTGATGCCGAAATATTTAGATCAGAATTTGAAATATTCATAATATAAGACAAAAAAAATATTGTAATTAAAGTAAACAGGGTTCTCGAACAATTCACTTTTGGGAGCGATTGTACGTAAACAATAAATAAAAGTAAAGAATTTCAACCGTCTACGAATTGATAATACAGTAATAATATTGTTACAGAAATTCTCTATTGAAGAACTGTTTATGAAAACTTGGCCAGTTAGTAACAGTTAAGAGATCAAATTCAATATCTTTATTTCATAAAAAAATTGTCCTTCTTTTTTTTTAATAGAGATAGATACCTATATAACATATATATGAACACAAACAATTTTACCGCAATAATAGGTTGTTTTTCAATAGCAAAAAATAAATAAAAAATAACAATCAAAAATGTATTTGTGTGGATTGATCCATAACTAATAATATAATTTACAATGGTTGAGCTATGTGAGAAGAAATCGCCAAACAAACTCATAGCATTTTCTTTAAATAGTATAATTATAAATAATAATGTTTTGCAAAATATTTCAAATAAAAAATTAAAAACTAGTCAACCATTGGTGGATAAATCGTTACATACATAAATAAAATAAAAGACACATGCAAGACAATACAAGACGATCATTGAACTTCTCCTTTTTGAAGTCGGTTAAATAAAATATCTCTTAAATGGAATATTGAAAATATAATTATGTAAACCGTCATTATATACAATTCCTAGGAAATATAGTATACTTGTACAAAACCACACATAATATAATACATAGAGACTTGGTTATTACAGTGTTTGATTTTTCTAAACATTTTAATCGACAGGCGACAAAGCCGGCATTCTGTACCAAAACCTATTTCTTGTGTTCCTATCATATATTATAATACAGGTTAATGTATTGTATAGTAGGTAAAATAAGAAATTTATGTACTATTTTATTTTGCCGTGCAAATGTATGTATTAAGCAATAATTGATAAATTATTTTACAAATTTCCTAAATGGACTTGGAATTGTGTACATTACCTAGGAATTACATAATATATAATTCCTAGATTCCATACATTTCAAGAAACATACATGTATTTAAAATGCAAGTCGAGGCTTTAGTTATGATCAGTTACTTTAGTAGACAAACAATTATTAAGATATTAAAATACAAATTTACAAAAAAAATATAATAATATACCTCTATATTGTACATCAGTAAGAAACAATAACGGTTTATACAATTAGCGGCCTTATTGCTCTGTGGCAAACTCTTACAGGCAACCGTGGGATGGAGATATGAGTGTAAAATTTTAGGACAATGTGGTGCACACAAGTACATTGTTTTTTTGAATAAAATATCCTACAACTAATATAAGACATTACATACAAGTACATAACAAAAATATAAATACATTTTATACATAGAAATGTGTATAATACGGCGACTTAGTAAAAATGAAAGGGCAGAGGGAAAATAATTATTTTTAAACATCTCCTAGTGACAGGTAGTGCTCCTTATCTTAATTTTAAAAAACAGGCCAAAATTGCGCGCGTCTAATTTCTACCGGTAGGTCATTCCAAAGGTCATTCGTAAAAGTGATCATATTTGCGTAGTCCAAACATGAATCGCATACAGATATTTTTGGGTTTCTGAAGCTTATTAAGTTGATCTTCAGCGAGATCAAGAATAAACACTATCTGGCTTATACTCGTATGTATGTATACTGTAAGTAAACTGGAAGTTCTATGTTTAAATATTTATAATTGCAGAGTGGTTCTTGGTGGAGAAGAATAGTGCCACCCCAACTATTCTTGTGGGTGACTATGGGATCGGACTGTTATCTCAGACAGAATAAATACAGCCATATAGTGCCCGAATAACGACAATAGCCCCCTTTTACGTAAGTGGGACTAAAATTGCGGTTGAAAAAAAGGTGCCGTTTAAGACGCCTCTGCCTACCCCTTCGGGGATATAGGCGTGAGTTAATGTATGTATTTATATTACACAAGTATTCAAACAATTACCACTAGTTCATTAAAATATTTCAAGTCATTCCAAAGGATGACAGGAAGAGATTAGATGGGCAACCCACTTTATATTATTTATATGCTACACACGCTGTGTAGACCGGGGTCAATAATTTAAAAAACAAAAAAAATAATAGTAGGATGAAACCCATTTGAAAAGGAAGAGAATATAATAAAAATGAAAGGAAAAATCTGAGGTCGGGAAGTGGAAGGGAGTGAGTTTTTAAGGGTAAAAACGGTTATCTCGATTTTCGGCAAAACTACAAGTCCTATGGAAGAAAGTTAAATAGAAAAGTTGTAGGTAATAAAAAGATCTACAACTTTTGTGTAAACACTTTTTTACATAACCTCACAATTTATGTGAAAAATTCAAATAACCAATTTTGGTTGTGGTCATTTTTCAGTAAAAAAAAAAATTGTTTCACGAAATTTGGAAAAAACTTACCTTTTTATGTCCTAAATACACTGTAATTTTTTTGATTTATAATATTCATTATAAATCAAAAAAATTACATTTTGAATTAAAATCGAAAAAGCACCCTAATTTTCAATAGAAAATTCGCCCGTCAAAATATCAGCTTTTTTAAACAAGTCGGCGAGCTTTTTGTTCATTGAAATCTCTACTTACTGATGCTGTAAGAAAAAATATACATTACTATGGTAAATGTTCTCAGAAAATTCAAAATACAGGTAGTATTTACCTTGCTATGTAGTTTCCAAAAGTTTCTTTTTAAGTAAATTAGTCACAATTCTCTTAAAGTAACTCAGCCTACACGTGTGTTTTTATGAAAGATGTTATTCACTGCTCTGTATCTCGAATACTGGCTAACGGTTTTTGCAGCTGCAACGAAATAACAGGTAGAAAGGCTCAGACCCTTCTAGCCCCTTCCCTTATTCTCTATGAAATACATTTTGATGGGCTAAAATTTTTCGTAGGTCACTCAGGTATAAAAGTTATCTTAAAATAGCAATAAATAGGCATCTACGCACATAATTTAAATAAGATTCTAAAACTTTTTCAAAATATTGTAAATGTCTTAAGTAAATATTAACTTTATTAACTTTTTTGGTTATTAGTATAAACGTATAGTAGTATATAGTGACAATTTTAATAAATAGCTCAAAATTGTACATGATAAAAAAAAAAATCTGAGAACGTTTACCATATATATTTTTTTTAAAAAAAGCTGATATTTTGTCGGGAGAATTTTCGATTGAAAATAAGGGTGCTTTTTCACTATTAAGTCAAAATAAGCTGAACAAATAAATATTTTAAATCAAAAAAATTACAGTGTGTTTGGAACATAAAAAGGTAAGTTTTCACAAAATTTCGTCAAAAGAAAATATTTTTGTAAAAGATAAAAATAAAAAACCCAAAAACTTGGTTATTTGAATTTTTCACATAAATTTTGAGGTTATGTAAAAAAGTGTAAATACAAAAGTTGTAGATCTTTTTATTACCTACAACTTGCTATTTAACTTTTTTCAATAGGACTTGTAGTTTTGCCGGAAATCGAGTTAAACCGTTTTTTAACCTTAAAAACTCACCCCCTTCCACTTTCCGACCTCAGATCACCCGTAAATTATTTCAAACATACCGTTTTTTTTTTCGTGTGGTTTTTTTTTTTTATTTTTTTTTTTATACTATAGGGGGACAGACGAACAGACGGGTCACCTGATGGTAAGTGACACCGCCGTCCATGGACACTTGCAACTCAAGAGTCGCAAGTGCGCTGCCCGCCTTTGAGGGTGATGAGGGATGGGGAGCGGAAAGAAGAGAGGAGGGATGAGGAGATGGAAAAAAGGAGAAAGGAGATATGGGAGAGAAAAAGGGGGGAGGATTAATTGGGCCTCCGGAAACCTCACTCAATTCGGGGAAATGCAACGCAAGCGTTACTTCTCAACCGGTTTCTGTGAGGCCGTGGTATCGCACCGGTCGAGCCAGCCCATTCGTGCCTAAGCATGGCTCTACCACTGGTAACCCCCACGGGTCTTCACCTCAACTGAGCTGACGGTGAAGTTGTGTGTCGGACTCGAACCGACTAACACCACACGGTGTTCCGCCATAAGTGGTTCTATTGCAAGGGACCTGGGTATACCCAAGAAGGGATGCTTCCAGGAACACCTGCAGACCTGGGCCGCCTCTTTTCCAGGGCAGCCACACCATGGCAATATGGGGGGCCTAACCCCCCCTCCAGTTTGAGAGGCGTGCGTGGAACACGTCACGCCACCGTCTCAGGCCTGCTTCTGCTAGGGTACGGGCAGTACCCATTACCCCCAGGCCAGCGCTCATGGAAGCCGGAGATCGGTCTGTGCTCTCCAGCGCCTGACGGACGGGTGAGTATTTGTCCTCTCCCGTATCCTCTCCGCCGCCTCTTTAGTCAACATGACTTCCTCGCAGAATGAGGCGGTGGAATCCCACTCGCTCTCGCTTCGGAACATGGACAGAATAAACCAGATACTTACTATGTGCCCTGGGCTCGGTCACTCAAGTCGTTCTTTCCACTCTACTAATAAGACCTGGCGGAGCTGGGACCGTTGTGCCTCGATTTCACAAGGCATGGGTTGCAACCCCCTTTCCAGCGCCCCCTAGCACCAATTGTAAAGTGACGCAAGGACTTTTGCTTCCAGGTCCCATGGCGCAGATCCGACTAGGAGACTCACGCACGATTCCGACATAGAGTCTCCTACAGGAGGTGTCGGGCCCCCTTAAGTTAGGGAGCAGCCGCAGTCCCTATGAGTTTGGGGGCCAAACTCCGAAAGACCAAGACAAGACGATATAGACCGTAGAGAAGACCGCAATTTTATCTGTTAGCGAAACTTAAATAGAAAACCATGAAAGGCCCAATGGTCAAGGGTAATGGTCAAGGGCTCAGTTTCCGCATTTAGACTCATGATCGGTCCATTATGCGTTCAGGAGGCTGACTAGTTGAGCCAGCCTAGCTCCTTCCAGAAGCGCAGAAGCCTCCTGGGGCGTTCACAGGCTTCTAGGAGCGTCCTCGCGCCTGCGAGGATTTCTGCCCGTTGTGCAGCCACGCCCTCGTATTCCAGGATGACGTGGGCGGCCGTTTCCTCCGCGCTTAGACAACCCCTGCATAGGGGGCTATCGGTCGCGTTAATGACGAATAGGTGTCGGTTCAGAGCCAAATGACCTGTAATGCTACCGACCACTATTCGGATGTCCGTTCTGTGAAGACTGATGAGTCTACGCGATAAATGTGGTGATAATTCAGTTAATACCAGTTTGAATTGCCTGCAGCCAGGTGTGTTAATCCATCTGCTATTGTGTGCTTCTCGAGTCCTTTGCCTTACCCAGGAGCGATAAAGGTTGAAGGGTAGTGGCAGGAGTGTGGTAGGGCCTGCCACTGGTGTTTTGGATCCCTTCCTTGCTAGCTCGTCGGCGGCATCGTTACCTAGTGAGTTGCTGTGCCCCCTGATCCATTGTAGAATTACCCCGTTCGCCGAGGCTAAGCGTTCTAGTGATTGGTGGCATTCATAGATGAGACCGGATTTCATGGTGTTGCCCATTAGGGCCCTTAGTACCGCCATACTATCTGACAGTATGCGGATGTTGTATTTCTTGATGCCTCTTGTCATAGCTGCGTGGGCTGCGTGAATTAGCGCCACACATTCGCATTGAAAAATCGAACTGTGTTCGCCCAGTGCCAGCGATATTTTTATGTTTAGGTCTAGTGAGTACACCCCGGCTCCAGTACCTGACCCCATCTTGGAGCCGTCCGTGTATATCCGGACTTCATTTATGCCAGAATGGTCACTATCGTTTTCCTGTAGTTCTATACAGTACCTTCTTTCGAAGATGTGTTGTTTAGGAATCCTGTCACACGGGGCAGCTATCAGAGGTTGGTAGTCAACTAGTTGATTCCAGATATTGGAATGTGGACCCTCTTGGTTATTCCACAGACTCAGATGTTTAAGTCTAATCGTTGCCATAGCTGCCTCCTGTTGTATGTACAGGTCTAGTGGTGCTAGATCGAGAGCCACCTCAACGGCGGCAGTAGGGGTTGTTCGCATGCATCCAGTGACGGCCGTACAAACGAGTCTCTGGAATTGCTGCAACCTGTTTCTAACCGTGCTAAGCTCAGTTCTCTGCCACCAAGCAATAGCACCGTACTTGATTATTGGCCTTATTACCGCTTTATAGAGCCATAAAGTGATTTTCGGTGAGAGACCCCAGGCTTTGCCGAGGAGCCGCTTGCATTGGTAGAAGATAATGCAGGCTTTATTAAGTTTTGCATCTAGGTGTCTATTCCACAGGAGTTTGCTGTCAAGTATGACTCCTAGATACTTGACCTCTGTGGTAAGAACCAGACTGGTACCAAATAGTTTAGGCAGCCTTAGGTCACCTAAACTACGTTTGTTTGTGAACATTATCAACTCCGTTTTTGTTGGGTTCACTGATAGATTGTGTTTTACGCACCACTGTTCGACGACCTTTAAAGCAGACCTCATTTGGTCACAAATTGTGCTTTCAAATGGGCCACTAATAAGAATGGTCAGGTCGTCTGCATAGCCCACTGTGAAGAACTTGCGGTCGTTGAGTTGAGTTATCAGCTCATCCACCACGATGTTCCAGAGGAGAGGTGAGAGAATTCCGCCCTGTGGGCACCCTCTTGCCACTATTCCTCTTGTTGTGTTATTAACAGTGAATTGTATAGCTCTGCCTCTAAGCATGCTGTCGATCCACCCCGTAATAGTGGAGTCAACTCCGTGTCTAGACAGCGCCTGACTTATGCTGTTGAAGTTTGTTTTATCGAAGGCACCTTCGATGTCGATGAAGGTCCCTAGAGTTGATTTTTTGTATTTGAGGTTGCCCTGTATGTATGAGACTACACGATGCAGAGCGGATTCTGTTGATTTACCCATAGAGTAGGCGTGTTGGTGTGGGTTCATGAAAGGCCCAATAACAATAACATTATATAAACTAAATAAAATGATAGTTTCCAATAGTTTAAATTCATATTTTTAGTCCTAATAAAATTAAATATGAAAGACGACTACGAAAGCTATATTCGCTAATGTTTTCAATTTATTACTTTATTTTTTATTTTTAAAACAAATATTGAGAAGTAAATGATTTGACTACAGTAACGTATAACGTCACAATTCGGTCAAATTTCTACATAACGTACCGTTTTTTTCCCTACAATGGTAAACGATGGAGCGTTCACCGATGATTTTGTCAACGTCAAGCATTAAGAGTACTTATCTGAATTGACAGTTGCCAGTAACTGCCATATTACTAAAATAAATGTTATTTAATTGTTTATAACTTTCTAATTACGGATGAAGATAAAGTTATTCAGCAAATGGGTAAGTATTTATTTAAAAAAATAGGCTTACTTTTATTATTGCTAAGGATGATGGCGCGGTGTAGCGTCCAAGCGTCAGATTTGGACGTCCGTCTAGTAAATATTGCCGGCAAGTAACCGCTCACTGCTAAAAAAAAAAGAATCTAAGATAGCCGAAACCTTCCGACACTAGCCGACAGCAGCCGAAACTGTGTGAGTCTTCCGGGCCTCCTAGGGAGAGTAGCGAGCGACAAAAACGCCTCCGTGCAAGCTGAGCTTGTTTAGACAACAAATGATCGCATTGAATCGAAATGTTTCTTTCTCTGTTATTTCCGATTCTCTTCTCTTTCTCAGTATAACTTGAACCGATGCAATACTACTTCAGCCCAGGTATGATTAATGTGTAATTTAACTACTAAATATTATTTTGCAAGAATAGTTCTTAGGTAGCTATTATAGTAATTTTGTAGTAAAACCATGTCATAGCTATTTAAAAACTTGTTGAACAATGAGAACAAAAGGTAACTTCATTATTTCGCGATTTAATGGAATGTAAAATGTAACACAATGTTCCATATTACTATTACTAGTAAATCAATATGGATGCTTATTTGCCCATTAATTATCAATACTTATTTTCAATATATCCATTAACAAAGGCAATATCCATTAACACTTATGACTAAAGCTTCATAATTAAATATATTCTACAAAAAAAAGTATTTTTAATTATTATTCTAGCTGTTTTGTGCCAGAATTATTATCAGAGTAGCAGTAAATAACACTCAAAGTATTATGAGTAGGTTACTTACACCTAAATAAACAAAACATAAAAACGAATTTTAAAAATTTAGATGTACCACAACATTCCACTAACCTCCAATTTTCAAGGATAATAAACCGAAACTCTTGATTAGTTGTGTCATTGTATAAATAACATGATCTCAAACGACACAACCTGATATAATAACAAAATCTCACGTACTAGACGCTTGTAGGTTTACGGTACCTTAGCTACATTAAAAAGAACAAAGTTATCGCTACCAAATAGAAAAAAAGGTGACATTCCTTACTAAGCTATTTTCTGATTGGTTCGCTGCTATCGAGTCGAAGATACGCTACACTATTTTAGAGCTAGACAGCGTTCGCAGGTGTCCCGACTTATGAAGATTTTGAGGAGTTTGGAAACAGGTTCCGATTTATTTTTTTATCGGGAGTCGAGTCCCGATTTTTCAGTTTGTGCCTCTACTTTGATCAAACCACAAACGAATTAATCTGTAAAATATAACTGCATAAAAATACTGCATCTTCTGAAACGTATTCACGATGCGGAATTTTATCTTAAAATGAAAGTTTATTGTCTTTCGAAGTTAACTATGATAATAAATTTTATAAAAAGTTCATATTTTAATATATCAGTATCAGTAGTCAAAACAGTTATGATTTAATATTGAGAATTCAAAAAAGGAAATGTAATTCTTTAAGTTAATAACTTAGAATGATACACTAAAAGTTCAAAAACAAACTGTTTTGTTTTTGCCACTGTAGCTGTCTCATTTAACATTTAAACCCAGAGTCAAGATTGTCTTTTACTTTTCCGAAATTTGACTGACGACCTGGCAACACTGACGTTACCTAAGTGAAGTAGAGATCCGTAATAAAGTAAAATAATGTATCATGTTTTATACAAGTGTATTGTAGACATGCGTGCTTGAACATTTCAGCGCGAAGATAGGATTGCCTACTTAGATTGATTTTATTTCGAGACTGATATGTCAATGACACTTGTATATCATAACTGTGTTTATGAATATTTAATTAATCTGCGAATTTTCTTCTACTTTTCACACATTTAAAAAAAAATTAACCGCATGCACACATATAAATAGTAAAAACAATGATGGTAATAATCAAATAATTACTTATTTCTGTGCAAAATAAAGATGCCGAGGTCTATATAGTAATAGCTATATGAAAAAGTGTGAAAGCAAACTAAAATATGTGTGCGTAACGCAACGCACGTACCTTAAACGTACATTCTTTGCCCAAGGTTTGCCATAGATCAAATTAGTAATATGACATAACACATACTTTAAAGTCGATGTCCTAAACGTACCCTTAACTTCCAAGTTCTTAGCAATCCCAGTATCGGGGACCGGGTTTTTCGTCCTTTGAGTTTGTATACTATATATTGTGTAATACACGATGCATCAGATAGTAACCATACCTGTAAGCCATGAAGTTCTGTGTACCCATCCGTCGGAAGAATTTTCTATTTCTTTTTCCTCGATGTAAATATAGTCACCAAATGCTAATTCTAACTCGTCGCAAGCTTATGGCACATAGCCTTGGATCACTTTGTATACCTTAAAACCGCACGCATTCTGTCTAGCTGTTCATACTAAACTAAAAATAATAACCCAAACTAACAACTGTAACGAACACAAGTTATATATACACTCACAGGCACAATTAACCGTCCAACTTGTATTTCTTTCAATTTTCAGTAGTCGGAAAATTTTGAATTGCAATATTTGAATTAATATTGTATAATACACGGTCTGGCAACGTCGACAATGCGGATAAGGTCAAGGGCGGCCTATGCATACAAATACGTTCAAGCGATATGCTTATTCCTTTTCATAAATTTTTATTGGTGGGTATTTTATGGTTTTTATTTTACAGGTGAGCCATACATATTTGCACATTTGCAATATGAATAAAAATAAAACTACAAACAAATGTTATTTTGTTGATCATTTATTTACTTAACGTATTAAACATATTGAAATATATAAAAAAAAAAATAGACCATCGAGATGTGCCCCGTCTCGTCGTTGGCACTCCTGCAATCGCCTACGCAAACTTTGGAAAACTCGCTGACACATGCTGCGAGGGATCGCCTCGATCTCGTCGTGGACGGTTTCTTTTCTTTTCTGACTCTGACTTTTGCGGTATCACAAAAAAATAATCGTATGGTTTAAGGTCCGGAGTTTTCCATGGGATATCACATACATACACTCACGCCTTTGTCTCTGAGGTGTAATTAATGCCTACATTTTGCCGATTATAAATTAGTCCCACTTACTTACGTTATTCCGTCCCGTCCCGTCCTTGGGGATTAGATGGGTAAATTAGGAGTATATTGACTGGAAAGGAAGGATAGAAAGGGATGGAAAGGGATATTGCTTATATAGTGGATTACGGATTATAATCAATAGCTGAAGCAAGTCAGAGTCGCATGCATACCTATAACTCGAACAGGCTGGTGCCGGGAAGTCAGAGTCGTCTTAACTTAGCTGGGATATCACCTCTGCGAGAAAACAATATGTTAGGAAACACTTCTTTGATGACGTATGGCATGTTGCTCCATCTTGTTACATTAAAATCCTGCTATTGTACCCTTAGAATTCAAGTAACCGTGGAGTCAAAAATCTTGCAACATCTTCACGTATTCCACTAGATTCACAGTTACGTTATTTCCTTGAATATTATCAAAGAAACACAGACCGATCATGCTGATATAGCAGCCCATACTGTTGTTTTAGGTTAATGAAGTGATTTATGGTGTTTAAAAACAAAACATTCTCAAGGCTAGAGAACCGCTCCAGCATAGTGTTAGCCAATAACTTACTTTGAATTTAATCGTCATCTCATGGGTGTAGTTTGTGGATGCAAAATTCGACGCTACAACAAAAACTTTTTGGCCCACCTGTATAATAGTTAACAAAGTCGCACTAACTAATTTAGATGTACCTAGGTATTGTTATATGTTATGTAAGAAATAACGAAATTGTATTTTTTTTTGTTTGTTGAAGCTTCTAAACCACTGCGTATTGTATTGATAAACCCTAATAAACAAAACATGGATCTCTTGAATAATGTCTTAGGCCCCAGCTTGAATGGTCATATGGCTGCAGATATCATCGAATAAGCTCTTCAGTTTGTCGTAAACACTCTCATCAAAGTGGTAAGCAAGTGTAATATGTAGGGACTTTAAGTGCGCTTCAAGTTAATAGCTGTAAAAACAATATACTGAGGAGAATAGTTAGTAGTATTATACGGGATACTCGCAATAAGAGAAAGAAACGAAATAAATACACATAGTTATAGTATAAATAAAGAGCAAAGACATTGTCTAAGGACAATGAAGAAGATTCTCAAGGGCTCATCTAACTATTTAGCCTACAAGAGTAACTGACAAATAAAATGTGTACTAACATTGTATTCGTATTATTATATAAATGTTAAACCTGGAATTAAATCAGTAAAAAAGCATAAAAACAGAAGAAAATCCGGAGCTATATTTTAGTAGACTTTCAAAAACAAAAATTTAATTTTTATTTACATGCAGGTCCAGTATGTGTGTTGGTGTATATTAGTATTTGATGTATATAAGTAATATATGTATATAATTCGGTCATATTTTATAATAATTAAACTGGTACCTTTCTCACCTATTTGCACCTACTACCATTTATTTTTGCAACACCCCAAGGTTGAGAGAATGCCTGAGGCATTAAGTCCGCCTTTGTACAATATGTGCAATATGTCGAAATTAAATAAGTATATTATGAGACTGCAGATGTTATGATAACGACAAATATATAAACGAAAAGCAGACAGAATCTAAGTTAGTTTATTTACTACACCACCTCAACAATTTTGAGGATTTTAAGGGATATCAAAGTTTAAGCTACACCGACTTCAAATCATTGATCACGAACTTGCAGATAAGCTTATTTGTTTTTTTGTAAAGACCACTAAACAAGAGAAATATTCATGTGTCTAGGAAGACATTTATCAACCTATACAAGGAATACCCCTTAACTGAGGACCACTATTTGTGAACCACACAATTTTTTGTCCTCTGAGGGATTTAAATACTCATTGCGCCATCTGTGTAGTCATTTTTCTAGTCGAATTATAAATGGTATGTTAGTCATTTAATTTCGGATCTTGATATTGTTGAACTGTATTTTGACCTTTGAATATTTCACTTATTAAAAGTGAATTGTTTAAGAAAACTTCGTAACGTAATTATTTTGCTTTCGTCAAATACAACGTTCACTTTATTTTTACCCTGGTGTATTAAAAGCAGTACACGTCATATAGTCCTGGTAACACGACTTTAGAATACTATTTTGCCTAGCTCTAAGCTATACCAAATCTATAGTGTCAATTTTTAGGTTTGTTTTTAAATGTAATGAAACGCTCAACACCAAGTTGTATTCTTTATAAAAAGTATCTACTGCGTTATCCACTGACCCTGTTGCTAGTTTCCGTCCCAGTCTATTTCGTAGAAGTATTTATTAAGTACGTCATAATTAGCCCTGTGAAAGTTAGGTCGCGGTATATGTACTTCCACTAGGGGTTTGGAGAGGAAGTCGTCAGTCACTAAACATAATGCGGTGTAATGAGAAACTTCGCGGAGTAAGGGGTCTTCGCTTCTACTGTAATTTTAATTGTAATGTTCTACAACAATATACAATGATTACATATATTAGAGGTCTTCTTTAATTCAACTTAATCATTCTGGTTTGTATTCATCCTTGTTTTTTATAGTCTCACAGAATAATGCCTTAAACTTGATTATTTAATAATATTAATAATAGCCCTCATTCCCATCATCCTTTCTCATGCCATGTTATAGTAAAGATAATACCTAACTGAATTATCTAACTTCCTCTCTTTTCTTTGGTAACGTTATCACAACATGTCATAACTCTATGTCACTCCCACTGTTAAAACAATTAAAATGATATCTAATAAATCAGAATTTATTAAGCTGTCAGAGTTCTAAGGCGTCATAACACACACAGTCTAATTTCTTTAGCTAATTCTAATTTTTTTAGCTAAATCTAAAGTTGCTTCTGAATTAAATTTATACTAAATTGGCCAAGTCAAACAGGTGTGCACCACACAGCAACATAAGATTTGTTTCGGTACTGCCCACTATACTCCAAAATATAATATTAAGTATTTTATACTATGTACCAATATTCTAGTGGGTGTAATAGTGGTGGATATGAGAATCTGGATGAGTTGAGAAACTGCTTTCCATGGTGTACTTTACAGACTGCTTTTTTGACATTATTTGTTTTGCTTTATACAATTGGCAAATCTAGAGGCAAAAATGGTTCAAGTAGTTTCAAATTGTAGAATTATACTATTTTGTGCTTTTCTAACTTAATTTAGAGTTGAACATCTATTTTAATACTGCTTTTAATACACCAGGGTAAAAATAAAGTGAACGTTGTATTTGACGAAAGCAAAATAATTACGTTACGAAGTTTTCTTAAACAATTCACTTTTAATAAGTGAAATATTCAAAGGTCAAAATACAGTTCAACAATATCAAGATCCGAAATTAAATGACTAACATACCATTTATAATTCGACTAGAAAAATGACTACACAGATGGCGCAATGAGTATTTAAATCCCTCAGAGGACAAAAAATTGTGTGGTTCACAAATAGTGGTCCCCAGTTAAGGGGTATTCCTTGTATAGGTTGATAAATGTCTTCCTAGACACATGAATATTTCTCTTGTTTAGTGGTCTTTACAAAAAAACAAATAAGCTTATCTGCAAGTTCGTGATCAATGATTTGAAGTCGGTGTAGCTTAAACTTTGATATCCCTTAAAATCCTCAAAATTGTTTAGGTGGTGTAGTAAATAAACTAACTTAGATTCTGTCTGCTTTTCGTTTATATATTTGTCGTTATCATAACATCTGCAGTCTCATAATATACTTATTTAATTTCGACTTATTGCACATATTGTACAAAGGCGGACTTAATGCCTCAGGCATTCTCTCAACCTTGGGGTGTTGCAAAAATAAATGGTAGTAGGTGCAAATAGGTGAGAAAGGTACCAGTTTAATTATTATAAAATATGACCGAATTATATACATATATTACTTTTATACATCAAATACTAATATACACCAACACACATACTGGACCTGCATGTAAATAAAAATTAAATTTTTGTTTTTGAAAGTCTACTAAAATATAGCTCCGGATTTTCTTCTGTTTTTTATGCTTTTTTACTGATTTAATTCCAGGTTTAACATTTATATAATAATACGAATACAATGTTAGTACACATTTTATTTGTCAGTTACTCTTGTAGGCTAAATAGTTAGATGAGCCCTTGAGAATCTTCTTCATTGTCCTTAGACAATGTCTTTGCTCTTTATTTATACTATAACTATGTGTATTTATTTCGTTTCTTTCTCTTATTGCGAGTATCCCGTATAATACTACTAACTATTCTCCTCAGTATATTGTTTTTACAGCTATTAACTTGAAGCGCACTTAAAGTCCCTACATATTACACTTGCTTACCACTTTGATGAGAGTGTTTACGACAAACTGAAGAGCTTATTCGATGATATCTGCAGCCATATGACCATTCAAGCTGGGACCTAAGACATTATTCAAGAGATCCATGTTTTGTTTATTAGGGTTTATCAATACAATACGCAGTGGTTTAGAAGCTTCAACAAACAAAAAAAAAATACAATTTCGTTATTTCTTACATAACATATAACAATACCTAGGTACATCTAAATTAGTTAGTGCGATTTTGTTAACTATTATACAGGTGGGCCAAAAAGTTTTTGTTGTAGCGTCGAATTTTGCATCCTCAAACTACACCCATGAGATGACGATTAAATTCAAAGTAAGTTATTGGCTAACACTATGCTGGAGCGGTTCTCTAGCCTTGAGAATGTTTTGTTTTTAAACAGCATAAATCACTTCATTAACCTAAAACAACAGTATGGGCTGCTATATCAGCATGATCGGTCTGTGTTTCTTTGATAATATTCAAGGAAATAACGTAACTGTGAATCTAGTGGAATACGTGAAGATGTTGCAAGATTTTTGACGCCACGGTTACTTGAATTCTAAGGGTACAATAGCAGGATTTTAATGTAACAAGATGGAGCAACATGCCATACGTCATCAAAGAAGTGTTTCCTAACATATTGTTTTCTCGCAGAGGTGATATCCCAGCTAAAAAAAAAAACCAACAAACGGAAAGCACCTGGTGAAGACGGAATACCGAACACTGCACTGCAGCGACTTCTACTGAAATCACTCATAGCGTTGACACAACTGTTCAACAGTATCCTGAGGACCGGCCACTTCCCTAACATCTGAAAGCGGGGTCGGGTTATCGTACTTCCGAAGCCCGGCAAGGACCTCAGAAAACCGGAGAACTACCGGCCCATCACACTCCTCTCGACGACGTCCAAGGTTTTCGAGCGCATACTGCTAGTAAAAGCTCAACCCCACATCCGGCTGAGGCCCGAGCAATTCGGATTTCGTCAGGAGCACTCCACCACGCTCCAGTTGACTCGTGTCCTAGACGAGATGGCTACGTAGTTGAACAAGGGCGGGAGCACGGTGACCGTGATGCTCGACAGAGGAGAAGGCGTTCGACAGAGTGTGGCATGAAGGTCTCATCCACAAGCTGTCGACATCGTCTCTACCACGAAAAGTAGTCGCGATCATCGCATCGTTCCTGACCCAGAGAACCTTCCGTGTGGCTATAAAGGATACCACATCGGAAATCAAAACCATCAGTGCCGGAGTCCCGCAAGGGAGCTGTCTGTCACCGGCCTTGTACGCCCACTACACGGATGACATCCCTGTAGTCGGAGACGTCAAGCTGGCACTGTTTGCAGACGATGCCGCGTACTTGTCAAGCTCACGTAACGCCGCACACGCTGCACGGAAATTGCGCCCCACACTCGAAGCCCTTCCGGGCTGGCTGAAGCGATGGAGGCTCAAGTGCAACGTGTCGAAGACCCAGGCGATGATAACCGGTATGGCACATTATCCGCCAAACCTACGTCTGATGGAAGAGGACATCCCATGGTCCCCAAAGGTCAAGTACCTGGGAATCACCATCGACAGATCACTGTCGATGAATCACCAAGTCGAGACCATCACATCGAAGGCCAGAGCTGCGCGGACGAAGCTGCGTCCCCTGCTATCCTCCAGACTACCAGTAAGTGCCAAACTAGGCATTTACAAAACATATATCAGGTCGCGCCTCACCTACGGTGGGCCGGCCTGGTACAACTTGATAGCAGGGACATCGCGCCAACATTTGCAGGCTGTAGATAACAGTTGCCTTCGCATGGTGGTCGACGCCCCCAGGTACCTCAGGAATGCAACAATCCACCGAGACCTCAAGTGGGAACCTATAAAGGAGTTTGTGAGCAGACTCGCCACGGGGATGTTTGAGCGGGCTGACCGCTCGAAACTTCCCCACCTGGTAGGTATTGCTCCGCTCCCACATCCAGACGATACAAGACTCATCCGGAGGCGACTCAAACGCCCCGCTCGGGAGCTCATATCAGTTCCTTCGAGCGGGGCATTGGCTTCGCCATCGGATGCAGATAGCCAACCACCGACCTCTCCACGATCCTCGAGTCCACGATATGCTTCACCTCTTGGCGAGACCTCATCTTGGCGGTACACAATGTACCCTGGGATCTTGAGTGGCCTGTTGGCCTTCAGGTGGGTCTCGCTTATCAGCATGATATCGACCCGCTGTTCCTTGAGAAATAGGCGTAGTAGGCCTATCTTGGATTTCAGTGTCTCCGCGTTCCAATGAACCACCCTGACCGGCTTATTCATTGGTGGAGAGTGTTTGCAGCAGTCCTGTTGTGTTTATCTCGCCTGCCTTAACACGCTGTGCGAACAGCATGAGTAAGGCGGCGAGTTGGTCCCTCTCCGGGTCCTTGGCGGGTGGGCTGCTGACTTTGGTTGCCGCCTCAGGTGTGGGTGGCTTCTCCTGGTGAACGCGATCCGCGCGACACCGCGTTTTTATACGATGCATAAATTTATACTCACGCACACATACAACGACAACAGCAACGTAAGCTGATTGGTTGCGTACACAGTAAATATTGTAAATATAGAATAAGAAATGTGATTGGTTAATCCATATAATGTGCGGTAAACTAAGTCCATTACTTAATGGTCAAAAATGTAAATATAACTTGCATACTTTTAATCAAATACAAGTCGATTCCAACCATTCCCTGGTGTTTCACTTCAGCTACGGTTCAAAGACTAACCAGTCTGGCCGGCTAACATAGGCACCTTTCCTTGCTCCTAGTATTATCTACTTAGCTACGGTTCGACGGCTTATACAGCCTGGCCGGCTAAGTAGATACCCTCACCTCAATCAGCCAGCTGGCACAGACGTAGTAAAACTATTTTAACAAATTATCGGGTCAGCTACCCCAATAGCTGATCCCGAAAAGTGTGAACAAGAAAGCCAAAAACTATTTAGATTAGGATAAATATTAAAAAAAAAACAGATTAGGATAAAATGAGAACGTGCAACTCAAAAATTTGCAAAGTATAAGCCTTTTCTATTCTATTCAAATCTAAAACAAAACAAATACAAAATATATAAATAACATCTATTTACCACTACCAATATAAAATAATCAAGTATATTTACAGTTTTATTTTATCCTTTCTTAGTTATTTACATAGTATATTTATAATTTGTGTATGACCAAGGCAGAGAAGGAATCTAAAGGGAGGAATGACATCGTGTAAGGAGTAACGCATTCTAGGGCAACTTAAAAACAAATAATCAACATGTCCTTCTTCCAGACCGCACCCACGAAGTGAGGAGTCTCTCGAATCCTCAGTTTGGCCAGGAAAACTAGACTGCAGGAGCAGTTTAAACGCTTGCAACAGATTGTCGATGTCAAGGCTTAATCAAAATGCATGTGTTTGGAAAACCAGGGTTTAATAGGAATTGAGTCTAATTATTTAATTCGTAGGTTGTCACTGTTCTAGAATGAGTGTGGTTTCTTCTCAAAAATACAAAAAGAAATTACTATTTATTAATCTTCTCTGTTTTCATTAAATATACACATAAATAACATTTTTAAATACATTCGCATATAATAAAACTATTTAAAAATAAAAAAAAATAGTGCGCCAGCGGTATCGGGTACCAAACTACCATTGATTAGGACTCCAGAGACAGAAACCTCCTCACAATGCGTGCCGTATCAAGAAGCACTGCCTTCTGCACTCGACCTCTAACCCAGCTGCCAATCATGGGCCTATGCAGATGTTGGTAGAGGCTCTTGGCAATCAATCCGTGATCTAATATAACTATCAGCAAGCAATTTCCGAATCCAAATCACACATGTCGACATCTTCATGAGCCAAATCCAAATATTTTATTAGTTTATCTTTTTCAGCTTTTATGAGGTTATTGTCACGGGAGACGATAATGTCAACAATCATTGCTCGGCGCTCTAAACGTTCTATCACAACTATATCAGGCTCATTGGCAATAATAGTCCTGTCAGTAATTATAGATTGATCGCAGTATAATTTTGCACGACAATTTTCAAGAACTGAGTTCGGCTATACCCGTCCATACCCGTTGAACGGTAATTTTTTTTATATTAGTCTACCATAATGACTGACTGTGTCTGATGAAAAGCAACAAGAGGAGTCTAAAATTGGTAGTGGTGGTCACCATGGTGACCCACACTATGGCGGTCTGATGGGATGCTTTTTCACACCCCGCTTAAAAGACCCGGGATCAAATTGGAAGGGAAACACGTGCACTGGTAGTGAATTCCAAGTTTCCAGGCACAGAAAGGAAGAGCCGAACCGTTTAGTTCGAGATCGTGTATTTCCCACTCTCGAACGGTGTCTCAGGCTAGCACGTGTTGTCATGTAGAGAAAGAGAGAAGGTGGGACCAATTGGAAGAGCTCGTCAGACGGTCTCCGTGATGTAGGCGATAGAGTACTGCCATAGAAGCGACATCTCTTCGCAACTGCAAAGGCTCGAGGGACTTGGTGATCTAGCAGCAGGACTGTCAATAATGCGGACTGCGCGCCGCTTAAACCGATCGAGAGCGTCAAGCAAATACTGCGCATAGCCGTCCCAAAGATGAGAGCAGTACTCCACGTAGGAGCGAACCTGGGTCTTGTATAAGAGACACAGATGCTCAGGCGAGAAGAACCGTCTCATCTTGTTTAATATACCGAGCTTCCACGAGGCCGCCTGCTAAGTGACGTTCTCGATATAATCACGCGGATACTAGGCCTATCCTGCAGTGCAGTTGAGTGTTCTGAATAGTAGGAAGGGGAAGGAATGGAGACTATTTGTTAGACTCCACAGTCACAAGGTTATATCTTAGAGAAAATTGCTGATGAACTATCCTGGCCACTTATTTATGTCGTGCAAGTGCTCTCCATTTGTAAGACGAGAACAGCTGAAAATTATATGAAAATATGTATTAAGATATGTCTCCGATTATAATTATTCTCTTTTATAATTATTCACATTAAATAATATAGAAATTGCATTTTTAAATATACTAAATAGAAATATATATAAATAGAAAATATATTTAAAAATATAAAAGAATAGTAGACTACCTACATCGGGTACAGGGGCCAAGATTTCGGTGGTTAGGGCTCCAAAGACAGGAACCTCCTAACAATATGGGCCCTGTCGAAGTACTGCCTTCTTCATTTTAGAGTATTATTCCTTAGATATTACCCCGAACATGCTAATAAGATAGCATTCTAGCTATAGATCTATATTAATATATTTTTACATTGCATTTTTATTTTGCAAGAGCTTAGAGTTTGGAGAGGTAGAGCCACTGCTCCATCTCCCCTTAGTAAGGCTCTTTTGAACCTTCTAATTGGAAAACTGCAGGAGCATACTGGATTCGGGTGAGTGAGGGGGTTTGGGTGAGTTGCCAACCGGTCCTTGTAGTTGGCTAAGTATTGTTTTGCTTCGTCCAAAATTGTTAGGATTTCCAGATACTCATGAATTTCCTAGATGAGAGCATACCAGGGCGCCGAGGAGAGTACCCTTAGAATATTGTTTTGGGCTTTCTGCAGGCACATAATATAGGATTTCATATGTCCAAATCGGTTTTATTATGGAACAGTATACCCAGAGTAGGTTATTACATCTCAGATTAATTCGTTTTTATATGGTCTTTCCATGTCAACCTCCGGTCTAGGTGAAATCCAAGGTATTTGACGCAGATTGATTGCGGTAATGTGTCGGGGCCTAGGTTGACTGGGGGACAAGTTTCACGTCTTAGGGAAAATGTGATTTGGTGAGACTTTGGAGCACTTACTTTTATGCGCCACTTGGTCAACCAAACATGGGTGGCATTGAGCTGGCTTTGCAATATCTTACTCGCTTCATTTGGGTCACGGTCGCAACTGAGGAAGGCCGCATCATCAGCAAAGGTTGCTGGTGTTGTGTAAGATGCTGCAAGGTCACTAGTAAATATGTTGTAAAGGACCGAACGAAGTACGAAGCCCTGGGGTACTCCGGCTGTGCAGCTATAAAGAGAGGCGATATATTATCAGTCGGATTGAAATGATTGGTTTTGTGTTTTTTACAATATATAAAATAGGCCATTAAACATCACGCTGCGACCCTTGGAAATATTTACTCTCACTGCTCCGGTGAAAATAAACGCAGATAAAACTGCGATGAAGGGCTAGGATTTTATATACTACACTTTTAATGCTGATCAGTAATTTCTTCTCTCAACTAGTGGCAACCGATTATGATTAATTGTTATAATCGAACTGTTTACTACTACAATCACTGGTAATTGATTATGAGATTATTGCCTAATTTATTTTTAACAAGTACGAGTATATTATAAACGATGACGTGAAAAATGTTCACTACTAATTATGTTTGACAGTTTTGTTTTTGGTGGAAAATTAGTACATAGCAGTATTTTGTTTTGATTTTTGTTATATATGTACGAAAAAATAGTACCTAATTTAACTATATGTAAAATTACCTTTTTTTTATTGATATTGATAGTATTATTGTTTTTAAAAAGAAAGGTTTTCTTTTATGATATAGAGAGCAAACGAGCAGACTGGCCACCTGATGGCAGGGGGCTGCTACCGCCCTTGGACACCTGCAACTTAAGAGTCACAAGTACGTTGCCGGCCTTTTAGGTAGGAGTACACTCTTTTCTTGAAGGTTTGAAGGTCGTATCAATGCGGAAATGCGGCAGGCTACTGAGTTCTGGCTGGCTGAGAAAGTTCTGGACAAGTGTTGTTATTTGATTGTTGGGTGGGCAGGTATAAGAGTAACGTTACATTGAGCCAAGTAATTGGCTTTAATTATTCCATAAAAAAAAACAAAGAACTTTGAGGCTTTCAGTAGAACGTAAAATACACACTCACATATATATATATATATATATATATATATATATATATATATATATATATACTAGCAACACTGTTTTCCTAGCTATATAGTTGTCAGTTTTATGGTTAAGCGTTCCTCCGTGCTTGGGTTATTTTCATATTTCGCACGGTTATTTCGTAATTAAGTAGTGTCCCTGGTCGAGTTGGTTTTTACAAATTGAAGCAAAATGTACCTTAGATATTATGTGGACGAAAAAGGAGACAGGCAGTACACCTTAGCTGTAAATGTTACTTTTTAGTTTCATATAACCTAATTTCCCTTGTGTGTTTACAAATAGATTTGGTTACCATGCTTAAATTATTTTCTCTTTATTCTTCCAGACTCTTGACCCTTATGGAAAGCCTACATTATCAGCACATCCAGGTAATGGCATTCTTTTGTAATATGTTTTGTAAGAATTTATAAGACAATCTTCTCTTGTTTACTTGTTATTGCCTACTTAATATATTTAAAGATGGAAAGCATATTTATTTTCATTATTAAAACTAAAATTATTTAATAATAAATAGGTATGTATAATAATTTGTTAAGATGTTTATGTGCTTACATATGACATTATGAATGGGCCTAGTATAGGTAGCTTATGAAACCCTGGGGCCAAATTAAAGTCTTATTTGTGTATCAAAGGGTTGCATTTTTTTAAATTCCAAATCATAAGTTCAATGATTCTTAAGTTTGTTTATTGTATATAATAGTTTTAGGATATCCTTAGTTTTAAACACTTGCTATACTCTTATTGTATTGTAACATATTTTAAATTTTCAGCTCGCTTCTCTCCTGAAGACAAGTATTCAAGGCAAAGGATAATTATCAAAAAGAGATTTGGTCTACTCCTCACTCAACAACCTGAACCTATTCTATAAGATGTTATTATTATTACAATTTTTATTATTAAGAATATAAGTATCTGAGAACTTTTTCTTTTATTTGCACCTAGTTGCCACTGCTTGCATGTGGCAAATGGGCAATTAAGTAATTTACTTAGTTGATACACTTTTTTAATAGTAGTGCAATATATTATATCTATATGTTGAATCTACCATGTCATTTACTGTTTTTTTATTATCAACATGATGCTGTCAGCAAGGAGTTCAGAAATACTTACACCTTTGCCCAGTCTGTTCTATTTATATTTTGTTATGTGGCAGAGTTAAATAAACATTTGGTCCGCAGGATGTGAGCACAGATTTCACACTTTCATTTTAAATATAAACAGAAAAAAAAAACAATTACAGGAACAAGAGTTCTTTGATATGGCAAATAAATTAAAAGTCAACCATGTTTTCTTTAAAATTGAAATAATAAATGTTCGTTTTGCAGCCCAGCTCTTTAAGTGTAGATGATGCTTTGTTATTCTGTATTAATATAATGACGTCCCCTATGTTTAAAACGTCGAGGCAACAGTGTATTTTTTTAAATTTGTAAATAATTTTAACAAGCATTGAATCTTAAAAAACCATTACTGTTGGCTCCAAATACCCATCTAACGGATTTACTGTTACACAAAGTGAGTCGGAATCATACAGAGATTTTTTTCAGACGTCAGAAGCTATAGTGTTTACTCTGATAATCCGTCGGCTTAGCAATTTAAAGTAGTTTATAAGAAGTTTTTAGTCTACACAGAATACATCTTACATGAAAAGGGTACGAACTGTATCTCTCTATAAAATATATCTATACTCAACTGTACCTACAGTACTGAATAAAATAATAGTAGGTACATATAGACAGACAGAAACAGAACCATTTCTAGGGTGTAACAGTTTTGAAGAAAGTGACATGATTTCAGAAATAGAATCCCAAATAAATGTACTTGTCACCTTTTGGAGAGAAGGTTGTGGAATATATTGCAGGTTACGTCGTATTTTCCATATTAAAAAAATAAAATACGGTGACTGTACCTAAATGAAAAGTTTAATAAACCAAAAAAGATCTGGAGATCAGTAGACACTTAACTGTTGACAAAAAGTTAACCGCTCTTGTAAAGGTGTCCCAGTAGAGTGCATTTTTTTTATTAGAATAATCTATCTATTCCGATTATTAAAAAAAAAATTCGCTAAAACCGCTCGCAAACTTCGCCATATTTTCAGTCGAGAAAGTGCACCAGGAGTTAACCAGGAGCTCAAACCAGCAGACCATGGAAAGCGCCGGCAATTCGATCAATGGGTAATGGAGCAAAGTGAATTTTGGGGTCAGAAAATCCTTATGCAATTCATAAGAAACAAATGCACCCACAACGAGCAACTGTCTGGTGCGGATTTTGATCAGGCGGCGTGATTGGGCCTTACTTTTTTGAAGATGAAACCGAATTTGCAGTGACTGAACGGCATTCTCGTTCATTCATTCGGCATTTAATCTGGACAACATGTGGTTTCAGCAGGACGTAGTAATGGGTAACTCGTCAATTTTAGATGAGGATGAGGGAGTACCTCATTTTACCTCGTGAGGCACACCTCATTTGAGGTAAGGATTTGCTTGACACGTGAGCGGCTAGTTTTCATCTCGCACGCAGCGCGCCTCAAATAAGCGAGGTTTGGCCTCAGCGCAATATGTTAAGTCTTATTGTCGTTTCTCTCACACACATCCTTATCTTTCACTCATAAGGTTTAAGCCTAAATAAACAAAATATGACACTCAATTACCAAGTTTATTCGTAAATGTATAATAATGGGTATGTAATATTTATTGCTATCAAATTCGTGTTATGATTTTTATGTTTCTCCATTATCTAAATAATATGCTACGAAACTACACACGTTCATACTATATCATATATGTACATAATTCATAATTTTGAGCAACACTCAAGTGAGATACAAATTTCATAAATATAGTAGTGCCTGTCATCAGAGCCGTGAGGGCCATTTGCCGGATTTTTTTTTCCACACTTAATCGGAACATGTCCTCTTTACAATCCAATAAAAATATCACAACTCTTATAAAATACGTGTTTTTATTTTAAAATGAAAAAGTGCACTCTTACTGAGGCATTTTGTTTTCTAGCAACTACTTCAATCATAGAAAATCATTCGTTTGCTAACTATTTTACTATGGATAACAGAGAATTAGCAAAAAACGGTTACAGAAAAATATACTTATGTTGGAATACCTATTTATCTAAGAAGTCTTATCCAAAGAAATGCTTTAGGCATATATTACACATATATACAAAACTAATACTCTTTAAACATCGATAGATCGTAGATCCTAAGAGCTTAAATTATATAGTATTACAATAATCACAATAATCACGTAATATTTTGGCGTACGTGAAATTGTAGGTACAGCTAATAGACAAGTAAATAGCTCTAGTTTGTTTAATATTCTGTTTTATGCGTTACTTCGCCCTCCGTCAAAACCGATAGACTTTTTGCACAAAAAATTGTGCGCGTGGCGACTCTGGTTGGTTTAATTTAATGTTCTATGTGTAGCTATGTGTATTCACAACTCAAAGTTGGCAACACTGGTTTTGAATTTTGACATCAAGACAAATGTTGTCAAATTGACTTGTCAAAATATAAATATTTTGCATCGACAATCATAAACAACTAATATTCATTATTCTTAATTAACGGTAGATTATTCAAGTAAAATTATAATTAAATAATTGAACATTACTGTCTTGTTAAAAAAATGTCCATGTCTTACAAAAAAGAAGACTTAAAAGTTTACTGGAACAAGATCACCTATGCATTCCCAATCCTCAATGATACTATCTTCACCGACTGTAATAGCGCAGAGTATGATGAAGTTCAGCAAATCATCGTCGTTTTAGGCATCCAAATCAAGATTCGCGACCTTGTGCTCGTTCATATTGAAAAGTATCTACGCCAGCATGTAGCACCTTCTTTTTGGTCCAAATTTATGAAAGTGGAAGAGGAAGTCAAAGGTTTTCAGTTATTCAAGTCAGCCGTGAACGATTTGCACGATTCGGTTTCGAATTTCTCCGGAACTCTACAAAGGTTATCCATTTTAAATAATAGTTGTAGTGATAATAAACCTATTTACGGAGAAAAAGACGTAATTTTAGGCTTTAAGCAACTTGTAAGAGCGACACTGTTGTCCCAGTTACCTTTAGATTTTCAAGTGATCATTAACCATTTCTACAAAGTATCTTTTAATGTATTTGATAATGAATATGAGAATTCTGATATGGGTGAAGATGTTATGTGCTCAGGATGCTTAAATGAATGTTCAGACTGCAACTGTATGTACATTGTAAAGGTATTTCATGATACCAATAGAAAACTGATGGAATTGCAATTACTTGAAAGACTCACTGGTCAAGTTTTAACGAATTTCATTCAACTGCGGATTGAATCTCATATTCAAAGACTCTGCACTGGTACATTTGGTGTATCACATTTAGGCTTTCTAGAAAACTGGTTAGATACAACTGTCATGTCATGGCTTACAAGAATCTATTGTGGAGGATCATCAAAACCATCTCCTGATGATAAAAATGTTCAAAGTGCAATAGCTAAGTTTAAGCAAAAACTAAGTTATTTTTTGTACCACAGTTATACTAAGTTGAGAATTGATCAATTGTTCCATATCATTATAGAGTACCCTGATTCCCAACCTGCTGTTGATGATATAAAGCTTTGTTTAGAAAAGACAGATCTAAGGGCTACACTGTGTAAAAATCTACAAAATGCTCTCGAAACAAGGTTATTGCACCCTGGGGTGAACACACCTGATATTTTAACTGCCTATGTAACAACCATTAGAGCATTAAGACACCTTGATCCATCTGGTGTTATACTCGAGACTGTCACAAAACCTGTTCGAAACTATTTGAGAAACCGAGACGACACAGTTCGTAGTGTTGTTAGCAGTTTGACTGAAGAAGGAGCTGGGAGTGAGTTGGCTGAGGAGCTAGTTAAGTTTGCAGCCGAAGTAGACGGTGACAGTGACAAAGACGAAGCATGGGATGAATGGAACCCGGATCCTGTAGATGCTGATCCAACTGTAGATTCTAGTGATAGAAGAGCTAATGATATTATTTCGATGCTTGTCAATGTATATGGCAGTAAAGAACTTTTTGTGAATGAATACAGAACGCTTTTAGCTGATAGATTGCTGGCGCAAAGCGCTTTAAACACAGAAAAAGAAGTCAGGTATCTAGAATTATTAAAGTTGAGATTTGGCGAGTCGCAGCTGCACTTCTGTGAAGTAATGCTCAAAGACATATCAGATTCCAAAAGAATTAATGCGCTTATTCACCAAGACAAAGAAATAGAGACATTGAACAAGAAGTTCACATCAAATGCAATGATTTTATCTGCACAATTCTGGCCGCCATTCAAGGATGAGAGCTTAGAATTGCCTGAAGAAATAAAACATCATTTAGAAGCTTATACAACATCATTTGAGGCATTGAAAGGCAATCGAACCTTGAATTGGAAGCCCCATCTTGGGAATGTAAACATTGAAATTGAGATTGGAGATAAGAAATTAGATTTAACAGTATCACCATTTAATGCCACACTGATAATGCATTTCCAAGATAAAACTGACTGGACAATAGATGAGTTGCATCAAGTTATGAAGGTTCCAGTGACTATATTGAGACGAAAAATTACTTATTGGCAATCAATGGGGCTCATTGCAGAGAGAAGTCCAGATTACTATGTGTTAGTTGATGGATCAGATGCAAATAAAGCAAGTGTTGCAACAAATCAAGTCCAAGAGATGATCTGTGAGGATGATGAGACAGAGAGTGTGATGGCATCTGCTCATGACCAAAGAGAAGGTGAATTACAAGTATTCTGGTCTTATATTGTTGGGATGCTGACCAATTTAGATTCTTTACCCTTAGACCGCATACATCAAATGTTAAAGATGTTTGCATCTCAGGCTCCAGGTACTGAGTGCAGTCTGCAAGAACTGAGGCAGTTTTTAGATACGAAGGTTAGGATTCATCAGCTTGTGTTACAAGGGGGAATGTATAAGTTGCCCAAGACGTAGATACACAAATAGTACCAAATAAACTGTATACCACAAGAATTGTCATATTTTTGTTCACTCCTAAACATGAGCAATGATATTTTTTCCTTTCCGCCGTTTTGGTAACTGAGTTTTGCAATCAGTTACGATAAGGATTTTTTTCCTCGTTTTTGGCAACTGGTTGCCATAGATTTTTTTTCATTCTTACGGAACTGGTTGCCAGTAAGGAATTTGTTTTTAACCTCGCTGACCGACTAACCGACTTGCGCAACCAGCAACCATTAGGGAAATTTTGTTAATAAAGAATTTTAAAAAATATATACTATTTTTATATTTAAGAAGTGCAGTGCACCTTCTTAAAAAGATTCGAGTAGGTTTAAACAGCTAAATATCGGTCATATCAACATTTTTCTTACACTTCATTTATTGTATTTTAGACATTTTTGAGTTTTTAAATGTACTTGTGATATTTTAGGTCAACATCATATTAAATTAATTATTCTTTATTAAATGTCACCTTACCGACTACCCACCTATATTATCTTGCCCATTTGTTTTTCATAGTCTTATCACATGTTATAAATTGTTAGATTTAACTTTCGTGCCACAAAATCGACTTTCTTCCTGCCTTATGTCGGCTTATCTTTCACTAGCAGGGCTTCAAGTAGCTATAATAAAACTGAGCAAATTTATATTACCAAAGTTGTTTATTTTAAACAACCATAATAACTAAAATTGAGACCATTTCAAACGTCTAAGTTATTTTAAACCCATTTATTGCGTTATTCTTGTTGTCTAGGTTCTTTTAACGTCAGAATTCTTTCTTGTGTGCTTGACCGTTAGTCACGTAGAAAGATTTGGATTAAATATTTTTTACAGTTTGAAAGGGTATAACTTCCCAGCCGGTTTCATGGTCATCAGGTCGGGTTCTCATTATTGGATCCTCTAGAAATCGTAGGAACTCTTTTAATTTTATAGACACTATAGGGTATTATTTATTGCAAGTATTTTGCATAATAATTATTTTCACCCAGCAAAATGTTTATAGGTAATTAGTGGGATGACACCTAAATCACCCGTCTGTTAAAAACAGTATTTAAAACATTTGGCGCCGGTGTACTCAACTGAGTACGGGAACAACCAAAAACAGTCTGGCGAAAGTGTATTCAACTTATTCCTCTGTATCTCGTGAAACAACTGATGTATTGGACAGGCATAAAGTGGTGAAACAACAGCTCACCAGACACTATTTTCAATTACATTGTCGATCGAAAAAAATATATATTAGATAGGTAGGAAGGTTCTTCTGGTTACTGCTATGCTCGATTTTTATTATGGTAAGACCGTAGAGGCTTCTAATAAGCCCGTAGGTAGAGCCCTTGTTTTTTGCCCTTCTTTTAGTTAACCTCAAAAACTTGGATATCGTGCAACTGGAACATTTTGGAAGAACAGGACAAAAAATGCCAATTGAAAAGCATGAAAGACATGAAGGAATAGGATCGAGCTTCATACGATTTCAGATTTGACAGCAAAACGATTATTAGTGAGATGCAAAAACAATAGCGTAGGCACTATAGCGACGGCCAAGGAGGGGTACAGCAAGTGGCAGGAACAGCGGAGGGAATGAAACTGAAACAGGCACGGAGACTGAGTGTGAAGGAGCGGCAGCTCCTTTTACTTCCCCGGCTGTTTCAGGTGCAGAGCAGACCCACACAAACGAGGTTGCGGTGGAGTTGAAAGGCCAACCCGCTGCCATCGTAGACTCCAAAATCCAGGAGTCCTTAGCGGCGGTTGAGAAAGCATTTCAAGGGACGAAGGGCCTCAGAGGTGGCAAAAAGAATGCCGTCAAAGAGGCCATGACTACCATCAGGGCTGGTGTGTCGGAACTTCTCAGGATAGCTGATACAACAGTCCTAACAGACGCAGTAGGGAGGCTACAGCGAGAGAATGAGGTGCTCCGCTCCCAGATAGCCTCCCTACATAAAGAGATGGAAAAGCTTCGCTGTGGGGGCCCCAAGCCCCACCCAAAAACTCCGGCGGGACCCAAAACTAGGTACGAGGGCGCTGAACCCCCAAAGAAGAGGGTAGAGCCAGCAACTCAGCCCGAGTTAAACTTAGCTACGGGTCGTGGGCAGTACGAGGCCATGGTGGATCGTGTGCTGGCCGAGGTCCGTTCCAAGATTCTAGAGAAACAAAGCCCAGAAGGAAGCACCTTGCCACTTCCAAACTCGGCCTCTAATACAGGATTGCCAACGGCCAAGAAGAAGGGAAGGAAGAAACGGGCAACCCAGGTGTCACCAGCACTGGTTTATCCTGTGACCGTGGAGCAGCAGCAAACTGCGGCACCGTCGACGTCGATGGGGGAAACCTGGGCTTTGGTTCTTGGTCGGAAAACCAAAGCCAAGGCCGCGAAAAAGACGGCAACCACAACACAGTCGACGGGGCGTTCTGCTCCCCTACCGACTAAAAAGAAAGCTGTGCCACGGCCCCCTACAACTGCGGCTGTCACTATCTCTGTACCCCATGGCTCGGCGACACGGATGGCCGAGCTAATGATGGCCGCAAAGGCTAACATTAACCTGGGTGATGTCGGTATCGCAGGCGGGGTCCGCACCAGGCGAGCCGTGACCGGGGCCCTGATTCTACAGGTCCCCGGTGAAGGTAGCGCCGCTTTGGCGGACAAACTTGCAATGCGCCTGCGAGAGGTTCTGTCCGGCACGGATGCCATTATTGCGCGTCCGTGTAGAACAGGGGACTTACGAGTGATGGACTTAGATGAGTCCATCACCCCTGACGAGGTCGCCAAGGCGGTAGCTACATTAGGGGGATGTTCCATTACCGACGTAAAAGTCGGGGACATCCGTACTTCTCCGTCACGGCTTGGCACGGCCTGGATCCGCTGTCCGCTTACGGCAGTCCGCAAAATTGCGGCTGCCAAACGAATGCAGGTGGGTTGGATTTCGGCCAGGGTAGAGGCATTGGTAGCACATCCGTTGCAGTGCTATCGGTGCCTCGAATTGGGACATGTGAAGGCGAAGTGCCTTAACGAGACAGACCGTGGCGCGCGGTGCTACGCGTGCGGTGGCACAGGCCACGTAGCACGCACATGCACCGCAAAAGCGCCGAGGTGCCCGATCTGCTCAGACCTTGGTCGTCCCGCGGACCACCGGATGGGTAGCAAGAAGTGCTCCCCGCCTAAGAAAAAGAAAAGGGGACCACAAACCAACCCCGCCTCAGCCTCGGCGAATATTGACGTTAGTCAAAACCCGCCAACTGCGAGAGGGCCACGGCCGGAATACCGTCCGGCAGAGGAGGCAATGGAGGCCTAAAATTCACCCCATACCAGAAAATATTGCAGGGCAACCTAAACCACTGCCGCGCAGCGCAAGATCTGCTAATGCAGACGCTCGCTGAGCAGTCGGTTGCTCTAGCGATTGTGGCGGAGCCGTACTGCGTCCCCGATCACCCTCGGTGGTTTGGATCAGATGACAGTACTGCCGCCATATACTGGGCAGGGGTGGAGAATGGTCTCCACTGCACCCTTCTACAGAGGGGGCTAGGGTTTGTGGCAGTAGAGTGGGGCCCCATGGTCGTTGTGGGCTGCTACATATCTCCAAATTGCGGCCTCCCAGCATTTGAGGCGTACCTGGACGGACTTAGGAGTTGCATCTGCACCATCCTAACCCGTCCGGTACTTGTCTTGGGCGATTTCAACGCCCGCTCCTCACAGTGGGGAGATCGCCTAGACAACGTAAGAGGATACACTCATTGAGTGGGCGGCGGGACTGAACCTTAGCATTGCGAACCGGGGTTCGGTGAGTACCTGCGTGCGATGGCAGGGGGAGTCGATCGTCGACCTGACGTGGGCGACACCCTCTGCTATTGACCTAGTGTCAGGATGGAGAGTGGCGGAGGAGATGGTCACTCTATCGGACCATCGTCATATCGTTTTCGATGTGACCATCCGCCGCCCGGACGCAGGTTCGGACGGTCGCAGTGGCTGCCCACCGCGACGATGGGCCCTCAAACGGATGAACCGGGACATGCTCGTCGCCGCAGCCATCGTCGCGGATTGGCCAGAGGAAGGGGAAGAACAGGTCTCGTCCAGTCCGGAAGCACAGGCGGTCTGGTTTCGTGATATCATGACTGACGTCTGTGACGCGTCGATGCCACGGATCAGGCCGAGAGGTTCGAGGGGCTCTGTGTACTGGTGGACGCCGGAACTTGAGCAGCTGCGCACAGCCTGCTCAAGAGCCCGTCGCCGGTTTCAGAGAACCCGAATAAGAAGGCGAGCCTCGCCGAGGAGATCACCGAAGCGAGACGGGAGTACAACGTCGCAGCGAAGGCTGTAAGCCTCGCGATTGCGGAAGCCAAGGCTCGGTCTTGGAAGGAGCTAATAGAGGGACTGGACAGGGACCCATGGGGGCGCCCGTACAAACTTGTACTGAGCAAGCTCAGACCGTGGGTCCCACCACTAACACAGACCCTGGACCCCGAGTTTGTGGGAAGAGTGGTAGACACACTCTTCCCCAGGGGCCAGGGTAGTCCCTCACACCCTCCGTCACCGTCGGAATCGGTTACAATGGTTTCATGGTCCGATGACTTTGACGTGACGGAGGACGAGCTGGACCGAGCCGTGAAACGACTCGCCGCCCGTAATACCGCCCCGGGACCTGATGGTATCCCGGGCCGAATATGGGTGCACGCTTTGGTGATCCTAGGGGATAGGCTGAGGCGGCTATTTTCTAGCTGCCTCCGTAATAGCGTATTCCCTTCCGGCTGGAAGGAAGCCAGGCTGGTCCTCATCCAGAAACCTGGAAGGGCTGCAGACTCTCCCTCGGCGTTCCGACCGATATGTCTGCTGGACGAGGTGGCGAAACTTTTTGAAAGAGTCATCGCCACCCGTATCAACCAGCACCTGTCGCGAGTGGGCCCTGATCTATCGGACAGCCAATTTGGGTTCCGACAGGGACGTTCAACGTTGGACGCGATCGAACGTGTCCGCTCCCTGTCGGAAGAGGTGGTCTGTCGGGGGGGAGTAGCGCTGGCCGTCAGTCTCGACATAGTCAACGCTTTTAACTCCCTCCCGTGGTGGGTGATTAGAGAGGCACTGGTGTACCACCAGTTGCCCCTCTACCTACAGGACATCATCGGGGCTTATCTTCGCGATAGGTCCATATCATATATGGGTCGGGACGGCGAAGAACATCACAGGGAGGTCACGTGCGGGGTTCCCCAGGGGTCGGTCTTAGGACCTCTTCTGTGGAACCTCGCGTATGATGCGGTCCTGAGGACCAGTTTACCCCCTGGAGTGAGTGTCGTCTGCTACGCGGATGACACTCTAGTACTGGCCAAGGGAGATGGCTTCCAGCAAGTTCTGGAGCTCGCCGGGGGTGGCCTGTGTCGTCCAGGAGATCAGCGGTCTAGGTCTACGGGTAGCACCTTATAAGACGGAAGCCCTGTGGTTTCACAGGAAACGCGGAGGTGCCGTTCCTACTCGTTCACTTATTAGAGTGGGAGGAACGGAGGTCGAGGTTGGGCGACATATGAAGTACCTCGGCCTCACCCTAGACAGCCGCTGGAGCTTCGAGGAGCATTTCGAGCGGATGACCCCCGAGTTCGGGGGGTGGCGGGCTCCCTGCAGAGGCTATTGCCTAATTTAGGGGGTCCGCAGGAAGAAGTTCGCCGCCTCTACGGTGCGGTGATACGATCCATGGCCCTCTATGGAGCGCCGATATGGGCCAAGCGCCTATCGGCCTCCTCCCGCTGCCGAGCTAAGCTCAATCAAGTGCAGCGGGTAGCGGCCATTCGGATCGTACGAGGATACCGCACCATCTCGTCAGAGGCGGCGACAGTCCTGGCTCGTTTCCCGCCTTTTGATATCCTGGCGGATATGGACGCGAAGGTCTATGACCAGATTCGTGCTGTCCGCCGGGGTGAAAGCGGGGAAGACCAGGACGAGCTCGAAATGCGGCGGAACGCTCACCAACAGGCATTGGCACAGTGGCGCGCGCGGCTGGAACAGCCGCAGAATGCGCGCCAACGCGCTGTTGGTGCCGTTCTGCCTAACCTCGAAGCTTGGGTAGGAAGGGAGGGAGGTCACATTACCTACCGACTGACGCAGATACTCACCGGACATGGTTGCTTCGGTGAGTATCTGAATAAGATCGGACGGGAAGAGACGGCACAATGCCACCACTGCGCAGCTGACCGGGACTCCGCCCAGCACACGCTGGAGGACTGCCCTGCATGGGCATCTAACCGCGGAAGCCCTGGTTGACCAAATTGGACGAGACCTGTCTCCGCCAGCAATTATTGCTGCCATGCTGGCGGATGAGGAGGGCTGGGACGCAGTGGTCTCTTTCTGCGAAGCTGTTATGCTCCAGAAAGAGACCGCTGAACGGGATCGGGAGAGAGCCGATCCCGAGCGAAGGAGACGTCGGCGATAAAAACCGTCGACGGGACCGCGGGTCGCCAGAGGATGGGGACCTCTGGAGGCAGATTGATTACTGCGGTCGGAATGGCGGCATGATTGCATAGATATGCAAACAGCCTACATCGCTGGGAACGAGGGGGGACAATAATTTTCCCCCGGGACAGGGCATAATAAGGCACGGCGTCAATTCGGGGAGGACCTGAAATAACATGGTCCGGGTCCTCACCGAGTAGGGCGCCAGAGGCCGGCCGTCGGGGTGTTTTTTAGTGGAAACACCACATACTCCTGGCTCCTGTGTCCCCGAGGAGCTGGAGATCCGAAGGATTTTTCACCACGTCAACAAAAAAAAAAAAAAAAAAAAGGCACTATAGCGACGAATTTGTAACAGCGGCCTATGGATGTATGTTACTGTACAGATTTGAAAATAAAACAAGTAGAAGAAGTATAACAAAACTTTATTTTTTTTACATTGTTTTAAATATAAAAATTTGGTTACAGTAATAATGTCTGTGGGTGAATATCTGGATTACTTATTATAAGTGACAATTTCTGAAGCTATTTTAATCAACAAATACTAGCAATAATAAATTAGCTCAAATAAGTTATTAGTAAGTAATACCACCACATAGTTTAATAAAATATAACATTTTTAATACTTAATGTTTGCAATACATAATCTTGTGTCAGTCTTAACAACTATTAAAATACTGTTTAAAATTAAAAAGTGGAAATAATTGATCAGATTAATAAATAATAGTTAGCTAATTTTATAAATAAAACTAGAGATACTGAGAAACAATACAGATTCTTCAAAAAACATTTTGCATGGAATGCATCAGACTTGTTGACTTGTTTGTGTACAAAAGGGAACCCATAAATGCAAGTCAATTGTTATACAATATCACCACCACATTATTTGAACTAATATGGTATAACTTATCAGACAGGTCTCAAATCATAAAAAATGGAATGCAGAATTATAAGTTATATGTAATAACATAACAAACCATGTCCATAAGAAAAAATATTAGTGTGGTTTTCTAAAGTTAAAAAATTTACATCAGCATTGATGGATTGGTGTAGATTAAAGACAAAATAATATTCTGTGGAAGTATGATAATATAATACGAAGATTACACAATTGATGTGGCGCTTCTCGAATTGGTCGGTTACTGGATCCCTATATTATATTTTGTCTTAAACACATTCTCGCTAAATGGACAATAATTAAAAAAAAAGAAACAATGTTGAAATAATAATGTTGAAATATCAATTATGCGAATAATAAATAGAATTGTATAAACAAACCTACAACAGTTAAAGCTCTATATCTAGTTTACATATGTACAGAAAACATCAATGTAATGTCGAATGATTGCTGATACTCTATGGTTTTTAGTTTTTATATATTTTAAAGAGATTTTCATAAAAAATATTTGTTAAATGTTTAGAACATTTCAATTCTAGTAGCACATTACATTCAAAGCCACAGCAAGCATGTACATTACATTTTAAATGCAAGATTCTACAGATATTTAAAAGCTTAGGAAATATTAAGTACATAAAATTCCTTTAAGTCCTTTTTGTAAGTATAATCTCTCCATGGACGAATTAACTTAAGAGAAACAGAAAGTTCACAGAACATTTCAGCATATGTCAAAAACAGTTTAGCGTGAAAATGACGAATGGTGTTTGTATAGCATTTGGATGATTTTTTAATTTACTGCGATCGGCATATAACTTAGGTTAAACTTAAATATTGTGCAAAAAGGAAACATTTGATCTCCAAAAGAATTCGGGTAAAAATACTCGACAAGTGCGAAACATTACGCACCATAATATTCTTTAGTGATCAGATAGACGGGTACCGCAAGCGATAGGGCTCTTCGCCCGCTGAGGTACACTATAACGATATATCTACAATAAATAGTGCAGCGGATGGGTGCCACGATCGGCCGCAAACCTAAGAAGCAGGCAAGGCCACAAGACGACACTTAAACAAAAACTTTTGCACGCGCCGGACTAGGTACTGAGCCGGAAGAACAAAATGAATATTTCACAAATGAGAGCGAGTTCACATAGTACGAGGCCGGTCCGACTGGTGCTAGCTTCTACTACTTTACATGATCATACCGATCACCGGTAGCGGCGTGGGGCGAGGAGCGCAGGCGGCGCGGTGTGCGGTGCGGGCTGCGCTGTGGCGGCGGGGCGCCGGAAGGGTCCCAGGCGCCGCGCGGCCCGCGGGGACACGCCGCGCGTCTCCGCACCTCCCCACGCGCTCGCACCGTGGTCCAGCAGCGCGGCCGCCAGCCGCCCGCTGCCCTGATCTGCGACCACACGGGTATTTAGTGGCGCAAGCGCCGGGAGCGGCGTGGGCGGGCTACGTGTCGAGGGTCACGGGAAGCTTGGGTCGAGTGCGGCGGGATGGGCGGAAGGGGCGGGGCAGGTCGTCGGGCTCGTTACCGTGGGGCGCGGGCGGCAGTTCGGGCACGGGCTCGCGCACGCGTTCTACGAAATGCTCGAAGGTGGTGGGCATGGTGTGCGCGATGACGAGCGCGTCAAGCTCGCGCGCGCGTTCGGAGTAGGCGTGCTGGTAGAGCGGCATGGTCGCACGCACGGCGCGGCCGCCGCTGAACGCCGCGCCTCGCACCAGCGCCGCGCTGCAGCTCACGCGGATGATGCACTCCTCCCACAACGGCCCGAACACCGCCACCTGCGATGACAAAACACACAACTATATACTTCCGCCCTTCGTTAAACGACAATTTAACCTATTTCACTTTACATACTTCTCGAAAATTCCTATATAATAATAACAGTAACCGGTTCTTAACAATGTGCGTAAATTTAATTACGGGTAGTTTGTTGACTTGAATTCGCATAATAACCCCTACCCTTGTTTATTAATGAATTCCTGCACACAACTCACTAAAGTTTAAAACCAATACACAAGTTTTCTCACATATTGAGCTAAATTTTATTTTACAAAATGGAGCTTATATGCATCTGATATAATTAATAAAGTTATAAATAGCAGTGGTGGTTATTTACATCAGGTTTCCTAGAGACGGTACAGCGCAGTAGTCCCCCGGGTAGCGGATACAGTACGATGAGCACGTCACAGAACTGGGTCGGCAAGGTATCTCGCTTGTACGGTCGCCAGTGCTCGCTCCACACTACGTGCACTTCATCGTTCCCGAGGTGACGAGTCTAAAACATAAAAAAAAAAAAAATGGAATTAGCAATATTATAACTACATATATGTATCTTAAAATAATATAAACATCTAATTTTTTTTTGTCTGTTGTGTAGAAATATTAAAAATATACCTGTTTACCACATTTGTCTCTTGTGCTTAAAACAGCTGAGATTAATTGGTATTTTAAATGTATGTATATATGTATGTGCCAATCGAATTTTATTTTTTCAAATAAATAAAAATATATGCCACAAAGGGGTAGGCATAACCGTATAAACACATTTTACTACATATAATCCTTAAAAATACATATTTTATAGCTGAAATCTTGAGTTGTGAATTCAGTATTTTACAGATTCTCATTGAATACAGCTGATGGTACAATACATAAAAATAAATTGAAAACTATTTGGCAAAATTAACTTTTAGAATCATAGTCAAGTCATGCTTATTTATTTATACGTATATTATTTACAAAGATAAATGAAATTGCTCCCCGCCTGTATCCCCGATGGGTTAGGCAGAGGTATGTATAGTATTAAACTAGGCCCCACTAACGTAATACGGGACAAGCAACCGTCAACCGGGCACTGTATGACTGTATAAATACTATCTGATTGATAACAGTCCGATCCCTTAGTGATAGTTTACGACACCACTAGGAAGCGTTGGGGTGGTCCTATTCTACTCCACCGCACCCTGAACCCGGCAAGCTTGTAACAATCAACCTCAAAAGGGCAAGCGTGGCTTAATATAATAGAGATTTAGACCTTATTGAGTATGGCGTCAGGTGTGTCAGCGGGCATCCTGGTGGCGACGTGGAACAGCGCCTCCAGCGTCAGGCTGGCGAGGTACGGCGCCGACACCCCACCGCCCCCCCCTCCGCGCAGCCCGCCCGTGAATCCCACGTGACTCTCCAACTCCACCTAATTACATCAATCATACTTTGTTTTGGACATATTTAATTACAAAATATATTTCAAATTCAAAATAGGAGGAGGTTCTATGTTCGACTGTACATACAATGTATCTTTTTTTATATGTATGATAGGCGATTGGTCCACCATGAAAACCGATCTTTAAATTATTCGTTGTTCGAAAGAGAAAGAGATATATTGATGTGGTGGTTTTATTGTAGCTAAGTTACATTTTGATGATGAAAGCAAAAGTAGAAGTCTGGAAAACCCTAAAATTTTGTAGGCACTTACATGTTTTTCGCATATACTTTCTAAAGCTGTTAAGATATTAGCGTTTTATGTTGTTGATCTGATAGGTACAACTCCTTAACGGTTACGAGTTAGATAATATTTTTTAAATGACATTACTAATGAGTCTTTAAATTGTAAGTTTTACAATAAGTCATGATAGGAGCGCATTGAAAGTGGTTATCTAACTTCTGTGAAAGTAAATTATTAATTAATATTAGGATCCTACCTCCCACGCCAGGGCAGCAAGAAAAGCTTCGTACGCAGGGCTGCCACACCGGTTCGATAGAATCTCGTTCCTAGTCTCCTGTCCCTTACCCACGTATATTACAGCTACTTTGTGCGTCTCACGGCATCTGTATAATAAATGAATATTACGAATATAATGAACGATACATTTATTGCCTTGATCTATAAGGTAGAAAGGATTTCCGTTGTAATTAATTGTCAAAAGAACATTAGCAGTATAAAATATACTAGTTTAGGTTGTACAAAATGTGCAATTTTTTTTTTTAAATATGTGTTACAGTATTGGTAGCAATACTCTGAATGAACTATATATATGTAAAAATTAAAATCAAAGGATGGTAGTAGGACTGCCAAAACTATTATATTTTATTATATTCTATTTAGGAAACAGCCTTCTAAGTGTGGTTGAGAAACTGTATGCTAAGATATTGACTGAAAAGGTATTAAGTGTGACAGACGACAAAATACTATCCAAGTATGGGGTGGCCAATTACATGCGGCTCTGAGTTCTTTTTATAAGGCCTGCAGAGCCTGTGTTAGAAATAATGATGCGTACACAGACTAGTTCGATATCTCAAAAGGAGTCAGACAAGGATGTGTAGTTTTCCCTTGGTTGTTCAACTCGTCCATGGATAGATGCACGAGTGTAATAAAAAAAACTTAATGTGGATGGGACATGTGGTCCAAACAAGTGTTCTATTTTCATGGTCACGTTGTATACGTACCTCTGAGCGTCAAGGTTCCGTAGTTCCCTGAGCAGTCGGTCGGTGCGTCGTAGCAGGTGCGCGTGGTTCCGTCGAGCTGGCGCCAGCGTGCCGAGCTGCGCGGCCAGAGACCGACACACGCCGAACGGTCTAGGCGAGGTCTTACCACTGCTTACTGGCTGTTCCTCCTCATCGAAGCTGTATATATTTATATATACAGTCAATCCAAAAGGGTAGTTAGAGGGATATTAAACACCAAATTGGCAAATAAAAAATATATCAACAAGTGGGCAAATAAAAAATAGCAAAAATGGAATATACAGAAATAGAAAGAGGAAGCTATAACGGCTGGCTGGCTGCTGCTTATAAATTAATTTTAGCTTCCTTATATTTGCTTGTGTTTATGCGTTCAACTTATCTCCGACGTGACGAAAGTTCCCATGAGTCTGTTAGTTCCCAATATCTATATCTATACCACGTATCGCATTCAAATATAGCTTTTGTAATTCGATCCATGCAGCTAGTACAAAACTACTGTATAAACGATAAGTCCCATCTATGTAACATTAATTAAAATGTGCGTAATCACCTGTCGCGATTGGCGAGGTAATGTCTCTCGTTGTTCCTGTGTTGTACAAGTGTGGCTATGAGCTCGTCCTCAGCGCCAGGAGGCAAGGGCGAAGGCCCTGCCTCGTCCAGAGGCCGTCCGCAGACTACCTCCGGTGATGTGTGACCAATGTATGCCAGTACCTATACATGAAATGCTGATTTAAACATTAGTGGTATTTGGACTTACATCTTGTATTTACCTGATGTTCTGTTTTTTAAATTAGAGTAAAGAATTTGAATTCCAACCATCATTAATAGTTTAATACTTTACTAGCCAAACTAGAACTGGAAATGCATGAATATCCATCCTATAACAGAAACGACGTATGTATGTAAACTGGACGCGTGTAGTATTAATATAGCTGAATAAAACCTTTCGTGATTTAAATTCATAAAAAAAACTATCTATAATAATACATGAACAGAATGCTTACGACTTACTCCTTCATAAAACCCCCCTTCCGAAACGAAACTAGTACAGCATCCCCGAAATACACACGTGAGTAAAACCGGTTATATGTTTACATGTGCTACATTGAAATTTAAAACTCATATTGAATGCCGTTTTCACCTAATTATTATTTTTTATTTCTTCCTCTATATATAAATAACAAATATAACGAACTTCATGTTGACGATTTTTTTTTAAATTACAAGTCAACAAAAAAAATATATTTTTTTGGGTTTCTTATTAAATTAATATTTTCTGATTGTCTACAACTAAAACTAACTCCATTTATAACAAATAAAGTTTGCTTTTGTACATTTTATAACGAAAAATAAATATTTAAAGATTTTGACAGAATGTTTGAGGAACAACGATTTTAACTCGCAAGAGGGGGGGGAGGTCCAAAATGGCTTCCAAAAAGTGTAAAAATAACGTAAATTCAACAACAACTTTCAAGGATACTAATTGCATAAACATTTACGATATGTAATGAATAACGTGTGTAATTATATGTATGTTATTTTTTTTCCAGCTTGTATTGCGAAGAAAAAAAAAAATATGAAGTTCGCAGTACCAAGAATATGGAGTGAGCCCACTAATCACATCAATGATTAGTACTTTTGTGTACTTAATCCACGCAAGCGTCGGGCTGGCAAAAATGTCAAGAAGATTCAGTATCCAGATCTACCATCAACAACCGCTCCAGTACCCCACAGTGAACATTTTCCTGTGCCTTCTCGTTCAAAACTGAAGGAACAGCTGCCGCTATCACAGATGTCTTGTAGTAGCGGATACAGCAAATTCTTACCCGAATCATTGTCTGTTGAACCACATCTTATTAATTCAGAAGAGTTTAATGACTTAGTAAGAGACTTAAAGCAGAAATATTAGCTTCCGGCTAAAACAGTGAAATTTGCTCAAGAAGGATGTTAATATAAGTGATCAAAGAAAGCGTCATCAAATATTTTCTGGATTTTTTACAAAGGACTTTGTTATGGCAATTATGTGAAAGGTTTATTTGTAGCAATCGGAATGCCTTGCGTTCCTTCTGAGTGGACATCTCTAACTCTGGTTCATGCTGTAATGCTAAAAGAAAATTGTTCATTTTTAAAGCTTTTTCTTTTTTTATATATTTAGAGAACAACCTTCATTGTTTCTTGTAAATAAAAGTTAATAACATATAAACTAAAGTTTTTTTCTACTCAATTAAAACAATTTTGATTTTCTTAAAATTTTAAATTTTGTTTTGGTTGCTACAAAAGCAACTTAATTAGATAAAAGTATTTTTTCCTTGTTTAGTTAGACATGATTAATCAAAATCAGTACTACAGAACTCATAATCAAAAATCGTGTTTACTTGTGTAATGGGTAACAAGAATTCTTTTCACGTTTATGATGGTTATAGCCAGACATTATTGATTATATATTTCTCTTTTACGGAGAGAACTGGCATATTATCCGAAAATCGTAAAACTTGGCAACATAATATATTATTTTTATTTCTAGTGCTTAGACATTTAAATTCGAGAATTTATCCATCTTCAAATAATGGGGTTCTGGCCGATAATAACATTTGCAAAGTCTTGATAAATATAAGTGAATACAAATAGCTTAAATCTGGTGTATATAAGTAATTGCGGTTTTTAGTTCAATACATACATGGTCAAGTTGATGTTTGTCCGGCGGACAATTTTTGTGGTCTGGCAACAAATCGGGGGGCAGCGGCGGTGGCAAAGAAGACAATGTATTGTCCCGTGGGCATTCAGTACTAGAAATGAAATCATACATATATAGTATATTTTCTAGCTAAATCAAATACTACAATAATTTTCTAATTCTTAATTCAGCACTCTTGCGACTCTTGAGTTGCAAGCGTTCATGGGAGGCGGAAGTCCCTTACCAACAGGTGACCGATGTGCTCGTTTGCCTACCTATACTATATAAAAAAAATCTTACTTGATATTATATGGCCTGTAATAAAGCAGATTTTGAGCAGTGAGAGAGAGGATCAAATGTTGAAGAAGTTGTTTTTGTAAGTTTATAACTAATATTGTGTTCACACACTGTTGTGTTCAACATGCAGGACAAAAACTACAACTCGGACAAAACTAAACTCAAACTACAATATTTCAAATTATATAACTTGTATCCATACCTCTCAGGTAGTTCTAGGGGTTCAATCTTTTCTGAAGAAGCAATAGAAGGATCGTAGTATAGGGCCGATGCATCCCAACAGGCTTTACCGGCGATGTCACGTAGTAACACGCGCACTTGACGATCTGAGGTCACTAGCCCTGAAGAACAAATTATACATATTATTTTAACACTCGGTTAGTTAACAAGCAATTATCTAGATCAATTAAACATATATATAGCGATAGCGATAGCAAAAAAAGGAGGAAGGGGGAAATCACATATTGTGTCTATCAACTTACGAAGAAATTTGACTACTCAATGAAAAATATTTCAGGTATATTTCTGTTTTATTTATATGTTAATTTACTTACTTTGTTTAGGAATATATCATAACAATAGCTGCATCGTATACCTAATAATTTTTCTTAACAGGTAATTATGATGAAATTAATGAAGAAACCGCTAATGTTAATTGTATAGAAATATTTAGCACGTGAGTGTAGAATGTGCAGCAAATTGCTTTCATTCGTTTCTAAATAAAATTATTATTAAACATAACGTACCTTCAAAAATTTGTAAATGTGTCAAATATCCGGCTTGGAATACCGCAGTATTAAAGAAATCTATTTACGAAAAATTTATAAATAATAAAAAGAAAATATAAAAACTATGGCAACCTTTCAGACAATACTAGGTATCAACTATTGAGAGTAAAAATTAAAAGATAGAAGGCGACTGCTACGATTATTATATTAATTCTATTGAAAATAATTAAAAAACAATTTTGGAAATTTGTAAAATCAAGATCAAGGTCATCGAATATCCCTAGTACTATTATTTATGGTAATAATGTCGCCAATGATGGTGAGAATATTTGTAATTTAGTTTCGAATTATTTTCAATCAACATTTCTGGCTTCTTAGCAAAGTATACAACCTATGGACACACATTTTACCGAATCATCACATATATATATCACAATAAACTTCTGAAATTTCTAAATCCTGACTAAATTCCATCCTTATAGTTAACTGTGCCAAAACAATTATGATACCCATCTGTTTATTATTTAAAAAAAAGTCGGTATAAGAGATCTATTGAGATGGTTTACCTCATCTAAAAGGTTGCAAGTGGTAGCCATTAATAAATGATATCTCTTCACAAACAGACAAGCTTCACTTAAACCCATTAAAGTGTTCTGATGTTGCATATACAAGAAAATAACTCAGCATAGTGTTAGTTAGCGTAGCTAATTCACTTTGAAGGAACAAAGGCTACATAGAAATCATAGGGTTCGTGATCTTAGCGTAATATACGATTCGAAACTTCTCTTTGATGAGCATGTATATAGTATGGTAAAGAGAGCATCTCAGTAACTAGGGTTTGTGATGCGAATGCCCAGTTGTCTTAAAGATGCGAAAAGTACTATACTGCACATGTGAACAAAAAATATATTTTTAAGTAAGAAAATATTCAAAAAATTAAATGGACCATGGACCGATAGATTGCCGAATTCACATGTCGAGAATCTCATGGGCCAAATCCAAATACTTTATTTGTTTGTCTTTTTCAGCGTTTATAAGGTTTTCGTCATTATAATTATTATTACCTAAGAACTCTTTACCTTTTACCAAAATAGAAAAAGAATACAAAAATATCTTGTTACATTTAAGAGGGATCACGTCACAGCAATGGTTAGATCTTTTATTATTTTCATTAAATAATATTGACATTTCTTAATTAAATATTTTGATAAGATATCGAGCGATATCTAGTAATACAAAGTCGCATATTTACCAGGTGTGGTTGCAGCGGGCATGTCCAACGCGGGCAACTCTATCAGCGAGGCGAGCGTGGAGTCGCTAAACCTGAGCATCTGTACGTGCGGCGCGCTCAGCACGGCCGGGCCCAGCTCACCACCCAACGCTGGGCTATCGTGCTGCTCGCACACCGACGAGGACACCTGCCATCCACCCCATAGAGGCCAGTGGCCAAGGAACAGCACCAGTTGAGTGCATATCTGAAATGACGCTCATAAGACTGAAGATGGATAGTGTTTTATACATTTTCATTATTAAGTATTTATTTAGTAACATTAAATTTGTTATTGGCCAGTGCAAATGTGAGAATTGACAAAAACAATGTAGATAAAGAAAAAACGAAAATCTATAGTGACGTTCGTAATTACAAGTTTAAAATATGTCTTTTCATGAAATACGTTGGGATTTAATTACCGTTTGTGCCCACAGCTTTACATCTATCGTCGAGGCCAGTGACGTCTTTGGTCCAAGGTTATCAGTTTGAATATTGGGGTCGAAATCTTCGTCCACGGGGAGCGATAGGCCTTCGATATCGGATCCGTTGGTACCTTTCATTACGGCGTACAAAACCTAAAACAAGATAAATATGATTATGAAACACATTCGCTCTCACGTGGAGCCCTAAAGGCTAAGGATCATCATCATCATGGGGCTACAAACATCTTGATCAGATGATTTAAGTACCGACGTGAGTGTTACGGCACTTTTTCTGGTGGCTATTTAGACTAATACGGTAACAGCAGCATCGGTCATATTTTACCGATGAGGAATTAGAAGTATATTGAAAGGGAAAGATAGGAATTAGGGAACGCAATGGAGTGAAAGAGATCTTGCTTTTAGTAGTAGGATATTAGAAAGCATAATATGTGATTTATTGTGAACTTATTATTATGCCGTTTAATTACAAAAATATCCTTCTTAAGGGCTAGTAAATGTAGTTGGATATAAAGATCCGAATCGGCGAAGTAGCTCTAGGCTCTCCAACCAATTATAATATAATAGATGTTAGTGAATGATGCGGTCAGATATAATGAACGCGAAATGGCAGTAGCAGAATTTTAGATTAGATAGAAATTCATCTATTTAATTACACTGATTAAGCACATGAGTAAATTTTATCCTAAAACCAAATCAACCGGATTTCGGAGCGCAATCGCGTTATGGATTGCGAGACATTTTTGCCAGCATAGTCACATCTATTTGAACAAACCGCTAACTATATTAACAGGGCCAATTTTGTAATAAAACCAATATAAGTTTATGTAAGAATAGAGTTCGGGTAGTCTAGTGTTGTTTTTATTCATTAACACAATATTACGTATGCCCCCAAAAGACTCCTGTCGTCATCCATCAAACATTTAGTTTAAAACTGCGATGAGAGCTGAGAAATGCATCAGTCAGCCAGTGTTTCAGTACTAGTCACTAACTCTAAAACTCAACCATTTCCAAAATGAACAAGTTCGTGAGTATCCATTCAAGTGTATTAGAGCTTTATATCCTTCAAATGAACGAACTAAGATATCATTTAACTGCTCCGCTCCTAGGGGCCGTAGCGTTAATTAGGATATAACGGGCCCTTAGACTTGAATTATCAAATGCAAAAAACCTGTCTAGCTTCATTATTCAGGTCGCGGCGTTGTATAAAGATGAAAACTTGCCATTAACGCTCGAAGTGTCACCGTATTAAATTAGAGAGCCGTGGAAACGTAACAGATAGACAGACAGACAAGGTTTCTTTAGCATTTATAGTATTAGTAATTAGTATAGATTTTGTAGAGTATGTTTAGAAATTAAATATGTAATTATAATAATAGATATTCCCTGAGAGCTTTCGTCGTGTCCATCCTTATGGTTCCAACTTTAAGGTAGGGTTATAAATGTCGTAAGACTGAATGGTGTTAAATATTTCCAGGTACTTTGCGCTCTTGCACTTTTCGCCGTAGCCGCTGCGGCTCCTCAAGGACCACAACCCGAGGACCACAGTCAAGTGTACATCCTAAAACAGGACTCCGATGTTGGTCCCGATGGTTATCATTTTGAGTAAGTACTACATTTTTTTTATGATGTAGGGGGACAGACGAACACACGGATCACCTGGGGGTTAGTGCAACTCCTGCAGTGATGAGAGGGGGAAGGGATATTAGGAGGGGAAAGAGGAGAGGGGGGAGTTGGGCCTCTGGTACCCTCACTGACTCAGTTTTAAAATGCAAGCATTGTTTCTCTACCGGTTTTATGAGGTGGTATTCCTATCGAGACGGCCCAATCATTCCAAGCATGGCTCTGCCACGGTATTATATTCAACTGAAAATATTTATGAAATAAATATTTTTGTGAATGGTTTTTTTATGAAATAAATATTTTTCATCTATTAAATATTCGCGGAACCGAATGACAAGTAGGAATGGTGAGGTGCGTGATCGAGACATACAATGTTGTTGAGGCATATAGGAATAGTACGATCCGTTAATACTATTCTCTGCACGCATTATAATATATTGCAAAGTGTGAGATATTTCATAGTGAAATAAAGTAGTTTGAAACAACGAAATTTTTGAACTTCTTTTTCTGAAGAAACAACAAATGCAAGCGTTTCCTAGTATTTAAAGAACATTACAATTAACTTATTAAAATAAAAACTCTAACACATTACTATTATAACAGTTTCGAGACCAGCGACGGTACTTCTCGTCAGGAGAAGGCCACCTTGAAGCAGCTAGATGACGGGCAGACGGCGCTCGAAGTGACTGGTAGCTACCAATACGTAGCTCCCAACGGTCTAACCTACGCTGTCACTTACATCGCTGACGAGAACGGTTACCAAGCTCAGGAGCATACTTCACAACAATAGGCATATATTAATAATATAAAAATAATCAGTCACAAAAATAAGTAGGCAGAACGGATACGTCAAAGTGTTGACGTCTTTTGAAAGTATTGAAAACCTGTTAAATTTTGTAATTCTATGTAAAATGCATATTTTTATGACTGAATTAACAATTTATCTGCCAAAGGGTACCATTAGACATGATAAATGGTCAATTCGCTTGATTTTGAAAGTCATATAACAGCCTGTCATCAAATGGTTTAGTAGAATATGTTGTTGAGTAATTGGGTACCAAATATGACTGTACTGTGTATTGTGTTTAGTTTTTTACCAACTTAATTTTATAAATATATTTTTATACTGTGATTTTTTAGAACGTATGGTTAGTCTAGGTGTAGAAAGAAGAGTTTTTTTTAGAACCCTATTTGTTTTTATGAAACACTTTTTAAGATTGCACGTTTTGCACGGTTAAGGGCTACCTCTTTGATTTAAAAACTATGGGTTATTGAACAACAAATGATTCGATGATTTTGACGCGACGGAGACAAAAGCGGTATTTAGGGTTAAACAGTTCTAATTTTAATAACAAAAACATGAATAGTACAGCACTATATAGCAGGACTGAGTAATTTACCCTACCTTAAATATCATTAGGAGCAGGCTCTGTTCACCGTCTTTCTCTTCCATGAGGTAAGTAGGACCACAGCGGACAGCGAATTCCGCGAGGCACAAAAGCAATGAGCTCGCCAACGGCTTCACTGAGTCTCGACTGCCGCTCGGCGATATTTGCGCCAAACACGCGCATATCCACTTTATTATTTTACCTAAGAACAGAACAGAAATTCAAATAAAAAAAAATCTGTTAGTTTTTACACCCTTGTTCTCTTTTTGAAAACTCAATTTAAAAAAACTACAATAGGTTTAACATGGGTTCATAGACAATTATTTAGTCAGAAAGGTTCATTCGAAATTCGAATTATGCTTACCGGCCAATCCGGGATATTGTTCTACTATTCGGTCCGTGTAGTCTGCTAGCACCAAGATACAATCACTTACCACCTTTGCAATATTCTTGTTTTTCATCTGAAAATATGAAACTACGTATATAAGGTATTTCAGAACCATACACGTAGCAACATTTATTAAGCTACTGTGTGGTTTTTGCATTTTCTCAGTATCTTTTACTCAGCTTGACGGTATCTGGAATAGTGACCGTGTCCTTAATGAGAGTAAAATGTAGTTGAAAAGACGACCGATCAACTTCAGGTAGCATAGGCGTGAAACCTTTACTCAAAGTTTGACACGAGTTTGCAAGGATTGGTACGAAAAATAATTTTAAAGAAACTAGCGAGATGAGCAATATCGTGTTTGTTTAAAATATGTACATAGTACCGTAAAAAAAGTTCACGTAACCGAACAAGCGTAATACTTGGTTGACAAGTAAATTATGTCAACCGTTACCGTAACCGTTCTTAGCAAATTATCATTGGTATTGTGTTTACTTTTTTCGTCAGTCATGTAGTCATCGTATCATAAGGTGATGATATAATAATATTTACCTAAACAAAGCGCTGCAGGGTATTTTGAATTGAGGAAGTAATTACTTCTATAAAGAATTGATATAAAATTGACATACAATCTAGAACATTAGAGATCTGTTGTCAATGATAGTATTTTTTTTACGGTATAGGGAGAAACGAGCAGACGGGTCAGTCACCTCATAAGTGACTACCGCGTATCAATGGACACCTACAACTTAAAGAGTCGCAAATGTGTTGTCGGCCTTTAGATGTTTTTCTGAGAGACCATGATATTATTACGGCCGAGCCGGCCTGTACTTGCCTAGGCATAGCTACCCAGCTAGTAACGTTAGGGGGTCGTTTTGTTTAACTCTATTGTTTTGGAGCGGATTTCCTTTACAGCATCGATAACACTACGTACTTGGTTAGGTTCGAGCTTACAACTAGTTGATTCCCGAACAAAGTGAACCATTGTGCTACTGTAATATTACTATGGTGGAATTGACCATAATTATATGTAAATCTAAATATGTGATATGTATAATATTAATATAAATATTGGTGTCTGTAAGAGAGTAAGTAACCATGAGCATCTGCAACAGGCATGTGACGTATGCGGGCAGGCGTGGCGTGTGCGCGCGCGTGGCCAGCAGGTGCGCCACGTGGGCGGAGAGCGCGCACGCGCCCGCACACCGCGCAGCCGCACCACCCTCGCGACGACACACGCGCACTACTATGTTCAGTACGTGCTCCTGTACAACACACACATACAAATATTTCAAAACATATACTTTCATATTATTACGTTATGTTTGTAGGCTATTAGGGAAATTGTCATCATACCGACTACCGACCGAAATATGTTGTCACTGTCATGTCCAATTATACAAACATGTTAAGTCATTTTATACCAAAACTAATATTACAATAATGAAAGTTTTTTATATTCAATAAACCTGAAAAGAAACAGTTTTAAACTTTTTTCGTCATTACTGAGAACGTGAACAATATAAATATATAAAAGTGTAACAATAAATAAATACCTTGAGATCCGGACAAGACACGGTGTTGTATTGGTGTGGGTAAGGTTGTAACATAGGCGCGTTCATTAGGCCATCCGGCAATGACAGCAGCGAACCCAAAAACGTCACGGCTGCCGTGCGGGGACACTGAAGGAAAAGCAAAATAAAATTATTAACATTCATTAAAGTAAGTCCAGCATACCTAAATATGAGTCGATCAATCGTCAATTGTCAATAAAAATTAAATTATCTTTCGACGCAGTAGTAGTAGTAGTTTAAATAAATCAATTAATTTGACGTTAAGGTTGAGTTAGTTCAAGAACAAATAGCTCACCGAAGGTCCCATGTCCGAAGAGTTGAGCACCACGGTGGAAGCATGCACGAAGTCGAGCAACAGCAGTGAGTATCCATCGAGAGCCAACGATAGATACCTAGGGGCCGCATGTTCGACTAGAACGTCCACTACTGACCGATCTTCGCCTGTCAGACCTGTCAAAATAGACGTGGAAATAAACACGAGATTTACCAGGAATTATACACCTGATTACATATCTACTTGCATGCGATAGAGCTTAGTTTTATTTATTTTGTTATACATACTATTGTCATAGTTTTACTTATATTTATAATATACTTTAATTGTATAATTTATAGAAGTTTTATCATCAGTCATTATAAAAAAAACTCGGTATAGATCGTCATAGTACTGTTTTAGATCTCATCGGTTGATTAAAAAATAACGGATTGGCATCTAAGACAAAATTGATGACTGCTTAATCTATATAATCGCTGACGACACGAACACTATTTTACACTATAATATCTGCCGTCTTTCTCAAGTTTAAATAGTCAAAAAGTATTAATTATACACTCCCATCAGAAATTTTTAGACTCTTAACTATGTAACGAATGGTTACACGTCTATCTCTTCGTCTTTTTTTATATTTTCCACGGTAACAGATGTGAACGGTTTTCCAGAACGATCTTCACATTTCAAAAAAAATCAAGCACAGAAAGCAATTACAATGTTATATTTTACGGTGACAACCACCAAAGACAGTCCAAATGACATAAACAATAAATGAACTTTAAAAACTAAATCCTCCTAGAAATACTCTGAAAATTGATTTGTCACAAATCATTTGATGCTTAATTTTAATAAAACAAAATGTCTGATATTCATGACTACGATTAGAAATAGCTACTAATCTGTGTACTACTTGAACTACTACTAACTAATTAGTAGTAGTTCAAGTAGTAGACAACGATAATTTTTACGTGTCCACTGTGACGCCTTAATGAACTGGAAGGTATAGATAGACAACATCTATAATCAAGGCGATTAGTTCTGTATGCTATGCCACCAGGAGCATGAAGAAGAACCAAGGACTCACTTTGGCAGAACTCAGGATGCATAGGTTGAGTCAAAGCTCAGGTATAGTTTTGAATTCTTTGGTAATAGGTGTAAATATAAGATTTCTTTTTCTGACTCCAATATTCAAACAAAGGACACAAAGAACACCCAGACTTTGAGAGAGAACAACAATTTAAGGATTTCACAGTGTTGTCCCGTGCGGGGATCGAACCCACAACTCTAGACGCGGCAGCGTAGTGGCGAGGTGACCACTTAAACCGCTACGCCATCCGTGTAGTTCAACTTTTGTTATACAAAAAAGGGTCGTAAGAACAATGCTCCGTTTGAAACAGACAGAATCCTGTAGAGATCACTTCAATAATCTGAAAATTTAAACAGTTGTACAATGTATCAATCTATCAATTCATTAATGATTGGATTAGGTAATGAAATTGGATTTAAAATATACATATTGTTATTTTAATTAATTTATAATAACTAAATTATTATTTTAATTAAATGATGGAATCCCATTTTATATTTTGGACATTTTAATTTTTATTGTATGTATTGGGTTCACGAGGTTCATGGTTCACGATTATATAAGATAATGTTTGATTATATTGTCGCGATAGTGTGATTATTATTATTGTTTTATAAAATCCTGTGTACTTATGTTTCAACATGAGTAATTGTTCTGAAATACATAATTCAATTATGATTACTGTTCAATGCATTTTTTTAGATTCATTTAAATAGGGGAATAAAACATTATAAAAAAAGTAAGTACTAGTGTTATGGATAGAGTAATAGATATTAGTGACCTACAATTATCGACTTACCATGATGCAGGGCTCTCTGGTAAAGGTGTAAGTGTGCCAAATGCAATCGGTTGTTGCATGAAGAAGGCGCACCAGGTCCCTGCGCTTGCGTCGACTCGCATAGCAGGCGCAAAGCCAGCAGCTTCCCCGCTCTAGACACAGCAACGATATTTTTCATAATTTCACAATTTTGTTAGGTAAATAATACATGTGTAATGTGTGTTCGCCAAAACTCTGCATAGCTCTGTCAACTTATGTGTGTATAAGTATCTTAAACAAAAGATTGTCCTAAAACAATCACTTGTTTGTATTTTATAATCAACATGACATAATATGTTATTTAAAAATCTTTTTTGATCGCCGATTATTCGTACTGAAAAGTAATTGATTCTATAAGATTATTTAACGTGTGTAACATTGTCACTAGCATACCTGGTTCAGACCCATTATGCGATGTTCACAAAAACACACATTCTCCAATTATTTTCAAAAATCATTGGAGAATTTGTCTTTGTCTACCAAATAATCTTATTAAATAAAATTCATTAAGAAATAGTTTTAAGTTACAAGTTTATGGTCCCCAAATATTATAGCCAGGTATTATTATAGTATTATACGTATAGTGTATATTTTGTAATTGCTTAATATATATATATATATATATAAATATTATTACGTTTAACCACGCATAAAATAAACACAAGCAGTATAGAATGCATATGGTGTAACAAACCTGTGAGAAGGAGGCAAAGCTTCGGCCTCGAGACACCAGCCCGCCACTAAATTGAAGGGCACGTGGATTTCCGTGTTTCCATTTAAGGTTTGGTTTGTGCTTATCTGCAACAAACAGAACTTGTCACTAACAAATTCACACGTATCTGAATTGATATTAACTGTGAACAAATATTGCCTCTGCAACATCTCGTTCGGCTTCTAACGATAACTGCCGGTGATCGTTGTTGTTAAATTCGTTTTTAAATTCCATAAGATTGTTTAATATTTATAAGTCAGACTATCGATTTCCTTCTCCGCTGTCAAAACAATCGATATTCATACAATTTTAAATTACCCACATTATTATTATTATTATAGTTAATGATTCGACAATGTAAACAAAGACCTTTTTTCTGAGCCTTCTTAGCAATCTTCTTTTTCCTGCTCTTCCTTCGCATTGGCATTCTTTGAATACTTTCGACTGGGACAGCAGGGCGCACAGAGAGAACAATACCATTCAAAGGGCAGCAGACCTCGCTACGCAACACACAATAATAGAATAAAGATCCATTTACAAAAAACAATAACGCTTTCGAGATAAATGCCATTGATTTGAATTGCGCCATCTGCCAAACATTAACAGATATCGAATGATAAGTTGTGCCAGCGCGTCATTATTTGTGATAAACATTCACAGATGCCTCAACTTTGGTGTAACATGAATTATTTCATAAGTGTTTACTGAACACAACTCATTCAATTTGAACATCGTAAAAGAGTAAAGTAATTTCAAGTAACTTATTGGTTTTACAATGTGGGTGGTTAGGCGAATATACTTAAGCAACTTTGTAGATACTTTAATGTATGTAATGCCTACCTTATGGTAGAACTTTAAAAGTTAAAAATATAATTTTGCTTAGTGTAATATAAAGTGGGTGCAATGAAATTCTTCTATAGTTTTTGTGATGTCAACGGAAATAATGGAGCTAAACCTAGAAAACCCTATATTCGTAGATCTATAGTACATATCTAACAGATCGAATCAATGGCAATAAATATATTCTCTAACCGTACGTCTGAGTTCAATTTAAATGTCATTGACACGTCTTGTTTACATAGTGACGATGAATCACCTGTATTTTCTCATATCGTGTCTTTATCCTGTTTTAGGTAGATATATACATATATATACTAAAACAGACGTGTTTTTATATGCCATTTAAAGTACGTAATACCACCAAACTAACAATCCCAAATGCCGCAAAATGACTATGTGAGTATGTTAGTTTTAACGCCTGAACTGCTCAGTTGATAATAATTAAATTCTGAAAGAATAAAAGTAGTGTTCCCGAGGGATACAAAATCAATTTTAAGAAAGAAGCTGCAGCAAGAATAATGTTTGTTTTTATTATTACGAAATTTTGACTGTATTTTCATTTACTTTAATAGCGCGATGAAGAAAGGGAATTTAATATACATATATACATATATAAATATGCACAAATAAAATAGGAATGATTAACAAGTACGAGGAACACAAACACATAATAGACGAAATACGTATTTAAACTAATCGGTAACTAAAAGGAATAAAAACCACATAAAATGGTATATTTCAATTGTTTAGTTTATTCATTTAGTTATCGGAATCTCCTATATAATGTGGTGATGGTCATGCTTTTATTAAATTCCAACACCATTCATTTATATTTCATGCCAATACGAATGGTAAACAGACATGAACCATTCAATCTTTAGTATGATATCAAAATAAGTACAAAAACATTGCACGAGATAGATGTGAAAGTTCTTAAATATATATACATCTCTTTTTAATTCTGTCTACCTTATACGAGCTATCTACACTATCGTAGAAAACGGAACACTTGTTGCTTATTTACTTAAAAACTGAAAAAAATTGTTAAAAAAAACAAGCTATGTATAAGTTACGACTATGACCGTTTCAATTTGCAGGTACTAGCACCTCCGTTTCTCATAAATGCAGATAGAGTGTGTAAAGCTACAGATTTCAATCTTTTGTTTCGCAATTATTAACACATCTTTTTTGCAACTGCATGCTAGGGACTAGAGAAGTAGGTACATATATTATGAGTTGTTAAAATAAGTGCACCGTTTATCATTAAGTACTTATTTATTAATAACAAGCTTTCGTCCGTGGGTAGATTCGCGTAAAAGTTATTTTGTATAAATCTAGGGGATTTCATTTCCTCAATGAAAGACCCAATGTCCTTCTTTCGGGCAACATGTATGCATAAAATATTAGTTAGTTAAGTAAGTACCTTTAGCAGTGTACTGTTGAGGTGTATGAGATAGTTGTAGAGGTTGGCGTGAGCATGCGGGTCTCGCAGCAGGTTGGGGTCGCCGAGCGCGGCCAACATGCGCCGCCACATGATGGCCGCCACGTCGGGCAGCCAGCCGCGCGCTCGGCCCCCCATGACCACACCTATACCCTCGCCGCCGCCCCCTAAACCAAGTCCACTATCGCTTGTCTCGGTTTCCGTCCATTCTGGATAACACAAGGGTTATGGTAAAAAAAAAGGTAATTTACAGGTTATTTATTTATATTAAATCATTTAATTTTTGAATTGACAAGAGTAGGAGTCAGTTACACCAAGTCAGTCGTGAAGATAGTAGAAGAACAAGCAAGAAACTTGTATTTTTTTTTACATATTTTTGGTTAAATTGTTCACAAGCTAAGCTAAGCAATATTGGTATTTAAATAGTGTTAAATATAGGTAAAGCGTAATCGCAAAAAGTCAGTTTACCCAAAAGTGACTCAATAGTTGCCTGACTCAAAAATTTATTCATAACAGTGCTCGATCACTACTCTTTTTAAATCTATAGTAATCTTATTCGATACAAATTCAGAAAACAGAAGGCGACACTCACCAACATTGCCACCATCGGAAGCTAAATCGATTTGCAGTGGAGAGTCTTTCATAGAACTACTTTCTAAGCCACTCGAAGGAGCGGGGGACGGTGAGCGGGATCCTGAAAATAATTCCAACATAAAACATATTTGTCCCGAAAGTAACAAAGCCACAAGAACTTTCTATGAACTCACCGCTCGCTGAATCGCGATCCTCTTGTTGTGAAGAATTCCGTAACGAGTCCAAGGAGTACCATCTTTTTGAAGGTTTATCATTTAGGGGTTCTTTGGTTTCTATTGTAAATATAATAACATTAGTTAACATATTTATTGATTGCTTGCAACTACAAAAATAGGTGGTAAAATGAACTTTACCTGCTTGTAGTTGGCAATGTTTGCTAAGATGCGGGTCACTTCGACACCTTGTCAGTTGCCGGCGCGTGCTACCGGTGTCTTTTCGTGGATGGGACTCGTGCCCCGATTTTGGGGATTTTCCTATGAACAGATAATTTTTTTAAAAATATTTTAGATACTTTTATATAGTACAGTGATACTGCAATACCAAAGTCCAACTTTATTTTAGTTTTATGTTTGTTATCAAATGGTAAGAAATGGAAGGAGAAAGTTTATCAAATGGTAAGAAAAGAGGAAAGCTTGGATTTTTCGGCGATGATTGGGATCCGAAACTAATAGGACATCTCCGAAACACACGTATTTAAAAAAATATGAATTCCGTTACGAAAGCTTTTAAAAGTTGGTTAAAAATATAATAAACTGATACAAAATCGCGGTAATATAAATATCCGTGTGGATCTCGGTAGATTAGAATAGGGCCACCCCTTCTGTTTCCGTGGGTATCAGAGGAGGTGACTAAGGGACTTGAATTTTCAGAACTCAGCTTGCAGCGTAGTCAGTAACATATTTCCTCTCAAATAGGATTTAACCGAGTACAATGATACATACCGGGTGTCCTGGTGTTGGTCTGATGTGCGGCAGCGTGCAGCGCGTGTGAGGGGCGCGGCAGGGGCGCGGGCGCGGGGGGCAGGCGCCTCCCCCCACGCCCGCGGTCCCCACTCACACTCTCCGATAAGTCCAGTGAGTATACGTGACGCGCCAGTACACGGGTTAACGTTTCCATTGTTTTCTGCACAAATTATATGTTATTGAAACTAAAAGCATGTTGAAAGGCTAATAAAGCAAGCTCTTGGCCCAGAGCAAAAAAACAAGAGTCAGAGAACTTTATTTTGAATAATATTATTGAAGGACAATTTATTTTATATAACATAAACAATATTAACAATCACTTTTTTACTAAAGACATTTATTGCTACTTTGTTACATATTTGTACTTGTATATTTATATACATATGTATACTTATTACTTTCATTCTATAAAATCTTGACAATGGCTCAATGTCCGAGAATATGAGTTTCGGTCTTAGTATAATCCAGCGTTTCTTCTAGCGAAGGAGCGCAAATCTGAACTAACAACCATTTTTGGCTCATGGAAAAGTTACTTATTTTTTACTTGATAATATATTTACCGTTTCTCTGCACATTTTGTGGCTGTGCATGACCGGAAAATATGTTGTATATTTTCTTTGTATAAAAAAAAACTACTATTTACATTATATTACTACTAATTCCTGTTGACTCTCAAACTGAGCTCATTCTCATATTAGGTGGGTTTAAACCCACCCCCTATCTACCTCACTACTTAACCTACCTACTTAATGAATAGAACTCTTAAGGATTAATAACTTGTAATTTCAATAAATCATTGTCAAATAAAAAGATATTTCTAAAATGATCTTACCGCCCATTCTTTAATAAGATCCTCCCAATGAGTAAGTCGCGACAACAGCTCCATAAAATTCTGCCACAATTCTGACTTCACTGCTACATTTAGGTTTGCCTTAATCCACGTCACTATTAGAGTCTGGAACAGGGCTGGTGCAAGAAAGCCCCCTAAAATTAATTAATAAACCTATAACCTGCACTTTAATTAATATAATTAGTTATGCATGAATTGATACAATGTTTATATTACATGAATATTAAAAAGAAAAATTAAATACTTGAAAAACTAAATTGTTTTTAATAAGAACTTTCGGCATATATGAAGCTATAACTATAGAAGAGTAGATGGTGAATGAGGCCGGAAAGTTTGAATCGTCGGGACGGCTATTAACAATGTTGTAAAGCTCTGACATGAAAGTTATTGAATGAGACTTATGTCCAGTGGTAGACTTTTATGTCTGAAACGATGACGACTAGTGTCTAAAATCGTACTGTTTTTTTCAATTCGAGCGAAATACATACTATGCTATGCTTGAGCATTGCCAACCCTATTCCATCTTCTCATTGAGCTCTATCGTGGTTTAAAAATAAACAAAAAAAAAACAAACAAAGAAAACGCATTCAAATATTATTTTTGAATTTCTTATAACGACAAAGAACTACTGACTTCAAATAACTAGCTGCGCTTGCGTTTAGTATGATAATAGGTACAACATATAAGCTTCATTACTAAGCGAATTTGGTCGATTTCGAATTGTAAAGAGGCTTTTACAGATTATTATAACTATTTTCTGGAGATTTTACACACTTCTCTTTGAGAAACTGACATTAAGGGGAATTAAAATACATGCAGTCTTATTGAAGGATTATAGGAGGTCATTATAATTTGTTGGCAACGTGACTACACGCTCTAAATAGCAGCATTGTAATTATTTCCCCGAGTTACGGAAGAAAACTTTCTAATTATGTACTGGTTACTTTATTATTTATTTATTCTGTTAATGTTACTTTCGTAGACTTAATCAATAGTGTAATTTACATTTATAAAATTTTAGTACATATTATCAGTTAAATTAACATACCTAACGATTCCTGCTTCCGTTTTGGCGGTACTTTGGTGAGCACCAACGATGTTATTTGTAGCAGTACAAGCAGCAGTTGTTCCCTAAAAATATGGGCAATCTATATAAAATAAAAAGGGATTTTCATTTTGTCGTGGCTCTCGGTGGAGTATACTCCATAGGACCTCATCTCTTCTCGTGGGTGTCGTAATAGTCGACTAACCGTCCAGTGCCTGGATGACGGCAATAGGCTAACGTAAGTACTACATTATTTTGGTAAAAGTGTGTTTGAGATACAACTGCTATAAACGGGAGTAATTTTGCAATCACTCACAATGAGTCACTCATAATGTAATTGTTGAGTTATGCTAAGCACATGTTTCATTTATTTACATATATAAAAAAACTTCCAAAATAAAAGCCCAAATTTCTTTCTCTAATATAATTATATACAGGGTGTCCCGAAATTCAACGTCCAACGGTAAGTGGGGGTAGGTGGCTGTATGACACCTTTAAATAAAAAAAATATTTTTTTAATTAGATACGAGTATTTTGCTTAAAATGGCGAAAAATTCCGAACTTGACGACATTTTTGTGCACCTTAACGAAAAAATCTGCAAGTTTCGGCGACGGTTTTTTTTATTCATAGCGTAGTTAACTGCTCTATCGACCAAAAGTATAATTACCACCAGACACAATACAAAAAAAAATATAAAAAAAAAGTTGTTGGGATTAAACTTCAATTTTATAAAAGAAATCATTTTTCACCTTACTTTGACATATCATGCTACAAAAAAATGTATAGTATCCATAGTGGCAAGTAATTTAAAAAGATGGTGCTAGTATTCATATATCCGAAATGGTAATACTTAGTACATTTAAAAGTAACTTGACAAAAAAAAAAAAGATTTTTGAGAAAGACGTAAAATTTACAAGAAATGTTGTTTTGTACCAAAAATGGCATTAAGTTCTATTTTACTAGTTTAACTACCACCTTGAATTTCGTAACATCCTGTATATTTAAGGGAGGTGCCCTTTGTTACCGCACTCACGAATGGTAACCGAATTCTCGATTCTTGAATTCAGTAACTTACTTTTTTACCGTACTTTTATGCTTTTATTATCTACATATACATACCAATATAATTATAGAGCTAATGTACTGCAACCTGGAATGTACTAGATGCGGAACGTGGACGACAGTGTTACGGCACACATTAGGAGAAGCCTGTGTCTACCAGCGGCTTGAAGTACTTAAATTAATTGATTCTTTAATTTTTGACACAATTGACAAACTTCTTCTAAATTAGAGTACCTTTCATGTTTGACTCATATAAATCTATATAACTTTATAACTAAAACGTGTCAGTAGCTTTGTCAACTTTAAATAGTTATCAGTGTTGTTGTAGTGAGACGACTTGAGTAATATACCGCCGAGCACCCTATTAATACCTTACTCACAAATTATATGGTACCCATTTTGGCTGTAACGTTACTCACCTTTATATTAAGCTATTTTGATAACCATATTCTTAGTTAAAAAAAAATATACATATCATAAAATTCCAGGTACTGTACGCTACCCGATCTCTTCCCGTGGGAGTCATAAGAGTCGACAGTATTAGTCTATGACAGTATTTACCATGTATTAGCGTCCATAGCAACATGCATAACCATATATCTATATATGTTGAGCACACGCTTGCAGGTATCAGTCTGTTCCTCCAGTAGTTGTTGTTGGCTCAGTGCACCAGGCGGCGCCACTGGCGACGCTGATGCCAGGAAAACATTCGCTGCTTGCGTCATGAATATTTGTAGCACGTTCTAAAATCAAACATAAAATCTTAATATTCCTTTCATTGTTGAACTTTTTTGTATCAAAATATACAGCCGTCAATAAAGTGGTAGGCTCTTCGTTACATAGATCCTAATCCGATTAATATACAAAGAACATAATACTTATCAAAGACATATGTAGTATCCGTGTACTTTATTTATAAAGTAATAGGATGGGCCCCTTTTTTTCCTTTAACGTCAAATACAGAACCTTTCGGCTTGCAATGTATAGAATGATAATATTAATTACCTATTATTATCAATTCTTTTGAAATATTTAGATACTCTTAAACGACTCCCATTTCAGATTCTAAAAGTATTTTTTCAGACAAAAGAGTATTATTTGGATATAGGCAATGATAAATAAAACTACAGCTGACCTGCAATCCAGCCCTAACCATGACATTATCCCGTCCAACCGCTCCTAAGTACGAGTCGTTTCGTAGACGTCGCGGCGGCAAGGCCGGTTCGCCCGCACCCTGTTGCTCAAACGTGTTTTCTATCAGGAACGGAGGAATCTCTGAAACCTACAAACATGGAGAAAAAATATTTTAATATATTTAAATGAAATTAAAAATAAATAAAGAGGTTTGCAATTCTGTGTTATGTCTATTAATATAGTTAGAGGACTCGGACTTCTTGGCACCAGCACGTACAAGTTATAGGTACGCAATCTTGACTTGCTTGAGCTATTGCTTATACTTCCCCAATCCATCTGTACAAGCAATTTCACTTACCTTCCACTTCTATCCTCGCTTTGTATGTCTATTAATAATAGTATTGACTTACATTCATTTGTATCCAGTCCTTATACAATGCTATAACTCGTCTTACAGCGGCAGCTTGAGAGAAAGGCAGGAGGAAGGCTTGCCGAAGCACCTCGATAGTAAAGTCTACGTGCTCTCGAGACGAACAACACAGCACGTCGCGCACCACTTGTTCGGAGCTTAACTCTTCGTACACCCCTGTCACAGAAATATTATATTAAACAACAGTCGTTTATACGCAGGTGCAACTGCCGAAACGAGCATAAGTTTCTGGTGTAATATAGCATATATTATTTGCCAATATGAATTTGGTCCAAGTAACATAATAGGGGACAAGCCTATTGCCTTCAACCGGGCACTAATATGACTGTATACACACTGTCTGATAGAAAACAGTCTATTCCCTTAGTCATCCTTTACGACGGCCTTGGGAAGAGCAGGGGTGGCTCTTTTCTACGCCACCAAGAACCACACGGCCATACATACCTGATACGGCTAGTTACACAAATTTATTGTAACCGGAATAAAATACTCACTTTGAGAATAGAGTTAGGTAGAATAAGCTTGGGGTACTTTTACTGGGATTCTAAATTCCTGTATTGCAGGGGACTTTACAAACATTCAAAAACTCAGAACAACAGCTAGAGGATTACACTATGTGTTGTCCACTTAAACCACTGCGCTAACCATGCACTCAAATATGGAATAACTAACCTGACTCTAAACTAGGATGCGGAGTATTGGACGCTGAGTCATGAGATGACGCTCTACTGGAGTCAGAAGGGTGTCCCACAGTGAATGATGTTTCTTCCTCATGGTGCAATGAAGCTGCAGGTGTTGGCGTGTTCGAGTGAGGCAAGTGTGAGCCGGTACTTGTCATAGAAGATGGTTGGCCCCCATCACTGCCTTGCTTCTTCATGAAGTGCGCGTAATTTGCTACCCACTTGATTAAGGTCACCCGGCACAAAACGTAGTCATCTTCAAGTATATTATGTTGTACTGGTAATTCTAAAATAAAAGGTACTAATATACTATGCAGTAAATTGTGATTCATAAGCAATAACATGTAAGTTCTTTTAAAATACGTTCGAACCCAAAAACACTTGAGAGCACACCCTGTTGAACTTTTCTTTCAGTCAATAATTGTAAACTACTAATACGTTTAAAGATTAGGAATGGAAAAAGCAATGAGAAAGATTAAAAAGTAAAACGTTTAAAATATTTTCAAGCAAAGCTCACCTAAATTTGGTTTGTATAATGAATTTTTACTATTAAACTGTGGACAGATAATCGGCAAATAATATATCTTGAACTTCTCCAGAAGAAAAGCGAAACATCTCATTGCCTTCGTATGAGATCTGTCCCTCCATTGGATTTTAGTAACCGATGTAGCCATACCATTGAGGAGTATTTCAAAATAATGTTTTGTTTCATTGTCTGCAGCTTTCTCATTAGCACTCGGGGGTAGCAACGGTTGTATTTCAACACTCTGGACTGGGTTTAATGCGTTAGTATCGTGGAAGATGGAGGCAGATACTGTAGCTATTTTCCCAATAATACCAGTGGCAGTTTGTTCTACTACAATTTTCTTAGCACTATCACTAGATAAATTGAAATTGGGATGGTGCATAATATCGTCTATACTGAAGTCACTGGCCTCATTAGCTACAGTTGAAGTAATGTCTAAAGCTTTTGGCTTGAGTGGTGATCCGCTTGGCAGTATGGTTGGTTCCGGCATACCAGGTACCAAAGTTGCGAACATTTTATGAACTTCATTCGGGGCATTGTCTCCGAGTGCTTGATACCATAGCAAGAAATACCTAGAAACAGAGATTTTGTAAGTAACGTCCATATACTTCAGAGTTTACTACTTATTTTCTTTTAATGGATTTATTTTTCATACCTTATAGCCTCAGCTCTGAGCTTTTGTGAATTACCACTATGGAGGAGTTTTGCAAATATTCTTGTCAATGAGTGCAACTGCCATCTTTTGCCAATAAGCTCCGGTAGCAGACATAATACTTTCTCTAAAAGAGATAAAGCCCCCTCTAATTCTTCTTTGCCTGCTTTGTGGACTAGAACATTTAAAATATGTTATTTTGCATGTAAATGGGATGGCAGCGTATGAGTGAGTGTTAGGTGAAACAATATTGTATAATAAGGTAATTAGGAAACTATTATGCGTGTTACAGTCCATTACCGATATTTCTGATGAAAGGCGTGGTTCAACCATTGTTATAGGGTATTTAGATTATTCCTTAAACAACTATGGAACAGACAATCGCTAGAATGTCCATATGTAGTATTTTAGTTTTCCCAATCCTCTATATTTTATTTACTAATGTTAATAAACGGTGGCACATGGCTTATTGGAACAAATATTTTGTTATAACCATAAATATTAATTAATAGAACATAGCAGTTCTCCTTGATTGCTTAAAATAACTATTGTATACCTGTTTCAATGTAAAATGCCAACAAAAATGATAATGCTCTCAAATATTGTACTTATACTATTATACTTAATGAGAATCCCAAAATGAGTCATGCTAAATTCAGTAGATAGTGTAACTTGATGACAATCTAAAGATAATGATATCTACTATGGTCTAATATTAGGTGAAGCGCCAATTATAATGCATAAAAATATATTAAAGTAGTCCAAAGTGATTGGTTAAATAATGCTTAAAAAGTTAAAGTTATGCAACCAAGTTAAATATGGAATGCAATAGTAATTTGTTCTTTAATGAGACGTTTAGCATTTGTTGATAACTTTTAAACATTATTTAACAAATTTGTATGATGGCATACAAGTTGATCTATGGCAAATGACTGTTTATCTGATGTATCAAAACACCCAAAACTCACCAAGATGAAATGGAAGTTCTGTACCGCAAAAAACAGAAAAATAATAAGTAAATATGTGTACAAATTTTAGAGCTAGGGCTTCATGCTCTAGCAGCCTCTAGTAATAATAATAATTTATAATTTATTTTAAAGATTAGTGATTGGAATAATAATATATTGTGTTTCAAACACTTCATAGTGGTATTACTTAAGTGATATAAAAATAAGGCCCAAGCCAGGTATCCACTAGGCAACAATCATAGTCCAGTAGAATAATATTTTACGTGTTATTAATATAATGAGTAAGCTTACGTTTTCAAGCACCTGCCTTTAGTATAAACCTGGTGAATAACGACAAAGAAGTTCTAACAGACGTTTAGATATGGGTCATTTATTACTGAGTTTTTGACAAACATCGCAGTTAGCGTTGCCAGGCGTCCGGATAAAGCCGGACACAGTTAGGCTTTTTGGTTGCGTGTACGGCTAAATTAGGTGTCCAGCCGGTCCGGCTTTTTAAAAGTTAGTTTTTTATTAAAATTTAAGATTTTAAGAGGGTAAATAAAAGTAGTGGTTACTGCTAACAACTATTGCAAATTTTGAAATTAATATTGAATGATTAATAATGTACAAGACTGACTTAAGACTTGGTAGCCCTTATTTTTATTAAACTTACTTTAACTAGAAAGAGCTGGCGAAAAATGTCAATCATTTTTTATTAGAATACAAAAAAGCTATGGGGCTATTTGTACATTTTTTTTGGTTTAAAAATATCTATTTTCGTAAATTTTGGATAAAATGAATTCTCGAAAATAAATGAAAGTTCCAAATAAAGTGTGATATTTGCATATTAGGCTAAGCAATTACAATAGAGTGTTTAGAAAAAATGCCTCAGATTTGGCTAAATTAAATTAAAAAGCTAAAAATTATTTAAGAAAAACCTAAGAATAATGTTAATAAATAAAACATTATTATATTATTGAATATCTAATTGATTTAACAAAAGTTTTTTCAAAAGTTGTGTCATTTTCATTTGACTAAACCTCCAATAACTAGTAGTTACAACATGATTGTACCTCTCTTCTTATCTTAGTTTTTATTGTGTTTACGAAATCATTTATGGTTTGATATAGTTCAATGAATGAAAGAAAGAAAATATATTTAGTTTGTACTTCCACATGGGCAAGGTAAATATAAAATATTAAATGTTTTTACAACAAACTGTATTTAGCTAGCTTAGCTACAATTTTGTATTCACCTCATACATGTAAGGAATACTTTTATATGTTGTAAACCGGGTATTGTGTGTCTATATTTCAAAAAGGTGAAGTCAAACTTAAGGAGCGTTATGTGTGGCTGTTGAATAGTTGATTAAGCTTGAAAATAAAAAAAAAAACTTTTGGAAAATGCTTTTTCTAGTGTCGGTATACATTTCTTTACAATTTATTTTGCATTTTTCATTGAATTTCATTTTCTAAACTTAGTCTGGCCAAAAAATATTCATAACACTCTTACAATTAAAAAAAGAAACATTATTACATTTAATTTTGAAATCTGTCATACTTATATGAATATCCAATGTATTCTCATTTTCGTACCAATCGGTTTTAAATATTTTTGTGATTTTAAAATGGAGTGGGGGTTCATGTTTCTATTGATAACTGGCCTCAAAGTTTAAAGGACTGTATTAAAGACTATGGAGATGATTTTGAATGAGATTCATATGGTTTTAAAAATAATAACACACATTACAGTAATACATGTTTATGTAATAGAATAAAAATATTTTTGGCAAGACTAGGATTTTTCGAATAGGAAAAAAAATCTGCAGACACATCACTAACTTCCTGTATATGGAGAATAGCCATGAGTAAAACTATAGATTGAAAACCCAGCTTTTTTTCTTACGAAATATAAGCTCTATGGATTAATTTTAAGTTTGAGTTGTCAGGTGCAAAATAGGATTCGTTAATAATAATCAGTATATTTTCTAAAATTGTTCTACGTTATTTATGGGGTATACTATAAGACCCTATAACTGTACCGGATCTTTATGAAACACTTTGTGTATACCTTCACCTACCTACACATAACTATACCTACACATAAGTATTTCATCTAAGAACGAATTTGAAACTAATAAAATTGGCCGGCGCGCGGCGGTTAGGAAAACTTATTAATATTTTACCCATTAATAACACAAAATATTATTTAAAAATGTTATTAAAGTGTGTAGGCTGTGTATTACATTTAAATACAACTTTGTTGACTGGTGGATACCTGGTTACACTTAATTTTATAGATTTTGTCTGATTTCTAGAGCTACTTGTTATTATATCAAAATTATAAAGTCCATTCGCTATATTTTACAAAACCTCAACTTTTATATATAGAAAATTTAAGTAATCATCAGCAAATTTTCAGCTAAGGATATAGAAGGGATGCTTGAGTTTGTTTACAAGGTGTATGGACGCTAAAAAAAGTGTAGGTATCAATGTAGTTCAGTATTAGCTATAGGAGCTGGGAGTATACTCTTTTTTACTTTGTCTTACTTTCTTTTATAATAAATAAAAAACAACAAAAATATGTTTGTGCTTACCTCTTTGTCGAAGATTATTCTCTGCTTGAATGAAGTTGTCATACAGAATAAAGTATACATGGCTGAAATTTCCTTCAAAGTATGTTTTGGATTCATCAATATCAAAGTGTTCTGGAACAAAGTACATTTTTCTTTAATTAATGATTAAGCTATCCATAGGACAGGATTGTCTATTGTGGGGCCATAGTAAAACAAACAACATAGTTGTATCCCAATTGGCAATAAACGATATATGCATAAACTGATCAACTACCTTCACAGTTTTTGAACTAAAGCATGCATAAACTGACATCCTACGAAAATCATATCAAATGATTGTTTTCTACTGGCAACCAAATTACTTTAATCATTAAGTGGAGAAAGTAGAAAAGTAAAAAAGTATTTATTTTAGTACTTGAAACACAGGAATAAGACTTCGTAGGAGTGAGATCGGGATTAAGTAGTCTATTTTACAGGAATACTGCTACTCTTTATTCTATTAGAGTAACTTAATTGGAGATGCCAATAAATTTGTAATGCATGATTTTAGGATTTATTCAGAATTGTTTATGCATTTGACTGTACGGAGGGCGTAGGGGTTTAAGTCGTCACCTCGCCACTACGCAGCCGCGCCGAGTGTTATGGGTTCGATCCCCGCACGAGAAAAAAGTCTGGATGTGGATGGTCTATATATGTATCTATAAAAGGTAACCTATTAACCTAGTGTTTAAAGTATCACCAAACCAAATTGCATTAAAAATTGGTTTAGCCGTGAAAAGAATAACGGACAAACTGATTGATTTACTTAAAATTTATACTATTAGTAAAGATCATAAATATTCCTTATTCCTATATCTGTTTAACCATAGTTTTTTTTTTATTTTTAAAAGACATCTTGCTCATTACAATCTAATTATTTCTGTGTTGCGGTGGACGTGACAGACATAAAGAACACCCAGAGTTAGACAACTATTTGTAGATAAAAAAAATGTTGTCCTGTGTGGGAATCAAACTATCTTTGGCTCAGCAGTCAGGGTCACTAGCCACTAGGCCAACAGGCTAGTATTAGAACATTAATGTTTTATCAAATACTGTTTGAACACTGATACAGATAACAGACTGTACAGTAATATATTTGTATGTTAGTGTGTAAACAGATTATCTAATAAAATCTTGGTACATAATATGATTCACTGTCAAAGAGTGACTAGATAATATATCAGTAGTATATATAATACTATGGGAACTATATTTAAATATGAATAGGAAAAGTAGATCTATCTTTTATTATATATGTACATACTATTAATCCTGCAAATATAGGCTATTGTTAGCTGTAATTTTTCCTCATCACATTATTGATGTTATTATTAGACAGTGTTATAATTAGAAAAGCAAATAATATTTCTAGTTAATTTGCCCCATCAAATCTAAACTGACATACCCTGAATTGTATAAAATACTCAATTGCCATAACATATATATACACACTATAGCCCCAAAGGACAGGCAGAGGCTTATCAAACACTCACATTTTGCTAGCCATCATTTAGTGCCACTTCATAATTGGTGGCAAGCTTATTGCCATAATTATTTATATATATGTCTGATAGACGACAGTAGAATCTCTCAGTCTACTCTTACATCACCTACAGGAAGAATGGGGTAGGTATATACATATATGTGTGTGATGTAAAATATTAATAGCATTTCACTTATTCAGAAAATATTTCTTTAAACTATTAAAGACTATTTCATATACATATCTTTGTGAGTGAAATAAATTTGTAAATAATCTGTCAAGTGCGTCAGAGTCCATTAAAGTACCTGAGTAGACTAAATATAGGACATTTACGTAATCATATTCACTTTTAGCTTAACATTAATTAATGAATAAAATTATGCTGTCTTCTATACATACTACTTTTATTGTATGGGGATTATATGTTTTTAATATACGGGTCGGACGGGTCCTCTGATGATAAGTGACAACCACCATTCATCAACAACTGAAAGTAATAAGTGCGCTGCCTGCCTTTGAGGGTGGTGAGCGATGCGATGATCCTAAAACTATTCTGAATCTCTATCAATCTCAGATCATAGTGATAAGGATTCTGATAATACTAAAATTGATTAAAAAATATATATTTTCAAACTTTAAGAGCTAAAGAATATATTTTTTTGTTATTAAATGGTTAACAAAATTGCTATTATGGTTAACTTGAGGCAGAATAAAGGCCACAGTTATAAACAGTTTACTAACATAGTTCTACAACTCACTCTTAAAGTCACATCAGTCAATTTAGTATACTTATAAATACTGTCAGAAATAAAATATATCACTTGACTAATCAGAATTTGTGATAGAAATAATGTTGAAAAATTAATTGAGTTTTATTATTTATATTTCCAATGTAATACAATAAACCAGACATATTTCAATGATAGATACTCTACTTTAATTGAGAAGATATAAACTGCTATAAAGCAATCTGAAAACTGTTACAGAACACTATTTTGTTATTAATATAACTTACAATAAACCTGAACTGAAACTTTTTAAAATATTACTTCCACGAGACAATAAACAGTTGTAGTTGAGGCGCATCAATTACAGTTATTCTTGACTAATTAGCATGTACGGAATGTGGTATTTGTAGATGTTTTACAAACTTTATAGCTAGCCCCAAATATCCAAACAGACTAAATTGAAAGTAAGTAACTGATAATACTTTATAATAATTTCATACCTAAAACGATTTTTAAGTGCTTCAGTCGGGTTGCAGAATCCTTTTTGGAGTCTTGTATTTTAACTGTAGATTTCTTAACATCTTGGTGAGGTTTCTTAGAAAACATTTCGGATATGTTTCTATAGGGTCATAACGTAGATTTTTTTCATGCTAGCAGTGTAAAATATACTAAATTCACATTGTTTTCTTTAAGTTTTCACTCCCATTTTGACATTTAACTTACATAAAAATCTCGGTTGACGTAAACATTCTGGCTTTCTCGTTATACGCAGGTTCCTAAACTGTTAAGTACATTACTATTGAGCTGTAGTTATTAAAATGTTTTAGTATTCTAAAGTTCCATGGTACAGATATAGTTTATTTATATATTTTAATAAAATACAAATATTAACTTACCGTTCTAAAAGCTTACCTGACACAATTCTGTAAAATAAGTTTGATGTAAAGGAACATAATTTAGTTTATTGTTGTTACAGGCAATGGACGTTACATGTTCGGCCACTGCCAACATTTTTAATTTGTAAATTAGTGTGCGTGTAGGAGTACATAAAATAATATTACGAAGCTGTTCCCGTATATATATTAATTGAATACAACTCCCGCACTAGGTATTGTTACTGCGAGACTTTATAAACATACAAATAATGAACACAGATTTTGTCGACTGGGAAAAATATCTATCATATCTATTCTGTTAACAACCAAAAAAAATTGGTGCTCGCCTAGTCCTAAATAGACAAATACCTATACCTGAATATTTTTTTAGTGATCACTGACCATTTAACTTATCTGCTCCTAAAATAAAAGCTAAAAGCTATTACAAAGATCGAGTTTCAAAAGTGTTTCGAGGATTGGAAAAAGCGTTGGCACAAGTGTATTATATCCGAGGGGGATTATTTTGAAGGGGACAAAATAGATATTGAAGGATATTTTTTTTTTTCATAAAACGAAAATTCTCGTTATTTTTTGAACACATCTCATATACTCAGGAATTTATTCTAGAAGAGGTGAGTAGAGCTGTAATGATCAACCACACTAAATAATAGCCGGCAAACATTCATAATAGGCAGGCGCCCGGTTGGCCTCCTAGCAAAACGCTTTGAAATTAAATGAGAAATTACTACCTACTTATTAACTTCAAAGAAAAGAAGAGAAGGCATTAAAACGAAAAGGATATAGCTTATACAGATGGAGTCCTCTAAGAACTATTCTGACAACATCAATGTCATTTATAGATAAATTCTTGTCACAACATATTGTTTGTTAAAGATAGATAAAGATATAGAGGTTCTAGAGGTAGACGTGAAAGCTAACACACGTGTGAGAGAAGTTTTCCAATTTTATTAAGAAATCGGTGCTTTTCCGACCAAAATTAAGTGTTGTTAAAAAGATTTATGTGTTATTAACCGTATTTTGTATATATTGTTTGTGTTATCGGTAACTCATAGTAGTTATTAGTGTTCCTTTTTTTTGAGTTACAATTCCTTTAGGAGGAGGCGCCCATCATGGACGACCTCCCTCCTCCTAGACCCCCAGACATCCCAAACTTCATGGATACTGTCGAATCAACGCCCAGGTCTTCAGGCGCTTCAAAGCGTCCATTAGCCGTTGAAGATGCACCGACTCACGCTAAAAAGCTGATCACTAACACGGAACTACCGAATGCTTCAATTCAACAATTCAATTCAATTCAACGTTCATCCAACGCTAGTAGTAGGAGCATATACAAATCTAGACAAAGGCCCATATATCATACATGTGTCCAGATCAGAACCTGACCCCTCAGCAGGGACTACCATACGACCAATCAAATTTGGGCAACTCCTTGCCCGTTACAACATCCAAAATATTTGTGCAGATTATGTCAAAAAAGTGGGTAGGAATAAAATATCTATTGAATTTAAAAACTATACTGATGCTAATACTTTCCTAGACAATCCAGTTCTTGAATCCAATAAATATGTAGCCACAATACTGTGGAATCACTAAAAACCCAAATGGCTGCGGTGTGGTTTTGAAAGCCCGCCGTCTTAATAGAAAGTCTTCAAATGATGGTAGAATAGAATGGATCCCAACCCAAACCATAGTCCTCACCTTCCAAGGCCAAATCCTCCCTAATAGAATTTTTTCCTTCCACACCTCTCTCCCTGTTGAATCATACACGTTTCCCACCATCCAGTGTCACAAATGCTGCCTTTTTGGGCACACCAAAAATCAATGCCGCTCCAAGCCCCGATGCTTTAAGTGCACCCAAACCCACTCAGGTGATGAGTGTGGTGTTGTTGAGAGTAGTGCCACCTGTCTTCATTGTTCTGGAGGTCATTTTGCTACAAGCAAAGATTGCCCAGAGCAGGGGAGACAGAGAGCTATAAAGATACTTATGTCACAACAAAACATCTCTTATGAAGAGGCATCCACACATTTACCCCATGTAAGCAGACCATATTTCGAAGTTGCCCAAAGCTCAGTTCCTTCTCAAATCTCCTCTAAACTATTTTTAAGCCAACCTACCCAATCTTCCTAATACAGTCAGTCCCTGCAAATCAATAATCCCTCTTCTTCTTACATAAGTCACTCCAAAACTGTAATGTCCCAACCTCGTCCCAGGGCCCCGTTAGGTAGTTCTTATGATAAGGCTGCCCACCAAGCTTTGATTAGTAATGAATCGTCCACTTTACCTAATGGTTGTGCAATTCAGGCGCAACAAACTAATCATCCAGCAGGCCAGGATACCCTCCTAGAAACCCTTCTTAATATATAATCCTTGATATCCTATCTAAACAAAACCCTAATTTACCGTCCCACGTTGCCCAAAAACTTTCAGTACTCCTCCGTTCTTTAAATGGACAACATGGCCCAGCCCGTCCTACTGCAGTGGAACACTAAGAGCATTCGCAGAAGAAAACTTGAACTCCTTCACCTAATAAATAAATTCCATCCATTAGTCATTGCCATCTCGGAGTCATGGTTGGTGCCTGGATCCCGATTTAGGGTTTCGGGATACTCCTGCCTCCGGGATGACAGGTCTGATGGCTACGCAGGTAGTGCCTTACTTGTAAGGCGCTCCCTTCCCTTTGCCGAAATCCCTCTTCTTCCCTTCCCCCAAGAGATTAATCTCGTGGCCATAAGGGTTTTGGACATCTCATTCCTTTCTATATATATTCCCCACCCCCGCTCAAATATGATTCCTGACATCTTATACATCATTTCCTCTGTCCCGTCTCCCATCATCCTAATGGGGGATTTTAACGCTCATCATAGCTCATGGGGCTCCGGTCATGATGATCTTTTTGGAACTGCCCTCCTTGAATCCTTTGATGATGCAAATCTTTGTATTATCAATAACGGATCCTCAACCCGTAGATCTTTGCCTAATCAAAACCCTAAATGTGCTGTAGACCTCACTGTTTGTTCCCCATCCTTAGCTTCTACTCTATCCTGGAATGTTTTGTCCCAATGTTATGGTAGCGATCATTTTCCTATCGTCATTTCCATTCCCGATTGAGCTGTCCCAATTTATAATTTCTTCCTGTCCCTAAAATACCGCTTATCGAATGTTGTTTGGTCCTCTTATGCTTCATCTCTTGACACTAGGATTGAGTCTCTCCCTCCACCTAACAGTGGTAACATCTTGGACACCTATTCAAAATTTACGGATGCCATCATCGCTACCGCCGATGAACTGTTTCATGTTAAAAAAACTCACGAGTTTAGAGTCTCAACACCTTGGTGGGACTCAGAATGCACTGCTGCAGTTAAAGAGAGGAAACACTATGAAAAAATCTATAATATTAACATGACGAGAGAAAATTTAATTAATTACAAAAAAAAGCTGCTGCAACAGTAAAACTTCTTACACAGAAAAAAAGAAAGAAGGTTGGCTTCGTTTTTGCGAAATCATTTCGCCAAAAACTCCTCCTTCTATAATGTGGAAGCAAGTCAAACGATACAGAGGATCCCTCAACATTGATAATATCACAATCAACGACCCATCATCCTGGTTAGAAGCCTTTTCAAATAGAATGTCTCCTCCGTTTGTCCCCTTTGTTGATAATTTCCCTTCCCCTCCAAACATTCTTCCAAGCTCGAACTTTTTAAATAGCCCGTTCAAACTCTCCGAGCTTCATCTGGCACTTGACGGATTAGTTGACTCAACTCCTGGGTTGGATGGGATCTCATACTCCTTTATTAAAAATGCCTCAGATAATTTTAGATTATACTACCTTGAGTTAATTAATAAGTTCTTTGAAAAAGGCTTAGTCCCAGTTGCGTGGAAATCTCAAACTATAATTCCAGTTCTTAAGTCAGGCAAAAACCCCTCAGATGCGAATAGCTACAGACCAATCGCCCTATCTTCCATTCTGGCTAAAGTCACAGAACACATGGTAAAACACCGACTTGAATGGTTTGTGGAAAACAGTAATTTATTGGGAAAATCTCAGTTTGGTTTCAGAAAAGGTAGAAGCACAATGGATAGTCTTAGCTTACTTATTTCTGACATCCGTCTTTCAATTTTAAAGAAAGAAAACCTTGTTGGTGTCTTTCTGGATATCTCTGCAGCATATGACAGTGTCCTCCTTCCGGTGCTCAGGAATAAACTTGTTCATCAGCTGAGTATTCCTGAGAAGTTGGTTCACTTCATATGTAATCTTTTTATGGAAAGATCGATTACTATCAAGTACAAAAACTCTTCTCTTCCTTCTAGAACAGTCTGGAGCGGTCTTCCTCAAGGTTCAGTCCTTAGTCCCTGCTATATAGCTTGTGCACCTACGACTTGGAATTATCGGTCAAGCCTTTTTGCCAAATTCTGCAGTATGCCGATGATTTGGCATTATACGTTCCCAATAAGTCTCACGGAAGAGGCTGTTGGCAGACTGAACACTGCCCTTAATTACTTATCAGTTTGGCTTCTTCAACATGGCCTTTCTTTGTCAGCTCCTAAAAGCAGCGCCATTGTATTTACGAGAAAAAGACTTATTCCGCCCGTCTCCATTGAGGTTGATAATGAACCTATCCAACAAGTCTATAAAGTTAAGTTTCTCGGTATTTGGTTGGACTCTAGACTCTCTGGTACTGTACACACTGACTATGTAGTTCAAAAATGTGAGAAAAACATAAATATTTTACGTTCCCTATCTGGAGTGTGGTGGGGTGCTCACCCTGTTACACAAAAACTTGTATATAATGCTATAATTCGTAGTCATATGGATTATGGGCTATTTCTGTTAGATTCCTGCAATCAGTCAGGCCTTCAAAAACTTGATAAACTTCAAGCTAAATGTCTGCGCATTATCCTTACCGGACAACTTCCTTCATTTGTTGGTCTTTCACAAACTTGACATTGGCGAAATTGTGGTTACATCTCCACAAAGGTCACAATGAAGAATTGAATTGAATTGATAAAGATAAAGATATATTAATTGCATAATAGTTGTTGTTGTATGAAAACTATTACCGTTTTTCGGCCCATATCGGATATGCAATAATAGATAAGTACTTATTTAAAATTATTTTTACGGTTATAAGTATACTTGCAAATTATTAACTAGGTACATTTTTTATGCTGATTTCAATATTATATCCATTTAATACACAGATAGCAGAAATATTATGTATGTACTTTTGTAATAAATTATATTTATAAGAACGCCCACTGTTTCTCAAGCCTGTCTTTTGGTAGGTTTTGTTTTATATTGAATTTCTAATCGCTGATGAACAAGTAAGGATACTTAATCCTTATAACTATTTTTTTATAATCCAAACAAGTTTTTCGAAAACTTGTTTATACTTTATAGGTACCTGTTTATTGATTAATTTAGACACTGTTAGGCCGTATGTTTACGTGTTTGTATTAAAAAGAAAGATTATGGTTAAACAAAGAGATAAGTTATAATAAGTGTCTATAAAGAATATGCATTCTAATTAGTTTTCTGAAGTCGATTGTTTAAGAAATTCAGCCACATCGTTTAAAATGTGTTGTTTGCCTAGCGTTATTCTCTTCTGTTTATGTGCCAGTGTAACAATAGCAGTAAAAAAAAATATTGTAACAGAATCAATAGCATTTCCAGAATTTAATCCCGTTGCTGCTAATAAAGACGTAAGTTTTGGAATGCAATACTAATCGTATAGAATGCTTTGGGTTGATTTTTTTTCTATAAGTAATAAAAAAGCTAAACAAATAAATTGCCTTACAAAAAAAAAATAAAGAAATCTAAAAGTGACGTGAGATAATAAAATTGGATCAATATAGAAGTTTTAATTTTATTCTAGTTACAATAAACATATATGTATATGCATTTCCTAAAAAGGAAAGGCTTTCCGAGTTATTAAAAGTCACCCTCACATTTTTAAGAAAAGAAGCCCAATTATATCCCGTTATGAAGACACCAAAAGACCACATAGTGTTAGGTGCATTCGAATTGTTAATGTGACATTGGAAAACTCCCAAAAGAAGCACGGAAGTATTGAGTAAAAGAGAAGGAAAATTGTATAAATAGTGTACACATACACGTCCACTGCATTTTACGATTTTACGATGAACATTTTTTGTAGGTATATGACGCTGCATCATCATCTCTTTCAAAGTTGTATTTATCTGATATCATCCTTCATTTCTTGAGAAATAAGGTTCAGCTTAGACTTAACTTCTTTTACATATACAGTAGGCTGAGACGGTAGAATGCCATTGAGCACACGTTGGCATTGACCCCTCTCATGCATACAATAATCAGTAAGAAATTAAGAGGACCACACAATTGTGCTACGTTTTTATTTATAAATTGACATTAGACCCTCAATACCTTACCACTATTAACGTTCGACACCGTTCATTAGTTAGTGACAAAAATAGTTCACGTTATCGCAAGGTACGCAGTACGCAGAGTTAATGATCTCATTGTGATAGGCAGTTAAATGTATATTAAAATACCTACCTGACCAAGACTAGAGAAACTTGATTCTCTAATGTTGGACAACATACACGTTGCTAAGATCATTTAAATAAATAACATTTGCAGAAATTTGTGTCCTCACTATCATGAACATTTTAGCAACAGGATGTTAAATATTACCAAAAACGTTTGAAATGATATAATAACTATACTGTATGTACAAAAGCTATCTTTATTATAAAAAGAAAAAATGAGTTTTGTAACATTTTTTTTTCTGTTAGGAAGTAATTGAGGGGCCTTAAATGGTAATAATGATATTGGAAAGTCGCTTCTGATCAGCATCGTAAGCATCGTAAGTACCAGACAATATGATCAGAATTATCTGAGAGTTTAAAATAACGTACGGCTAATCGATCAATCACTTAGCCTACTATTATCCACTGCTGGAAATAGGCGTTCGCCATAGAACCCGGTCTTGGCTTCGGCATCCATTCTATACTAATATACAGTACAACCTCGATATAACAAATCGGAACTGAACAAGTAAATATTCGTTATATCAAGTAATTCGTTAAACTGAGGTTTGTTATATTGAGGTTATGTTGGCCTCAAATTTGTTATAAAGAGGTAAAAAAATAGTTTTATTCACCTCAACATTACTTACTCTTCTTGTTATAGCGAACAACTTCTACTAATAAATGATAACACATTTTTATCAAATTATGTCGCGACTGAATCACATGCTATGGGAGTAAGGGTCATATTGGTGGGAACGTTATATAAAGGTTTTGGGTTGACAAAATTAGGTAATTACGAGGTATTAGAGGTATTTACACTCTCTTTTGATAGTTGAAAATTTGTTATAAAGAGGTTGTTCGCAAATCAATGTAAAGGTATATTTTACATTGACTTTTATGGACAATTCAAGGGGATTACGAAGAATTTGTTAAATCGAGGAAGTCATTATATTGAAGTACGTTATTATTTTTTTTTTTTTTTATGCGATAGGGGGCAAACGAGCAGACGGGTCACCTGATGGTAAGTGACTACCGCCGCCCATGGACACCCGCAACTCAAGAGTCACAAGTGCGTTGCCGGCCTTTTAGGTAGAGGTACGCTCTCTTCTTGAAGGTTTGAAGGTCGTATCGGTTCGGAAATACGGCAGGCGACAATTTGTTCCATAAGCTGGTTGTGCGAGGCAAAAAGCTTCTGGAGAAGCGCACAGTGGTGGAGTGCCAATCGTCCAGGTGATGGGGATGGATATTTTGTCGCGTAGGGCGATGGCGGAAACCAGCAGCCGGTATAAGTCCGAACAATTCCTCTGAATACTCCCCATGATACAAGCGATAGAGGATGCAGAGTGAAGCTACATCTCTACGCAACGCTAAGGTGTCAAGTCGATCAGAAATATCTTGGCAACCGATGATGCGAGTCGCTCTCCGTTGAATGCCGTCAAGAGGGAGAAGTTGGTACTGGGGCGGCGGCGTGCGGCCGAACCTGCGCCTTATAAAGTTGCAGGCGGTGGGCCGGAGTAAAATACTGTCTCGATCTGTTTAGCACACCAAGCTTCTTCGAGGCTAATATGGCCTTACTCTCTAAGTGACCGCGAAACTGGACTTCGCTTGATATATCGACGCCAAGGATTCCGATACTGGCTGATGTAGTTAGGGAAGTGCTCTCAAATTGAGGTGATACGACCAATGGCAACTTTTTAGCGGTGAACGCGCAAACCTGTGTCTTCTTGGGGTTAAACTGGACTAGGTTAAGTCGACCCCAATCTGAAACTTTTGATAAAGAAGTTTCGATTTCAGACACAAGTTTGGATCGGCTTTCGATGACGTTTACACGAGAAATGTTAGCGCGGCCGGTGTAAAGGGCATCACTCATGCTATCGTCCGCATAGCAATGGATGCTGCTAATCTGCAGCATGTCGTTGATATGCAGAACAAACAGCGTGGGTGATAGCACACAGCCTTGTGGGACACCAGAATTAACAGACTTGGAGTCGGAGCATGCACCGCCAACAACGACCTTGATGCTTCTGTCTGTAAGAAAACTGGTGAGCCAATTGCACAGTTTCTCGGGAAGCCCATAGGAAGGAAGCTACGCAAGGAGCGCTTTGTGCCAGACCCGATCGAAGGCCTTCGTCACGTCCAAACTAACGGCCAACGCTTCCCCCTTGGTCTCGATCGCCTGTGCCCACCGGTGAGTCAAGTATATGAGAAGATCACCAGCTGAACGACCCTGACGGAAGCCGTATTGTCGATCATTGAGGAGCTGGTGGTCTTCTAAGTACCGGAGGAGCTGGCAGTTAACAATGGATCCCATTATCTTGGAGAACAAGGAGGTGATGGCTATGGGTCTGTAGTTGGACGGATCCGAGCGATCTCCTTTTTTAGGGATTGGGTGCACTAGAGCTGTCTTCCATGAGTTCGGGACTACGCCAAGAGAGTAGGAAAGCCGATAAAGGCGCGTTAAAACCGGTGCTAACTCTGGAGCACACGTCTTCAGCACGATAGGAGAGTCTATCGGGCCCACTCGACGAAAGGAGCGTCGAGGGAAAGAAGCGCTTTACGCACTGCCCTTTGTGTATACCGGACTTCCGGCATGCGGGTCTCGCACTGCGGTATGGTCGGCGGTGCGTTTCCCCCGTCGTCCAGGGTCGAGTTGGACGCAAAGAGTTTGCCCAGAAGATCGGCTTTTTCTTTAGCGTCGTGGGCCAACGAATTATCTCCTATGCGCAGAGGTGGAAGGGATGGCTTACAAAAGTTCCCCTGGACAGCTTTGGCAAGAGACCAGAATGCACTAGTTCCGGAGGGGAGACTCACTAGTCTCTCGCCAATTCTGCCGATGTGAGCCGACTTCGCCCCAGCAATTACTCTTTTGAGGGACCTGGAGGCAAAGTTAAATTGCTTCTTTAATGTGCTGGTCTTTACATCCCGTGCTGTCGCTGCATTAGCCCATGCTTGTTAACATTCCTGCTTTCGGCGGGACGCCGCTTTGCAGGTTCGACCAAACCAAGGCTGGGACTTGCCACCTGTGGGAATCAACGAGAATGGAATGAAAAGTTCCATACCCTGAAGCACAACATCCGCGACAGAGTCAGCAACTACATTATGATCATCCGGCGAGAAGCAAACCTGCCTCTATGGGTAGGATGCAAAGAATGTTCTCATTCCATCCCAGTCTGCATCCCCGAGAGGGGCCTCAACGGATACTTTGTAGCCGTCAGGATTTGAGGTCAGCAGAAGATCCAACAGTGAAGGCAAATGGCTTTCTGCATCTGGGATTCGCGTAGGCGTTGCTACCAGCTGCGTCAAGCCATATGCCAAGGCGAAATCGTGAACAGATCTTCCCGCATGATCGGTTTTGCGTGAATCAAGCCATTCGGCGTGGTCGGCGTTAAAGTCGCCAAGAATCACAATCTCTGCGGATGGGATCTGCTGGAGCACTGAGTCTGTAGCCATTTGGACGTGGTCGATGAGTCGGTCCGTTTCGGCATCACCGCTATGGGACCTGTAGAGGCATAGGTAGATGCGGGGATGGTCGTCGCAGTCTACACGTAGCCATAAGATGGAGAGGTCCCGACCTTCAAGATTGCCGAGGCGGCGAGAAGTGATATCATCTCTAACGTACACGGATACACCAGCCTTAGGAACAAAGGAGTGTTCCAGTCCGTACCCAGGGTAGCAGAGGTAGGATGTGTCCGCTGGAGATGATATCTGCGTCTCGGTTAAAAAGAGCAAGGCTGGCTTTGCTGTCTCAAGGTGGTGGTGGACAGTGTCGAGGTTACAAAAATCCACGGTAAACGTGACAGGGGGTGCCATGGTATGCCTTCTCTTGCCCCGAGCAGATTTTGGGAGCGCAGTTGAGCCCCCCCCAGAGTACGAGGGGCAGCCTGGGCGTCCACGCTCAGGCATAATCCGTACTGAGGGTGGACGTCCAGGGGGGGATTCTCCAACTCTAGCGCTGGTACCCCCCTGGGGTATCCTTTTTGTTAACAGCGCTATCATTAGGGGGGGGGGGGTGGGGGATTTTGGGCCTCCGGAGACCTCACTCATTTCGGGGAAATGCAACGCAAGCGTTACTTCACAACCGGTTTTCTGTGAGGCCGTGGTATCGCACCGGTCGAGCCGGCCCATTCGTGCTTAAGCATGGCTCTACCACTATAAAATAAAATGTATATATTAAGGTTGCACTGTATTTATAATATATATTATATGCATTCGGGCCGACTTAATGCCAAAGGCATTCTCTGGCAGTCTACCTTAGGGTGATGTAGTGATTACTGAAGTAGGTTTAAAAAGTATACCCACTGGCATACTTTTTAATGATTTTTAGTGTAAGAAGTAGAAATAAAAGAACATACAGAAATAAGATATAATACAGCTATCATAAATAAACACAAACATAGATGACTATTTATATATATACACATACCATCTGGTGTAGTGCTCTGATGACTCTGCTGGTTTATTTGAGAGAAGAGCACGAACATTCGCTTTAAATGACAGACGACTGGGTGCATTCCCGATTCCAGAAGAGAACAAACTGAACCATGAAAGGAGAACTTACACTTGCAGTAGAGTGGTTAGGACATAATAGGAGAAGATTATTTGAAGAACGGATATTTCTGCTATGATTGAAGTAGATACTGAAAAATAGACTAAGATATGAAGGAGAAGTGGGAGAATTGCGAATTGTCTATAGAGTGGTGAGAGCGCGCAGATAGTTAATAGTAGGCGCTGACGAGTAGGAAACCAATTGAATTAGACTAAAGAGGAGACGATTAAAAATGAATATAATATATCCACGAATATATCGAATGTACATACTAATAAAGATTTACTCTTATTGCAATAAGTCATGTTAGAGAAAATAAAACCTCCTATTAAATATATACAAATGTTAGAAATAGGTATAATAGGTAGATTATAGAATTGGTGCGTTTAGAATAAATATAGCCAAAAATAACAACACACTGATTATTGTAACCCCCAACAGATGAAAACATTAACTTGCAAAATTTACTAATCAACAAATACTTGGTGATTCAAGTATTTGTTGATACAAAGTACAACTTCAGCAATTAATAAGCAAATTAGAGGAAATAACTAATGACGTCACCAAGTTCCGAGTTGTCGATGTATTGCTTACGTAAAAGTAATGGCAAATAAAGAAAGAGGAAAATATAAAGTAAAATGAACTTAGGTGATCATGTCATTTGGTATAACCAGAAAGGTACCTATGGAGTTTCAATTTTGGAGTTTAAAGTATGAGGTTTATAGATATAAGAGGGCCTTGGCCTACTATTTAAAAAAATACACTTAGATACTTATACCTATGTTATGAAGTCAGATTAGAAAAGTAATACTATTAATAATTACACTACATAATATTTATTTCAAATGATGATAGTGATGCAAGATGAATAGTGGAGATAAGGGTTAGAAGGCGAGGCAGAACTCGCCGTTGTTCCTCCCTCCTCTTCCTTAGAGGCATAAATAGGGCTGAGAACGGAATTAGAAGGACGTGAACCACATAAGAATATTTATTAACGTACGTACGTACGACACGTACGACATCAACAACGTGAAAAGGGATATTCTAAATCTTACGCCGATTTCAAAGAATTGGGCAGAAAAAATAAATACCAGAAATACAAATATAGTCGGCATTAATTCGTATTAATAGAACAAGAATGACATGGAAAAGATGAGACACGCAAATATACACGCTTGGGCATTTTTTTATGTGTGGAAACCCCCACGGGTCATCACCTTGCCGGGGCCGGCAAGGTGGTATATCGGACTCGAACCGACTAAAGCCACACAGTGTTCCGTCATCGCGTCTGGTAGCCTCAGGTATACCCTGGAAAAGAAAACCCTGTGACCCCGGCAGACTTGGCCGCCTCTAAACAACGCGACCCCACTGTGGGCTTGAGCTGACAATACATATCATCGCTACCCTCAATCCTTTCGTGGCCCCATCTATCTAAAAAAGCAATCAAGTTAATTAAGCATTATTTAAGTTATATAGATTTACACGGACTTAATTGTGTTCATACCCATCACAAGTTTTTCTATCATCGAAAACTTGTTTTAATTCGTACGCGTGACGTATTATTTGTGTACAGCTCCGAAGAATTTATCTCAGCGTAGTTTAGTCACTGTCTGGCTGTGTATATACGTGCTCGTATTTAAAACTGTGCTCAAACAGCACATGGATAGGTACGTGATAATTGACAAGTCTTACTTATAAGTATTTGGACACTCAACAGTTATTTATCAGGGATTGACTAATAAAACTGCTTTATAATGTGTTCTTTGACTAGTGTTATTGTGTTCTGTTTATGTACCAGTGTAATGCTAACGACAGCAGATAGAAGAAGAAATGAACCAGAGTCTATAGGATTTCCTGAATCAGAGGAGGACCCTGCTCTTGTTAATAAAGATGTAAGTTTTAGGATTGTACAAAATTTGTTTAAAAGGAAGGAATATTAAAAATAATAAAGTAAATTCTATGTTTGAATTTAAAATAATTTAGGTACTTAGAGTTCCCTGTAATCATCAATAATTGAAACGAACAATCGAATGCCACGCCAATAATCTCAACCGCACTGTCAAACTTAACCGAAATAAACTACTTGTCGTAGTTCATAAAACATATTGGACGTTTAAGTGGGTTTATCCTAGTCACTACTTTTATAAAGCCAGTCATACCTACTGATTATAAAAACACTATCGTAACTCACACAAAACACAATACATAGATATCAAAATGTAAAAAAATCTAAGACAGAACCTACAATTACGTAAATATTGTAATATTCAATGTACATATAAAAATAAGTTTATTAGGATTTATATAAAGTAGACTTTGGTCATAACTTTGAGACATTGGCAAGTACATCGATAGACTAGCGTTATTCTAGTTGCTTGATGGCTTGAATTCAAGACTGAACATTTAAGGTAACAATAACTAAAATACCTGCAACATATATATATAATACTACAGTAATTATGATTATGTATCTCAAACATGTCTATGTCTATGTCTAACAACTTTTTCTATACTTAAATCATTCTCAATTCTCAACAGAGCGCTTCAAGTTTTTTACTGGAAACTATAGTTATTTAGTTTTTGTTAGCAAGTTGCAGAAATGATAATGGATAAAAAGTAATTAATTAAGTAATTACTACTGCTGATACCTTGAACTGTGTTTATTAAATAAAAACAGGATAGGTAAAACAGTGTTGAATAATGAATTGGTAAAAATAGAAAAACAAAACTTAGATTTTTTTATTTTTGAATACAGTAGGTTCGCAAACAAAGTACTTCGTTGCGTCACATATTAAAAATTACGTGTTTATAAAGATACAATATATACGACTGACCTTCCTGAGTCCCGACAGATCGTTCTTAGCCTCACAGGTCATGGGTCTGTAGTGTTTTAGATAATAACTGCTTGTTTACAAAATATAAAATAATTTCTATAAAATAATTAACTTTATTCCTATACTTAATCATTTTTAAGAAAACAAAAACTTTCATTTTGTAATTTTTTTGATTATTAACTAATTAAATATGAAAATAAAATTATAACATTCGTTTCGAAAACCTCTAGATTTATTTTGACCACAAAATTTTAACGAGGTACTCTGACTCACTGGCCCGAAAAGTTCTCATAGATTTGGATACATTGCAGCAAATAATATACTCTTTTGTAAAAAAACGGATGCAAAATGCTAAAGAGTTGGTACCCGGTTAAAGATTTATCTCAGATGGATTACTTAATGTACATACCTATATATGAAAGTATACAGGAGGGTTAGCGGGGCGACAAATATAAAAAAAATAACCAAACTAAATGACGAAAATGACGGCATTGCTGCACTGATGACTGACTGCACAGTCTGACCGCACAGTTTAAGTGGTCACCTCGCCACCACGCTGCCGCGCCGAGTGTTGTGGGTTCGCACAACCGCACGGGACAACACTTTGTGTAATCCACAAATTGTTGTTCTGAGTCTGGGTGTTCTTTGTGTCCGTTGTTTGAATGTTTGTGAAGTCCCTCGCGACACAGGAAATAATCCTAATGGAGTTGTCTGTTACAAAAAAAAAATGGCTTGTCCCTATAACGTAAGTAGGGATAAATTATAGTTGGCATTAACTCTGCCTACCACTTCGGGGACGTAGGCGTGAGGTTATGTATATATACATATAGTACCTGGATAACCGAGCTTTGCTCGGTATTTTTTGGTAAATCGTGTAAAACAACGAAAAAAAAGTTAAATAAAATAATCATCAGGACTCGAACCGGGGTAATCTGGTTACGGGACCGCCTTATTTCCCACCTGATCTATTTCAACCTCATAGATGGTGGCGAAATTTACCTTCGTATACTAATGATATTGTAGCAGTTTTTCATTGCCTGAAAACACGGATAAAACGACGTCTTCTGAAACTGAAACCTAGCTAGATCGATTTATCGCCCCCGAAACCCCCTATATACTAAATTTCATGAAAATCGTTGGAGCCGATTCCGAGATTCCAAATATATATATACAAGAATTGCTCATTTAAAGATATAAGATATATTTTGAGTTTTCAAATGTGCACAAAAAAATTAACACATTAAATTGTACAGTAAAAAATTGTGTGTAGGTAGGTGCTGACCGACAATCATATTAAAATTTTAATTATAACTGTTTTAAAATTGTTTTATATTACTGTCGAGCATTCATATTCTTTTTCTTTTTTTTCTTAAGTTGAAAATAATTGAAGAGGGAAACCCCACATCTTTACAGATAAAACTCGACGATAGAACACAGATACGATACGGCTCGTCATACTCGTAATACTGCGATGCGAGTTTCGCAGTGAAGATCTCAATCAATAAATAAGTTATTTATCTATACTAATCTATTATTACGAAACTTTTGTTTGGTTGATTAAACGTACTAATATTTGTAAGTATCAGTCACAAAAAATAGTTTATTTTTGATATGATTCGTGGTAGATTAGATGTGATACTTTTGATTTGAATTTCATTTGCAATTTTAATAAATCAATCGTAGGTAGGTTGCCATGTTATTGCAAGTGTTCTCGAAGTAGGTACAGTTTTGTCGCGGACACAAAGTAAATTTTACTACAATTATAAAACTTAACTTATCTGGATGTTAGTTCTGACACAATCTGACAGAACTGATCTGGTTGATATTGGGCTACTATGTGCTATTCCAGACTAAGTGCACGAAAAAGTGTATGGTTCAAAATTTCTACACGAAAAAAGTCGGGGTTACTGCTACTTGGTTAATAAAGTAAATTGGGAAATGGTTCTAAATGCATAAGTTGTAGTACATCTCGCAAGTCACTTTAATTCAAATCAATTAACCTAGTACAGTCCACTGCTAGACATGGTCTCCCAGAATGTACGCCATAGCACCCGGTCCTCCGCCTTCCGCAGCCAGTCTATGACACATAGCTTGGCTTCCATTTAAAGAATAATTTATAACTTGTGATTATTACTGGTTCTGAACACTTTAAACTGCGCTTCAAATTAGGTATAATTAGTTATTGACTAATACTCTATGACAAAATATTAAATGCGGTTCTTAAAGATGTTTTACTTTCTGTTGTATTCCCTAGTACATAGGTCGAGGTAAGTTATCCTTATTAAAATACGGTCTGCTTTGACAGATTTATAACATGTATATTAATTTAAAAGCGTGGTGCAGGCTGTTTAAAAAAAATTACATACTACAGTTATCTATAAATTTCCTAAGCCTTGCTAGAAAACCTTCTCATCGTAAACAATTATTCTATTTGGTATTCTAAACATGAAGGAATGTGGCTAGTTTTGGTCAGAAACTGCTGGTGGGGTGATCACCTTCACGTATACTCGGTTTACCATCCACGTATAAAAAAGATAGGTCTTCTGGTTGCGAGGAAGAAACAAGGTATAACCTCCAAATATTTTATGCCACCCGAACAAACAAACTACCTATATGAGACGACTAGTAGCAAATCTTCATAAATAAAAGAAAAAACATAAATTTCTTTAAATTCGCGTAATCTTTTCAAATAACTCTATGCTTGTACATCACTCGGAGGTTCGCCGATTTTAACATATCCTTTACCATAAATAAAAGAAAAACTAATTTATTAATAAAACTACAAGTTTAATTTTACTTTGCCATGTTGCAATTACTACGTATTCAAATAGATACGCTATGTGAAGTGTCAGGTTTACACTCATGTCTGATACTTATATATACACGTATACGTATACGTTTCACGATACTTTGTAATATTTGTATAAATAAATAATAACAGTTGTATAAGAAATGCTTAAGCAACCCTTTATAAAAATGTTTTCTCTTAATTTTTGGGTTTAAGTTATCTCTGGTGTAGGCAACATTAGCATTACATGAGTCTCACGATATTTTTCTATTCCAGGATCGCCAACCAGTTTTCATACCGTCTACATGTCCTATAGGCGAACTATACTACCCTGGCGACCAGAAAGATGACTGGATTTGTGATTGCAGACCCGGTAACGAAATATACAATTTCTTACTAAGCACTAAGAATTAAAAGGAGTTGCAAGCGAAGCTATATTCTCTTTACTGTAATAAAAAGAGTACTTGATACTTGATGGCTTAACGATTTCTAATCACATGAAATATAAAATTCTACACATGGACACAACAGTTGTCTGTTCAAGAAATTACTGTTTAATAGTTATACAAAAAGTTACGGGAGTCGTAACTTCTTGTGTTTTATCGTTTACAATAATACAGAAATTCAGGAAGTAGGTAGGTACCTACTTCTTATGTAGGTTCCTATGTAAGTACATAAAAGTATTATATGAAAACAAATGATACATTCAAGTATTTTGCTTTACAATGGGTATGAATCTTAAAATACGAATGTATATAATATATGTACTCCTTCATGTTATAAGTTCTGCTCTAGGTACAAACAAATTAGTACATTTTTAAACGGTTTTTTTAAATTATATTTTCACTATGTTCAGTTTCGATTACAAAATTATAAAAAGAAGAAATCGTATTGACTATATTAAATGCCCTATTTTTTATATTTGTGGTAATAATTATTTTAAATTAATGAAATAACACCATCTATTGTATATGTTTTCAGCATACTTGTATTACCCAAAGACGGACCAATGCTGGCCAGCTTACAGAAAAGGTCCTTGCGACAATGGTCACTATCTGGTCTTGGGCCAGGACTCCGCCATCCCGTACTGTGTCCAGAATCCCTGTCTCGTGGACAGTTCGGTTATGTACAATGGTAAATGTGAGTTTTTGGGTACAATATCTCCCTGTAACAGTGTATGGCCAGACTTCCAAGTGTTGGCAGTTAATTCCACCACTTTGAGCATCACGTGTGAAAGGCTTATCTTCGAGTCAAGGTTCAAGGAAAAGCAACCAAACTTGCCAAAGTGTCCAACTGGCGGGAAAAGAAGTATTAATGGGAAATGTAGTCCTAACTCCACGCCATAGTTTAAATAGTTTGTTACGTTTTATGAACATAAATATAGCATTATTTATACTATTGTTATTTTTATACTATTACATTTCTAATAAATTATGCATTTCCACGTATTACTATACTACAGCTTCACAGCAAACCGGTTGTTAAGGAATGCTTGCGTTGTATTTCACTGAGTGAGTGAAGTTATCGGAGACTTAACCCCCCTCTCCTCATGCCCTTTCGCTATTTCCCCTCAAAGGCGTGTAGCTTACTTGCGACCCTTGAGTTGCAGATGTCCATACTTGGCGGCAGACGTTCACCATCAGGTGACACGCCTGCTCGCCGTTTTAGGAATTGAAGGTGGGAAAAACTTGATTGTGTGATTATTCGGATGAATTGGGAAGTGCAATCAATAGCTCCATGACATCAGGGTTGCGTACTTGTAACTCAAACTGGCTGTAGCCAGTACACCACTGGGTGTACCCTAGTTTAATACTTTAGACACACAAACAATTATGAAATTAAAGTTAAATAATATTAGAAGATAAATGTTTTAATTATAACTAGTGAATAGATGTGACAATAGACTTTTTTTGCACTGTAACTACACGTCAGATTTGCTACGGGTCTTCTGCTTCATTTTTTTTTGCAATGAAATGCAATGTAAAAAATACAAATTGACTTAATTCCATTGCGCTGTATTTTAATTACATAAATCATCAAACAACAACCTGTGGAGGTTAACACATCCTACAAATCAATGTTATTCGTTTTACCTTGAGTTTCAGTTCATGTACTTATATGCTGTTATGCTGTTCATGCTTATCATAATTACTATATAGGTTTAAGTCACTTTTTATCTCTCTTTGGTAAATAAAAACCTTTCAATTAGTGGCTGCTGAGGCCGTGTCGAAAATATTTAAAAAAGGAATACAGTGTTTTCATATAACAGAATCAATATCCAGTCTCACAATTAAGAAAGCAATATCCCCTAAAAGTTTGCTCAACCTTGCACAGTATGGCACGATGCCGGTTGCCTATAGCAACGCTAGGGCGTCCTTTGTGTAGTCATGGTGACTCCGACGACTGTGGTGTACCACACACTATGTCTCTGTCATCGGCGTTTATTTACCAATTTCTACAATGGACAGCCTCATGGCGGTCTACTCGCACCCTTATCGACAAACTTCATGATAAAATCAGTAATCAAATATTATTTAAGTTCTTAACGGCTCCACGTTTAATATCCGTGAGCTAGTAGAAACAAGTGCTTCGGAAGGTTAAGTTTGATTGACGGCTCGGTTGAAAGTTTAATACATTTGACGAATGAAAAGTGCAGTTCAGCGAAATATAACACATAAAGGAATATGCAGCAGTTGAAATGTGGTAAGTTGTGATTAATAGTATGTACGTGAAAGCTGCGCGGTTTAGTTGACGGGAAAATTTGGAGGCTTGTAAGAAAAAAAGGAAATAAGGTTTAGTTAATACGTATTAATATCTTTACTTCAAAACAAAGGTTCACTAGTAAAAGTAACCGCACTCAAAGTATTTATCTATTAACAACAAAATTTAAAAAATATTAGCTTTTTAGTAAGACATTCTAAAATTATTTGAATATGGTTAACAGTGGTATTAAGTTTCCGTGACGAATATATTTAGTGGACAATATCATAATTAAAATCTTGATGAATCGTGGTTTCCATGTATTAGACATATGTATAATGGGCTACATTATCTTCATAGGGAAATTGAGAAAAAAAAATCCACATAAGTTAATAATTTAATGGACATTAACAATCAGAAATACTTAATTTATGTAAAATATGGTAGGTTGAAAGATATGCTCGGTAAATGGATATTAAGTCCCTGTACTGGTCCTTGTTACTTTTTAGGTATATTTGTAAGAATAAAATAATTGCAATTATTGCAAACATTAGTTCTTTGGTGCAATTAAAACTTGATTGGAATCATGCCCTGTAACAAGTAACTAGGCATTAACAACACAATAAAGTTATTCGGCATTAGCTTATTTTGGTAATACAAAACAATGAAAATGAAAAAGAAAGTACAAATACTTTACAGTCAAATAGAATTCAATTCATTAAGATACATCATGAATAGATTAGTAATAAAAATAATTGAAATGTGTGAGTCGCCTTTAACTGCGACTACCTACCGGCTACCGCACGATGACTCAGCAGCAGTGTGACGGAGGGGTACGACCAGCGTTGCATGATTGCCTTGAAATCAGGGATAGTTTTTGAATTTCTCTGATTGTCCTCTATTTTGACATAAAACGTAAAAATACTCAAATGTACTCATCGTTTTAAAAATATATTTGTGATTGGTACTGAAGACTTTGACAGTGCTATATACATATTTCTAACATTAAAGTACTTATCTTTTAAAGGCAGGTGTACTATACATATGAGTTCGGAATTATACAAAAATAACTTAGACAAAATAACTATAAGCACGCATAACTTCTTAATTCATTGCTAATCGATTGATGCAATAAAACATTACTGATTCACTTATTGAACTGTATTTGAACTGTAATTCAAAAGTCAAAGTTAACGTGTAACTAACAGTTATTTAACTCATACATTAACTGTATAAGTAGTAACTAGTCAGTTGTTTCTACAATATCTCCACAACTATTTCATATTTTAATTTGAATAGGTTCAGGCACTTTATATTTCACGCAAACGACACATCATTGGTTTGATAAAAATAAACACGGACCATTGACGTAACGTATTTTTTAATTCGAGATTCAAAAAATTACAGGGAAGTATATAACCGTGCAAACAACAACAACAAATCAAAAACCTTCTTTCGCCGTCGTGCATTTCAGTAATTAAAGGAATAAAAAGACATTTATACTACCTACTAAATAAAATTTGCTTTGTGCAAACTAGTAGTTTGTTGTTTAATTTCCATATAATCGCACCAGTGGCAAGCTTACTCTTATCAAGTTTGATCGCTGACCTATATTCCCCACCCCTGCTGACCACTCTATCCGCTAGATCTGATTAACGGTCGACCTTCGCTGATTTTGTTATGGCAGTTAACCGAAATGCTATTTCCTCTCAATCTACATTTTAGCAGGTTACCTACTTTAAGTCAAAGTAAAAGCCCGTTAAGTTTTACTATATATTCGACATTAATAGTCAACGAAAGTTCGTTTGTACTCGCAACAACATAAAGTGGACGAGTAACACAGAAATGTTTCATCTATGAAAATTGTACATGGACATAAAAAAAGATGTCATGACCGACCTACTATGAATGCTTCTTTGAAGTTTTTTTTAATTTAACGGAAAAATATATTAAAACCTCTTTAATTAACGTTGTAATAAATACAAAGCCAAAAGCGTCATGGCATATTTTTTTCGGAAATCGTGTCGTCAATTTGTCTACATTTAATATAAAAAAAGAATTAAATACCTAAATTATTCATTTTTACTGATGAAATGCAGATCTATACTTCTACGTCTTCAGATAATGAAAGGTTAGCTCTTCAAAATAATATACCAACTATAGACGTACTTTTTTTTTTCTTTGTTTTGTAAGAGGGCAACCAACCCGCATTCCTGTGTCGCGGGGCGCTTTATAAACATTTAAACAAAAGAACACACAGACTTGGGACAACTATTTGTGGATCACACAGGGTAACTATCTATAAGACCTACTACCACTAGACCAACAGGCCCGTCAATACTGTATGTACGGTACTGTAAGCGCAATCCGTCTTTAATATATTTACGAAGAAGTTAGTAACACAGAGTAGATAGTAAATCCTCTAAAATACCGGCATTATAAACATTAAAAAAGTCAACTATAGTTGGTATAGGTCATTTTGAAGGTCCAGACGAACCTAAACCACTGTGCCGGTGCGCAGGACCTTTTCCTGCAAACTATGGCGGAGTGGTCCATCGGAGTGGCCGTAGCCGCGGAGCCCTATTACATTCCTCCCCGTCCAAACTGGCTGGGTGATCGGGAAGGCTCCGTGGCAGTCGTCGGCTCCACGGCGGCTCATTCCCCGCCCTTGTCGCTAAGAGACAAGGGTACTGGATATGTTGCTGCCGAATGGGGGGGTATCACCATATACGGTGTCTACTTCTCCAGCAACAGGAGTCTGAGCGACTTCGAGGTCTTCCTTAACAACCTAGAGACCTCGATACGGCGACAAGCGTCTGGGCACGTCCTGGTGCTGGGGGACTTCAACGCGAAGTCCATTGCTTGGGGTTCCCCCAGGACGGACGCACGGGGCGATGCGGTAGAGGAGTGGGCGACGTCGGTGGGCCTCTGTCTCCTTAACAGAGGCTCTACCAACACGTGCGTGCGGCAGCAGGGAGGGTCGATAGTGGACCTTTCGTTCGCTACCCCTGCTCTCGCCGCACGAGTAAGGAACTGGTGTGTCCTGGAAGAGGTTGAGACGCTCTCGGATCATCTCTATATCCGATTTGAGCTCTCCCGGACCCAGGACACCAGTAGGGGTCACACGGCGCGGCTTTCATCCCGCTTCCCGCGGTGGGCTGTATCTAAATTAAATAGGGATCTACTGGAGGAGGCAGCCATTATCTGCTCCTGGCTGTCTCCGCAACCTCCGACCGAGGAGGCAGACATAGGAGCGGGCCGCTTTCGTGATGCGATAACGCAGATCTGCGATGCGGCCATGCCCCGCGTGCAAGGTCGTCGGCCTCCAAGGAAGGAGGTCTACTGGTGGTCCCAAGAGTTGGCGGACCTCCGCGTGGCCTGCATTCGTGCCCGGAGGTCCTACACCCGCAGTCGGCGGCGGCGTCACCGCGAAGAGGGGGAAGAGGACCAGCTTCATGAAGAATATCGAGAAGCACGGAAAACTCTGAAGCTGGCCATTAGCCGTGCCAAGGAATCGAAGAGAAAGGAGATGCTGGAGGGTCTTGATCGTGATCCCTGGGGTCGCCCTTATCGTGCGGTGCAACAAAAGCTCCGCGCGTTGGGCCCCCCCCTTACTGAGACTCTCCAGCCCAGCTTCCTGCAGGAAGTGGTTGAGGGCCTTTTCCCGCAACGGATGGAGCACCTACCCCCGTCAATGGCCCTTTTGGTCGGTGACGACGGGGAGTTAGGGGAGGGGGATGCTCCACCCATCACGGAGGCGGAGATAGGGGCGGCTGTTCTACGGATCCGCTCCAAGAACACCGCTCCTGGGCCAGACGGGATCCCTGCCCGAGTTCTGGCTCTGGCCCTTGACCACATGACGGACCACCTCAGGGAGGTGTTCGACGCTAGCGTGTCGTCCGGACGCTTTCCTGATTGCTGGAAAAGCGGGAAGCTGGTGCTTTTAAGGAAGCCGGGACGGCCTACCGACTTGGTTGCGGCCTACAGACCCATCGTGCTGCTGGACGAGGCGGGTAAACTGTTTGAGAGGGTACTCTCTGCCCGCATCGTCCGGCATCTGGGCGAGGTCGGCCCCGATTTGTCGGACGCCCAATTCGGTTTCCGAGCGGGTCGTTCGACGATCGGTGCTGTGTTGCGTCTGAGGGCCGTGACCGAAGAGGCGGTGAGCTGTGGCGGCGTGCTGTTGGCGGTGTCGTTGGACATCGCCAATGCATTCAATAGTCTGCCATTCAGTTGCATCAGGGAAGCACTCCGCTATCACGGGGTGCCACTGTACCTGAGGCGGCTAGTGGCAGACTATTTAGAGGAGCGTACCGTCATGTACGAGGACCGAGAAGGACATCTAGGTCGTCGGCCCATGTCGTGCGGTGTTCTGCAGGGATCTGTCCTTGGACCGCTCCTGTGGAACATGGGGTACGACTGGGCCCTTCGAGGTGACCTCCCCCCAGGGCTGGGCATAATCTGTTACGCAGATGACACTTTGGTCACGGCCCAGGGGGCGAACTTTCAGGAGGCGGTGCGTTTGGCCACCAGAGGAGCCTCACTGGAGGTCAGGCGCATCGAAGCGCTGGGCTTGCGGGTGGCCCTGGATAAGACGGAGGCCCTTCTATTCCATGGGCCCCGTCGTGGTCCACCCCCTGGCGCTTCCATCATGGTCAACTCGGTTCTCGTACCGGTTCGGGCCCACATAAGATATCTGGGCTTGATCCTTGACGGCAGGTGGCTCTTCGACGAGCACTTTCGGCAGCTTGCTCCAAAGTTGGTGGGCGCTGCGTCCGCCCTTGGGCGGCTTTTGCCCAACTTGGGAGGACCCAGCGTCGCAACAAGGCGGCTGTACACGGGGGTTGTCCGGTCAATGGCACTATACGGTGCACCGGTGTGGGCGGAGGCTCTGACCACCCAGAATAGGGCACGCCTCTGGCGTCCTCAGAGAGTTATGGCGGTTAGAGCCATACGCGGTTACCGCACCGTATCGACGGAAGTGGCATGCGCTTTGGCCGGAACACCCCCGTGGGATTTGGAGGCGGAAGTGCTCGCCGAAGTTTATCGGCGAACGGCTGACTTCCGGGCGGTTGGCGGCAGACAGCCCCCGCCCGAAGAGGTACGCGAGTGGCGTAAAGCCGCACGCCGAGCCACAATGGCTCGTTGGTCGTCCCGACTGGAGGCTCCACGCGCTGGTTTTGCCGCCGTGGAGGCGCTCCAGCCGGTCATTGTTGAATGGACAGGGCGGCAGCACGGGGCTCTTTCCTTCCGACTGACGCAGGTTCTATCCGGGCACGGCTGCTTCGGGAAGTACCTGCACTCGGTCGCTAGGAGGGAAATGAGCCCCGCCTGTCACCACTGCGACTGTAGTGCGGACTCGGCTCAGCACACGCTTGCGGTTTGCCCCTCTTGGGCGTCGCAGCGTCGGGCCCTCACTACAGTCATCGGAGAGGATCTGTCGCTACTGGCTGTTATACGCTCCATGGCCAGTAGCAACAGGAAGTTTAACGCGGTTGCAACCTTCTGCGAGGACGTTATCTCGCAGAAGGAGGCGGCGGAGCGGGCCCGGGAGGACGATCTCCATTCGGATCTAATCCGCCGCCGGCGAACCGGGCGGCTGAGGCGCGCCTACCAGCGCCTCATGCCGCCCTGAGTGTGGCTGCCGGTGGTCGGGATGGGTTTTCCCCTCCACCCGCTTTAATGGCCAGCCGCGAGGAGGTGACGTCCGCGTGTGTCTGGACGCCGCCTTATTGATAGGTTACCAGTAGGTGGTGCCCGCATAGTGCGGGCAGGCGCTAGGAGGGGTCCGGATGTCTTAATAAAGCTGTTCCCGGATTCCTCCTATTTTAAGCGCAGTATGGCACACCGTGTGGTTTTAGTCGGTTCGATTCCGACACACCGTTCTACCGAAAACCCTGGTGGAATGACGGCCCGAGGGGGTTTCCACACGAAAAAAAAAAAAAAAAAAAAAGGTCATTTTGAAGAGCTAACCTCTCGTTATCATTATGAAGATATTGCAGTATAGATCTGCATGTCATCATTAAAACCAATATCAACAAAATTTTCCATCATAGTTTGCAATAGTTAACAATACAGATCTTAGGAACCTGTAGTGTATAACACCAGGACTGGTCCACCAAACACTCACCAGTACTTTTTTTTGAGTCAACTTTCACTTGGGACAGGATTTGGCCGGTTCTCCTGCATTCTAACTAACTCTCACGTATAATAGTGTCTAAAAGTGGAGTGATTTATTGGCTGACAAATGTTAACTTAGCTATTAGATTCCCAAGCTCGTTAAATGAATAGTTTTTAAGCTTGGAAAACTTAAACTTACTTTAGCTTTTTTCGTATAAATTCAAGTATTGGTAGCTCAAATTAGCGTAGCTGTAGCGATCCAATACCGTTTACATCAATTTTTATTTTTTTATTTATTAACTTAAAATTATCACATCGGTGTAAATACAATTCAGGCTAAAAAGTTGATGAACATAGCAATAGCCCGACATAGTAAATGAATAGGCAAGGGTCAACTTAGTCATGTCATGTGGTATAATTATGCTCTGTGGTATTTATTGGGTGGCGCGCTGTCTATCTTCTTTTTCCTTTCTACTTTTAAACGAGCCGACGGGTGTTCAGTGAGAGGTTGTAAAGCAAAGGTGGACAATGTAATTATGACTTGAGTTGAGAGTACCACCCCCAGTACACAAACAGTAACATTTAACTTGGAGACAGCAAAAATGAAGAGCCAGGTGCTCTCTATAAATAATATAAGATATCTCTATAACGCAATGCACTCAAGTTTCAAGTGTTTGCCCTGTTTTCTGTGAGGTCCATACTCGCCCTATGTTAAGTAGATATCAGCAGATTCTTTATAGAGATATCTTGCAATATTTATAAATCATCTGGCTCTTAATTTTTGCTGTCTCCAAGGTAAATGTTACTGTTTGTGTACTGGGGGTGGTAGTCAAACTGTACTCAGTGAGATCCTTACAAGTCTGTTCTCTTAGTTATTACGACCAGTGCTTGGTTAATTTATTGATTGTAGTGACCAATATTTAATTTTAACAAAGAAAACTAGGTAACTCCATATCGTGACTAATAAAAGCTGAAGCTATCGCAAGCAGTCAGTAACCGCAGGTGATATATTAGCCAGGTTGCCTAGCTTAAAAAAACTGTGGGTACCTCTAACTGCTAACACGATATGTAACACGTTTATAAAATACTAGCTGTGCTTTTTAAAGGTCTTATATATTATATTGTATATGTATGTATGTAAAATACTTATTTTAGTCACGTGTGCGCTTTGTTTTGCCACTGTATTAAAATTGATAAAAGAAATAACGGTTGTAAATTTATTGTATAATCGACTTTTAAAAATACAATTCTTTGCGCAATACTTTAGAATTAAATCGCAAAAATGTGCAATTTAAAAACTCCTTTTGAAATCCCATGATTATGTTCTGATTTGGTAATGGGACCGCAGAAGTATACCTACCTATTTAAATAAAAAAAAGAATTGAAAATCAGTCAACACTTTGCGGAGAAATAGCTTAACATACATAAAAAAAAGATGTAATCGAACATAGAACCTCCTCCTTTTTAAGTCGGTTGTTGGTTCAAAATGATTTCTGAGAGGAGCATATCCGGAGATACTTACTCTTTCTTCTGTGAGTGTAGAAGATATATATATAGTTGTTCACTCGTGTTGGGTGCGACTAGTTGCAGGACCAATAACCAGGGGGTATCCAAGTAACCAATACAGCGCCTGGCAGCGCCGTGATAGGCCATTTATAACTTTAATTATTTTATTATGAATACCTATCACTGACGAAGTTATTCCAATACAAGGCTCTCTTACTCGCATTGATCATTTGAGTTTATAAATACTTATAACATATTATGTTTAAAGGTCTTTTAATACAAGCAACAGAAAAGCCCTTGAACATAAAATATTTGCTAAGTCAGACATGCATGCATGCTGTGTTGGCGTCAACAAAGTCCTTGACTTTTTAAATTCTACGAATGATATTCTAAATTATTTCTCATTTAGAAGTGGCAAATACATATCATATAATTTACGTATGTAGATATAGGTATTAGACATGTTTTATGAACTAGATGTATTATACTAATTGCCCAATAGCATGTAGAATCCTGAGTAGAGTAGGCGTTCTCAATTTGTCCGTGATAAATTACTTGTTCTGCTGCTCAGTGCACATATGTAATGTAAGTACCCGCACTTTCCACTGGACGTACGTGTCAAATGCTTGACACTTCGCACACGAAGGAAACGTTAATATCCTCTAGAAGAACGTCGACATACGGCGTACTTTGTACTGTGATTTTACTTGGGACCAATCAACGTATCTTATACAAAAATGAGGAAAATTTCGTCCACTATTCCTTTTTTTTTGGTGTTAAGGGTTAATTGTAAGAGTGAATGTTAATGCCGAAGCTTAGCCGTGAGAAGCCTGGCTCATGTGAAGACAATGATAAATAATCATAGAATAACGTGCAAGCAAGGTATTCAACAGTGTATAGTACTGTGACTCACTTATGTAGCTATAGAGTGACAATTAAAAAAAATACAACTACAACGAACACTACAACTATAACGAATTACAACTTGAACGTTCCATTACCCTGGTTCAGGACATCTATGTTATATGTGTATGTAACCTTGCAAAACATTATCTAGTTCATAAGATCATCGGGATTTGTATAAAATTTATAGTTCAGTAGGTGTAGGTTTTGTTTTCTCCTACACGAAGATATAATTAGTAAGCTATATTGCATAATTCATATACATGTTTATATTAAGTTAGCGTAAATTTTCTTGACTTGAGGTGTATTTTGAAGAGAAAACTTCTTTAGGCTCGTTGAGCACTGTTTGGGTGAAAACAAAATCATGGAACTCGCGTCATCGTCACCGAACGCTTTCCATGAGCTATATATATGTATACTGTGTATATATATGTACTTTTTGGGTGAACAAAAAGCGTGAAACTCGCGTCATCGTTCCCATGAGCTATATGTATATGTTCCCATGAGCTGTGTATAATCTAATAGCTCGACGATACAATTCACAAGTTACTTAGTTTTCACTTCTATCGGCAGTCCCCAAAGACAGCCCGTATATTTTTTTCTAAAGTCTAAAATTACTAAGAAGTATAAATGCAAATGGCGCGGCGGGTTATTATTTTTGCCCTACAATGACAGAAAAGGCGTTTGTTTATGTATATACATGTATGTACATAGAGATAAGTAGGTGTACGGTGTGCCGTTTACACTTTTGTTATCTATGCTTGAATTACAAATACGAATGTGTAAATGTTTTTTCAATATGTTTATTGTCATATCGATTGATATATAACCAAGCATTATCATATTGTATGTACTTGTACCACATCTGTCTAATTAAAAGTGATTGAGTAGTAAATGCATTTATTTTTTACTTTATTTTGTGTTTTGAACGAACGTAACGACCTTCAGTAGACTAAAAAGTGTTATGGTCCTGCTACACGACTTGCGCTTCTTCTCGCGATGCCGTGAATTTTGTCATGAATCATCTATAATGACTCCCACCATGACTCAGGATACTAATCGCGAGGCCCCTTACTTTTTCACGCTTGTATTACCTCTCAATAGACTTGCAGCAAAAAACTGTTAAAAAATACATCTACAAGCAAGACGAGAAGCGAGGGAATGAAGAATTAAGCAACCAGCTCCTATTATGTTAATGGGTCCTTATTCTAATAGGTAAAATATGGGTCATTGACCTCCTTCTAACAATTTCAAATTAAATTAAATTAAATTAAACACTGTTACAATTAAATTAAATTAAATTAAACACTGTGTGACACATTGTGTCAACCGGTACCGTACCGGCTGGACGTCTTACTCCTTCAGAAAGCCCGTTTCCATTTGGTTGAGCCTTATGAGAAGAAATCGGGCAAACAATCTTGTGGTCACTCCTTCAAATCACCAGATAAGTATAACAAATTTAGGGTACAGCATATACTATTCAATAAAACACTATTTTATCGTGTGCTATTCTGTTGCTAAAATTAGGCTATTAAAATAAGGTAACAGATAGGCGGAGAAAAAGAAGTTAAAAAAGAAGAAGAAAGAAATATAATAAAAAAAGAAAAGGAGAAACATATTAGCTCGCTGACAGTTCAATCCCAAGCGCTTCTATCTTTCATGTAATCATGTAATCCATCACTGAGTTATAACCTTTAAAGCACAACTTTCGTTTTACAGTGCACTTGAATTTATTTAGTCTTAAATAAATATTATCGGGGATTTTATTATAAAATCGTATACATTGACCTAGAAACGCTCTGTTAGTCTGTTGGAGCCTGGAGGCAGCTACGACAAATTAGTTTTTTACGTGTGTTATAACTTATAAGAGTGTATATCACTTTTTTAACAAAACCCGTTAAAGTAGTATCCCTGTATCCCTAGACGTGAGCGTGTGTATGTATGTGATATGGAAATAATTTTAGAGTGTGTGTGTGTGTGTGTGTTTTGAGTTCATTATGTGTTTCAAACAAAAACAGATTCATTAAATAATTATTTTATTTTACTATGTAAATGAATGAGTCTTTATTTGCCTGAAATATGGTAGTTAAAGATCTTATAGTATTTTTTTACATAGTTCTTCATACTGTGCCAACTATTACAATACACTAATTACTGCATATACAATATTATGTGTAGTGATATACTTCACGAATGAAATTATTTGAAAATATCTCTAAAACACCTACTTATATTATGTAAGTTCGTAGGTACCTTATTTATGAATAATAATTTGATTCCAAGAAACAATATTGTTTCTGCTGAATTAGTTCATATATGTAAACGTCTAGATTATACTAACATTAAATGAAATTGTAGGCAATGCTCAATAATAAAATAAAGGCTTATTTGAAATTTCTACAACACTGCTGGCTCTCACGTTAAATCGAGGGCAGTGGGTCAACTGAACGTCAGATGTAAGGGAAACTACTGCAAAACACGAGAAAATCATTTTGTTTTCAAATAAGCCCTTGAAGGTTGCGTGAGGGCTATGTAGCTATATACTGAACACTGCCGTTGCGTGAAGTCCAGGCGTGAAGAATGTGCTTGTACTATTTCTGTGGAATATTTTTATGGGCCGAAATAAATGTCTTTCTTTGTAAAAAGAAATGTTTGTGTAAACGCTTGTGTTAAGTACCTTTTTAATAAAAATACAGGTGTAAATTTACCTTTCTAAATATTTTTAAGTTTATCTTCTTTAACTACACACTGTCTAAGTTTTTTTTTGTACTTGGGAGAGGCAAAGGCAAGAAAGTTATATATGTATATATAGATAGGACACGTCACTGCAAAACGGTTTTTTCGAAAGGTTGGTTTGAGGAAGTCTCACAGTGTTTACAGCGACATTTGGTAGTCTTTAGTGGAGTCCTAAAGGCTGGACTGGTTTAATGGAGTCTACGGGTTTTCGCAAGGTTTTTCTGGTTTATAATGTTAAATCATTAAATAGGGTTTGTAAGATTTTTCCGGATTTTTTCCGGCGATCAAATTACATTGCTATCCTCTGGAATAATGCTCACATGAAACAATTAAATATTTTCAAGATAATGGATGGAAGTTGGAAGACAACCAGTATCAATTCGACGTAGCTTCCCAAACGCTGCCCAACCCAGCTGGATTCTTCTGTTCATCTTGTCCTCGAAGTTGTTTCTACTAAACTGCAATGTCTGCACGAGGTATACATAGTTTTCAATAACTTGGCAAGTTGGCTGGCAGGAGCTGGATGCGAGAAGCCGAAAATAGATCGAAGTGGCTTGTAATGGGAGAGGCATATGTTCAGCAGTGGACTGCGATAGGCTGATGATGAATGATGTTCATGATATGATGATATGATATGAGAAAAAAACTGTGGAAGCTGATGATGATAATGAAGGTATTGAATACCAACATTGGCTAGGTGATGAGATAATGAATTTCAACGACGAGAAAACCGTAAAATACTTATTGTAAATAAAGATTCATATCTTCATTAATTGTTACAAACCTTTCATTATCCACTTTTTTGTTTTCTTATAAATTAAAAACACTAATAAACTATATTATTTTACAAAATCTCTGAAGTTCTATCCTGAAGTTCATCCGTAAATTGCCATCTAACACTCCAAAATTCTTATAAATTTAGCATTGTTCAGCATTCATTTCGATATTTAGATAATAATCAATTATTTAATTATTCCTTTTATTTCATTATGACTTTCATTAGACTACTAACAAGATAATTTTAATAAAGCTATATTAAACACATTTACTCACAGCGACTCTTTAAATGCGCTGGTCTGGTCTGGTGGTGTTTTTTGCTGTTAATATTATAAGAGTCTGGCACTGACGTTTATGTTTTGTGTCTCCTGGCAGTTCTGAGTATATCATGCTCGGCTAAAAGTCCTGCCAATTGTGGCGTGTGTTGTATGTATGTCGGGTCGTTCGGCTCGCTTTGAAATGATTGAGATGGATGATGGCTGGCGCATGCGCCATGCTCTCCGGACTCCGGTAATCTCCGGATTGCTATTACTTAACATAGAATAGTATTTACCATAAACGTTATTAAAGAATGATGTATTGCATTGTCTTTACATATCTTATTTTATTTTATGTGAACTTATGAAATATTCCAAAAAACTTAATATTTGAAAAAGAGTGTTCTATTAGTTTTTGATCTTCTCCATAGGATCTACGTATTTGATCAGGCAACTAGCTTCATGACTGACCGACTTCCTCTCTTGACAATTCATAAAATACCTATGATTGGTTTAGTTGAAATAAACGAATTTAATTTGATATGAAATACTGTCGACAGAAGGTGTCTGGCAGTATTAATTTCAAATTTTTTACAATATTCCCTACAACATACGTAAAAATCAAGTCTCAGACTGTAAGTAAAGTCAGTACAATTTTTAAGTACCTGAGAATTGGCCATCGACCTAAGCTAGCGGAAATGTATACGTTCACTGTACATACTAATACTACAATTTTGTATATATTTTGTACATCAGAAAAAAGTAATGTCTAGAATCTTGCTCTATAAATGTATACTAATCTGTAAGTAGACCGTATTGCTTTTCTCATATGATTCTCTATTCTGGAATTGAAAATTTTATTCAAATTCCAAATCAAATAACTCTTTTTTGTGGTTAAGTTGGCACACCTGTTTCCTATATTGGAGCGAAGTTTGAGCAATATCAGTCATTTAGTTTGTTTTCAGTACTCGATTTTGTAAGCTCATCTCAAGAGTGTTTTGCGTTTTTTATAATCGATAAAAATATCGAACAAAGAAATGAAAATCGAAATGGAATTTCATGTTCAGAGTCACTGAACATGTTACAAAAAGCAAACGGTGAATCGACTTTATCAAAAACTCGTACATATGAGTGGTTCAGTGCATTCAAAAGCGGTCTAGATTAGTTGAAAAAATTGCCTCTCTTTTAAATTACCTAAGTGCACACTAAGAAGGGATTTTGGGAAATTCATCCCCTAAGGGATTAAAGAGGGTTGAAAATGTTTATGAATGTTGATCATAGAAGTTAGAAATGATAAAAAAAGTAAAACTTTAGCACTATTTGAAAAAAACTTTAAGGGGGTAAAATAGGAGTTGAAAGGCCAGTTAGTTTCTTACTTTATATACAAAGTTTGGTTGATCGGTTGTATCCCATACAATGTCTGATGTCGGCCACCCTGCGTACGAAGTCACGGGCAAAAGCTAGTCCTATTATAATATTGTACTTCCTTCATGTTCATGCCAAATAATGTTTTTGTCAATAGTGGTTCTGCCCATCATTTCAAGATAATTTCCAACGTAAATTATGTTAGTGCGATTACGATCGACTCAGGGGTGCCGTGGGACGGCGTGGCGTGTTAGACTTACGTCACGCATCACTCCGTTCAAGCTACAATATACATAAGTATGTACATCCATTAAACACTAAAACTAACGGCAAACTATAACTATTTACATCATGAGCACTAGAAACTTACATGTTCAGTCAAACTTCATCCCTAACGCGTCACATAAAAGTAACATATAATTATGGTTATAAATCCCTGTCTGGTATAGCTTCTTTGATTGCTAGTCCTCGACAGTTATTATCCAAACTTTTGACATTTACGAGAGTACAACATTGAACTTACTAATGACCACAATCACACGCAATACAATAGGTGCTGTACTGCTTATCCAGGTCCAAGGTCATAACAAATGATATTAATCTTACTATAGAAACCATAATTTTCAAGGTTGATTCGGAGAATATACATATACATACATATAATACATAACATTTTGAAAAAAATATAAGAAGTACTTAGTTCATTCTTTTCTAGACTATACAAATATATTATATCAGATTATATTTAACTAACTACTTACTTAACATTCTCATGTTATTCTAACATTCAAAGACCTAAGTTATATATATGTACATAATTATTCGATACGTGCAAGACTTTAGTTTCGAAACGGTGACCTGCTTTGAACACGCTAATAGATTAGGTGTTGGGCGGCGTTGCGTAGCGCCCACCGCCCAATGCCCCCTCTGTCCGAGCGGGCAGCAGCGGGCGATAGAGGGCCAGTCTGAGGCACGCGCCCTCCGCGCCCACTCGCCCTCGCGAGCTCCTCAGCGCTCACTACACGCTGACATCGCCGTGACACACGACACACATGGCTTGCGTGCCTTTTTAACCCACTTTGTAATGGACAAACGCGGGACCAGCGGCCGGGGCGAGCCCTTCCCAAGCATACTCAAAAAACCGAAAGGTAGACAAAAAGGTGATCTCTTTGACAAAAGCACTAAGATCAAGCGAGAGAAGTCGGAGGGTCCGAAGAAAAACGGAGATGTGAATGCACCGCTTCAACAGGGTTGCTCCCCGCTAATGTATGCCTGCCAGCAAGCAGATTACCAGGCAGTTGTCGACATACTCAATAAGGACGTGAGTTCAACCGTAAAAGTCATTGTGACATTAAGAAAGTGAATAAAACTCTTAAGGAGTTTGATTTTACGTTTGAACTTTGAATATAAATCTAGAAATAGCTTAAAACGATTAACATCTGGAGAACATTGACATGAGGAATTGGGGGTTAAATATACTTGTACCTATAGGAAGTATCGCTTCAATTCTTTATTTATGGCCAAGACACGCGAGGTTACTCGGCCGTCGATCGCTTCATTTTCGTATGTAAACAACTTGCGTCGTCCGTAATAATAATAAATAATTAGTTTTGTTAATGAACTATGTTCAAAATTGACAATTAAATACAAAATAAGTCAAAAATTTACCTTAATATTTACTTCATTAGAAAAAAATACAATATCGCGAATAAATAATTCAACACAATGTATGTAGGTACATATCTTTAGCACTGATAGAGCTATTCAATGTACGCACTGTCAATGATGAAAATGCACCTAAGCCGGCTGCGCCGGTGAGACAAGGGGTGGGGGTGTAGTCAATCAATAGGTTTAAAATTGGCTGGCACACAATTGGAAGGAAACGCTCTTATATGAACGTGTAACAAATACGGTTGTGTGGCTAAATGGCACGTGTCAACAATAACCTTTACACCTGTTAACGGAACCGCAAAACGCTTCGATGAAAGACTCCTTAATCATTAAGTAGACAAGCGGGTTTTGGTATTACCCTATTCAATCATATTTGGCATGTTTGTAAAATGCGAGAATATATACTTTTATGTCAGTAATGTATCTTTTTTGATAAATTCTTTATCTATATATGTAAATAGGGCAGTCTGATATATTATGTTCTAGCTAGCAGTAACAAATACTAAAGTGTTTATATATATAATAAGTAAAGGCAATCACATCAAAAAGTTTTCCTGATTCTTTTAACCGTTCGAACTGATCCAAGATTAAAAATACATTTATTTATTACAAATATCCAAGAGTACCTACAGAAATAATAGTAAATGATAGTGTGATGTCTGGTTAGATAATATTAAAATTTTAATAACAATATGAATAATTCATTTTGAAAGTTTATCACAAGTAACTATTACTACCGATTAAATTAGGTCAGTTAATATTGTTACTATAAAACAACAACATTAGTCGGTAGCTAAATTTTTTATTTCCTTTTTCATGTTTATTGTAAAACATATATTTATATAATAAGGACATTGACAATATATGAGTATCTTAGAAATCACACCTGGTACCTATATTTATTTAAGATGTATTATTGTTAAGAAGTTACGCAGATTACATTGACCATTTTAGGGTTCACTTCCTTGTTTGCTCAAAATTGGTTGAAAATCGCTATTTATCAATTTCAACTGATTTAGTTAAAATTGATTAATTATTATAAAATGTTCAAAAGTCAAGTAACAGCAAAATTTTGTAGCTAGTTATCGTTCCCTAGCCGGGCTCAGTCCGCGTCCGTGACCGCGGGTTACGCTGTGCACTGCACTACTGCGCGTCAAGTGGTGCTGGCGCAAGTGCTGCTGCGAGAGCAGCGTGTGCTGACCGCGTGTTGATGGCGGCGCCGGCTTTGGCGGACGCACGTGATGCAGATGGCCTGACTCCCCTGCATCTCGCTGTCGTGCACGGTAACGTGCCACTCGTTCAGACACTGCTAGCTGCCGGTGCTGATGTAAACGCGAGAGACGACGAGCACCATACCGTGGTTCATTGGGCGACTGGTAAGTATCATAAGCTAATACTACAAACGCGAACGACCGCTCTCGCGACATTAAGTTTTGGGGGAATATTAAGGGTACAGAGAAGGACATACTTAACGAAACAATTTTTATCCAGAAAATAAGTAACTATATGTTTTGATATTAGTATAAATTTGACAAAATGAACTTTAATGCTCACGAATGCAAAATCGAGCATTGCATAAATTATATTAATTAGAAGTACGTTCATAAGTATCGTCTGAAACCAATGTAACTTTTATAGTAACTACTTAATCCAATGAAAATATCTGTCGGTCGGATATCAGACAGCAGCAGGCCTATGTATTTTTTTCGCGGTAGAATGTCGTGTACCGGCGGCCGGTCAAGTTCGGCACACCCCTCCGCCGATGACCCAGGCGGATAATAATCCATGAGGAATTCCCCACATAAAAAAGGCATACGTTTTTTATCCTCTTAACTAAGTTATGTTTACTTTTATTGGTAATTAGTTGAGCCTACCATAGCTTCGCCCGGTGTTACAAATTCATCTTAAAGCGGAACTATGTATATTGTATTTTATAAATTAGTGTTCCCATATAAAAGTTACTTCTTATAACATTACCTATCTTCTATTAATATGTCCGTGAAAAATTCGGTCGGTCGGATATTATCAGGAAATAATAGACAGACAAAAAAATTAGAAGCTTATTTTTTCTTGCCAACTATACCAAAAAACCACATCCACCACACAAACCACAGCTTGGTTAATTGTAGTTTTTCCATAGACAGTTTATAAAGGCGTTACTGTAATAGATACCGTAGAGTGAGTCGTTATCTAACCGGTGTCACTCGGTGGTGTGCGGCGCAGCAATGCCTTGGTGGTTATCATCACGTCGGGCTTGATGCCGAGTGGCACGCGAACAAATTAGTTACTCACCACGTCGCGTCAATCATATGTACCTTATAGTTTGTCAAACGTGATAGCTTCACTGTCTAGTCGTCTGACTATTTGTTATTATCAGCATCAACCCAAATGGTACTTTGATGTCACTAAATTATGTTATGTTTCTTTTATGAAACACAGCATTCCACGAGCGTTATAAACAGGATATATGTATATGTATATGATTATCACATGTTATACTGATAGTATAGAAATAATTCAAAATAGTTAATAAGTTTATAAACCTTCCATATCAGAAACGGACGGACGGAAATCAAGCGATCGTCTATATTTCCATTTTCCTGCTAATTTTTACTTTGAAATTTGATAAAAAGTATAAAAAAAGCGAATCGTTTTAAGGCCCGTCAGGCAACTTTTAAAAATAGAATAGTTGTCAAATGATCAGAAAAAGAACTAATGCTAATCTGGCTATGTTAAGTAGTGGCCATAAAGCAAGGTCAAGTGAACACTTGGTTAACGTATTCATGAGGTCTAACATAGCGCAAGGTTATGTAAGTTGGCATGTATGTATATGTACATATGTTTAAAGCATTACGTCAGAGATAGCTATCTGCAATAATTGTCCGAGGCCACCGACTTCGTACCGAGGAACTTGGGTGACGAACATTAATGGATTTCCGATGCCACAGCTTTTTAGCTTATTACTGTAAAGGAATTTTAATCCTTCTTGATGTTAAAAGAATAAGAGGTGAGCAGTGACTCAACCTCAACCATTAATAAAAAAAAACATGTATTACCAAGGCGTCGGCATTAGTGTTTCGGTTTACAAAAGATCTTTTGACAAAATCTAAATTAATAAATAAACATTATAAGCATATATAAAATATCATTACTGTAACGACTTTTAAGAGCGAGAGAGCGAGACAAAAATAAAGAAATGTGATTTAAAGAGGGTACCGTACAGATTGACTGGCCCCGGATTTGATGAGTAAAACAGTACGTAATACATTTATTTATTAAAACTTGCCAACATTTGTTCACACACAAGCTATGCATTGCAATTTAATAAAAACCTAACCTAAGTGTAACAAATGATTACAGGCAAATACTACGTGTAAATGTTATTGAATATGGTTTGTGGACATTAATAAGATAAATATATTTTTAGTTACCAGCTTGATTCTTAATAGATAACCATGTAACTTTTCTTTACTTACAATTTACAATGTGCTAATAATCTGAGTCGAAACCTAGTGAGCGAGTCTGCGTGAATGTCCACAAGATCACTTATTCGCCAATCTTGACAGTCTTGGGATTGAGTTCGCACCGATGACTGTCTTGCGAGGAGGGGGATACAAAGGGGTAACATAATGACGAACATGGCTAAATAGGACACTAATATTAATTTTATCTAGTAACTATGGGTAGTGGAATACCCTATTAACAAATTTGTACATGAAAACACAATCATTAACATCTGTACGATCTGATAGGGATACCATACCAAACTGTCTTATTTTTAGTGTCCCTGGGGCTATATGATAAATGCCATAGTATTTTTTTTTATATACGCTCCACGCGCATTGCATGGACAGCATAGTGTCGTCTCCAGACCACGCTACAGTAATCCAAGACACCATGTACCAGGCTGTTATCATAAAAGCAACTTACTCGGTGCGGTATACTTTCACAATGCGAACAAGAAACCCTTATACTTGGGATGATCTTTTAACGAGGCTTTTCAGTTGAGGAAGAAATGTAAGATTTCTCTGTATCAGCTCTACCTCCTCAATTCTCTCATTGCAGTCAGCAACGTTTCTAGATAATTTTATGTGAAAAAACTTTAGTACTTAGTTTCATCTTGTTTTGGTCACACCACTCAGTCAGACTATTTGTGTCATCTTGTAGTAAAAGAGCGTCGTTTATGGTCTCAACATTTCTATCGAATTTCAAATCATGTCAATCAAAAGAACGTAGACAAAAAAAATGTAAATACCGCATTATAAGTCATTATAATAAATGAACTGCGGAGGTAGTGGTTATTATTTCGGTGGTAGGTATGCTAGGAGGAGTTTGTCCGGCACGATCGTATTGAGCGGCTAGCAAGGTCGCCGGAGCCTTGAACTGAATCGGACCGCAGTCCATAACTATGTAGGACTAGGTTTTTCAGATAGAAGGCGAAAGGTCGACTCAGACTGACAGGTTAATGTTTTATGCAGAACAAGTAGACATTTAAGGATACAGCTAAGCTATGGAGTTGTAAATATAATAAGGTCTGTGCTGAATGATTTTAGCCAGGGGTGCTCAAACGGTCGATCGCGAGTGCTTTTTGAGTAGATCTTGAGTAGAAAAAATTGTTTTAATAAGTAGGTAACTAAACTACAAAAATTTATTACGTAATAACACTGCTTGCGGCAAAAGGCGGCTTTATCAAAGGAACGCGCGGTACTTGTCAAAGAAAAGCCGCGTTGTTTCTAGACTAGACTGTACTAGACCATTTCGGGCGGCGCGTTTGACGGGAACATTCGAGACTTTCGTTCACGCCGATATAAATGTTGCGCCTGCAGGAATTGGAGTCATTCTGAATTGTAACTTGAAGGCGATACTACGTCGATACAAAGTTTATTATTAAATAGTGCGAAATGAGTGCAGTGAAGAAATCTAAAACGTATTATTTTAATAACGATTGGGAGGAAGAATTTTTCTTTTGTATGGTGAAGGATAAGTGCATTTGTGTTATTTGTCGTGCGTCAGTTGCAATACCTAAGCGTGGTAACTTAGAGAGGCATCATAAAACGGTTCATAAAAACTATGAAAAGGATTTTCCGCCACAGAGTGAATTAAGAAAACGAAAAGTAAGTAATTTGATATCTTGTTTGAAAAAAGAACAAACCATGTTCACAAGACCAGCCAAACAATCAAAAGCTGCTACGATCGCGTCATTTAAAATATCTCATATATTGGCGAAACACAAGAAACCATTCGAAGATGGATCGGTTGTGAAGGAAGCATTTATTGAAGCGGGTGAGACTTTATTTGGAGATTTTAAAAATAAAACAGAAATCATGTCTGCTATTAGAGAACTTCAGTTATCTCGTCCGACTGTCACAAGGCGTATTGAAGTCATGAGTCAGGACATCGCAGATAAACTAAAACATGATATCATGGAATGTACATACTTTTCTTTACAGTTCGACGAATCCACCGATATGACAGACACTGCCCAGCTGTGTATTTTTATTCGGATGGTATTCAATGACATGTTGGCTAAGGAAGAATTTTTGACAATCATTCCTCTGAAGGGGAAGACCCGTGGCGAAGATATATATGACGTTTTCATCAATTTTGTATAAAACTACAAGCTACCAATATATAAATTAGTGTGCATTACAACCGATGGAGCACTAGCAATGACTGGAAACAAGAACGGTTTTGTGGCATTGTGTCGAGCTAATGAAGAATTCCCTTCATTTTTTTCATTCCATTGCATTATACATCAACAAGTTTTGTGTTCAAAAGTTTTAAACACGGAGGAAATTATGGGCATTGCAACAAAAATTGTGAATTCCATCCGTGCACGTAGCTTGCAACGGCTGCTCTTTAAGTTGCAGTTGGAAGATAGGGAGTCAGCTGAACACACTGATTTAGTTCTTCACACGGACGTCAGGTGGTTGAGTCGCGGAAAATTCCTAGAAAGGTTTCAAGATTTATTGCCCGAAATAAAAGCTTTTCTGGACGAAAGAGGTGATGACACTGAGATGTTGAAAAACGAAAAATGGCTGACTGATTTGGCATTTTTGACTGACATCACAATGCACTTAAACACCATTAACTTGGAGCTTCAAGGTAAAGGAAAAACTATTATTGAGATGATTAGCGCAGTAAACGCATTCAAAAGTAAATTGCAACTTATGATAGATCAACTGAAAAGAAAGGATCTGAAACATTTTCCGTCTTTGAAAGCAAGGATTCCTCAGTTGAATTATGATACGTATGAGGCTGAATTATCAAATATTTTGGGACAATTCGAAATGCGTTTTTATGATTGCAGTAAATTGGCAAATATAGCATCATTTATGAGTTATCCTTTTTCATGTAAAAACATTGAGGAATTAACCACTGAAGTAGCAAGTCAGTTTAATATGAACTCATGTTCTGTTGAAAATGAGTTGGTGCAGATTATATCAGATATACATCTCAAAGCTACAGCATCTGATACAAATTTCTGGTGTTTTATATCTGAAGATAAATATCCGAATCTAAGGCAAATCGCCCTTCAACTGACGGCAATGTTTGGGTCAACTTACTTGTGCGAGTCTGCATTTTCTGAAATGAAGATAATTAAGTCAAAATATCGCAATCGACTAACTGACGATCATATGTCATCATGCTTGCGATTGGCACTCACTGGTTACGCACCATCTTATGAAAAGTATGCTGAGGACATGCAGTGCCACGCTTCAAGATCAAAGTCACTCCTTAGTTGAGTTTAACACCATATGTAACTCTTTTGTTTTGTAACAACGTATAAACTCGCAATTTTGAATAACTAGGAGTTTTTTCATTGATATTGTAGAGAAGAACTTAAGTAAACCTAACCCAAACCTTGACTAAGATAATGTAAATTGTGCGGAAAGCTAATATCTATATATACTACGGTACACCCTACCTAGGTAGGTAGGGTGTATCGTGTATGTACGACAACCCTGCATCACACATACTTGCAGCCTCTCAAGTCGATCGTAAGTAGTCTAAAAATATTGAGGTAGATCGCCAGCAGTTCAAGTTTGAGCACCCCTGATTTAAGCGATGACTTACATTAAATTTTAATTAATGAAGTATTTTTATCTGTATAAGAACACCTAGGTTACAGATAACCATTTTGAGAAATACATTGTAAAAAAGAAAATGCAACTTATTTGCCATAGAAATTTAAATTCTTATGTTGTAGCAAAGGCGTTTGATATATTTTTTTTATACTATATGGGGACAGTCGAACAGACGGGTCATCTGATGGTAAGCGACAACCTCCGTCCATGGACACTTGCAACTCAAGAGTCGTAAGTGGGATGCCCACCTTCGAGGGTGATGAGGGATAGGGGGTTGCGGGGAGGGGAAAGGAGGGAGGTGGATAAGGAGCTGGGAAAGAGGAGACGGGGAATGAGGAGAGGGGGATAAGGGGAAAGGAAAGAGGGGAGTTGGGCCTCCGGAAACCTCACTAATTTCGGGGAAATGCAACGTTATCGTTACTTCACAACCGGCTTTCTGTGAGGCCGTGGTATCGCACCGGTCGAGCCGGTCCATTTGTGCCTTAGCATGGCTCTACCACTGTACTGATACTTTCGTATGAGGTCATTAGACTAAAATACGAATATTTATGTACGATGCAAGTTTTTTAACACGTATGAACATACGGTGCCCCAAGTTAGTTATATAATACAAAATTTTCTCATATATTAAGGCGCTACTGTTGCGGTAGTCCATAACGCACTGCGACTGCTTATTACCAGGTGATCTGACTCTGGTGATAGAAAATCATCCCTTCTTAAGTTTGGTTAGTCCAAAACTCGATTACCTATCGTTATATGGTTAGAGACATTAACAAGAGGTATCTTGCAGTTTGTGGTGAAGTTGGAGCACTTCGGGCCGTGTTAGCCGCTGGTGCAGACGCAGCTACTCCAGATCAGCACGGTGGATATCCGCTACACTACGCAGCACAAATGTGTGGGGCACCCGCAGCAACAGACCACCAAGTACGATCCCAATACACATAGAAAATCGTCTTAAGATAATTTAGTATTAAGCTATTTCTTTTTAAGTATCGCTACTTCCTACTCTTTTTCCTACTATTTGGTTTATATTTCAATTTCGAAAGAGTAAAAGGAAGATACAAGAAAGCAAAAACTAGTTGCATTATTTATTTACAGGTACTCATATTAAACATTAATATTAAACGTAAAGTTACTAAGTTCCCTAAACATTCCTTAGAAAATCTATTGGATTAAATTTAACGACTAAAATAAAAGAGCTTTTATTTTCTACACAGACACGGTATTTATAATATGCTGGATTTTACATTGCAGTCTTTTGTGGTGCATCATAGAACTTACAACTTGATATTATTTTAGGGTAGATACAGGAATAGAAACTTATCGTTAGCATTAGATACTGCAGTAATTTCCATTTTTTTTTTTAACCACAGAGTAGAGGTGCTGCCCTGGAAGTTTTGCGAGCATTAGTGAAGGAAGGAGGAGCTCGAGTAGATGTGCGTGATGCGGATGGACGGACACCTTTGCTATGGGCAGCATCAGCAGGTTCAGCTGCTGCAGTACTCGCGTTACATCAGGCTGGTTCAAAAGTTGACGATGCTGATAGGTAAGGTTTTTTCCACTCGTAAATATAAATAATTTTTCTTTTTACTATTATTCACTTCAGGTCACTTAATGGTATGTGAAAACCAAAGCCTAAAGACATCTGCAACTCATGAGTCGTAAGTGCACTGCCCGCCTTTGAGGATCATGAGGAGGGGAGGGGGCTCTGGGTGACTGGAGGGGAGTCTGGGGTGAGGGGTTGGGAAAGAAATGAAGGAAAGTTGGACCTCCGGTGTCCTCACTCACTCTGCAATACAATACAAGTATTTGCCTTTATAACTTGAAAAGCCATGTTTAAAATGCGCACCCCGCTATATGCAATCAATATTCAGTTATTGATTAATGGTATTTGTTTTATTAGAAATATCTGTTTGCATCATGTAGTATTCGGACCAAGGGCTCTGGCTTTGCAGTCAGGTTAACTAGTCACTAGACCAACAAGCCGGTCATATAACCAACTTTTAAACACACTGTAAACAGTCGTTTTAAAGTATAAACCTTAATTATTAACTGTAATTGTAAACATTTTAGGAATATGTATGATGATCCTATAACTAAGCCATACAAACTTTTTTGTATACGCTCCATGCGCATTGCGTGGACAGCATAGTGTGGTCTCCAGACCACGCTACAGTATGCCAAGACACCACGTACTAGGCTGTTATATAAAAGAAACTTACTCGTTGCGGATTACTTTCACATTGCCAATAACAAACCCTTATACTCAGGATGCTGGTTTAGCGACGCTTTCCAATTCTATCTGTTTGTATCTGATTTAAAACTAACAAATAAGAATCAGTATTGTTATTGTCTGAATAAAAACATCAATTATTACAGAGATGGCTTAACTGCTCTGCATTGCGCAGCTGCTCGAGGTCATACTGAAGCCTTAGAAACCCTAGTAGGCTTATGTGGCGCACGAGTCGATGTGGCTGATTCCCATGGCTGCACACCATTGCATTACGCAGCTGCATTGGGCCACGCTGATGCAACGTCAGCGTTGTTACAACATCGAGCTGATGCTCATAGACAAGATAGGAGAGGGCGCAGTCCTGCACATACAGCAGCCGCTAAAGGACAAATTGAAACTGTACGGATTCTGGGTAATTATTCAAAGGGTAATAATAAAAATTACTGTGAAGACTGATAATTTTGCCTTAAGCATACTTTTGGCTTGGTTATATTTTCTTGCAAAAAACGAGAAAGTAAATGAGAAATAGGGAAGAATGCAAGAAGCTGACGGCCGACCTTCAGGATTGAAGAGGCACTACAAGAAGAAGAAACACCAATATATTGTTTTAATTTTTTGTTAATTACCGCTAAAATGTTTTATACAAGGTTAGGTATATCATTTTAAATTTATTGTAGAATTAATTGTAAAATTTACAGGGCGGTGTGAATTACTCTGCATTTACCTAATATTTTAAATTTATTTTAGGAGCGAGAGGTGCTAACTTGTGGTTGCGAAATTCCAAAGGTGATTTACCGTTACATGAGGCAGTTGCATCAGGAAGGCGAGAATTAGTAAAATGGTTATTAGACGGCAGACCATCACAAGTTAATGCTACTAATCACGAAGGTCGTACTCCTTTGCACATAGCAGCGGCTACAGATAACGCCGATCTATGTAGACTCTTATTAGATAGAGGAGCAGGTGTTAATCTAGTAGCAAGATCATCGAGAAATGAACCACTGACACCATTAGACTGTGCAACCACTCGTGGACATAGGTCTACAGCTAAATATCTTCAGATGCATGGTGGGTTACCAGCCTCAAAACTTTCAAATACACAAATTGTAATAGACGGAGCACCAATAACAGCGTTACCAACGCGTCGAGTCACAAGTACCAAAATAGATGTTCATGATAGAATAAGAATCGAAAAGAAGGAAATAGTGGAGTTACCTAGTCCTGTTCAAGAAAGGCGACGATTAAAATATAGGAATGATAGCGATTCATCGAATGATTCTTCTACTTACGGTGAAAAAGAAAACCGAAAGAAGTCGGAACCAAAAAAATACGCAGATAAGCATAAAGAGAGGCGAAAAAGACTAATGCACTCTCAAAAAAGTTTTAGTGACGGGTATGACAGTGAACTTGATGGTTTTGAGAGACACATTTCACGAGAAAGAAAACATTCAAGAAAAAATAGATCAAGAAGTGAACCTGCGAGACGACACAAGCGTAGTCCAAAACATCGTCGCCACTACCGGTCACGTTCAGACAGTTCATCAGGTACTGAAACATATTCAGGTAGAAAGAAAAATAAGCGGCATCACAAACGTAGTAAAAGAAGACCCTCGTCATCTTCGGAGACCAGCAGTTCTGAATCAAGTGAAAGGCGTAACACAAAACGTAAGGGAAAAAAAACTTCAATTCATATAGAAAACGACGATGAAAAACAAAGTGTAAATATAATTAACTATAAGGTCCCAGAGACTCAAGTGAATGAGAGAAATGAAGGTACAGTTGCTGAGGTTGAAAGTAAAAGCGAAGTTGTAAAGTCAGAGCCTGATAAGGGGGAAGTTATGCAAATGAAATGTGTTGCCCAGAGTGAAACTGAAACAGATACTCTTTCAGTTAAAACTAATATGATTATAACAGAAGCTCAAATCCACATGGAACGTCAATCTAGTCAACTCGGAAATTCAGAAATAAATGTAAGTGTTGACGCATCAAATAATGTATCTATTGAAACATCAAATTTATCATTAACACATAAAGACTTGACTCAAGAGACCAAAATTGATAGTGAAAGTATTGAACAACAAAGTGAAAATAAAGAGTCTTCACTTAAGGAACAAAATACTAACATTTTAAATAATGAAAAATCACAAATATCGAGTAATGGTGACATCAAACAAGAAATGACTATTGGGGAAAACATGACGCAAAGAAAACTTCAGACTGAAGAAATCAATACGAAAGATATAGAAACGGCTGAACACAATAACACACCAAATAATGAAACTGAAGGTAATAAAGTTGGTACTTTATTACCTTCAGTTTCTGGTGTAGCACAACCTAAAGCTGACGAAGAAACTCAAAAAATTGATACATATCCTTCTGAAGATACTACTGAAGGTGCTGACGGTGAAACGAAAGTAATTTCGACTTCAAATGTGGTACTAGTACGTAGAAAATCATTTCAAGTTCTATCTGGACCAGACGAAACACTAGTAAGCAAAGAGATTTCTGGAGAGTCAAAGATAAGTTTAGATGTTACCAGTATTGAACAAACTGAAACCCAGGATAAGACTAGTTTACCAGCAGTATCATTCTCCAACAAAGATGAAATATTTGTAAGTAAAGATAGTACGGCAGATCATTTCATGGGAGAATCCGTTGATCACAGTTTGGATCCCGAAACAGATAAACAAGTTCAAGACAGTATTTTACAAAAAGATAGCAGTGAAAGCAATGTCATCAGTTCAGAAGAAAGGCGAAAAGACTACACTTCTGCTACAGGGAGCAGCACTGAAAATACTCAAAGTCAAGATAAAGGTCTTGTGGGAATATTTGACGACAATATGGATATCAGTGACCGAGCAGTTCAAAAAGTTATTCTTGAAAATGTTTCCGGAGACTATAATATTGATTTGATATCGCCACAAACACCAAAGAAAGTTAGGAAAATCTCCAAAGAAAGTCAAAACAGCAGTCGAAAAAGTAGTATTTATGAAACAGAGAGTTACAAAGTGCTATCTGATGTTGTCAGCGCACCTGAAGTTACAACAGGGATTCTAAAAAAAACTTCTACTAGAATGGATGATGGCTCTTTGGAAGATGAACGAGAGTTAGTAAGAGAAAAGGTCTCAAAGGACGATACTTACATAGGGAGAGTTGCAAGCATCAGTGATAATGAGCTATACAGTCATAGTGAAGCAGATGGCCGAAGGAAACGATTTCGTAAGAAAGGCCGAACCAAGAGTCGAACTACTATTAGATCTAAGAGTGAAAATTCCGAACGCGGGTATGAATCTAGTGGATTAATGGATTCCGGTTTTGAGCCAAGTCCTAGAGTTCTTCAACGCTGTATCGCAAGTCCCCGTCTTGCTGCTTATTACCAACAGAGAAATGCCAGCGGAAGATATTCAGGAAAGTCTGACAGTAGAATTCCTGTTAGAAAGCCAGGTGACAAGTATGCCGTAGACATGAAGTCGGTGACCCAAAGAATACAAACTAATATGAGAAGGTACGTTCACTTTATCTTACCTATTGTTGAAAGATAAAGTTAAGTCAAACAATTAAATAAATATGTTTCAGATACTACTGCGAAAGGAAGATTTTTCAACAATTATTGGAGCTTAAAAGACTACAAATAAGAACGAGCAAGGCAAATGAAGCTGTCCTAATAAAAAGAGCTATTGAAGACTACAATAGGTCAAGCTTATCACTTGTTGGGCTTGGTCCATATAATAGCCCAGATTATTCTTTTAGCAGTTTTGAAAAGTTTTTGTATGAGAGTTTGAGAAAGTTACAAAAAAGTAGCAAAAAGCATTTAGATAAGTTACCAGAAAGGCCCATAGACTTTGATTACGGAGAGAGCGAGCTATACAAAATGACTGCTATTCCTGATAACCCTTGTCTTTGTACCAGTAAAACACACCGTTGTTTCCATGCTGTGCACGCATATACAGGGATTCCATGTTCTGCATACAGTAAGTGTTTTTTACTCGAAGGCCATTAAGATAACGTAAAACTAGACTTATTATATTACTGATAGGTTACAAGGTAGACTTTTGTTTACAGTTCCGTATAAGTGGGACCACCATACGATGCCGAAACCCATGACCGCTGGATCGAGTTCAAGATCTAAAGGATTTCTGCCAAAAATCAAATCAAAGCCTCCACCCGGCACAAGTAAAGCACATGTGACACTGGAGGTATCCCACGGCACAGAGAAGCAGCTGATAGCACTACCGGCTGAGAAGCTTGACAAGAACAAACGTTATTATGTAACATTTACTGTAAAAGGTTCTGAGCCGACCTCGGACAATGATAACTCTTCACCTACCGCTGTACACAATACTAAGAGTGTACGTAATGGCTAATTGTGATTTTGAACTTATTTTCAGTAACACGTAAAAATCTGCCAGCCAAAGTTGGACGTGATGGCAGTGATTCACGTACCATATGAGAATTATTGGGTAGCCACCAAAGTATTATAAAGTTATGTGAACGGTGTCACCTCAAAAAAACGGGTATGTTCGTTCCAGTAATACGTTCCCTCAGCAAGGGACAGAAAATAAAGACCTTTGTTGTTCCCCTATGTTATCAAAACCCTTTTAATATATTTTAATTAATTTGCTGAGGTGACGCACAGGTTTTCTTTCATTAGACTGAGAGAATCCGTCCATTAGCAACTAAAATGAGGCATATTTATTTTTATAAATATACACAGAGATATTAATATTATTATGTATATTTTCAATAAAGAAATGTGAAAACAATTTAATTCAAAATAAAATAATTGAATGTGTAGTCTTCCTGTTAAAGAGTTGTATTGCACGTTAAATAACTTATGACAAGGCGTAGTGTTAATGACTGTATTCCCTAAATAAACAATAAAAGGAGCCATGGGAACGGATAGACAAAACGCGATGTTATTTGCACTAAATATTTTGTCCAAATAGAAGAAATAAATTAGTACCTAAGGAATGTGGTTGACTTTCTTTTTGGTAACCTGAAAGTAGATAAGAGGTACTAGATTAAAAAAAGAGGTTCTTTACTCTGATCGCTAATAACAAAAAAAAATAACTTATTTAATATTTGTATATACATTTTACATATGTTTCGAAGACCTCTGTAATGTTCACCACGGCTGCAAGGCTAGCCCATCATCTTTATTCTCGCCTCGGTGGTGCTTTTGCATCAAAGCAATTTTGAACCATAAGAAAAATCGTATGTAACTTCTATTTATTTATGTTATGCATTATAAAGGTATCTATGATACATCAAAAAGGCAAAATTCAATTGAATCGTCTTGGGAGTGAGAGTGACATAGGGTATGACATTTCCAGATAACGTCAGTAAAATAGCGATAAGGTTAAAAATATATTCGGGTTTATTTTTGTACAAAAAGTTACTTTTTAAACATACAGGAAAAGAGTACTTCGTACTTTTCCATATCTTAAACTTCACTTTCGAATCTAATACATACATAATTACTGTTCCCAATGGCAAACGGCTTTAGAGCAGGCACCTCAACTAATGAGGCTGTTCATAAACTAACGGATCTCATTGTTATAAAAGTAAATAATAAGAAAAAAGTTACATCAATATTTCTCGACTTAGCTAAAGCATTTGACACGGTTTCTGTCTCACACTTATTAGACAAACTAGAAAAATTTGTGTGATTCGCTTACCGCTAGATACAAAAGAGTAAGAGTCGGTGGTATCACTAGTGAGGAGTCATTGGACAAGATGCCGCGAGTGGTCGTGTTGAATTTTCCCTCTTCACTCGCTATTGTGGCATGGCACCGGTGATAATATCTGCGTATTTAACTTTTAATGTAAACTTAGTTAACTTTATTGTAAAGTGCACAGATCTAGCTGAATAAGAGGTTGTATTTCTACCTTGTATTGGTAAATATTACATACAGCATGAGAGCGGGAAAAGGTCTGTGTCATATATTATATACAGCTCCATAGGTTAATTAAAACTACTACACCGTAGATAATATGTCAAGTGCCGCAGAATCTGGTTGTGTCGCCACACGTTCACTTAGAAAAAAATGTAGTTCTTATAAAGAGGACTTCGTTTTCCGTCGGGCGTACAAAGGCTCGAGCAATACAAAGTGCAATCGAATAAAAGGCATTTAATATCTGTATAAATATTATTGTATTTCATACAATAATAAAATTACTAACAACTAAACATAAAAAGAATATCAGAATAACAAAGAGGTAGGCATTATCAGAAAGCAATTTGTGCTCAATATAAGAACAAATATACGATTTTACATCACTTTAATGTACGCACATTGTGGTGTGTACACATGGTAGAGTAATTAAGCTGCATCGACAATGTCTTGATTTTTTTTTTCTGAGTGGTATACTTGTAAATACCACAACCTTTTTTTCATTCACCTACTATATATTTAACCCAATTGAGTTAAATAACTGACCGATACCTACCGTTAAAATATATATATATAATACAATAACGTTAGAAGAATTCTAACTGTGCCTTAAATGTATAATTTATTTAAACACTTTTAGTGAAAAGTTAAAAGTGTCTGATCTTAATAAAAGCTGTCTTTAAAAAGCTAAAAAGCGTACATTACAAAATAAATTCATAGAAGTCTCGCCAGGTACTAAAATTATATCAAGTAATGTCATAGTGTGTATTAAGATGTGATGACTATCGTTCATGGGTGACCGGTGGAACTTCAATCACAAAGTCATTTTTGAACTTGAATCACAACGGTAAAATATAATTGTATGTATGAATCAACAAAATTCCAATACTATAATTTAGTTTCTAGAACCCATCTGTAAGTAACAAATACATAATGTATATACCAGATCTATATACAGATCATCATCAGACTATAAAACAACAATGGTTGTGGCCCTCCTAACCACACTTTGCACAGAGATCAATTGTATAATTTATATATCATACAAATCACTTTGCAGTATAATATTTGTTAACGACTTTAGTAATAAATAGAATTTCCTAATTATTAACCTCTTGATGGACCTTATAGCGTTACCCTTGGTAACAAGAACTACAACACTAAAAAATCTTTAATCTCAACCGCCTTATTAATACTCCACCGGCGTCATTTCATCCAGTATTGTCGCCTATACTCATTAGATAAAAGATATATTTGTTAACTTCAGGAGTATTGATTGAAACAGATATTTTAAATGCTTGAATGAAATGGCAAGTGGAGTCAATGCTGTTTATACGCCGAGAAGAAGAGCGACTCCGGCGAGTGTCCACCGAGTTGGCTTGTCCTTGGTCTTCAAATTAAACGTCCACACAAAGGTTGGACCGCGCATACTGCAAAATAAATAGTTTATTTTTTTAGGTTTACGTTCCTCCAAAGAAAAAAAAGGAGCCCCCATGGGAACACCATGTTTTCCATCTGTCAGCATTTCAAAGATATTTACGAGTATATACATAGACAGTTGGATTATGGCCCTTAAAACCTATTATTCGACGAAGATGTTAATCGCTATTGCTATACCTAACACATTTCTTAACATGAAAAACAATCTAACTTACCGAATCTTATAGACAGGGCATTCATAGACGCTTCGTGTATCCTGCTTATCTTGCGTCACCGCTTTGACGAAGATAACAGGCATTACAGGGAATAGCTCCATCATACGAGACTCGACAATGCCACTCGTGGCGGTATCCCAGCGCGCGCCTTCCATGTAGAGCCCACAGATATTAGCACCCTCACGAGGTGGGGCACTGTAATGTGACAGAGGAACACTTTACACGTAGACGGGGTATTTTGAATATACCATTTAATAAATGTTATGTAACATTACGTAGGCGCTCATTGTATATTTAGTTAAAGATATACGGTATATGAATAAAATCAAAAAATACAGGTTTATGATTTAGTTTAAGATACGTATTTATATGGTTTCACGTAGTATTAAAACAACCGAAGAAAGGACTCGCACCGGGCTCCATCACAACAAGTTGTCAAATTATATCTAACTAAAATAAGTCCTGTAAATTATCTAACATCACTAACATTATCGAACCCATACCATCATAATGGTAAACAAACATGAATAGTAATAAAATTAGTAGTAGATTACAGAGGGATGTGTGTATGCACATGTATGTATGATCCCATACATACATGTGCATAGGCACTTTTATTCACATTTCATATACACTTGGTTTAAATAGGTTCATGTAAAATATTATTTTCAACACTAAGAAGTACAACTATACGTACTGTAGGTACTTATACTACTATAGCGTATTGTACTTACTTAAAGTCCTGTCGGTTTTTCTTTGTGACGTCACAATTCAGACACATTTTGTCTAACGGCCAATCATTCTTTCGTGCAGTCTGCTGCATAATGGCTGTCAAGAATGACTGTGGATTGAAAAATCCTGCCAACCATACCGCCGGGGGCAACTGGAAATGGTTGTTCGTTATATTACTTATTTTATTGAGAAATACTTGTTTTACAACTACTTTTACAAAAATATATAAAAGCTTTTTTGAAAAATAGTTTTATTTTTATATATATTTATATATATATATATAACAGATATAAAATTATTCAGAAAAAAAACAATTTTTCAAAAAAGCTTTTATATATTTTTGTAAAAGTAGTTGTAAAACAAATATATATATATAACAGATATATTGTGACAAATATAATTAAATCAGGTAAATGTAAACTCAAGAGCCAAGTAAGTAGGACTAAATTCTATGATGGTTGGTAATTGTGGGCATTTGATGTGCCTCTTGAGGGATATAGGTGTGGGTTCATGTATGTTAAAAGTCAAGAAAATCCATTATTATGTTCTAACGTCGACTACCTTAAAAGACAGTCAGTCATTTTGATTTTGATGTAGAAAAAAAAGTTGGAACTCTTATTTTTACTAAAATAACTCTATGTGCCAATTTTCAGCCAGTAACCTTAAAGTCTTTACTTTATCCATTTTGTAAAGAATGCGAAACTTATAGAATAAATGGTGTTGTGGGTCATGTTACTAATATCCACAAAAAGCAAAACAATACTTACATTGAAGTCACCCGACCAGTTTTCCAGCTCACCTAGTCTAAGGCAGAGATCAGAAAACCAGGCGGCAAGTCCCAAAAGACTGGGATACGCCAGCTTTGTCCACGAGTCCGGCACTTTGTCCATAAATAGCGATTCCATCAGCTTTTCCATGTCACTGCTGATTGTTAACTCACCCTACACAAATTGATTAAGTTCAAAAAAGATGGCATAAAAATTACCTAAATAAAATAATTTCCATTACATTTTCTAGTTTATTTATAAACTGATCAAGAGTCAAGTTTTACGTTAGTTTCATAAAAAAGGGAATATAATATCCGCTGTTCAAGGAATTACATTTCTTATAACCTTTTGTAGAAAAACAATATTGATGGCTATATAATAACTAAGAACTTGTTCATATTGAATCTACTTGTAAACTTTGCTGTATTTAATATCATAAAAATGTATGTCAATAAAATTTTACCTTAAGACCTAAGTCTGTTTCCTTCAAGGATCTTCGAATCTCTCCCATTAGTCGATTCATTCTTTCGCACTCCTGTAGTGCTACAATAGTAAATGGAGTCAATTCTTCCACCTTTCCCATCAACTCTTGCAGATTGAAAGGCTCCGGTACTCTGTCCAAGAAGTCTTCTATTATCGAACGGACCTGCATTAAGAAATGGATTGAATTTTCACTTAGGAATCTGATAGCGACGTCAAAAAAACATAAAGAATAGACGATTACGGTTCAGATCTTCAGTAAGTGGAAATATAGAAAACTATTGTAAGTTGGTAAACAGTAAAACTCACTATTTCTTCTTTACTAGCGCCACCGCCAGCTTGTGCGCCTGTGTCTCTTGGTTGCATTTCGAACACGACCTGTTATTTATTAATCAAAGTATCAAGAATCCAGTAGCTATCATATTCATGCAAAAAATCGTTCAAGAAATATATTTACAAATATTTATAAACCTTTTTTTCTGTAATTTTACTTACTATAATATTAATTAAATGCTTTGTCGAGACTAAGCTACGACGACAAGCCTTGTTATCTCATACAAATTAATTGTACCGATCCTAACGTTCAGACGTTCAGTAAAAGGATACAGATTTCATTTAACGATCATGTACCTTGTGTTTAATGTTTAGTTCAATCAATTAAAATCTTTTTAATTTACTAACAACTTACACTAAAAAGCCTTTCCGATACTGTTGTCAAATAGCCGATCTCAGCGTTAGGATGTAGCCCATAAAGGTATGGAGTTTCGTCGGGCAAGAAGTCATCAATGTAGGTATGATAGCCGACATAGTCAGAATTGGGGGGCGATAAGAACCCAGGCGCTAGTTGTAGTTCACCGTCCACCTTAAATAATTCAAATTATTTTAGTATCGTAGAGAACAAAACTTTTGATTCATCGTTAATTCATTACATATACTTAAATCTTGTGACGAATATCAGTCGATTTGATAACTTTAGTGTGATAACAAAAGTTTTTATTATACATATATCAGACATATAATTATGATGATTTTATTATCCTGACTTGAGTTACAATGGGACCACTGCAGGAGTATATTCATTCGAACAAAAAAATAAACGAATGTCAATTGTTTTTTTTATTTGTGGAAATGTTTTGTAACCTCATTTATTACTTTCTTGTGCACATATCTCTGTAACCCAACACAAACACCTTATAAATATATTGTTATCGCCTAACTCCTAATAGTCACGGACTCTTCCATCATCAGTTCAGCAACTATAATGACTACCAAACGCAAATACCTGTATGGCTTCAGAGAAAAGATGAAACTCTTTGTACAGGCCTATTAAATTTAAGCGTTTTACTCGATTTCCTGGCATCCAACAATGGGACCACCTCGGGACCACTCTTTCAATTATAAAACAAATTTTGTAAATAGACCTAAAAGTGAGGGAGAAATCGCGTAACAAAAAAATGAAATAAAAATTCTGAAGAATTGAGAACCTCCTCAATAATTAATGTCCCTTAAAAACATGTTTAAAACATTGTGGGACGAAAACAATATCCAAAAGAAAAAATAAACAATGCGAATGAATGGATTGGTCTATTGAACCATTACAACTCAATACTAACCAGTTCCGGTGCCATATATTCAAGTAAGAATGTTCGACACAGCCTTCTGTCCCAGTCGTCGGTAATGTGTCCTCCGTACATAATCTCACCGAACAAATAGCGCAAGTCTTCCCAGGGCACACGAGGGTTTGCTTCTAGATAGTTGTACAATACGTAGACACAGATGGTCAAATCACCGAAGTTGAATGGATACACTCTGCGAAAGTTACATTTTTTTTGTGCTATATTACAATTTGATAGGAATTTATAGTAATAACATATTATACTAAATTAATTAATTAACTATGAATATTTTGTACTATTAATTTTATATACGTACAAGGAAGGCGTTTTTTTGTCCTTTATATGTAGTATATATAACAGGAATTAAACATGGCTAATGCATTATCATACTATACCTGTTCCAGCCCTGGGGACCGAATTTACGTCTCTCTGCGACAACAGCGTGAAAGTAGCAAAGTGCGAACAAAACGGACTTGAACTCAGCCTCCTTGCTGCACATTTCTAACGTCTCCTGACTAAAGTTATCTAGAGACTGCAACACAGAAATTTAAATAAGTAACCATATGTATATAATATAATCAATGCTGTCATTATACAATATTTTTTTTAAGTAAGATACGTAAATAGAACGAGCATATTACTACTATATGAAAGTGTACCTTATGCAAGTTTGCCCACATTCCAATAGGCGGTTCATTGGTTATTTTAATTGCAGACTCCAGAATACCTTGCGGTATGATATGGTACGCAGGGTCCGCTGCTGGCTCAGCACTCAGAAATAAGCTTTAATAAATATATTTTTTATTAAAAAAAACCAAAACCATGACAATATCAATTTAAAAAAAACAATATCCAAAATAAACAGGTACACAAGAAAAGCAAAATTAAAAATTTTGAAAAAAACCACGACGGTTAAAAAGTAATTGAAAAAGGATAAAATCTATTTAAGAATCCTCACTAATCAACCACAAACTGCATCAAACCGGACTAGTAGTTTTGGTTTTGCACAAACAAATGTTTACTGCAGCGCCCCCTGAGTTGTCAACGTAACACCTATCTAAGAACATGCACCAATCAAACCCGAACCAATAACTGCATCAAAATTAGTAGCTATGGAGAAAAATTACAGCATGGATTTGCACAACCAAAAACATCCTCTCACCCCAAACGCATACCGTCTCCGTTCCGTCGTGGGTAAAAAGAGAACTTTAATGAGTGATTGTGCATGTTACATAGGTACGTATTTCCATTAATTACATTTAAATTACGTACCGATATTTTTCCTGAGGGTTTTCATAAGATTCTTCCATTTTCTTTTCTAAAGTAGCAAGCCACTTGGCAACCAAGTGAACATTTTGCAAAATGACCCAGTCACCACGAGTTGAAGAAATGACCATAGCTTCTTCCGCCACTACCTCTTGCCCCTGGCCTAGTGACACTATGTGGAAATTTCTCTTCTCTGTTGAAAAACCCAATTTACGACCCAATTTTTCCAAGTCCTAAAATATACAAATAAATGAATACAAAGGGAGGGAAAGTAAAGATGTGCGTGAATCAAAATAACAATTAATTAACTAAGATATCATTAACTATGATATCCGTTTCTATTACAGGTGGAAAAACGGAAAGGAATAAGTTGTCCTGGTTGGGAATCGAACCCACGACCTTGGTTTAGCTGCCAGGATCGCTAACCGCTAGATCAACAGGTCAGTCAAATATGGATAGATATCTTTTTCTATCGTCACCGTCGCGAACATAATACAAAGGGTCATTGTCCGTTTTTCAGTTTGTAATAAAATATAATATATGCGTATATATTATTTTCTGAATTGTAAAACATTGCCACATGTTGATATTAGTTTATAGAGTCGTGAAATACTAATAAATAGTTAATTTCGCCAAAGCAAATTCGGATAGTATAAAATGTATTATAACTCTAATTCATTCGAATTAGAGTTATAATACATTTTATACTATTAAAGCAACATTTACCTAAATGGCGTCCTATGTAGTTATTTAATACAATAGTTCACGTTTCTTTTATTCACATATGTTTGTTCATGTTATAAACATACATAACTACATACGCTCACGTCTGCATACCCTAAGGGGTAGGCAGAGGTGTATAAAACATTTTGCCAATAAGAATTTGGTCCCACTAACGTAATAGGGGGCAAGCTTATTGCCGGACATTTAATGACTGCATACACTGTCTGATAGATAACAGTTCGACATGTTTATTATATCACTAATGTCTGAATTACACTTAGCTTACCTTTAAAGGATCTACACCAGGTGAAAGGATGAAAAACATAGCAGTTGTGCTATTACTCTCTTGGAAAGACTTTTCCAAAGGCGGAGATCGCGCTTCAACGTACTTCGTTCCCAGATTTTCTTCACAAAATGCGCTATTTAATAGAAATTACAATTATAATACAGAAAATTTTAGAAAAAGGCAATATTTTAATGTATGTATATATTTAATAGTTTCATTAGACGTGAATTTATTTATATAAATTATATAAGTATACCTAGTTACAAAATATATTATTAATTTCAAATCTTTAAAAAGATAGAGTTCCAATCAGGCTAGCGGCGTTTCACAGTTTTATGATAATTGAGATAAAACATCTCTAATTAATCCGAGCGTGATTCCTGTCCTTTACTCCGCATTCGGCGCAATAACTCAGCCACGAATTTATTGGCCTCAGAGCCCTATACCCGCTGTCTCCACGGCGAACGGGAGTCCAAAGTCGGCCCCACACCGGCTGTCCTCCGAGTAGCTGAGAGGTGAAAGGATGTAAAAGTGCATCCGCCACGGGAATACGTCCGCTTTCCGACGGAACGCGACAGGCTAGGGGGCTTCAAGACGCAAGGGGGACGCAGAAACTAGCGTCCCTCTTATTGCATACTCAATAGCGTTGAGCCCCAGATACGTCATCCTAACCCCTCTGCACCTTCTGGTTGTTGGTGGATCAGTGTTCAGATAATGTTAGGTAAGTCTCAAATGCTTCCCTAGCATAGGAAGTGTCAATATTGTTGCTCATACGCGTCAACAAAGGACTGATTAACCCTGAATCAATCCATCCACGCATCATCAATTATGGGGGTTTCTATTGAAGCACAAGAAGTCAAAACAACAGTTTTTAATATTTATGATTGTCGGTCTGTATGTTTGGATCACGCAAAAACTACTGCATGTAATTGAATGTTGTTTGAACAGATGTATTGATAGAGGTCTAAGTCGAAGTCGCGGGCAAAAGCTTCTTAAAAATTTTAAAAACAATGTCATTTTAATTTAAAAAATATATGTTATTTGATACTTACTAAGTAGGTATATATTTATAAGGTGTGATAAATTACCTTTGCCTGCTCTGCTTACATACGAGAATAAACATTAATATTTCTTTCAAACCTTGAGGCATACGACATCCTATCTGGCCGTAGAGCTCGCATAATGCAGAGCCGCTGTAATGCGGATTTGCTCTTCCAATCACCCGGCAACTTGTCCCTCTCGGGCGCTTCGCCTTCCGTGTATTTTTGCCATCTGTAAATATGATTCAAAACGCAAAATTATATTTTACTATTTTATTTATTAAGATTTAAATTGTAAATGACGCAGAGGTAGGTAAATACGAAGAGCTTTACCTTTTAGCGGCACCCTCAATATCCTTATCGAGGTCTTCGAAAGCATCCATCTTAGACAGTGCTACGATACCGCCCCAACAATTGTTGGATAGCCAGGAAAATGGTGAAAGCTCTGGTGCCACAGCGTACTTAAGCAAGAAATCTAACTCCCGTAAAACTAATTTACCATCTGCTTGGAGAACCTTAAAGCAAAAGTATTTTGTTAAAAAGTTGATGCGATTATTCCACATAGGGTATTGATTTGTGTGATTTACAGATTAACATGAGAAAAATTGTGAGTCTGCTGCTGTTATTCTTAAAATATATAACATTTAGTATATTTGTAAACCAGACGCTCCGAGAGCGCCGCGACGCAACAAGGCGACGACTATGATGGAGTTCTCTTTTTCTATTTATTCAATTTGTAAATAGTAATAGCAGTGTAACAGTACGATTGTATCTTATTTACTCTTAGTTAACAACGTAAAATGTGGTGGTATCTATTTACATAAAATTGTCTGATTAACTAACCTGAAGCGTCATGAAAAATAAGAATACGAGTTTATCTCTCACAAAAAGCGCCCGACTTGTGTACATGAACACTGAAAATGTGATACTGTCAAGTAAATTTTGAACGCGCTTTTCCAAGTCCTGACCCTTTTCGGCTGTAAACAATGCTTCCTTGAACACCACGCTGTATGCCTTTAGAGAAAACTGGTACATTGGATTGATCTTGGAGAGGTCGTTCAAGATGAAATATAGTAGAGATGCCCGAGTGGCAGCATGTCTGCAGATTAAACCAAAGTATTCACTTATTATAAATATAAGACATATCATGCCTGTTCTGAAATTGACTTTATGATAGAATATTTGAATGACGAAATCTATGTTCATGGATTTTAGGGGAACTAAATAAATACTTATATTAATTTTATTCTAATAGTGACCGTATGGGAATCATAACTAAAAAAGTATGATTATATTTATTCAAGCAGATATATATAAAGCAAAAAAATAATTTTAATTACAACTAGCAAATCCAGCACAGGTAAAATATAAATAATAATATAATATCAAAAACTTGCAGAATATTTTTATGTAACTAACAAGAAAATAGATTGAAACTCTATTTCTTAACTTTGAGCAGAACGATAAAGAGATTAAAAGAGAAGATGAAAAAAGGTATGATTATTCATATCAAATTTAGGTCAAAGTACAAAAACTATCTAACCTATATCTTTCTCGAGCTTCATCAATCTTGACAGCAGTAACTTTACCCTCCTCAACTTTGATCTCAATGTCCGCGGCAGTCTTTTTAGTGATCTCTAAGTTGATCACTAGAGCTGAATCACTCAAAATGTCGGGACCTGCAGATGACAATCTCTTCAACAAGTCGTCTTCTAATGTCTTCAGGGTGATTTTGAAATCATTTTGTTGCTTGGTCAAACTGGCTCTCAAAGATTCCAAGTCCGGACGCTCAGCTTTTACTACTTCACCCAGAAGCTGTTCCTCTAAACTGAAAATTGAATGTAATGTTCAATAAATCATAGCGCTAAATCTTAAATCGTAAAAAAAATATGGTTCTTCCCTTAATTATGCACCTTATGGATGGAAAGTGGCACAATCTCAAACACCATCTAAAAGCCATTTTACTTACTAATGACAAAGATACCGCTTAACATGTTTTAATTGTCCCCCATTAAGAGGATCAGAGGTGGAATATTTTCTTCAAATTTAAATGGGACCAAATGGTAAGCTCTACAAATAATTTTCTAAATCTGTTAATACATGAAATAATAATCTGTTAATACCTAAAAATATTTGTAAATAATAATTAAGCTTACCCATCTCTTGTAACGGTAAAGTTTATGAGAGTGCACTGTGCTTGCATTTCTGGTTGGTAATGCGGATTTGCCAACTTTGTTTGCAGTATAAAGCGAAAGCTTGGATGGTAATCTATCTCTCTATCCCCTATCTGAAAATGCAAGTTGAATAGACCAAAACATGTTATTTGAATACAATGTTAGCTTATTACTTTAACTGGTTAGAGATTATACAAATTAGAAGACTACAATTGACTTGTTTAACAGACGAACTATTTACTTCACTGGTAAAAACAGTAAATTTATTATTTTCTATGTTTAATCTCTAAACGTATATTTTAACTTTTAAATAAATTAGATCCTATTTTAGTCGATTTCATAATATACATATCCATAATAATGTTTGCTTCTTCTATAATAATCTTGAACCTAAAATTGACTTAGTGGTGTAGGAGCTAAGTAACAAACATAGTATGTATATATAATAACAAGAGTATATATGTATATGTACATGTGACACCAGCAAAAATACGTACTTGAGACTAGTTCAATCATCACATTCACCATTAATCTAAAAGTAACCGGGAAGATACGATGAAAAAGCGCACATTTAGACAACACAAAGATCAAGATTAAGTTAGAAGATCAATTTAAAACGTAATCTGAAGATATAATACTACTACTGTACTATTCTTTATGGTCCACCACAGAAAAGATACAACAACAGATTTTGTTGTCTTATTGCTTGTTTTTTTTACAGACAAACTTTGTAATGGATAAGAGCATAGCGAAGTGCAGATAATGCTGAACCAGGCGTTTACGTTACGTACTTAAAGTAAACGATATTAATAGTAAGTTAAGTAGTTGGTAGTAGTAGTGGAAGTACTTGTACCTTAAGGACTTTTCCTTTGCGAATGAGCACTCTACCGAGTAATGGATCAAGTACGGCATCCACAGTCTCACCGATGTTCTCAAGTAACAATACGTCTCCGTTAGAAACACCACGCTCAATCCTGTCTAAGTAGTTGCGCTGCGTTAGACGAATTACTACTAGTGATTCGCCGAATTTAGTTTTTATCCATTTAATACCTTGCCTGTTTATAGAAGAAAATGAAAATATACTAGAAATAAAAAATAATAAGATATTCTTAGGGTATGATTCATTGAGATTGATTAAAATGGAAAAAAAAAACAATGACTAACAACTGAGGGTCGATCATAAGTGGCCATCTCGCCGAATTGGTGAGAATTGTAGCATTCTCTGTACTCATAGTGTCAGTTGGCAGACCTTCATTATTCCAAGTTGCTATCTGCGCATCATCCGTCAACATTGAAAGTACGTCTAGATTTTCCGTTGTTTCTATTTTAGGCTGCAACGAAAGAAGATACGATAGAAATTAAAAATTAAGAAACGAAACCAATTCATGGTCATTAGTTAACATTGATAAGAAATATTGAAGTTTCGTAGCAAGTGAGAGTACGATTCAATTTACCAAAGTAATTGCTTTTCAAATTGTTGTTAGTGTTAAACACCTTTTTAGGGACATTACGTTGGCAATATAACACAATTCAGACATGAAAATCCATTTTAAACTAATATTCCACAAAAATGCAAATAAAAATTAAGTTGTGCAACTTAATTTTTTTAAATTTTTAAGCACCTTAGGGGATAAGAACGTGAGCGTATCTACGTATGTAAAAGTAAGATAGCCCTCCGCCTCGTGTTTTTATTTACAGGAATTATTTTTTGATAGTTAAACTATTATATAATCACTTTTTTTGTATTTCAAACAACTTACATTTGATTTAGCAAGCTTTGGCACCCAATCTTCATTAATAAGCTGAAGACGGTAACTTCGTGTAAAACAACCAACGTAAGAAATAAAAGCGGTCACCAGGAGCACGTCACCAGTTAACAACAATCCTGACTCTTTCAAGCTCACCACCGTGGCTGACCATCTAACATAAAATGATGAAAAAAACTATCATATGTGACTGCATTTGAAATTTTGCACAGAATTATCATTTTCTATAATATCATTGTCCTAATAAAATTGTTATTGTTTGTGATTGCCGCTACTGGTTACCTATTTTATGAATATTAATCTTGTTTTGGTAATTACACTTTTTATTCTTATATCACTTACTACCACTGCTAAGGGTTGTAACATGATGTTTTATAGCCTCAATAAATATTCTAAACAACACAATAATAATTTTTCGAATAAGACTGTTACTTCTAGGGATTAGCCTGTTTAAATAAGTAAACCAAAACCTTCTTGGTTTGATTATGTTAGTATAATATATTTGCAGATGATAATGTTTTTTAAGAATTCCAATTTCAATTTCTTGGCTTTCGCGGCTTGAGTTATTAAAAGTACCGTTTGTCAGAAAATACGTATTACGTATATACATATAAATATTAGTTATACCTTATTTTCTCTGAAGCAAGACCATTGACCAATCTGTTTGCTAAATCTATTGTAGCGTTAGTCGCATCTGCTTCAGCTTGGCATTTCATTTTCTCATTTACAGCTTCCTGGAACGCTTTCATTAATCCATCTAATTTTTCTTCTAGTTCCTAATATATAAAAAATAATTAACATTTGAAAGATTTATACCTATTAAACAAAATGTAAGTGAAACAGTATTTACGGCAATTTGGTCGGTCAGGTAAGATAATTTATCCCTTGCGGCTTGTAGCTCAGCATTTGCAGCGAGAAGCGCACGTCGCTTAGGTTCTACTACCACGTACACGTCATAGAATTTGATAATGTTGATAACCCAAGCACAAAGTCCAGCTGCCGCTGTCGACTTCGATCGAATAAAGTCTGGACTGAACTCTGGATTCTTGATGTAAGGTTGGACAGCCTGCTCAGAATAAATAACATTATTATTTTTAGTTGCAATATTGTATTATAAATAACGAACATGCAAATCCTGTTTAGAAACCTGATACTATTTATTCACTTGAAAATATAAGCGAAAGATTATCTGGATACAAATGCAGATTACTTGCCTTGACTACGTCGGGATGAATATTCTCTTTATCGTAATACACCAAATCGTTCAAAAACTGATCTACTTTTGCCATCAACATCTGCAAACAAATAAAAGCATGATGAATTACCGCTCTACCGCAAAATTCAAACTCGTTAAAACTGCACTTACTTTACAAGATTTCCAAGATCTATCCTTGGGTAATTTACCCTTTTTAGAAAATAGGACGAGTACTGCAGCAGTGACCATGACTACAGCGTCTGGTGGTGAACCGAAAGCCTTTAGTTCTGTTAGGTTATTCTTGTTTAGTGTGTTCAAAGCTTCTTGGGCTGCGATCAATGCAGGTTCGGCTTTAGCCAAATCGTCTGCGCAGATCTTGGCCTTTATGGTGACATCTTCTTCTATTACTTTTACCTTCTTTTCTTCTTCAGCAGCTGTTTGGTGTATAATTAATTAGTTAATTCTAAGTAAGATAACAAATTAAATAGAATTTTTATTAACTCGATAAGCTATTATTTTACTTTCTTCTTTCTTAAACTTTGCCTAATTGATCTTCTAATTATAAATTTTGCTTGTTAGGTTAATTGTTTATTGAGGATGGTAAAGCAGAAGCTAACAAATTAACTAACTATGCTATGCAATTCAGTTTACCTACCTTCCTATGTATCTAATTTGGAAAAGAAAAAATTGCGGCTTGCCTTTGTATTTTATAATTTATAAATCGTGCGTATCTCGTGTATTTTTCTACAATTCTTTATCTTATTACTATTTGTTTATACTACAGGAAATACATTTCACAATAAGCGACTAATAATAAATCATTTTATAACAACTGCATACCATACGCCTTTTCCTTCGAAACTTTTTCACTTTCAGCACCTACCACTTCAATCAGCGTCTCAGCTGCTTTATTTTTAACTTTCAATACTACCTCTTGCTCAGCTAGCGTGACCTGTGCAATATAACAACTACTCAAGAAATTTCTTTAACAAAAAGTGTTATTTATATTTCTACCACTATTGAAGTTTCATAGTTGATGTATTTCTAGGATAATTCCTTATTTTTTCTCGCTAATGGTGCAATATGTATCACCATTATCACCTCGTTTAGACTTATTTGTTACAAAACTAAAGTTAAACGATGAGTGAACTTCCGTATATACGATTTATGACTTTACCTTAAGCACGGCGACATCTGCAGCACATGAAGCTAATTTTTCCAAACCATTCTCGAGTCGCATAATCATCATTTTAAGGTTCTTGTTTTTCTCATTGAGAAGTTTACCATAGAGCGCTATCTGTTCGAGGAAGGTTTTGGGCGTTGTGTAATTGTATCGCCGTTCGTTTTGGAAGTAAATTTCTGACATATTATTCACGCTTTGATGCACGTGAGACATGAAGTGTGCGACTGCTTGCACTAGATGTGGCTGTAATGTAGTGTATACGTAAATAAGTATATTGTAGTCATAAACATGAAAAAAGAAATTGAGTTTTTTTTTAAGAATATTTAACTGTTAAATATATGGCTTCTCTTTCTATGGTGTAGACTAATATTATATAATAAACTTTTAGTAACTGGTTTTTAGGCGAAAAATAAGTTAAGTCCTTTTTCTTAGGAGACAATTCCATCTGTAAGTAATGTTGATACCTAAGTTCTTTTGTGATATTAACATATTTACCGGCAACGTTTCTATTTCAGTGAGAAACCGTTGAGAAACAGATTGTAGCGCTTCTTTAGGCCACGCATGGAACCAATTTATGGCACTGCAGCTTACTATAGATGGGAACTTGCGAGCTCGGATGCGCAGAGTCGCTCCAACCGGAGAGAAACACAACACCACCTGAATGGAAAGGTTTAAATAAATCAACATTCAATTAGGAAATATCTAAATTTTTACCACCATTTTATTGTATAGTAATATGCTTATGATTTTAGTTTAATTTTTATTTATTTATTTATTTATACTTTATGCACATAATGTGTCAAAGTTGGAGTTAATTTCGTAGGCATTTTCTACCAATCGACCTTTGGGCGATGCAAAACAAAGTAGATGCAAGACTCACGCCCGTATCGCTTAGAGAGTAGGCAGAGGTGTATTAAAAACCAATAAGTCACGTAATAAGTCTGTTGCTGTCTACCGGGCACTTGAAGTGAAGATGGGAAAATTGGGAGTATATAAAAAGGAAAGGTTAGGTAAGAAGGGAAGGCAATAGGGGATTCCGAATTAAAAACTGGTACATTTGAGGACTCTATTTTTACTGCTATATACATATATAGACAGAAAAATTACTAACCTTAAGCATGGATCTAATACGATTTATGAAGAATGCCCAACAATTCTCACGCGTATCAGGGACCCCTGTAGCCTTCGTCTGAAATTAATGAATGAAGTATGAATTAACCATACATATTCCCAATTATAATATAGTTTTACTTACACAGATTTACCTCTGCTCTAACACCGTTGATAATATTTTCTAATTCATCGTCTGCAAACAGCTCAGGTATTTCACCAGAGGCTAGTAAGTCGTTTATAAGTACCAAAAATCTTTCTTCGGCAACTTGGCTGTCCGTCATTAGGAACATACAACCAATATTCTTCAAGCCAGCCTTTATATTCAGTGCAGCTAAAATAGAGACAAGAATATATGTATCTTTATTTGAATCCTTATTTAGTAATTACGATGTTATTATCTAGTTTATAAACGGCCGGCTTTACCTAAAAATATCTGTACTTAAGAGCTGTATAGATGACAAACGAGTGGGTGAATGGATATGCAGAAGAATACAAACTCTTGACTGCCTACTGGATTTTTCTGGTGATCTATTTTTGTGGTACAGTAAACAGTTGTACATATAACAGCAGTAGGGTCAATAACATAGTAATTAATGCACAAACAACTTATCTATCCACGTTGTATATACTAAGTATAAAAAAACAAACGTATTCTAAGTTGCTATGCCTTAATATATTCGCAATAGGACTCCTAAATTTAGCGGCGGACATTTCAAAAGCTTCAATATGTTCGAAGTGATTGTATGACGTATTAACTACATGGTAACTAGACAGAGCTAGTATAATCTCATCGGGTATCGATAAATGACCAATCACGTCTTTTGTTTTCATGTGGGTGAGTTTGATCACTTTACACTTTTTAAACGATTTTATTAGCTTTAACTGTAACTAACAAATCAAATGCAAACAAATCGAATTTAACATAATTGTAGTACCGATTTGAATTTGAAGAAATTGCAAATACACTAATACGAATGATAAAACTTAAAATGGATTCAATCGAGTTGACATGATAATGGAATCAATAGGACCCTCTTCATCTAACCGTTGAAGTGTTCAACGGTTAGATGAAGAGGGTCAAAGCATGTTTTCTTAAAGTTTTTTTAACTATAATCACAAAATTATTATTATTTCATAGTGGTTATAACTTAAACGGCCATCAACACATTACCTTACCAACAACCGCATCTAAATTTGATTATCCGTTACGCTGATTACTTGTAATGCATAACTTTATTTGTGTTGTAAAAATGTCATAGGAGGTTAAAAATAATCTAGAATTTAACAGTATTTATTTCACGTAGGTACCTAAATCAACTTTCAAATCATTTATGCTGTATCCCTTTCGAAGCTGAATTTGGAAAACTTCGAGCGAAGAGATGAAGGCGGACAATCGAGAGAGAGATTGTTTTCCTGAGCCACCAACGCCCACAAGTAGCGCATTTCCACGAGGAGCTTCCATTATGCGGTTAATCCTAAAAAAACAATGAGAATCTTTCACAAAATAATTAGTTTGCGACAAGCTCAGTTGTGTAGGATGCCTCTGATTTCTATAATTCTATTTATTAGTTAGATATATATTAAAGCAGTGGCAGAGCCATGCTTAGGCACGAATGGGCCAGCTCGTCCGGTGCGATACCACGGCCTCATAGAAAACCGGTTGTGAAGTAACGCACCCTCAATGGCGAGCAGCACACATATGATTCTTGATTTGGAGGTGTTCATGGACGAATGTTGTCACTCACCATCAGGTGACCCATTCGTCTGTCCCCCTATGGTATATAATCTCTTTCCCTTTATTGTATAACCTAGTTCCTACAATTGTTTTCTTCTTAAAGTGTGACTGTTCGATGCTGGTTAATTAAGGGTTAGCTGGAAAAGGTATTCGTGAGACTGTAATCCGCTTATTTGATTTAGAATATTAATTATTATTGCACATTTATAAATACTATATTTATTGCATTGCATTATATTACTGCACGGATAGTGTAGCGGTTGAAGTGGTCACCTCGCCAGTATGCTGCCGTGTGTGGGTGGACAACACTTTGTGTAATCCTCTAATTGTTGTTGTGAGTCTGAAAATTCTTTGTATCCGTTGTTTGAATGTTTGTAAAGTCAACCGCAACACAGAAATTAATCCTAATGCGGGAGTCCTTTAATAAAAAAATATTGATAATGTAGCAGTCCTGTTCTCTACCTTTGATCGAGTTTGAGAGTTTATTCTAAATCTGACATGACTGGTGAAAACAAAATTTTGCAAAAACCTTATACAGCTGCTTTCATTATAATATGCTAAATTAGTCTTGAAATAGCAGTAGTAATGGGATTTTTCTTACCTGCAGATATGGTACATCGCATCCTCGAACAACACTAAATTCATGGTAGCGATGAGATCATTGTATGCAGATAACGACTCATCAAGCAATTTTTTGATATGATGCCAGTCCCTAATAGGAAAGTATTTAGGATCACCGACTCCTTCAGCAAAATGACAGTAAATAAGTGGCTTCTCAATCACTACATTTTCGTTTACCTCCTAGAAACAGATTTAATTTCATAATTTAGACAACATACGAAAGAAGACATTGTATAGTATATAGTTTTTTTTTTCAATTTAATATTTATACAAAAGGATACAAGTATTAATTACAAATAAAATATATCCGTCTCCCTAACTTCTTACGTATTTAAACGCCTGGAGATTTTTTCTGATATAATTGCTAAGATCACTATTGATCAAATCCCATTAAAAAAAATAAAAGAAATTCATCCGTTAAAGATCAATGATGACACAGATAGCCATACAGATATACACGTTAATCTTACTAGATGCCTCCTCTGGGTGTAGGGGATTATAAACGATAGCTGAAGATTCCTGTCAGATTTCTTATTTTTTTGTCCTTGATAGCCCAACTCTTAGAAAAAGTTTAGCGATATTTATTATCACGTTATAATTTAGCATTAGGTGAATTTGTTGGAAACGGCTTGTTATCAATAAAAGAAAAAATGTGACATTTGAAATAAATTACTATCTCTAGTAGTAGTTTAAGCGTTAAAAGTCATGCGTAGTCGAACATAAAATGAAATAAGGAGAAAAAAGGTTGTTCGCGCCAATCCTCTCGGGGTGTAGCTTTTATTAAAGATTGTTTTTCGCTTTCACTGCACTACAACTGGCATCCTTTTGGAGGCCAGTACTACATGAGACCGGACACCGCGACACGAGTTTGATAATTGCTCGCAATACCGCCGCGACGTTAAAAAAATCGAAATCTGTTCTGTGTACTAATTAATAATTAAATTGTGGACTATTACAACGTAAGTTAGATATAAATATTGGATAGAAGAAGGACTCGGAGATACACGACAAGTGCCCAGGCCTGGAGATTCGACGCTATCAATACCATCAGGCCAGTAAAGTAGTGTATCAGTGCAGCACACTCTTGCTTACCACTACCAACAGATACTTAATTAAAGTATCGAATAAATCTAATGAACCCCTAGGATTATACATCCACACTAAGGCTAGCGAGCAAGCTATAAAGATTAGCTGCCGCACCTTAACAAAGGTTCCCTAGTATTAAACTCGTAGGTAGATTTGGAATTTTCTCCTACTAAAAGTCAGTAAATCAGTATTCTTTATTGTGTTGTTTTTAAAATTAGAGAACTCGGACTCCCGGCACCAGCCACTTCGAGTTAAATGTGTGCGACTCTGACTTGCTTGAGCTAATGCTCGTGTTATATTCTAAGATCTATCTGTATGAGCAATATCCCTTTCACCCCCTTTCCTATCAAAATACCCCTTTTTTTAATGATGCAGATGACGGCATTAGGCTTGCCCCTATTACGTAAATGGGACTAAATTATAAGTATCAAAATTTGAGCTTTCATTAAGCCTCTGCCTCCCCCTCCGGGGAAACACGCGTGTATGTATGTACATATGTATCTATGTGTGTATGAATAATTCTTATAATTTTAATTTCGAAATCAATTGCAAAATATGTATAAAGTATGTCAGAAGAATGAATTAGTATCTTACTTCACAGTTCTTCTTTATGACCTCAATGATTAGTTTGGCGAATGTATCATTGTCTGCAGCATCCACTAGTTTGTCGGAGTAAACACGTGTAGCTTCGTGCATCCACAACCTTATTAATTCCGAAGGAGTTTTGATGGCATCACCGTTTGTAAACAATATTCCCTGTAGACATTATTACTTATAATAGTTTTGTCATTACTCTAATATAAACTTTGTCATTGTCTGGGGTTCGATTTTAAACTGGACAAATATTTTGACTAGCCTATTGTTCTAGTGGTTAGTGACCCTGACTGCTAAGCCAGAGGTCGTGGGTTTGATTCCCAACCAGGACAAATAAACAATCATGCTCACCATGATCGTTTGTTCTGTGTCTGGGTGTAATTTATCTATAATGCCTATGTATTTAGAAGTATATAAGTATGTTGATTTCTGCTTAGTTTGGGATCAGGTGGCTGTGTGTGAAATGTGTCAAGATTATTATTATTATTTGTACGAGTAAAAAAATTTGTTCGTTGGGGGGTGTAATTTATCTGTAATATATAGGAATGTATTAATAAATAGTCTGGTTACCACAGTAAAAGCTCTGCTTAGTTTGGGATCAGAAGGGCCGTGTAAGGTGTAAAAAAAATCTTTAAGTCAGTAAACTGCTAACGTTTTACTTCTTTTCATGATAGTCATTTCAATTGTATCTTAAACTTCAAATATAGTAGAATAACTGTGTATTATAACTATTGCGAAAGAGGTAAACTTGAAACTGATTTATTAAAAAGAAATACATCCTTAGATAATAATACTTTATAAAAACCTATTTACAATATAAGTTTCATTGCAATATTCTATCTATAATATTACCAATCAAATATGTCTAGATTAGAAAATTGATTCGCCATTAACAAAATATTCACGACACTTTATTAACTTAAACTTAAAAAAACTTAAACTTTAAATTTAAAATTTAAATTTTTATGTGCAATTTTACTCCAATATAAATATTTTTTTTGAGAATTCAGGATCGAATGTATATGTTGCTAGTTACCTGGAATATATTAGACAGATCCCTCAAGTTAAATATGTAGTGAAACTTAATGGCTGTAGGCAAAAATGTGGTGGATAGTTTGCTATGCAGGACGAGGGCTGTAGACACCAGTGTCTCCGCATAACGTATAACGGGAGGAAGATATTTATTATGAACATTGCCCAAGTGCTGTGACAGAATCTGTTTGTAGATATGGTGGCAGGCATCCATACCTGGAAAACTGGAATATACGTAAGTTTATTCATATTAAATTATGTAAGAGCGCTCTGATCTCCTGTCAAGAACTCATTTTAGTATGACCTGACCCTGACCTACTCGAGCTATTGCTTTACACTCCGCAATATACACATACAAGCAATATCCCTTTCCTTATTAAATCTCTAATATTCTGTTATAGACTAGTATCTAATATCATGAAGTGAATTGTCAAGATGAGAGGAGGAAATATACTATAAATATTCAATAAAAAACTCCCAATAACGTAACAGAGCACGAACTAATTAGAATGGAATAAGATAAACTGTGTTTTCACTTGTGTTTGACCATTAAGGACTTAAAGTGGCCCTTATTACCATTAGAGTGCATAAATCTATATCATATCCATAACATTATCAAGTAATTTATTAAACACTTATGTCCATACTTCTAAATTATAATATGTCTCTATAGAGGTAGACAATCAGAAGGTTGAAAAATGTTTGTCTTCTAAAATTGTATCAAATATACCTGATGGCAAATGTACAGAAATGCCTTTGAAGCCTCGAATCAATAGTGAAAGAGCCAGCTGTTGGGTTCATGCACGCTAAAAACATGCAGTTCGATATATCTTTCAGCGTTAACTTATGTCTATCGTACCTGTAACATGAAAATCAATGAGATGAACGTTATCTTCAAAATTATCAATTAATTTAATTAAGTTTGTTACTTACCAGTGTCGATAATCCATGAACTGTCGAACAAGTGTGTGTGGTTGCACAGTGCCGTAGGTGTCCACCTCAGGCATGTTCATGTCGTCCACGAAGTAGATCATAAACTTACCGCCCGGAGGACCGTAGTTTCGACCCGACTTTTTCTCTAAAGGCTTCTCCAACACTTTCTGCATCATTTCTGTTAAAAAGGAGCACAACTGAGGCTACGACTTAAAGGGCAATTCACTCGTCACACAATAGAACATTTTATTGTTAACAGTTTTATTTGGTAACTGACCAAAACTCAGTGTACTACTGGTATGATTCTTTATGATTAATAACTCGAACCTTAAACGTTAGTCATCTTAGTACCAGGCCATTTCTCTTATTATACAAATTTATAAATATATTTTGATTAAATTTTCTTGTTGTTAGAACTTGCTGACATCCACGTTTGTAGACATACAAACCTAATTTGAAATTACCTAAATATTTAAAATTAATTACCAGATGTAGTATAAAAGTTGAGAGGAACATTGGTAACGGCGTATGAGTCAGATAGCCCATTGAGCTTTGCAGCTACGGAGACCGACTTGCCGCTGCCTGCACTACCTACCAACATTATTGGTTTCGCCTTTGCAATCAACAAATCCATGAAAAACCTAGTTCGAGTCGTCTCAGATGTCGACACTAAACATGACTGAAATATTTAAACACCTTATGATTTAATTGTTCCGATCAATATCAATTTCATTTATTTCTATGTATAAAATAGCCAACATAAATACCTGGAGGGGTAAATCGGGGTCTAATTCAAATCTTTCAACTTTTTCAGACCACGGCAGAAATTTTTTTGTTTCGGGGTCTATGAAAAAGCTAAAAACATTTCCGGTGGTAGGAAATTTAATTTGCTTGAACTCATTACTAAACCACTTGCTAAATTCATTCCGCCAGTCGACCAACTGATCTTGGAATAAGGCTGATCCGAAACCCCAAATTACAGAAAATACGAAGTATATTTCGTACCTGTTAAAATTTAAAAGTATAAAAGATTAATACAGAAAAAGAAGAATACAGCGTTCAGTATAGATGCAATATCAATCTCAAAAACATCTCACCATTCCTTGGGACAATCGGAAGGTAACAAGGTTTTATTTAAAAAGCATTCAAGCAAGTAGCACGTGAGTTGTATTTGTTGCAACTCTGTTAATGGTGTTACGCGTTTATATTTTTTACACGACTCCAGTAGCGCAGGTATATACTTGTCAAACATCACTGTCAACATTGCCTTTTCCGATTCGTCGTCACGTGTTGTGTCTATCCATGATGCAACGTATCTGCATATCAAAACAAAGGGTAGGGTAGGATGGGATGCGGTTCCGCATTGTGAATAAAACAATACTATTACTCACGGATTCCATCCCAAATCTTGTGGATTGATATAAAGAATGCCCGCACGCGATACAGTAGCGGGTGTAGCAGTCCTCAAGTTGGAGATTTCGAATAACAGTCGCATGGTTTTATTTAAAGCTATACGTTCGTTACTTGCTAACGTTAATACCTTCACAGAAATATTAAGAAAGTTACTAATTCGTAAATTATTTACAAAGAAAATAAGAACGAACTTTATTGCATAGCATACTGGGGAGTATGCTATGCAATAAATTTTAGACTTACCTTATTGTCATCCATCAAGGTATTTAGACTCTCAATCCACATGGGATCAATATCCCCATCAAGCACAATCCACTTGGGACCATCTCCTGGCATATTGGCCATATCTCTCATGATTGTAGAGAACAGACCATCTTTCCATTCTCGCGTTGCTGGATTAATAATACCGAATAACTCATCGTTGGTTACAGCTTTTGGGTCTAAGTCGTTATAAAATGGCTTCAATTTCAACCTATGGTAAGTCCTGTTGAGACACTGCCAGACCATAGATTTGCCAGTCCCAGCAAATCCAACTATAAAAACAGAATGCCTCACAGCAAACAGCTCCACAAGTTGAACCATCTAAAGTACCAAAAACAATAACAATTTAGTTAGCATTTAGAAACGAAATAAATTTCAAAATTACCATGCGTACTTTTAAAATAAAACCAGCTTCAGGTTGTAGTTTCATAGATATAGCTCCATCTATTAAGTGTTTTTCGAATTCTAAGTCACGTTTTCTCGGTACATCAAGGGCAGGAAATAGATCACCGATTAATCCCATAAAGACAGGCATATCGTCAGTAACAATTTTTGGTATGTTGAAATCTCTCAGAGCCCTCATAAGTACTTGGTCTTCTGGCCTATGTCGGTCGCCTCGCTGTAAATTTAAAGTACAGTGTTATAGTGATGACGTAAGTTGTATAATTAGTTTATTTAAATACATATACCTTTAAGGATCCAGCGACTACCAAAACAGATTTAATAGCTCTCAAGCCCCAATCATAATGGTCTTGTTTCGAAAGCAATTCACGACACAACGTATATAGAGTGATGAATTTTCGGGCTAATAAACGGGCTTCCTGAAAACCTTCAGCCACTAACATGATTTCACAAATCAACTCAAAATCTGGTACCACCATAGCACATGGCCTGTTGAAATAGTCGTGAATGAATATGGGTTAATTAATAAGAATGTTTATATCTTCTTATTATAAAACACTTATGCGTTTACCTGAATAGGGCTTTCAAGTTCTCTGGCAACTCGGTTCTGCCGGCATAACCTGGGTTCATAGTAATAAACATGCCCACGGTAGGTATTAGAGTTATGTGCTCGCCCATGAAATCAAACTTTTTCTTTCTGGACTTAATAGCATCCAACACACTTTTTACTTGTACCGATACAACAGACAATACTTCTACAGATATCCTGTTGAATTCATCAAAGCAGCCCCATGCGCCGGTCTGACAAAGACCTAGGAAAAAATATATAGGTAATTTATATTACGTAAAACGCTAAGAATTTAAGGGAAATAAAAAATAATAAATTATATTTTGAAACTGACAAATTAAACTCAATTTGACTAGAGTAGTGAATTTGACTAACAAGCTGATATTGATTGACCTGTAGGTTTTACCGTTGCCGAGAGAGTACGAGAGGCGGCGGTCCGAACTGAGGGGGGTCCTAGTGGCAGAATGGCGGGCCCGACTACTGCGCCCGTCATATGGCCTCAACACCATCGAGGCCATCCGGCCAGTATTCACTAATTTGGTAGAACGGAGGCACGGCTCCCTGTCATATAGGGTGACGCAGGTGCTTACCGGTCACGGATGTTTTGGGAAGTACCTGCGGGACATCCGCATGGAGCCGGACGCCCGGTGCCACCACTGCGTTAATTCCGAGGAAGACACGGTGCGGCATACAGTACAAGAGTGTACTGCATGGGAAGAGCCGCGCCGTGCCTTACAAACAGAAATAGGGGTTGACCTCTCGCTCACAGCGCTTGTGCGCGCCATGGTCGGGAGCGAGTGGTCATGGGATGCAGTGGTCACCTTCTGTGAAACGATTATGTCATAGAAGGAGGCTGCGGAAAGGGAGAGGCAAAACACGACCACGCTCCCTATCCGCAGACACACCGGACGTCGGAGGAGGGCTGACAATGCCCAATTCCGGCCTCCGTAAATGGACCCGAGGGCGGTGAACCCGGGGTTCAGTTCACCACCCAAATCGCTTAGCGGGTCCGAGATTGTAGCCGCGTCGTGTTCCTCGCGCCTCCCTCAAGGAGTGATGGTGGGGCGAGAGGCACAATCCTTTCCCCCGTTCAAAACGAGATTGGGTGCATTCCGCTGGACAGTCACCTGCTGGTCGCGGAAGAATGTCGTGTTCCCGCGGCCCTCGACAGCAGGTGCGAGGAAGGAACACCGTGGCGGTTTTAGCCGGTCAAGTCTGGCACACCCCTCCCCGGATAACCGGCGGAGGATAGTCCATGAGGATTTCCCCAGTTAAAAAAAAAAAAGGTAGTAAGGTAGGTTTTGAATTCATATTATATCAGCAAAATATTTATACTCGTATTTTATTCAGATTTTACTAGAAAATGCAACCTTTGTAAATATTGCCACAAGACTTGTAATCCATTTGTTCGGAGCAATTGAATACGTAGACCATGATGCCCAGAGCTCTGCCCAAGTCTTTGGTAGTCTCAGTTTTACCAGTACCGGCAGGTCCAGCTGGCGCACCACCCATGATTAGATGCAAGCTCTGAAAAAAAGAAGAACATTCTTTGGAGCAGACACATTTCTTCCACGCCTTCAGATAGCGTTATTCATCTTGGATTAAAGCATGTTTCAAATATTTCGAATACCTGATGACAGAGTGGACAATTTGGAAACGCTCTACTACTTTATATGCCTACTAAGCTCTACATTTGTGATGGGGTACATATTTATATTTAACTATTTCTCTCTCTGATATCTGATGCCTGATTACCTGAGTCAATGTGATATAACAACGATCAGTTAGCGGCGTGATGACGAGTCGGGGTGTATTACCTAAGTACTCGTAGTCATAGATAAATTGGGCATCACAGATATTTGCAAAGCAGTTATTGACAATATTACACCAGCGATGTCTGAAACCAAGTTAAAGATAATGGGAGTAAAGTAATAGTAATAATGTATAGTGAACAGATACAGAGACAACAAAGTGGAAATAGAATGAATCGATAACTATGAAGGTGCAGGTGGAGTAAACATTCAAAGCAGACTTTAGTTTGAATCGATAATATCGTCTACAAGTACAGTTTTATACAAAACCTTTAATAATTACCTTAACTGACTCTGCCATTGAAAAGCGTTAGAATTTTCTACCTTCGCAGTGATAAGTTTAGCGACGACATCTCTCGAGTGTACGTCAATGGTACAGATAGTCATGATCTTTTGTCGGTCACCGACGCTCAAGTCGCCCAACAGCAAAACGATCAAAGCATTTAATTGAGTAATTTGCTTCTTTTGGTAATCTTTCATTGCATTTTCGTAACCTTAAAGCATAATTCATTTTACGATAGAACCTGTAAGCGGTAGATATATTTTTTATTACACGATTGTCGCAGTGCACTATCATCAAGCGGGTCAAAACATTGTTCCCTATTCATAACTCATGACAAATTGAGATTTTAAGATACCTTCTTCTAATTTTTCAAATGCCTGGTTTGTCTCAGTTGTCCACCAGATCTGGGTACCAACGAGGGCAGGCTGCGCCGGCCAATCGAACACCCATTCATCCCGAGGTTTGTCATCGTACGATTTCACACTGTGCTCGAATATATCTCGAAGAGTATAACGCATACAGTCTGTCACTCGATTCAGCCATGTCTCCACCTATGTAATTAAGTATTTTGTTTTTATTCTAAATTTTAAATATTGTTTTTGTACACAATAAACTTCTTAGTTTTGTCTTGATTTTTATCCGAGTTAAAAAAGGATGAGGTTCTTAATTCGACGTAACTTTTTTTTTGTGCATACTGTGTGTGTACGCGATATCTTCGACATTTGTAAATCGATTGTTAAATACTCTTTGTTCTTTTTACAATAAATTCGATAGTATAAGTCATTAAAATAATATGATTGTCATGTGCTTACAACATACGTCTTATTTAATTATTATTTATAGTATAAAGAAATTGAATGGATTTACATTTTTAATAAAAAAAAAACTGCAATAAAGATAGAAAAGAAAATTTAAGTATAAAGTTTTTAGCATATCACTTATGTATATATTGTTAACACATTATAATACATGTTGTTGTCATTTCTTGTTTTGTTTTAAATTTATTCAAGTAATTTATTTTATTTCTTACTTGGCTTTTTAAAAAAAATATATGAAATTTTTTGGTAAAGACGATTACGACCATACCTTTCCAGAGCAGTCACAGCAGGGAGCTTTAAAAGGTACATGCTCCTCATTCTCCTTGGAGATCATCTCGAATGCTTGTTTACTGCCTGACTTGGAGAAAACTAGCTTCGCCAGGTTGTCATACAATTTTGGCAAGTGTCGAGAAACGGCCGGTGGGTTGTTACCGTTTGACAATATGTCTAGGGACCGAAAGTTGAGGATAAATATTTAGTTTTAATAATACTAAATAAAAATTATAACTAGAAAATATTGATTGTATGACATTTGACATTGTGTTTAGCCTGGTTTACCCCGACGCTTGATTGACCGTAGATTGCAGTTATTTTTTCTCATTGTGATAAGTATCTATATATATATACATAATTAGTAGACGAAACAAAATAAAAGCAAGGATAGGCTCATCGTTTAGTCTAGTTTCAAAACTAAGTTATACTAGTCTGAAATTCAATCCAAAATAACAGCTAAATATTAATGTGTTACGAGTTTACCAAGTAAATCAGCAGACGATACGAAATAAAAGCGAGGATAGGCTAATCGTTTCGTTTCAAGATAATCATTGAGCGCCTTTTCACAAAGGTTTAAAGCTTCCATTAATTCGTCAAGTTTCTCTAATAGCCCAGGCTTATTCGTAGCTTCAATTACATTTGGGGTCTTTTCTATATCTTTTAGAAGTAACTGTAGAAAACAATTATTATAAGCAATTGAAACAGAAATTGTATCTTTGCCTATGAATTTAAATTACTTATTATTTCAATCAAGAGTTAATATTGAAACAAATCTGACCTTGAACTCGGAATCAATAAAATCGAATCTTTTAGAATCTTCAGGTAGCTGCGCTCTGATATCGTCAGATCCCACGAATATGCTCTCCAAGTACTGCCACTTCCGTTGCACCTCGAACCACAATGAGATAACAGCGTCTGCCGCACCCAGTTTCTTTTGCCAAGCTGTCACTTCTTTCTCGTAAAAACCGACGAACTTTGATGACATCATGTTCTGTATTTGGTTCTGAGCAACATTGCAATTCAATTAGAAAATGTATCCAGTACGTGCACTAGTTAAGTTTTATAAGTACAATTGTTCTAGACTGTAGGGATCGGGTACGCACCATTGCAACTTAGTGCGAAATCATCAGCCAATATAGTATAGTCCTTAATTCTTTTCTATTTAAAAGACAACTCCCGCTATGGGAATTATTCTTTACAAACATACAAAGAACACCCAAACTCTGAGTTGTACTCCTCCAAACTACTTGTAGATCACACAAATTTATGTCCTGTGAGGGAATCGACCCCGAAAAATTTACGTTTATTTATGTCGAAGAATGAATTAAATGAATGAGTAATAAGTAAAGGCTCTCTTCTGTGTCGTCATAAGTATCGTGTAAAGACACACTGACGTGGCCATATAATTAAAAATTAAGGGCTAAATGTGTTGGTAAGCTCACTCGAGATCGAGAATGGCACGACAAATTTGCATATTTTTCAGTCCGAAAAAGCGAAACTTTTTCTATCTATGAATCTACATAAATGTTTAATTGTAGTTTATTTTTATATTTTAAAGGACTGCCAAAATCTAATAGCTTTTTTCAGAAAAGTACACCTTTGTTTGTCGGGTCCGATAGTATGTAATGAAAATATTTAAACTTACTTGATTATCTTCTAGAATTTCTACAAGTTCTTCGCTAGCTCTTGGAAGTTTGATTCCAGTTCTATCATGTTTAATATAATCAAACTCCATTTGAGACCATGTCACCTCCAGTTCGCTGAATAAAAAACAACTCTCCAAACATAAGGATAAGAATAAGAATAATCTACTAATAATGTGTCTGTGTGTACATATATCTAATAACATCAAAGACATATTGCTTACAATTAAGTATACAATCATTTACAAAGCCATTAAATCAATAAAGTTTCATGAACTTGATGACTTACCGTAGAGTTTTCTCCATAGCGGCCTCTTTGACAGATTTATCAACAATAGTTTTCACCTCCTCTTCGAATTTGTGGAGGTTGAGCGCTAACAAATCTGCTAAAGTCGTATCATCATCGATATGAAACTTAACCTGGAAGATTGGTTTCATGTAAAGACGTTTTTTTTTTGTAACATGGGAGGACAGACGCGTCACTTGATGGTAAGTGACAATCGCGGTCCGTGGACTCCTGCAACTCAATAGTCGTAAGTGCGTTGCCCACCTTTGAGGGTGATGAATAAGTGGGGTGGAGGGATGCGGGAATGGGAAAGAAGAGAGGGGGATAAGGAGACGGGAAAGAGGGGAGGGGTATGAGGAGGGGAAAGAGGCAAGGGGGAGTTGAGCATCCGGAAACGTTTCGGAGAAATGCAACGAAAGCGCTGATTCAACAGGTTTTCTGTGAAGCCGTGGTTGCGCACCGGTCGAGCCGGCCTATATGTGCCTAAGCATGGCTCTACCACGATAAATAATTTCGTTCTTTTTCGAAATTATAAAAGGTTGCAGGGCAGAGGTTAGCTTGAATATGACAGGTTTTCACGCTCGCCTGAAAGCACACTGTTACAGAAAAGTGGGGTCAAACTGTAGGATCGTTATAGGTATGTGGCTGAAAAATATTTGATTTTACCTTCACATACATATTATTTATTTAGCAACGTAGAATTCTTATTATGAATTTTATTGTCAATTTCAACGATTTTGGATATTTATTTTGTACGCAAATACCATGTTAAATACCCATAATTGCATTAATGTCAGTCAACTTTTTTATGAAACATTAGCTTTGTCAATGAATTTAAAGTTTTAATTGTCAGGTTCGAAAAAGGATTTCTGTTTAAAAAATCAAGGGTTTTCTCAGAACAATTCTGAAATATGAACACACCCCTCTATAATGGCACTTGGTACATCATCATTAATGTATTAAATGCGAATAAAGTGACGGTATTAAATTAATTACCAATAACGGTACTCAGAAGAACCAAAGAACCCGAAGGATTGATTACCTTAGTTGCCATCATAAGTTCTAGCCAATGCCTGTCTTTGATAGCCGGATTTTGTAGATCAGTGACTGCTCGCAAAGATGTCATCAAGTTTTTTATTGTTGATTCAGTTGCCGAATATGGTTCCCTAGGATAAAACAATATATTGAAGTTTAGTTTATTGTCTGATATTGTTATTATTTTAACTCAAAAAACCGTACGCTGCTAACTGAAAATAGATCAGGTTGCAAGTTCATGCAAGTTCTAAATTTTTTTTTCCATGTTACTAAATGTAATGATAGCAAATGCTTATTCTATTCGAATTGAAAAACACGCTACCGATTGCATGGGACTTAACTTCCGTTATTTCAGCACAAGTAATGTTTTTTTTAGTGAGTGACGAGAATATAGTCGTCGTCGACTGCCAGGAGATTAGTAGTCCGGAACAGTTTGCTAAGGGTCTTTCTGACTCATTTTTTATAACCGTTAAGATTTTAAACCATCTTTATTTTGGAACTAGCAAAACAAGGGTGATCTTAATACGATAAGTAAATAAATATATTTTATTATTTCATTCCTATTCTTGCCAGTTTCTACTATTTCAGTATTAAGAGCGAAGTTTTAAGGCCAGATTTTAAGTTTCCAGTAAAATACGTTTAACGTAATTGTGCAATCAACTTGGAGCAAATATAAGGATACTGAGGATAATTTGTAATTAAATTATTACCAAGCTCTCATATCTTTGTCCAGCTGTCTAAGGTCCTTGGTAAACCTTTTACACTCCTGATCCATTCCATCGGCATCAATCTTCTTCCATGGTGATTTCTTCCAGAAATCAATCGTTCTCAGAACTAAGAAATAGTAATCCCAGAGTTGCTGTTATACAAACAAAAAGATGATTAATAGAATACAAAACTCATACATAATTTAATACTTTATTATTATTATTTTAATACAATAAGTACCTTGATAAGTTTTAGTTCACGCTGACATAGTTTAAGGTTCTTTTCATCGGGTGGCTGAATATCAAATAGACCACAAGACTTCTTTAAATTCTTTAAAATGACTTCGAAATTCACTAACTCTTTATGAATGTTGTCAACAGCTCTATAGGGTTCTTTACATGATTCAAAAAATACCTGTAATTTACAAAAAAAAAGGTGATTTTTTTTATTCGATTTACAATATCTTTAAAATCCAGTGTCAAAAACTTAGCAAATAAACTTAAAGCTTATTACTTTAGCCAACAGTTTTGTTGTTCTGGTAGCCTCACCAGTAACAGGACATACGTGACCTTGGCTCCTAAGAGGTACTGCAGTCTAAGTCCCGTATCCAATACCCCAGGTTGTCCTTACCGGTTTTCGTGTTATATGATAATAATAATAAATATAAAAGTGTGATATGATAATTAAATTTATTTCTAAATTATAAGGGAGGTAAAAAATACAGTATAACAGGTATAAGTGTAACCTAAAAAAAAAGTAATGAAGAGAATATTTGATTAGGTATGTTGCTATAAGCCCTTGGAAAAACATTTATTGAATTTACTTCTTTGTCCTTAAACTGTTCCCTGTACATAGTTAGCCGAAGATTTATGAGCGCTACACGCTTCGCTATAAGCGCGGCTTGCGCGGCCTGCAGCGGTGCTACATTGTTCTTCGTCACTGTTGCCAACTTCACTAAGTTTCGCCATTTTTCAGGCAAGGAGTCCAACTAAATGAAAAAAAAAAACATTTACTCACAAATATTTGAAATTTTATGTTTTATTCTAATAGTAGATGAGTAATCTACCTATACCTACCTGGTCATAAGTCTCTTCATTAAATTCTACACCGTACTCTTGAAGGACATAAATTATGTCTCTCAAAGGCTCAAACATATGATCGGTATCGCTGTCTTGCTTAGCGCGTACCTCATTTAATACAGCCATTATTTTGAGTAATCCTTCATAGTCGTCATCCGCTAATTCCACGGACAATTCCTTCGTCGCATATACTATAAACTCTTCTAGATCATTTAAACTACAAAAAAAACATAATTAATTAAATATTGGGTATACAAATAAGGTAGTATATAACAATAATATACAGTTTAAATCGATGGGTCGAGAACATCTTAAATAATGCTGCATTGAAATTGTTCAAAGTTTTTTTTCTAGTAATACCTACGGCTCTTGAAAAATATATTTCTGGAGTTTAAATATTCGACTAATTTTACTATGTTGATATTATAATACACCACCACATACCAATATCATTCCTTAAGTTGTCTCCCGCGAGCCGAAAGGTTAGTAGTATCCAAAATAAAAGAAGCGACAGTTACTCACCTTTTGTGAACATATTCTTTTAAATTTTCTTTGTACAAATTACTCCACTTGCAAATTATATTCATAATGGCTTGATTCAGTTTCTTTAAATCCAATCTCAACCATCCGTTACACAAATATTCAGAAGGCAATGCCGCCACTTCATCATATAGTGAATTGTATTTATTAATCTGAAATAACATTATGTGATATTTTAATGGTTATAAAAAAAATGTTCTTCATCTATTTAGTATGTTTAATATTAGTTTCGTCTTAAAATGTTTTCTTTTTAATTTGAAAAACTGTTTAAGATTCTTGGAATATTTTTGGTGATATTTTTTTTATTGATTTTGAAGGGAAATCAATTATAATGTTGAGCAGATAGGTCGCGTATTATCAATACAATAAATATTAAAAACTGCATAAAAATATTTAATACACACGTTATGTATATTTATTTTCTTAAGAAGTAAGTTATAAGTTACATAAAGTCAAATATTAAACTACCTGGAGTAAACGCGAAAGTAAAAAGTGGTGAGGACCACCGGCTTGTTTCCCTCGAAACTAGAACGTTTCGTCAAGGTTGGAAGACTTAACTTCGAAGATGCTTTGGTTATTTCATCTGAACTATTGAGGGAGAAAATAATCAAAAAGTATTGACTAGACAATTTGTACGATAACAATAATTTTAAGTTTACCTCTTTTTGATACTGCTCTAGCGTTGGTTTTGTCTCTGGAGGTTCAACTCCATTTTCAAATTTGTATTTATCAAATTCCTCCGGAGGAATAAATCTGCCGTACTTCAAAAATCCCGAAAGTACTTCTTGCCTGTCTTCCATCCATAAGTGAGTATATTTTTCATATTTCTGTAAAACAAAGTCTTCTAAACTCTTGTAAACTCTTCTTCGTTCTAAATTATTCATGTTAATAGTATTTAAATTTTATAATACTCTTAAGTCCATGGGCAGTAGCTGTCACTTGAAACTTACTATCAGATGACCCGTCTATGCGTCTGACCCCTATATAAAAGGACGATTCTAAGCGAGAATAAAATGTAATGTCAATGAATATAAATCAGTTTTAAAATCAGAAATTGGTTCTTAAATTATTATTGGTTTACGTCTTATGTTATTCTTTTTGTACATTATACATACCGAGGAATATGATATAATATTATGGATACCACTATCGATTCTGTTTAGGATTTCATGATATAGCTCGATCAATTCATTTTCGTTAACCAAATCATCTGTAAGAAAACAACAGCAAATGAAACAGTTTTAGTACAAATATGACTGATTATAAATTTATATGTAAAATATTGTTACCTTCATAAGTTTCTATATGTATTATTGGGCTTATCCTACGAAATAGAGTTGTCTGAAGGAACATATCTTTCATCATTTCTTTCATTGTATCATAAAGCCCATCTGGTTCTTCTACGTCTAATGAGGGACTGAAGTATATATCTAGAATTAAAATATTCTCTTTCTTAAATAACGAGTTATGGTTTTAATTATTAATATATAAAACCTTATTATTTTGGACAATATCTTTAAAAAACATACATACATGTCACATCAATACCAATGTTCTTTTATTTTAAAGAATTTATTAATTTATGTTGCATTTGATAATGACAAATAAGTCATGCAGCGGGTTTTGACCGTTCGTTTTTCTTTGCAGGAGAAAGAGCATTGGATAAGGGTTTACTTGTTACAGGAAAACAAACGTCCTAAGGATCTTTATCAACAAATTTCGACTTTCGATTAGGAAGACCCTATATTGCAAATCACTGTGCGTCATATATGGTTCCAATACGCGTCATGGCTTTTATGCATTGCCAAAACGCATTTTGGTCATGTGGTATAATATCCAGGACATAAATTTCGCTATGTGATCTTTCTGTGATATGCTACAACGCGTCGTGAGCGTTTCATAAGAACCATAACACGATTTTACGATGTAGATGTATAACAGTGACCACAAAGCGTTGTGAGCTTTTTTTTCGCTTGAGCATTTTCGGTCTTTGAGCATAACAGATATAATCAGATATAATCAATAACAACAATAATAACTTTTGCCGGAGTCAGCACCGCTGTTGATGCGTACCTGGATCTCTAAGTTCTGCCACAATTTCCATAAATGCTATTCCTGGTCCCTTCTCTAAATTAGTCTGACTCTCGAATAAATGTACACTTGTTTTAACAGCTTTAAGTATTTGTTTAGAAACCTGCAAAATATAGAGATGTAATAAATATATAAAGTCAATACAATATTTTGGGTAATTAGAAGAGAGGAAAGTCTATACGTTTAATGGACAGCTTCCATGGTGCTTATTTATATTAAGATATATATGTATGCAGATATACATATTTGCTTTTGGTTTTAATTCGCTTCTTTAGTATTGCTCTACACCATGCAGTATCTTGCGATATTGTATTATTTGTTTATTTGGAGTTTTTCATGTTTATTTTTTTTCTGGTTTGATTGATTCTGCTAACTTTGAAATCTGCATTATAATATATATACATATATATATTACCAGCTGATCGACCCCTCGTATATTATGAAACAAATTAGACAACTGTCCCATTGTCTTCGGACCCAATTTTCATGCTAAGAGATTATAAAAACGTTTCCTTACGATTTTTTAAATATTCTGTTATGAAAATGCTACCGTGACAGTAAGAAATACAACAAATAAATAAGTATCTAATTTTGTGCAGTGGTTTGGAAGTTGTGCATATACATATATTTCGGCGATGCATTTTTATTTATACAGATAAACTAAATCAATATTTTTATTTAAATAGAATAAGCATAAGCTACAATATTAAAGTTTAAAATAGTGGCTTACAAGCGAATCGACGTATCTAACGTAATCTGGCCACCGTGCCGCCCTGAACTCCTCTTCTTCATTTTCAAGTCTTTCTGCTTCTATGTCAGCAAGTTCTTCTGGGTCCGTTATTTCCTCAATTGTTAATTCTTCTGTTATACCTAATGAAATGAAAAGACAAAGGCTTGAAATAATTACCACGCAGCTTAACTACAAACACAAAAACTCTTTAAATTAGCAGCGGAATGGTCAGTTATTACTAACAGTTCCACTGCATTTCTTTTTTAATTTTATAGTTATTAATTATTCAAGAAGAGCAAACACTAACACTAATATCATTAGTACTTCTGTTTTTTTCCTTTTTGATTTTTATTGTGTTATTTATAACTTTTTTTAAATCAGGTAAAATATGTACCAACTGTTTATTTTGTTTTATTTTTATTACTACCTTTCGAAATACAAATTGTAGGTATTATTACGAATTGTAGTAATTTCAATGCCAAACTATGATCACTATCAAAAATAACTGACTGCTTTTTAAACCTAAGAGACTAAGTCCTATGTTTGTTTTGTAATAAGTAAACCTTAAGTAGGTACCTCCTTCTCCTAGTGCTTCTATCTGTGCTTTTCTTTCGGCTTCTCTTAACCGACGTGCTTCTCGCCTCTTTAGCTTCAGAGTTTCTGCTTCAGCCTTCAGTCGCTCTCGCTCTTCCCTAGCCATTTGTTTTTCTATGTGGCGTTTCTCTATTTCTCTGAGCTTCTCTGCTCGCGCTTCCTTTTCTTCATCGTCTAATGTTGTCTCGTCAACTTCTTCTAACTGTTCTTCTTCAGATTCTTCATCTTCTTCATCGCGTATGTTGAAATATAATTTATAATTCTCTTCTAAAATATCTTGAAAATCCTCCCAGCTCTCTAGTATTTTATTACGTCTGTTAACATATTTTATTGCTTGAGTAATAGTAGTATAGTGAAATACTAAATTTGTAAAATATATTTTGTATACCTACCTCTTAACAAATCGTGGATGTCGTTCATGGACAGCAAGAAGCTCTAATTTATCTGGGTTTTCCTTACGGTTGTACAGGGGTATATTGCCCCAAAGTGCGATATCATCTAGGCCCTCTTTCAAATTGTTTTGAGCAGTTAGTACTCGTTCCTGTAGTATGTTGATCGCAGCGTACACCTCTGCCATCCAATCAGTAACTAAAAATAAACTAATTAATGTAAAATAAAGACACTTAAATAGCGGACATACCAACACTCGAAATGTTTACTGAACACAGTTACGTGTTACAGTTCTTATACGAGTATAGTAGCGAAAACAGATTTCACAGCTCAACACAGAGCCTGTGGGGTAAATAGAGGGCCTGTATGATGTGTATGTACTATTACTGTGTTATTTACAATAAATATTATAATTATTATTCATATAAAATAGTGTTACTGTTGCTTGCAGTACAAACACATTATATGTACAATCAGTCTGAATTCTGCCATAAGCTCGCCTTTTATATAATCTATTTAAAGATGCACTCAATAATTCCCCGATAACGCCTCAGATATAAAAACTAAATTGAGTTATACATAATGTTCTACTCACAGTCATCGTTCCATGTTAGTATTTCAACGCCGCGTCCTAACAAAACGTCTATCGCAAAAATTTCCTTTTCAATGAGTGCCACTTCTGTCTCGTGGCTACCTTCACGGATCGCGTTGTACCATGCAATGGCTCGGTTTAAATGATTTAAATCGTACTGCATGAAAAAATTGTTCGTTACACGATATTAAGAATAAGTGCTGTATCAATAAAAGTCGACTTTCATATATAAAAAGTACAGAGAGGATACCTGCAATTTTTCATTCCTGTCATAAAGCTCAAGTCCCTCTGGTGGTATACCTTGCTTATCTAAATACTTCATGTAGCGTATTTCTCGCAATAAAGTTTGTAACTGCAAAAAAAATGAGAAAATTTAAATTAATTTCACATATGTATGCACGTTCTAACCCTATGAAAAACAAAACTAATCATCGGAACTCTCAAGTCACATGACAGTCGAATTTATCCTTTGTTTGATAAAGGTATCCATGTGAATCAATCATAGTTATAATTACTTTGGTTTTTTAGGTCACTAAAGCCTGACTTTTTTTTACATATTTTGCAATAATAGAGGAACAGCGTAGTAACATTCCTTATATTTATATACGATACTAGCTTATGACCTCAACTCTGCTTGCGTGGATGTAAATTTTACTTTTTTTGCATAAAACCAGCCGTGTATCGAAACGGCTACAAAAAAAATACAATTGAGTTTTAATTAACAAAATTTCATTTTTATATATAAGAAGATGGTTTAAAGTTCTTTAAAGAAAAGGGATTACCTCGGGACTAAAATTATTTCGTACAAAAGGAGGCTCCCTGTAAATTAAGTTCTTAGCCAGATGCACTTTACAAATTTGTGGTACAGTGGCACACCATGCCTTGAATTGTGAGTCTGCGACCACGTTTAGGTACCCCAGCATTTCATTAACTTTTTGCTTCATATACGTTGCGTACTCTGTCTCTATTATCCTAAAAAAAAATGTTTCTCTTCTTAGTTAATGTAATGATGCAATTATGTTTTTTTTTTAATATGACATTGTTTTTTTCTTATTATGTTTATATGTAATTGCAGTTACATACGGGTCTTCAAACAAGATGAATTCTTCCATTGGCTCTTGTATTCTTTGGCGCAATTTATGGATCCACCACAATATTCCCCCAACTGGCGGCAGGTAAGGATCTATCATTGGTTTTTCTTTACTAGATTTTAATTTCTAAAAAAATAATACGAGAGTGAGAATATATATTTATAAATCTAAGTATTTATTTAAAAATATATAGTAACACAACTAACCGTCATCTCGTTGTCAAATATTTCTTTGAGATCATCTAAGTTGCTATGCATTAAGTCAAGTAGTTTAGGTAGCAGAGGTTTTAATTCAGCTTTTATTATAGGACGATGAAACAAATCTCCAATTATTTGAAAGAACTGAAAAAGTATAAAGTTATGTAACATATCCTACGAGCTAAATACGTTTTCTTCTTCAAGAGAGTACCTTGAAAAAATGATCCAAATCATTGCATTCCTGAAGACTTTGTGTGAATAACGACGCAAGCTTACGATCGGTATCGTCAAGTATGGCTACAAACTTATCATAATCTGCTAGAAAGGATTCATCTTCGGGATCAGCAGGGTCGTAAGTTAAACTACCCAACCGTGAATACTTCATCTGATATTCTTCAAATACCTGAAGCATTTTTAAAAGTTTTTCAAAAATGATTAAAAAGTGAAAAAAAAAACAATTGTTATTATTAAAAAAACGAAAAAATGTAAGTAAATAGTTTTTAGAACTCTTACTTTCACACATTCTCTGCTTAATGTCTTGCCTCTTAATCCACAAAATTCAACTTTTTCCAACTTCAGTATTTCAACTGTGGCCTCCAAAATACTCTCAATCATTTGCAGACGTTTCATGTAAATATTAAAACGCATAAAGACGCGTTCAAATTCAAATGACCAACCTACTGGCATCACACCGGGCGGAAAGAACGTCGCCACTTTATTGCGGTTCATTTCATAAGTCTCCCTGAAATGTTCAAGTAAAATTCAGACCATTTTGTCTAGTGTAGTAATTAGAAAAAACATGTGTTATATACATACATATGTGTATATATATATGTATATAAGCAAATAGGACGGAGAGTGTTCCTGTGTTCCTTATCTCTGGATTTGTTCAGAGGCAATGGATACGGTCTGACAAAGATTAGAAGTTACTGTTATACTAGTATTACGGCTTTTGTACTTAACACGAGCCGTTAGGGTCAGGCGGGGCAGCTGCCAGGTTAAGTATCCATATTATATTATTGTCTAATGTGAAAATATTTTTTTAAAACAATTAACAGTTCTGAAAATATACTTACACGTAATTGTTTAGTATCTTTAAAGCCTTTCTTAGTTTCAATAGCTGTTCTTCTACATCTCCTTGAAAGATCGAAGGGGGATCAATCGAGTTCGTACACTGCTGAATCATTAAGTTACATACCTCACGAAGTAACGCTGTAAAGATATTTCGTAAATTTATGAAAATATATTTAACGTTGTTTCTCGTTTGCATGTTATGTTATGTTCCGTGGACGGACAGACGGAGGGACAGACGGGGGGATATGGCGAAACTATAACCGTAGGGTGGGGTGGTAAGGGTGCCTTATTACTACGGAACCATACGCTGGCGTCGTTATATATTTTAGAAATCGGCATATTGGTTAGAAAATGTTTTTCCGATTTTTAGTCGATATTCCGATTTTGCGCATTTTCTTCAACAAAATGGCTCCTTGGGAAATGTTATTAAAATGTAAAATAATTTCTTGAAAATTATTAATACTAAATAATTAGTTATAAATAGTAGATAATGTTATGATAATTAAATATTTATTTGACATAATAAATACTAGTAATATTACCTAATAAAGGTGCACGATATTGTAAAATATATATAGAATATATTTTCTAGTTTATACAGTCGTCAACATCGGTTAAATACAGTTTTGTTCTTGCATGTGTTCCTATCATTAACTATATAATATTTGGCATTTGATATTCTCAATTCGATCTTAATTTTATTTTTTATCGTATGATTTATTTTAATAATTTTTAATAATTTATGTTCAATACTCGAATCATAACTGGTATTTTGTAATCGATCACTTTGTAATAAACACTAGACTTTGTAATCAAAATGTTGCATGCAGAGAATCTGCGAAACATGTTGAACATTATTTTATGTCATTAACATCTTTGTAAAAACCGTATTTCAGGCAATAAATAATTGATTATTATGATTGATTATTAATATTACAAAAAGAGAGAATAACCATCACTTAAAATGTGTACCGTGGGGTGTATTAGGGAGTAATAGTTATATATTTTTTTGGCAAGTATGTAGCAAAGTTTAACTTACGTATCAGCTTCTCCACATTGCAGTAATATCTAGAATTGCCCCACAGCATACCGATACAATGAAACATGGGCCTGATAAGATGTCCGCCATCCAAAAATTCAGTGGCTTCAAAGTTCTCAAAATGTGGTAACAATGGTTTTTGATATAGACATATATCGCGACATTCAACTACAGCTGGAAATCAAAATGCATCATTCCTCGCATTTCTAAGAATATAATAATACCATGTACTTTTAAAACCGCTCCACCTACACCCAAACAAAGCACCTATTAGTTACTTTTTGAACACGGTTACACTCTAGAAAAACATACTATATTTTTTATGCAATCTTAAACTCGGCGGGAGCTAAAGTATCACTAATACGTGTTTTTGTTACGCCTAAACATAAGACGGCTTGTTGGATTTCTACATGTGACTCATGTGAGTTGTAATTTAATCGTCTCAGTGGGAGTGACATAGGGTATAAGATTTTAACTTCTGCGGAAAAAAATAGAGAGAGAGAGTTAATAATGAAAGGTATTTAAAAAAAAAATTAATAACATCTAAATACGAAGAATAAGAGTATTGAAACAAACCGGCAACAATATTAGTAAGCATAGTCTTGAAACAGCTGAGATAAACACTATGCGTATCTTCGAGGTAGAGCGCCATCTTCTTGGCACGGGGGTCCCTCAGCTGTGCATAGATACCCTCCAGGTTGCGCAGACGCTGTACGTAGAACTCTATATCCGCAGCCGGCAATGGGAAACTTTTTCTTTTGAATGCTAAAAAAGATAGAAATATAGAATGATAAGAAGTGGTTATGTCGGAATCGAACCGACTTAAATCACCCAGGGTTCCGTCAAAGCTGTCTATAGTCAGGGGGTTAAGATATAGCCTATAAGGAAAAGGTATAGCCTACAAGGCCTATAAGATATAGCAAATAGCCTATTTAGGAACGGGAGAGTGCTAGCCCTCTCCCGTTCCCTTACCGCCGCTCCACGCTGGAGAAAGTTAAATAGACCTCGTAATAAATTAGTAAGTAGTGGATTAATAATTTTAATTTGAAGCAATAATAATGTCTTAGAAAAGAGTTGTAAATGTAGATAAATATTCGCCATGCATTTTCATAAAAAGTAAAAAAAAATAGGAATGGGATATTACCGACATATCACCCTTGGGCCTATCGTTCGGTGCTGAAAATAGGCCTTATCTAATAACTAAGCTACTAATTAACAACCGTTTAACTAAGACTAACTATTCTTACAAACCTATGTATGAATCCTCGTCTAATAAATCATGTACTTGTTGGGTCCACGTTATAAGGCCGCCTTCTACATTTGTTTTTAAAAACAAATCCACATCCTCCCCATTACTGTAAAGTGGAGTTGTAATTTTATAGCATTAGAGTAAAATGTAATTACACAAAAGCACCAGGATAAGCATACAATAATAGATATACCCACGGCCTTGCTTATTGCCAAATATCTTTCTAAAATTCCGGTAAGTACAGAGGGTGTCTCATAAGTAATGTCGGGTTTCATAACTAAAAATTTACTACGCCTCATTTTATACATGTCGCAACTTGTTAAGATATTCTCTAGTCCTGTGGAGAGTGCAATTGATTCACTTTAATTTAATCGTACTGTCTTTGTTTATTGACGTCGTAGGTCGTTTTGATACAAAAAAGTATGGAGTGTGATAAATATGAAATTCGTGTACTGTTAAGACATTATTGGAAACAAAAGTTCAAAGTAGCCGCGGCAGCAAGGAAAATATGTGAAATTGAACGATCTACTCCTTACGCAGTTTTTTTTATAGGATAGGAGGCTAGTGAACAGGTGGGTCACCTGATGGGTAAGCGACTAGCACTACCACTAGTACCATCGCAAGGTGCAATATGAAGGTGTTCTACATATATGACAATTCAAATTATAATAAAGTCCCTGATCTATTTTATGAGCATGTAAACGAACTGCTACTTATTTGACTAGGTACTAAGAATTAATACAAGACACCGCAACATAATCAGACAAACGGTTGTTTGCTTTCATGCTATTTTAATTTCATAATTAGGGAACGTACCCATACTATGTGACACGTCTTTAGAAATACCACGCTTGTTCACAGTTGGGGTGTTCTTAGGTTTTCGTCACGTAATACTTCTACTTTAGTTAATTAAGTTCCTGTTACAATATGTTTCTGGCACGCATGCACGTATGCTGGCGTCACGCGGCAGTGTCGTATTAATAAAGACAAACGTGAGCCAAAATATATTTATTTAACTTACAATTGAAAAAAAATATTTAAACCATACTTCTGAACTACTACAACTACTACTATAAGTCGAGGTATTTTGGTAAGACCCCCCGTCTTACCAAAATACTACGAGTGGTCACCAAGGGGAGGAGGGGGTTGAAATTGTAAAAACGGGTCACGTAGTATGGATACGTTCCCTTACCTATTGTGATAGAAATAATCATCGTTACATAATGAAACTTATGGTTTATTTGTACGAAAAGAGCGTTAGATGTTTTGCGTGTTCAATATAATAATAATTTCAGGATGTTGTTGCGAATGCCTCTAATCTGCAATGACTCGAATATGTTGGCTCAGGCTTGTACAGACAGCCCAATTTGCATTCCGGGGCGGGGTGCTCAACGGTCGACGCTGTGTTGAGCCTGAGGGCTGTGACCGAAGAGGCGGTGAGCAATGGCGACATGCTGTTGGCGGTATCTCTAGATATCGCCAACGCATTTGGCAGTCTGCCATTTAGCTGCATCAGAGAGTAACTAATAACATGAGGTGCCGCAATACCTGAGGCAGCTGGTGGCAGACTACTTAGAGGAGCGGCGTACGAGGACCGAGAAGGAAATTTAAAACTTCGGCCCATGTCGTGCGGTATCTCACAGGGTTCGGTTCTTGGACCAGTTCTGTGGAACATTGGGTACGACTGGGTCCTTCGTGGGGAATTACCCCCAGGGCTCGGCGTCATCTGTTATGTAGACGATACTCTCGTCGCAGCCCGGGGGGCCAATTTCCAACAAGCGGCACATTTGGCCACCAGAGGAGTCTGCCTGGTGGTCGAGCTCATTGAGGCACTGGGCTTACGGGTGGCCCTGGAAAAGACGGAGGCCCTTTTATTTCACGGGCTCCATCGTGGTCCACCCCCCGGTGCCTCAATAGAAGTTAACTCGGTCCTCATACCGTTTCGGGCCTAGATGAAGTATCTGGGTCTGATCCTAGACGGGAGTTGACGCATCGACGAACACTTCCGGCAGCTCGCTCCTAGGCTGGTCGGTGCTGCGTCCGCCCTTGGGCGGCTTCTGCCTAATTTGGGTGGGCCCAGCATCTCCACAAAACGCATATACACGGGGGTCATCCGGCCAATGGCACTGTATGGTGAACCGGTGTGGGCGGAGGCTTTAACCGCCCAGAATAGGATACAGGCCCGGATACCGCACCGTATCAACGGAGGCGGCGTGCGCGTTGGCCGGAACTCCCCTGTGGGATTTGGATTCAGAAGTGCTGCCGAAGTTTATCGGCAGACGGCTGAGTTCCGGGCGGGTGATAGTCGACCCCCGCCCGAAGAGGTACGCGAGTGGCGTGCGGCCGCCAGCCGAGCCACGATGGCTCGTTTCTCGTGGAGGCGCTCTGTTATCGGCTTTTATTATCTAAAAAAAAAGGCTTGTACCGACAGTGCTCCTTCAAAGCGATTATTCGAACAACGATCAATGAGAACAGAGTGCGGGGTGGTCGAAATTATATCTAGAAAACTGTATCGGAGAGATGTATAGTACTTCTCCTACAGTTAGTCATTTATTGAGGACGGTGATTAGGTGAGGAATGTTGCATCAACACCTTTGTCATCCGCCGTAAATGAAACAATGTTATTTAGATATAATAAAATTTATTAACATGTTCATGTAAGTGGTTTTCTGCCACCCTGACCCTGATTTGCATGATTTATTGCTTAGGAAAGGGAAATTGCTAATAATAATCCATCTGATTGGGGAGTAATCCATGTGTGCAAGTTCCCTTGCCTTCCTTTTATCCTTCTTTTCCTGTCAATATACCCCAAATTTTAGCATCTCAATCACAGAATATGAAGGCTTACCCCCTATTACGTAAAAACGTTTAATTTAACTTAATTCTAGTTCATTACCTTTCTTTGACTTTCGATTCAGCGTAGTAGATATTTTCTATTCCATCGGGCATGGGAAGCAGAACTTGGTTCGACATTTCTCCTTTTAACTAAAATGTGTAGACGTATATAAATGTCACATTTCTTTTATTAGAATAAAAACTTTCGTGATTTACATTCATATTTATTTAAATATACGGTTTTCTTAAGTGCGTATTTCGGGGATGCCCGGCTAGTTTCGATCCCGACGGGAGACCTTTGTCAAGGAGTAAGTCGTCCAGCCAGTAAAAAGAAACTCCGAAACTTATGTACGCTCATAACTTCTGAACAGTAGCACCAAATTAGATAAATCTTATTTTGTCGTTCTTTACTGTGAGGACAAAAGTTTGTATAAAAGATTTTTTATTTTTTCAAAAATCTATATAAAGTTTTTGAATATATAATATTAAATAAGACGAGATATTGAGGTAAATCTTTAATATTTTTTCATAAGGTGTGTAAATCTTTAATATTTTTTCACTGTGCGACAAAATGTATGTGAGTCATTAAATACTTTATTTAGCAGTATTTATTAAAAATTATCCAATGCGATAGTATATAAACATTTAAAAAAGACGAACCTGCTGCATCAAGTTCTTTAAGTTGTGAACGTGCTTTTTCATATCAGTTTCTACAATCTTTGGCCATCCCATTTGATTTTCAGGATTACAAAGAAGTGGACCAATTGCTTCCTCAGCTAGCACGCCTATATCCATCAAAACATTTCCAGACATTTCACCGATGGTCAGAATCTTAAAAATGTAACAGTACAATAACCTAAAACTGTTAAAATTAAATATAAAAAAAATATAAATTTTATGCACGTGTTAAAAATATCAAGGATAAGGTTCTATTTGGGTATGCTGACGCTGCGCCTAAGTGTGTTTTGGCATTCACGGCAGTTAATTTTTTTTTGTATCTATAAAGTCAGTTTTGTATAGATAAAAAAGATGTATTTACCGAACGAAAATTCTGCTGTGTAATTTTCTTAGGCTCATTTCTTAAGAAGTATACAACTTTACCTCTGCTGATAGGTGGAAATACCAAGGCACAAGTTAACAGCCCCGCCGTATTTATGCGAAACACAAGCACCTCAAATTTTGGTGTATCAAAAAATCTTATTAAGAGATGCTGCAACAATGAAGTATTGATTTATAATTATTATTTTTTTTACACAAATACATCAACAAAGAGTATAACACTTAATTGGCGTTTGGCACACAAATAAAAAATAATAATAAACAGAACTAGTAAGTTTCATTTAAGCATCTGTCTGCAGGTACGTTCTGTGTATGTTCAGACTAACTTATATTTGAATGCTGTCTTTTTTTGTTATAACGTAATTTATACGTACGTATATAATGTGTTCGTTCTAATAAATCTATGGAGGAGTCGGGGCTCGGCTCGTAGATAGTCAGCAGACAAAATGTAATTTATACAAAGTCTTAGTACAGCTTAATGTAACAATTCTAAACTTTATAAGAACATTACTTAGGAAGTTATTACCCTTTCATCGCTCGTCATAAACTTATGCCATTTGTCGATTTTCTGCTTCAATGTTTTCAATAAATATTCACTCAAGAAATCAAGGCGAAGATCGGTATCGTCGTGTTTCTGGAAAGAACATGTTGTAATATACTGTACCTACATAAAACAATATTTTATAGAATTGCAGTACTTTGTAAAACCTTACTAAAGAATATATATTTTTTATCGTCTATGATAACTTCTCTGCTATAAAAAGCTCTTCCGCTAATATATATTATTAAGTACAGTAAAGTATAGATTAATCTAGTCTTTTAAATACAAAAGCACAGTTTAAATTGAGGAAAATTACTTACGTCACCCATGATGCACAATTATTGTACAAAATACACAAAAATGTCACGATAGAACTTCATTAAATCATTTGAAAATATCGCTTCACCAGACGTAATGACAATACAATGTATTATTATTTATTATTAGTTGTTTATGGACTCCAAATACAAATACAATGTACTTATTGCTCACTTCGGATTATTGTAAACATGCTGTACCAAAACGTCTGTGTCCTTGGTAACTTAAATTGATATTTCGAATTAGGATTTATATTCTGTTTAGTTGCCAGCATAAAACGCTTCCAAGAAGAAAGCATATTCTTCTTATTTTTCTTCTTAGGTATATTTTTATAATGTATTTGTAACAGACATCTAATTCCTAGAAGTGCCAGTGAAGTGAAGTGTGAAGTTAGGCTGCTTGCCCCCCATTACAAGGGAACTATAGTATAATAGTCAAAATGCGGGCGTTAATTAGGTTTCCACATACCCCTCCGGGGATACAGATATATACATATATATATATTTATATATTTATGTAGCAGAACAATGACACCTAATCATATATCTCACATAATAGATATTTTAGAAAAACTAATATCGGGGGTTGTTTCAACATTTTTTTTTTAAATTTTTGTCTTTGTTTGTGCACACATCACACAAATATTGAATGCAGTTTTCACAGATGTATTGCTAGAGATTCACTTAAAATATAGGCTCCATTCTACCGCATGTCTGTAATCTGTCAATCTTGAAAAGATCAATTAACGATGTCCAGATGCAAAACGTGTCTGTGGTATTATTATAGGCCAATTTTTTTTTTATTATTTTACTTTTAGATATAGTATCAGGAGTATTTTTTTTTTATTTAGGTACAAATTGTAAAAAAAAAGAAGTCGTAAAAGTTGATTGGTCCCCCTGGTCTGTCCTATTCATATTTTCCAAAGTATTCGTCAACAAATAACCAACTTGTAACCAACAAATGAATAATTCATGTACTTAATCAGCCTGGATCAGTTAATGTTTGAAAAAAAAATAAGCCGTGTGTATTTGCGTCATTAAAACTACGCACACATTCTTATTGGATTATTTGACACGTCGGTCAACCTCATCGTGCGAGTGCTAGTCCCGCTTTAACCATCGTAGTCGTAGGTCGTGCCTCACGTTACTCGTCGACGAATTTACGAAGACATGTATTTAATTCTCCTGGTTTTTTTTTTATTCACTAGGTTGTTGATTACCCTGACCTTATAAAAAAATATAATTTAATTTTATATATAAGAGATTTCCACCGATATATTGACTCATCACGATATCTCTGGAACCATAAGGCGTAAAAAAGAAAGGTACGAATATAGAGGTCAGCTAAGAAGAGATTTTACGAAATTCCACCCACAAGGGCTTTTTTTTTATATTACCCTACCATAGTAACTCCACTTTGCCTGATGGAAAGCAATAAGTGGAGTCCAAAAGTGGTGGTCACCATACTCATTGCATGTCTAGTCAATGCAGCATGGTGACTCACACTATGGCGGCCTGGTGAGATGCTTTTTCACGCCCCGCTTAAAAGACCCGGGATCAAAGTGGGGAGGAAACACGTGCGCTGGTAGTGAATTCCAGGCTTTTGGCACAGGAAAGAAGAGCCAAACCGTTTTGTTCGGGATCGTATATTAGCGGGTGTCAACTTGTGTGCTAGTCTGTTATAAAAGGAAATACATTAAATAATAATGATTAAAAAAAATACTTTCTTTTTTTCCTTGGTGTTGATTCCCTTGGTATTTGCACCAGGGTAATCTTTGTTTTCTATAATTACCTCGCAAGTTTTCCTCCTCTGACCTCTTTATTGTGTTAATGTGCAACTATGTTGTAAATATGGGATACTTTTTGCATAGTACATTAGTATCCTATCATACTAAGCAAACATCTAGAATCTAAGAAAATTATGTGAAGAGAATAGTAGTTACAAGATTTTTATTATACCTATATATACTTAGTATGTGCGTTTATTAGGATCTAAAAATGCCTCCTAAGCAAACCAGACAAGAGAGACTAGTCATGCCAAAATAAAAGAAACAGACATCGTCACAGTCAAAGAAAATTCTATAAATGTTTATAGTATAATTAGCTCTCAATTATAAATAAAAGTGCCAATGTTTGTGATCAAAAGAGTGATTAAATTAATTTTATATAAATAAGATATGACTATTAAGCGAATTTCTGAAAGAAAAAAAAAGTCCACCTACAAAATTTTAATGATGATTCCCTCGCCACCGCATTTAGATTCCTGGCCCAAAAAAATGTTAACTGATAAATCTTTTGGGTCAACAAAAATGACGCCTATTTGATAAATGTGTTTATAATGAAGGTAAAACTTTTAATATATAATTATTTGAAGGTAATCCAACAAAAAAAAAAAAAAGGCTTGTGCGTAGAATGTGCGTAGAGTGAGTTTCGGTGGTGGATTTCATTTCTATATTACTACTAAAACAATAGGTGCGGAGCTGCGTGGTAATAAGCGTAATAAACGCAATTAAGCGCGGGGTCTCCAGACCCTAACAGATAATTAAGGGCTAACCATGGCCTAACACCTTGAATATGGATTCTTAATTTAAAAAGAAACTCCTGCACGATGACTGTATTTTTGGGGTATTAGTCAAAACGGACACAAACACACCCAGACTCAGGACTACTATTTGTGGATCACATAAATTTGTTGTCCCGTGTCGAAGCTACGATCTCTGGCTGAGCAATTATGATCACTAGCCGCTAGACAATCAAGCCTGCTTATGTCGCATAAGTGTTAGCTTTCTTTAAAAAAACTGATTGAATAATCAGTCATATGACTTAAGCAAATCAGCAATTACGCAAATCCTTCTCAATTCATTTGATTTCTGGTTACTATTTTTGTAGTTAGGATTTAAAAACCACATTACTTTCTAGCAATCATGAAAATGATTAAAAATTAAAACGATAAATCCATTCAAAAAAAAATAAAATGCCATTCTCAAAGATTTTTTTTTTATTATTGTAACAATATATTATTAAATAAAATGACTAGTAATATGAATTGTAATCTAAGAACTACAAGTGTTGCAGACTAACCTAAGTACTTGTGCTACTTAATAGTGATAGCTTTTACATGACTAGTAAGTTAAACGCCGAGAAGTAGAGCGACTCCTGCGAGTGTCCAGCGAGTAGGCTTATCCTTAGTTTTCAAGTTGAATGTCCACACAAATGTCGGACCGCGCATTCTGAAAAAACAATTTTTAAGTTTTAAATAATGACAAGAACAATAAATAAAATAATTTTAATAAGCAATTCAAAATCAAAATAAAATAGGAGACAAAACTAACCGAATTTTATAGACAGGGCACTCGTACACGTTGCGCGTGTCCTGTTTGTCTTGCGTAACAGCCTTGATGAATATGACCGGCATCATTGGGAAGAGCTCCATCATACGCGATTCGACAATACCGCCAGTGGCAGTGTCCCATCGCGCACCCTCCATGAACAGTCCGCAAATGTTCGCACCCTCACGTGGTGGAGCACTGAAAATTAGGAAAGCCCTTTGTACAACGACTTTGGCGGGTTATAAGCGCATACGTTATATTAGTAAGTTAGGCTTGAATTCTATATTAAACTTTGTAATATTATTTAGTAGCAATAAATCCAGCAAGTAAGTTGGTTGTCTACTCATTTAGAGTGGACACACCCCACTTGGTGGACACACACCACAAGGTACTGTAGGCGTTGAAGGTGTTTTTAGTAATATTTTTCATCAATTAAATTTAAGTAAAAAATGAAATTAAAAATGATATAATTGGTTATATTCATAAATGAGAGATTAAAAAAGTCTTTAAACTCACTTGAAATCCTGTCGATTTTTCTTCGTGACATCACAGTTGAGACACATTTTGTCTAATGGCCAATCGTTCTTTCGTGCCGTCTGCTGCATAATGGCAGTCAAGAAAGACTGTGGATTGAAAAATCCTGCCAACCATACCGCCGGGGGCAACTGGAGAATTTATACAATGATAGGACATACATGTAATAAAAACTGCTGTAGCTTTACTTAGTGGCTTGAAAATGCCAAAACGAAACCTGTACTCACATTGAAATCACCTGACCAGTTCTCTAATTCAGTCAACCTCATGCACAGATCTGAGAACCAAGCAGCCAAACCTAACAAACTTGGATAGGCCAACTTTGTCCATGAGTCGGGCACCTTGTCCATGAACAATGACTCCATCAGCTTTTCCATGTCGCTGCTGATTGTCAGCTCACCCTATTGATACAAGTCAAATTAAGCTGACTAATACGCAGCGTTAGATTAAAAAAAAAAAAAAAATATCCAATTTTAATAAAAGCAATGGGAATAATAGATGCGATAATCTCCTCACCTTAAGACCTAGTTCTGTTTCCTTTAACGACCTACGGATCTCTGCCATGAGACGGTTCATTCTCTCGCATTCTTGAAGGGCCACGATAGTATAGGGAGTCAATTCTTCCACCTTTCCCATCAATTCCTGAAGATTAAACGGCTCCGGCACTCTATCTAGGAAGTCATCCAAGAGCATGCGTATCTTTGCAAGAAAACAGATAAAAAGTTATTATTTTATATTTTTTGTAAACTATAGTGTTGATATAATTGTGATAAATATACTTTATACCTATAGACAGGTTGGTAAGCTTTTTGTGCAAGATATTTAAGTATTAAATATATGAAGATATATATATGAATGTTTCTAAAACACTAACTATTTCCTCCTTAGTAGCTCCCCCTCCGGCTTGTGCACCGGCGTCTCTTGGTTGCATTTCAAACACCACCTAAAATATATAACTTTTAAATCTTAAAGTGTCTAATAACTCCACAAAGTGTCAGAGACATTAATTTAGAAAACAATTCCTTACAGCAAATAGTCTTTCAGATACTGTTGTCAGATAGCCAATCTCAGCATTAGGATGCAGCCCATATAGATACGGTGTTTCGTCTGGCAAATAGTCATCAATGTAGCCATGATAGCCAACATAGTCAGAGTTAGGAGGCGATATAAACCCAGGCGCTAGTTGCAGTTCACCGTCAACCTGAAAGCATTTAAGAATACATCACGTCTATAGCGAAACGAAACGCATTCTTTATAAGTGAGGGTTCTATAACTAACCAGTTCCGGTGCCATATATTCAAGTAAGAATGTTCGACACAGCCTTCTGTCCCAGTCGTCGGTAATGTGTCCTCCGTACATAATCTCACCGAACAGATAGCGCAAGTCTTCCCAGGGCACACGAGGGTTTGCTTCTAGATAGTTGTACAATACGTAGACACAGATGGTCAAATCACCGAAGTTGAATGGATACACTCTGCGAAAGTTTCATTTTTTTGTGCTATATTACAATAGATAGGATTTTTTTTATTATCTTTTATTCTATGGTGTTCCTTTTTAAACTTTGATTTATATTTATTATCATCGAGACTGGATCAGTTGATTCTACGATACTACGAGACTATCGTTTTGGAAATTGTTACTTTATAGAGGACTCGGACTTTTTGGAATCAGTCAGTTCGACCTGTTTACATAGCGCGATGGTGCAAAAGACGTTCCTATACCTGTTCCAGCCTTGTGGACCAAACTTGCGCCTTTCTGCGACGACGGCATGGAAGTAGCAAAGTGCGAACAGAACAGATTTAAACTCTGCCTCCTTGCTGCACATTTCAAGCGTCTCCTGACTGAAGTTATCCAGAGACTGCACCACAGAAATAAATCAAGAAAGGTTTAATTTTATGATATTATAAAAAAAAAATAACCAAGAATCGAACATAAATAGCAATTAAAATAAAAGTGTACCTTGTGTAAGTTCGCCCACATACCAATAGGCGGTTCATTGGTTATTTTAATTGCAGACTCCAGAATACCCTGCGGTATAACATGGTACGCGGGGTCTGCTGCCGGTTCAGCACTTAGATATAACCTTTTAAACATAATAAAAGTCATATATTCTTATTATTAGGAAGTATTAATATTAATTACAGTATTCCCAAAATAATAATGCGCATGCAGATCTTCGCTAATGGTCGTATTCCCGGAAACACCCGAATCATTGAATCGTAAGAGCCCTAAACAACGCGATTTCATTTTCCACTTTGTTCGAAAGGAATAGGAGTCAATATCATGAGTACACAATCGAAAACTATTCTAGCGGTCGGCGGCGGTCGCCGGTCCGTTAAAGGTCTGTCAGTCGCCTTTATATATTGGTGGTGACTGCACTTGTTCTTTCTGTGTGGAGTTATATAGAGCTGCTACTACACACCCTTCTTGGTTTTGTTTTCAAAGGTAAATTTAATTTCAACTTTAATTATTTTATTCAAATTTAAATAGTTTATTTTGTAAAATAGGTAAATATACATAAAAAATTCACGGTTTTTTTATATTAAAAAAAATAAAAATACCTTCGTTAAATACATATTAAGAATTAGGCTTATATAAATTTAATAAACAAATAAATAAACACATGCATAAATAAACAAATAGATATAGGAATAAATAATATTAAAAAGTATATTAGTACATAATACAATAATACAACAAATAAATAAAAATATGCCTAACTCTGCCCATACCATTTTCTTTCAGACGAATTCTTCCAGAATGGATCAATTTAAACGTGGAAAGCCGCTTAAGTCACAAGCACGACAAATGGTATTTAATGTGTACCTTTATTTCTTAAATGAAGCCAATGTTTTCTAAAGACTAGACATGATGATTATTTTAAAAAAGTTCAGGACCGTATTACAAAAGCTACAGGAATTTCACGACGAACTTTAAGCTTAAACGAAAAAAACCAGAATCAATCAATGAAATTTTCCACACCAAAAAAAGGAAAACCTAAAAGTAGATTTCGGCTAGGGCTTGATGATTTCGACTACTGTGTGATTCGTAATATGATATACAATTTTCAGTTGACGCTCAAAGAACTCCCAACTGTAAATAATTTGAGAAAAAAGTTAATCGAAGCTATTAATTTCAAAGGTTGTGCAGAGTCTTTAAGGCTGATCTTGAAAGATATGGGGTTTAGGTTTCTGAAAACTGATAATAACAGACGGTTACTTATGGAAAAGCATGATATACGTTTAAAAAGGATCAAATATCTCAGAGAAATACAACAGCTGAGGAATTCTGGTAGAAACATAGTGTTTATGGACGAGCCATACGTGCATACATCACATACTAAGGGTAAAACTTGGCAAGATAGCAGCAAAAAAGGTATCAAACAACCCATTTCCAAAGGAGAGCGAATAATTATTGTACACGCAGGCAATGAAAAAGGCTTCGTCCCAGGGGCTCTAATGTTACATAAATGTGTCGACACAGAAGGTGACTATCATAAAGAAATAAACGCGGAACGTTATCAAACTTGGCTACGCAATCAATTGATTCCCAACTTGCCTCCTAATAGTGTGTTGGTAATTGACAACGCCCCATATCATAATAAGCTGTCTGTGAAACCACCAAACTCAAACACACCTAAACCACAAATGATAGCTTGGTTACAACAACACAACATTCCGCATGACCCAAAGAAAACGAAATCCGATTTGTATGAAATTATAAAAAGATATAAAGAAAAATACACAGAATTTGCCATTGACCGTATAATGGAGGTACATGGACATAAAATTATACGATTGCCAGCATATCATCCAGATTTTAACCCCATTGAAAATATTTGGTCCCAAATAAAGCAACACGTAGCCAAAAACAATATTGCAATGACTGTCACGTCAGTTAAAGATGCTATATTAGAAAAAAACAATAATATAGGACCAGAAGAATGGAAAAAAATGTGAACATGCTGTTAAATGCGAAGATGAATATAGAAAATTTGAGCCAAGAATCGATAGTTTTTCCGATGAAATGGTTATTTACACAGGTGATAGCAGTGGGGAAAGTGTAAATGAACAAGAGCATTATGAAAGTTCTGATGAATCTACGATGTCAGGAATAGAGATCCTCCCTGATTCTGATTAATTTTTTGTAATTGTAATATTATTCTAGAATGATCAGTGCTGTAAATACTTTTGAACTGAGACTTTAATGATTAGATTTCTAAGATTTTAATGTAAACCTGTGTTTGAAAACCATTTTTTTCTTCTTCTAATATAAAACTTGTGTTATTTAAACCTTCTTTTCTTCCATCACTACACCAGCTTCAGTAAGACACTTGAAAAGTACTATAACATCTTCGAAGTGAATCAATCCAACAAAGATTGTAGCATATTCGCAATCGTGTGGTTTTCCTCACTATTTACTTACATGGAATTATCGAATCAAATTTCGTTACTGATAAATCAAAATTTATCTCTTTTAGAACAAAACACATAATTCTAATAAATTATGCATGAATGCACTCAACCACTCTATATATATATCGTCTTCCGACGCTCGGGACATACGACCGTTGCCGAACAGTGACGAAGATTTCTATGCGCATTATTACTTTGGGAGACCTGTATATAGTTAGACATTTACTGTGAATGACATAAACTAATAATATAATAAAATCAATTACGGCGATTTATAAAGCTTAGTTTATTCGAGTTTATTTGGGTATATTTAGAAATATCCTAATGTCTTTTTCTCTCTCTCTCTCTTTCGAGAGAGAGAAATTGCAATGAATTTAGTTAAACTAACTAAAATTAATAATTGCAATCAAAGACTATTCGTAACCAAAATGTTTAAATATATTAAATATTTTTAAACTTTATTTTTATTGTGGCTCGGACTTACCGACAACCACAAGTTCGAGATATAGTTATGCGATCCTGACCTGAAAAAGTTACTGATTCACTCTTCAATCCATCTTTATTAGAAATTACCCTCATAGTACAAGATTCTGGTTGCAAGACTGCTACATTCAAATATTTAATATAAACTTATTTTTTTTATTATAATTATAAAAGGAGGAAACACGTTCAGGTCAGGTTACTTATTAAAATGTTCCCGGTATTACTTTAATTTAAATTAAGATAAATTGACTAAAATATAATTATTATAGTTCAATTCATACATACATACACTCACGCCTACATTTACGAAAGTGAATAAAAACACAAAACAAATTCGTCTACAATAATTTAGTACCACTTATGTAATATGGCCAAGTCCATCTATATACGTAGAGAACTAAAAGTGATAGATGCCGTTGCACACTTGCAATCTCTTCGCCACCAGGTATAATCAGGCAATATCTTGTAACGTTTATACATTCAAGACGCATATTCCTTCCTTCTTATTTATATATTAAATGAAAGCAATTTTATTTTTTGTACATCATAAACTACCTCTGCCTATATAAAAGGACCTGACCGGAGACCCAATTGTACTTCCAATCTTGAAGTCGAATCGTACCTGCCATCGCCTACAGATCTACTTATCCCTTTCAATATAAATCAAATTTTCTCATGCGAGTTTGACCGAATAGTGATTGACAATATATTGGGTGTTTAACACCTCGACAATACAAATTTGTACGATTGTGTTAATATATCTATTGTCTTAGTTTAAAGTGGATGAGCCACGCCAAGGTACGTTTGAGCCGAAGCGACAGGAGTAATTCCAAGGCTTCACAGAAAACTAAGCAGCGATCCTTGCGTTGTGTTTTGCTAAGTGAACGAGGTTACTAGAGGCCCCCGGGCCTCTCCCTCTGAAGGGAGGCACCGTCAAAGGCCGGCAACGTTCCTGCGACTATCGAGTTGCAGGTGTCTTTAAGCGGTGTTAGAGACCTACTGCTTTTTGCGCCGTATGTCAAAAAAAAAAACAAATATCGATGCCAGAACATACCGATAGTCCTCTTCAGGGTTTTCGAAACATTCCTCCATTTTTTTTTCTAAGGTCGAAAGCCACTTAGCTACCAAGTGAATGTTTTGCAAAATCACCCAGTGCCCACTAACAGAAGCAACGCCCATAGCTGCTTCGGCAACTACTTCTTGACCTTGGCCCAAGGACACAATATGGAAATTCTTTTTGTCCGTTGCGAAGCCTAATTTACGACCCAACTTTTCCAAATCCTAAAATCATACACATAAAATTAATAAAGTGAGTTTCAGTAAATATGTTCTAGTGCAGCACGTGATTCACATGCACAATCCACCTAGGTATACTAGTGGAAAAATATTTTCCGTTGGTCCATCAGGAGGTCTACAGCATTTCAATGTATTAGTGCCTAAGTGATTTAATGTAATATTGTTGAAAAAATAAGAGAAAATTGTAATAAATACAACCTCCATAACGCAATCTATTAAATAAAATATGTGGTGGAGCATACATAGAAATAATTTGCTGTTGTCTACCCAGGTTGTTTGTAGGCCTAAATGTAAGATCCTAATTTATTCCTAATCTATCAAGTCGGGTTCATTTCGTATACAGTATTTGTTTTCAATTCCACTCTTAATGTGACAAATCGTTTCCAATATCGTTTGAATCCTAAACTGGCAGCTAGTATAATATAATTGTCACCAAAAATTCAACACATCACCCACCACTCTTTGAGGCACGAACACGGTACTGTAACTCGAGTGTTTCAATTCTTAAGTTACCTTCATTAGTTGTACTTACCTTTAGAGGGTCGACGCCAGGTGATAGGATGAAAAACATAGCTGTTGTTGAATTACTCTCTAAAAAGGATTTTTCCAAGGGAGGACTCCGGGCTTCAACAAATTTTGTTCCAAGATTTTCTTCGCAAAATGCACTGTAAGACAAAACAATATTTGTCAAAGCAAATAGTAGTATGGTAAGATAAAGTTAAATATAGGTTACGCAAGTAGAAGTATTTATAAGGTTACCTTGAAGCATAAGACATTCTGTCCGGCCGCAAAGCTCGCATGATACATAATCGTTGTAGCGAAGTTTTATTTTTCCAGTCCCCTGGCAGCTTGTCTCTTTCGGGAGCTTCTCCTTCCGTATATTTTTCCCATCTTTAAAATATTTTAACATAGTGTGTAAGTGTTTTGAAAACGGTACATTTAGTAAAATGTTTAACTCATGCATAACATCAAGGCCAGTCGAATCATAACACTAAAATTCTATCCCAGTTAACTAACTTTATCGCTAAGTAGTATAAAAAAACATTTTACAATATCACTTTGAGAATTAAATTATAATTGAGCCGGAATCGGCTGACAAACAATGCTTTCATTATTTAACCGAATAAGTAATGGAGGCCTTTTCTCCTCTTTCAGGGGAGAAAGTGGAGAAAAGGCATCCAGTACTTATTCCCGTCCCTCATCACCCACAAATTCGGGCAGCGCAAATAAAGACTGTTGTTGAATTACTCTCTATAAAATATTTTTCCAAGTTGCAGGTGCCCATGAGTAGAGGTTGTCACTTAACATCAGGTGACCCGACTATTCGTCTGTCCCCCTTTTCAAAAAAATAAACAGCAATGGAAGTTACCTAAACGGCGGATCATATAATAGATATATATCATGACATCCTTACACTTCACTAAATGGTTCCGTAATATATTACAGAAAAATTGACATTTAAAATAAGATATATATTTATTAAATTCACGATTATGAAAATTTATATTCTGTTTTAGGGTTTGGACTTCTCCGCATTAACCAATTGCGACCTTGTATCATCTTTTTCCTTTTATACATACTTCCAATTTTCTCATTTAATTACTAAAGTTCCTGGATAACGGCAATAATCTTGCCGCTATTGTAATTAGAACTTAATTGTAGTAGGCAAAATGAATTTCATTAATGAATCTGGCATTTTAAAATATTTTATTTTCCCGTTGATCATAGTAATTGAATTTGTTTAAATTATCAATTTTATGATACATAACACATATAAGACAGTTTTTTTAAGTATACCTTTTAGTAGCGCCTTCAATTTCCTTGTCAAGGTCCTCAAAAGCATCCATTTTAGAGAGTGCTATTATACCACCCCAACAGTTGTTGGATAACCACGAGTACGGTGAATTTTCTGGTGCCACCGCGTATTTCAGTAAGAAATCTAGCTCCCTCATAACTAGTCTTCCTTCTGATTGAAGAACCTTGAAACAAAACATTGTTATGCTATTATTTACTTTTTTTAAATGTGATATAAGTAGGTTAACCAAAATCTCATGGTCCAAAAAAAAAGAAAATACTATTTTCACAATTATGGCAATCTGTGAAATCGAGGTAGTCGATGTCTTATCAAAGTACGAATTGTATTGAGTAATTTTATTTTGATTTTGTATATTTTTATAAAAGTAATTATTATTATATAAAAAGAGACAGATTTATATTAAATGAAATTGAATTTGTATATGATGAGGACCAGTCATGAAGAACTATTTTGATGAAGTGGCACGACGCATATCGAAATACAAAGATTCAAGTACTCGGAAACCATAAAAAAAAACGAGATTTATATACATGGATGATCCATGTACATGTACATGTCGCTGAGTTCGTTCGTTCGTTTCCAATGTTGGCAAGCCAAAAATATTACAGGTCAGAGCGAGATACATCATTATAAATGCAGATAGAGAAAAATAGCTATTGTGCCAAACTGTTGCCAAGTGTTTAGGTCAAAAAGTACATCTGCTGATCCAACATGAGAGATAGAAGAAATTTTCAACTCGCATGGCCATCAAGGCTCCCATTTGCACAAATTGGAGCAAATGAGTGGCGAAAATGTTGTCAACACGTAATGAATTTTATCCAGCAAGATCGCTTGATTGAGTGGCTGGAGAAGCCATTTATTATAAATACTTTTTTAACTTCATAATCCGCTTCAACAAATTAGGATTACAATCATTTTCTACTTCTACGTAAAGTTGTCTGACAACTTAACCAGAAATAGAAAATATATGTGAGTTTAGTTTTATAACGATTATGTTTCCATCTTAAATTAAAAAGTCAATCCGTAGGTTCTAAGTGATGCTCGCCTGCCATCGATTTAATTTTATTTATATATAAAAATTAAATATTAATTATCAAGAACGTTAAAATTTCTAGTAAGCAATATTCGGGAAGCTTTAATAAAATTCTTGAAAATTAATATTTAATTTTTCATTTGCCATCAGATTGTAGTGAACCTATACCTAGTTACTATGGGTTTAATAAAAATGGGTTTTAAAAAGCTATTCTATTAAATCATCAATAGTTTTAAACAACGGGTTCCTGTATTTCATGATACTTTTTGAAAAAGAAAAAAAAAATTACTGTTGATAGTTATTTACATATGTATTTTGAAAGTTTTGATTAGTTTATATGTACAATAGATTTTATTATATATATAACATATATATTTAGATATAGACAAGCAAGTAGACTAAGTAGGACTATTATTACGCAAGACCGATGACCGATCAATCGATTATCATCGGAGCGGCCCTACTATGAGTTTGTAATAATAATTATTAATATCGAAGTGGCTGCTAATTGCATACCATTTAATAATTTATTAGTCACCCGTTATACTCACCTGTAGCGTTACAAGAAACAAAAACACGAGTTTATCTCTCTCAAAGAGACCTCGGCAGGTGTAGATGTATACTGAAAATGTGATACTGTCGAGCAAGTTTCGCACGCGTTTCTCCAACTCATCGGCCTTGTCAGCGGTACGCAATGCTTCCTTGAACACCACGCTATAGGCTTTTAGCGAAAACTGATACATCGGATTTATCTTGCATATTTCGTTAAGGATGAAATACAGCATAGACGCCCTTGTAGCTGCACGTCTGCAAAATGTAGACCAAGGCATACGCTTATTATGCTTATTCATATCGATCTAGCGTCAAGAAGCTCTTTTTTGTGAAGATTTCAAACGTATTTCAGTGTAGATTAAAAAAAAATAACAAGCATTCTAAAGAATTCAAAAGTATGCAAGTATGCAAGTGGTAAGATGTTTACCGTCACTGCTACTTCATAACTTACACAAAATCATCATATTTACCTATATCTTTCTCGAGCTTCATCAATCTTGACAGCGGTAACTTTACCCTCCTCTACTTTGATCTCAATGTCAGCGGCAGTCTTTTTGGTGGTCTCTAAGTTAATAACCAGAGCAGCATCGCTCAAAATATCTGGCCCCGCAGATGACAGCCGTTTGAGCAAGTCGTCTTCTAATGTCTTCAGGGTGATTTTGAAATCATTTTGTTGTTTTGTCAAGCCGGCTCTCAAAGATTCCAAGTCCGGACGCTCAGCTTTTACTACTTCACCCAAAAGCTGTTCCTCTAATCTAAAAATAACGGATAATTAATTTTTCACTATAAATTGAAAAAGTCACAGTCACAGTCACATACATAAGTCAGTGTTTATAAAACATAACAGACAACAAAAAACTAGCTCACCCATCTCTTGTTACAGTAAAGTTAATCAGAGTGCACTGCGCCTGCATTTCCGGTTGATAATGTGGATTTGCCAACTTCGTTTGTAATAAGAAGCGGAAGTTGACGTGGTAATCTATCTCTCTGTCACCTATCTGGAATATATGATAGAATGCAAAAGTTAAGTAAAATTTTTACTTCGTTTGTTTCAATTCTTTTAACGTTAAATTACATTCATTCTTTTTCTACTGCTTTACGGTGGAGTAGAATAGGGTCACCCAGTCTCTCCCAGGTGGTGTCGTAAAAGGCGACTAAGGGATCGAACTGTTATCTATTAGGCAGTATGAATACAGTCATACAGCGCCCGGGTGACGTTTGTGCCATTGGAATTTAGATTTTTCATCAAATGCCTGCAATCAATTTCCAAAAGTTTCTCTCAAAATGATTGATATCGCAGAACATCTGTGTATATCGGTTTATTTGCCCATAAGAATACAATTATTCACTTATATGATTAGTATTTCTTACATGAACATTAAACTAAGTATTTGAAGATTTGGTTGATTGATTGAACTTGAAAATACTTAACTAACAATATGTACAATTGGAGGCCTTATCGCAATTAGCAGTCTCTTCCATTACCATTGGATGGAGAGAGAGATGTGAGAAATGGACTTGCCCCGTATTACATTAGTGAGACCAAATTCTAACTGGCAAAATTTTGTTTTTAATACACCTCTGTCCACCCCTTAGGGGATACAGGCGTGTAGGTATTTATGTATGTATAAGTTATTCAAAAATAATGTCAAACAATAACATCGCAAATTATTTATAAATACATTTTATATAAATTACAAGGAAAGATTAAAATTTCCTGGTAAAACAGTTACCTTGAGCACTTTTCCTTTACGTATGAGCACTCTGCCTAGCAGCGGTTCGAGTACAGCATCTACGGTCTCACCAATATTCTCCAGTAGCACAACATCACCATTAGAGACGCCTCTCTCGATTCGGTCTAAGTAGTTGCGCTGCGTTAGTCGAATCACCACAAGCGAATCTCCGAATTTCGACTTTATCCATTTAATACCCTGTCTGTCCATTAATGCACAAAAAGAGTTACGTGAGTTACGAATAGTAGACCCCGAAACTAAGTGCTGACGACTATAAGAAAATATATAATATTAGGAACGGGTATCCACACCAGGAAAGTCTACTACGTAAATACGTGCAAATCACGTTTCACCATGTTTGTATTTTTTAAGTTGTTTAGCAAATACACTTCATTGTTGAAAACTTATGTATTAAGTCAGATCATGTAGAGGAAATTTATTACAGTAAATAAATTTACTAACAGCTGAGGATCGATCATGAGTGGCCAGCGCGCTGAGTTGGTCAGAATAGTAGCATTCTCTGTACTCATCGTGTCGGTGGGCAGTCCTTCATTGTTCCAAGTTGCTATCTGAGCGTCGTCCGTTAACATTGATAGTGGATCTAAACCCTCCGTACTTTCTATTTTAGGCTGCAAGAGTTAATTACAGTCTGAAGTTTATCTGTCAGTAAGTATGTACACATACATAGTCAGAATCTAATATTATTTAAGTTAGACATTTCACCGTGTCATCGGTATTAGAACGTCTCAGTCACCCTTCAATAAAAATAATCGAAATTCAAGTATTAAACTTACATCAGTTTTAGCAAGTGAAGGCACCCAATCGTCATTCATCAACTGAAGACGATAGCCACGCGTAAAGCAGCCTACATAAGAAATGAAAGCTGTCACCAATAACACATCACCCGGTAACAACACTCCTGACTCCTTCATGTTTACCACCGTCGCTGACCATCTGATATTAAAGAATGATAAACACAATAAGTTATGTAAATAATAAATACACATAATCAGTATAAATAACCAGGTGCATTTAGTTTATCACCTAATTTTTTCTGAGGCCAGTCCATTGACGAGTCTATTAGCCAAATCAATTGTGTAGTTAGTGGCGTCAGCTTCGGCTTGACATTTCATTTTTTCATTCACAGCTTCCTGGAATGCTTTCATCAACACTCCCAACTTATCTTCTAGTTCCTGTAATGTAAAATTTGGTATATGCGTTGTATCGAAAATCAAAAATGGACAATAGTTAGTAGTAAAAGTATTTACGGCAATTTGATCCGTGAGGAAAGCCAACTTATCCCTGGCAGCCTGCAGCTCATCGTTAGCGGCGTTTAGGGCACGACGCTTAGGCTCGACCACCACGTATACATCGTAGAACTTAATAATGTTTATCACCCAAGCACAAAGACCAGCTGCGGCTGCAGACTTTGCGCGAATTAAATCTGGATGAAACTCGGCATTCTTGAGGTACGGCTGAACTGCCTGTCAGAAATGTGATGTATAAAAAAGAATACGCATCTATTTAGCAGTTATTTTTTATGTGACGTAATGTGCTCTTAAAGTCATTACTTGCCTTAACAACATCAGGATGAATATTTTCCTTATCATAGTAAATCAAGTCATATAAAAACTGATCCACCTTTGCCATCATCAACTGAAATATTTAAAGAAAGCGTTCAAATAAAACCAATTCCATTTTCCTGAAATTCTATATAAATGCAAACTTACTTTACAAGCTTTCCACGATCTATCCTTGGGTAACTTGCCCTTTTTGGAGAATAAGACGAGTACTGCAGCAGTGACCATGACGACAGCTTCTGGTGGCGAACCGAAAGCCTTTAACTCTGTCAGGTTATTCTTGTTGAGTGTGTTCAAAGCTTCTTGGGCTGCAAGCAAAGCAGGCTCAGCCTTCGCCAAATCATCCGCGCAAATCTTAGCCTTTATTGTTACATCCTCTTCTATGACCTTCACCTTTTTTTCCTCTTCGGCAGCTATTATAATCAAAATAATATCGATATAGGTATTTACCACAAATACTCGGTGTCATTTATTGTTTTAAATTTTCATTTACTAAAATCATTACCACCACTGATTATTATCTACACAAAAAACTAAGTACTATCAATATCAATTGATTATTATCATTAAGTACACTACTGCAGGTAATAAGAAGGTACATCGTTTATTGATCTTATTTAAAACTTTACTGTAGCCGAATTTAAATCAATAGTAATATACCTACATATATAGTTTAAGGTTTTATTAATGAATATGTTTAATTTGCGGCTATTTATACTATGAAACTGCACTGTGTATGTCCTTTGTTGGAAGTCCAAATAAATAAATAAAATTGTATTCGGAGTAAAAACCATAGCATATGTTATAATAATAATATTATTGCTTACCAAATGCCTTTTCCTTGGATACTTTATCGCTTTCAGCTCCTACGACGTCAATTAGTTCCTCGGCTGCTTTGTTCTTCTCTTTTAGAATAATTTCTTGCTCAGCTAAAGTCACCTAGGTCAACAAAGTCAAGACTTTACAATATTTCAATATATAATTCAATATAATAATATTACATGTTAAAACTGCAGCTAAACCTGTAATGCCCTAATCTATAAAGCATATTCTTCTTTATTTCGTTAAGCAAACGGTGTATTAATAAGGCATAATCAGTCATCAAATTAAGGGTATCTGAGGCCCAAAACCCTCTTTCTCTTTCTCCTAACCCCCTCCCCCCTCCACATCATCACCCTCAAAGGTGGGATCATAGGCGGTGGATGTCACTTGACATCAGGTGACCCGTCTGCTCGTTTGTTTCCAATGCCATAAAAAAATTGCCTATAGCATAGCCAAAACGTCCTGTTATTGCTAGATGAATTTCGAAAAGAAGCAAACTATTTAATGCAATGTGTTCACCTTGAGAATAGCGACATCAGCGGCGCATGACGCTAACTTTTCCAAACCGTTCTCAAGTCTTGAGATCATCATTTTTAAGTTCGTTGACTTCTCATTGAGTAGTTTGCTATAGAGGGCAATTTGTTCAAGGAAGGTCTTAGGCGTAGTGTAATTGTACCTCTTTTCATTTTGGAAGTAGACTTGCGACATATTATTTACACTTTGGTGGACATGGGACATAAAGCTCGATACCGAATCCACCAACTCTGTCTGTAATGTAGTAAAAGTTTGTTAATTACAATGTTTGTTACAACAAGGAACAATTAAAACTCATAAAAGGCCCATAGGCCTATGTTAGTAAATAATGAGAGCTTTATTAATACAATATCAGTAAATATTGTTATTTTTACTTGCACGTACGTAAACTCTAAGAATGTAGAAGAAAGTCATAAAAGGGAACTCCCGCATTCCTCTGTCGCGGTGGACTTTACAAATAAATTATCACGATCAAACGTTATAAGTTTGACGAGTTTAAAGTATCACACAAATGTTTATCCCGTGTAGAATAGAACCAACGACCTCCAGCTCAAGGGTCAGGGTCACTTGCCACTTGACAAAAAGGCATTTCTCTATGTGTTTAAATTTAATGTACTAACTGGCAATGACTGGACTTCGGATAGGAATCGCTTGGAGACAGACTGCAAGGCCTCTCTCGGCCATTGGTGGAACCAGTCGATGGCGCTGCAACTCACAATAGACGGGAACTTGCGAGCGCGTACTCGCAACGTCGCACCCACCGGTGAAAAACATAAGACGACCTGAACACGAACATTATTCAATAATGTTGAATTCCCTAAAATAATTAATTACTCTAAAATCCCATTTTATTCTATCAACGATTAGAAAGGAGCTAATCTTCTAATAATAACAATAATAACAATTTCGATATAGTCTTCTTTCAAATAAAATAAAAATTGGTCAAAACCATTATGCCCTAAGATGGCACAGACTGTTACGCGGATACACTTACGAGCCGTTGAAAGGAAAGTTTCGTCGTCCAATCGTAGCACTAAACACATACGTTAGTACACAAAAGATTACGTTTATTTTGTGCAAACGATACAAAAATCAGAAAAAAAACAATATACAATTTTAAAAATTATAATGAGCTTTACTCACCTTTAACATGGATCTCACCCGGTTTACAAAGAATCTCCAACAATTCTCGCGCGTGTCAGGAACACCGCTAGCTTTAGTCTGAAATTATGAGATTGGGATAGATAAAGGAGCCTTAAAAAAAATGCTGTTGTGTAAAAAAATGATAATAGTTTCAGTGATTCAAATAATCAATCAATGAAAACAGCTGTACGTGAAAATCTAATTTATTCAGACCAAACCTCTGCTTTGACGCCATTTATAATGTTTTCTACTTCATCGTCTGCGAACAGTTCAGGTATTTCACCAGAGGCTAGTAAGTCGTTGATGAGCACCAAAAATCGTTCGTCAGCAACTTGACCGTCAGTCATTAGGAACATACAGCCTATGTTCTTCAAGCCCGCCTTTAGATTCAATCCAGCTAAAATATTATTTTTATCTCAGTATTTACGTATTCCTATTCTATTGAATATTTCAGAATTAATATTAACTATCACTAGTGTTACTAGCTATACAAATAACCGTTACTACTATGTCCCAATCAGTGTTATAATAAAACACAACAACGCCCTTTTAACTCATTAGGACCACTTTCCAAAACGTCCAATTCCCAAAACGTACACATACTCCTGAACTAAATCCCATTAAGGCGGTATACATCATTTAAAAAAAATGCTCACTTGGTATTGGTATTGTATTATATTGGTATATTATATAGGTATTATATTAGTATTTGTACGTTGTATGCTCACATGTATTAATATTTAACAAATAAAGTAATATCCACCACCAGCAAATGACACTTTCTAAACTAATTAAATTTATTGTGATCAACCTCAAAATCAAAATCAAACAAATGTATAATAATATGCAAAAGTGCTGGTCACTTATATATATAAATGCTAAGAAAAATATCCATGACAGTGTATATTCGTGAGTTCGTGAATTCACTGAATAGTTGTGAACTGACTGACATTGAAACAACCAGACTATCTTATTTTTTCAGCATTAAAATCACACTTGCCAACGCAACCTATAATTGCGGTGACGCTGCGTTTTTATCTATAATATTAAATATTTTTTTAATCAGGACGATTTCAAATAATTGTTACTACAGTGACACTTGACCAAGGCCGAACAAAGGTTTTGAGGGAGACCGAGACAAATACGTGTGCTTCAAACAATACACGAAATGATCTATTATAATTTATCGATAAACGTAAGCAGGATAACAGTAACAGTATGGAACCAGTTCAGTAAATTTACGAGAACAATTAAGATAATTTGATATATGATAAATTGATTGATGAAAAATTTATTAGTACCTAAACCCTTTGCAAATATGTTTCTTGTCTGTGACAGTGAAACTCATGAAATAATATAAAGATTTTATTTTCCACTGGCGAGGAAATACATAGGAAATAATAAACGCGGCTCATTGTATAGCGATGGCACTTTTAGCATTGACATGCACGGATATTCTGACACTTCTCAAACATCATTCCTGTCGTCTATGCCCTGTTTATACAGACGTTAGAGTAACGAGGTGTTTTTACCATTACAATCGTACGAATTGAGGAAAAGTAACGATATTGAAATTGAACAGATCGCAAAAGAAAGAGAAAGAGAAATGTGACGAGATTAACAGCTTTTTGCCGATGTTGCCTCCATAACATACTACCAACGTGGAGAGACATAGTCAATGGTGTGGAACTGAGCATGCAGTCTTTTATAAATTATTACAAGAAGCAGTGGAACTTCAAGTCTCCCGAAATAAGTGTATCCCGAAGTGTTACCGAAGATGATTACCACTAATCAAGTTGAGCATTTCTTTTATTCTATAAACTCTGAAAATTAAGTCGATATCATTATAAGAAAAATATTTTTTTGTTAATATTGCACGCTATTAAAAACCTTAATTAAATAAGAATAAAAAACTAAATTAAAAAAATTGTACTTGAGACTCATGTCATAACCAAAATCTATTGTCTTTAAAGGTTTTTAAAGTCTTATTTAATTGTAAGTAAAATAAATAAAAACAAAAAAAAAATGTAACTGCAGAAAAAAAAAGTAAGTAGGGATAAAACTGATGGTCTGCATATCTTTTAAGTTTATATACATATAAGTTGTGCATTAATTCCTTTTTTAACACATAATTGGCATTTATCTTTTTGTTGAATGTTGACGTTTTACAATTGGCCTTTTGGGTATTATCGCTATTTAGGGAATTATCGTTTTGAGAATAGGACGTTTTGGAAAGTGGTCTTTATGAGTCAAAAGGCACTGCGCTACCTCTGGAGATAACGAGAAGTTGATAATTTTATCAGCGTTTTTATTAAATTCCTTTGAAAGACCCTATAAATAGTTCTCAACCAATTAATAAAATGGAACTATTGAAAATTCCAATTATTTTATTTAAGCCTCAGTGTTCCTATTAATGGGGAAATTGATCGAGTCAACAGAAATACGCAGGTATAATGTTTAATTTAAACCCCACCGTACCCTCAAAGGTGCAGAACAATGAGGACAATGGGATTGTTTTATTTAATATTCCAAAACTTGTGTGACAGTTAGTGCGCCTAAGGTGCTACAGAAAAAACAATAAATTGTTGTACCTAAGTCAACTTTCAAATCGTTAATGCTGTATCCTTTCCTAAGCTGTATCTGGAAGACCTCAAGCGAAGATATGAACGCAGAGAGTCTAGAGAGCGACTGCTTGCCAGAACCGCCCACGCCAACCAATAACGCATTACCTCGAGGGCTCTCCATGATTCGATTAATCCTGACCATGAAATATTTATAAATACACGTTTTCAAGAAAATATAATTTATGTGAACAAAATAAAAACATACTGCTTGATGAATAGTATGCAGTTTGCGATAATGAATGAGTAAGAAAACTTTGATAAACAGTTCTATTTGTTTTTGTTAGAGGGCCTAACCTCTTACCCGCTTTAGCTATTTATTATACTCCCCGGTCTAACCGTATAAGCAATACCAATTGCTTCCATTGCCTTCCCATCTGCCCTACTTTTCTCTTTCAATATACTCACTTCAATATAGACACTCTCAATATACCCGTTTCCCTCAAATAGTGTCCGTTTATCGGCAATATGCTTGCCCCAATCGCCATTACGAAAGTGGGACTTAATTTTACATATAACAGGTTTAACGACAACGAAGAGCCATTTAATGACAAGGTAACATAAAAAGTGATTTCTTTAGCCCAAGCTTAACCAAGATCTGAAATGCAATGCTCACCTGCAAATATGGTACATTGCATCTTCGAACAATACCAGGTTCATTGTAGCGACAATGTCATTATATCCAGACAAGGATTCATCTAACAACTTTTTTATTTGCGGCCAGTCTTTTATAGGAAAGTACTTGGGGTCTCCGATTCCTTCCGCAAAATGACAGTATATCAATGGCTTCTCAAAAACCACATTTTCGTCGTAGTCCTAAAAGCATATAAATATTTGATATTACTAACTTTTTTGGATAAAAGGCGATCATGACCGTTTCAATTTAAACTTTCTTAACTCTTCCGCTTAATAATTAAACAGATTTGTGTCTGCCTTCAAATACTACTCCCGAAAACCTCATAAGGCTCAAACCAATTGGAAACGGGCGATTATAGATCAACACTGGCAGGAAATAAATTATTTTATCTTTTTAATTTTAATTTTAATTTTAGATTTGACAGGACAACCTAAAGTTGCGGTGACGCTGTGTGTATTGATCTATAACTTTAAATATTTTTTAAATAAGACGATTTCAAATAATTGTTGAACAATTTTATGAAATAAAGATATTTAATTTTCATCAAAAATACTATAAGAATGTGTAGATATATGTATGTATGTGTTATAACTACAAAGAATGAACAAGAACAACTCACTTCGCAATTCTTTTTAATAGTCTCAGCGATAAGTTTGTTAAAAATCTCGTTATCTGTAGCGTCTACCAGCTTATCAGAGTAAACTCGCGTGGCCTCGTGCATCCACAGTCTTACAAATTCCGAAGAACTTTTGATCGCATCTCCAGTTGTGAACAGTATACCCTGTATGATGATGATGATAATGATGTATCCAGTTTTCCGCAGCCAAAAGAAATACAATGTATGTTCTGGTTACATACATTGTATTTCTTTTGGCTGCGGAAAACTGGATGCATAAGCGTAGTACTAGTAATAATTGACATACAACTACAGCTCCTGTTTGTGGAGACCACAAATATGGGGGATATAAACATTTTCCGAAGGTTGTGTACGTATTACATTATATATAAATTAAATAAACTTACGTATACAGTGAAACATTTACTTATACGGTACACGGAACTATACTATACTTAATCAAAAGTCTTCCAAATTGTGAAGTATTCCTCAAAAACCGTTGTGGTGGATTTTGGACGAGTCATTCTCTTAAGGAGAAGAGACTTTTAGCCAACAACAAGAAAGGTTTTGTATTTATTATCAGTACCTGGAATATACTAGAGAGATCCCTTAAGTTGAATACGTAGTGGAATTTGATAGCAGTCGGCAGGAAACTTGTAGATAATTTGGCATGCAATGCGAGAGCAGTATTGACAAGAACGTCCGTGTAACGTTGGACTAAAATCCCGTATTTATTGAGGGGGTTGGCAACATGTTGTGACAGAATTTGTTTGTAGATATGTTGACACGCGTCGAGACCTGGGAAACTGAGATACAGTAATATTACATTATATAGATTGTACTTGTTTATTATGTGTATAATAATAAAAAAAAAAAAAACAAAAAAACAAAAGTTTTTTTGCAAAACAAGAGCGAGGTGCAACCTGTGATCAAAATAGGTCTCGAATTAAGTGTGTAGGCAGTCCGGAAAAGTGATAACCATGTGGAACGACTCTTGAATAGCGGACGTTTAAAAGGTGAAATACTTGACTTCCGCATCTACGACCTTATCATAGGGGGACGGAGCCATTCAATAAGAACGAGAAAAAATGAGATCATGTGATAGATTTACAATCATTCATCATCATTTTAAATTATTTTTTTGCTAAAGAAAATAAAACTTATGTATACCTGATAGCAAATGTGCAAAAATGTCTCTGTAATCGTGAATCTATGGTGAAAGATCCAGCTGTCGGGTTCATGCACGCCATGAACATGCAGTTTGATATATCCTTTAAAGACAACTTTTGCCTATCGTACCTGGAACATACGTATAATTACATATCCTTAGTGCAGTAATGTATGTATATATTCTACAATTGACAAAGCAAATAGAGTTTAATGAATTTATTAATGCCACTTCTCGTGTAGTACATGCTTACTAGTATGTACTACACGAGAAGTACTTTGCAACTGTTTGTATTAAAATAAGACAATATTTTGAAATTACCAGTGTCGATAATCCATGAACTGTCGAACAAGTGTGTGTGGTTGCACAGTGCCGTAGGTGTCCACCTCAGGCATGTTCATGTCGTCCACGAAGTAGATCATAAACTTACCGCCCGGAGGACCGTAGTTTCGACCCGACTTTTTCTCTAAAGGCTTCTCCAACACTTTCTGGATCATTTCTGGGACATCATTTTTACAATGAGTTTTAAGATGGGTTGGGAGTTGGCTATAATTAAATAAACTATTGCTCATACGCCAAATTCTACTTTTTTCATTAAACTGGATGGGAAAAATCAACTTAACAATCAAAGGATGGGAATGAAATTTTACATAAAATAAATAAATAGCCTAAAGAAATAGATTCCTTCTTTCTAACAAAACTTTGATGATGTGAAATTTGAACCTACTATTGACTTATTAAGAAATAATTAACACAATATTACTGAAAATTACTATCACCGTTTTTATATTTTTTACAATTACAGAAAACTAAATCTGATAAAAAAACTACTGAATATTTTGTTTTTGTTCTCGACTTCTAAAAAAAACGAAAAAAGAGGGCAATTACATATCTCTCAATTGCTAGAAAATTCTTAATTAAATTGCGGTAATGAAAAGTTAACACGCCCTTTGTACTTATAATATTACCTGATGTAGTATAAAAGTTGAGTCCTACATTAGTGATGGCATAAGAGTCGGGCAATGAATTCAGTTTCGCTGCCACAGAGACTGATTTGCCGCTGCCAGCACTCCCCACTAGCATGACTGGCTTCGCTTTCGCAATCAATAAATCCATGAAAAACCTAGTGCGAGTCGTCTCGGATGTCGACACTAAGCAAGACTGAAAAATAATACAAAATATAATGCAATCTTTTTATAGGTAACGTGTATTTTTATTTTAATAATATTATTAAACGCGACTGCATTTTATGAATACTTTACTCTAATTTTCTCTTTTTTTGAAAGAAAGAGAAAATTGATGAAAGCTTATTCCCCTATGTTACTCTTATAGACGAATCAAATGATACCTTACATGTCAAAAACCATAAAGCTGTTGGGCGTGATGAAAAAAAAAACGTAGATAATAGGTCTATACACTCTAAAAATATAAATCCTGTAAGGTACCTGAAGAGGTAAATCAGGGTCTAACTCAAACTTTTCGACTTTTTCAGACCACGGAAGAAACTTTTTAGTTTCGGGGTCAATAAAAAAGCTGAAAATGTTTCCAGTGGAAGGGAATTTAATTTGTTTGAACTCATTAAGAAACCACTTGCTGAATTCATTACGCCAGTCTACTAGTTGGTCTTGAAATAAAGCTGATCCAAAACCCCATGCCACAGAAAATACAAAGTATATTTCGTACCTGGAAGAAAGGAAAATATAAATATAGTTACATTTGATCCTAGTAAAATTATAATTGTATATAATTTCAATAAATTTATAACGATATTCACCACTCCTTTGGACAATCGGAAGGTAATAATGTTTTATTTAAGAAGCATTCTAGCAAGTAGCACGTGAGTTGGATTTGTTGTAGCTCCGTTAATGGTGTAACACGTTTATACTTCTTACATGATTCTAGCAGTGGCGGAATATACTTGTCAAAAAACACAGTCAACATTGCTTTTTCTGATTCATCGTCACGCGTTGTGTCTATCCATGATGCTACGTATCTGTAAAGTTCAGAAATCAGAACAAGGATTACGTATCATTCAATGAGGACTCCAAGTCTGTGGTAACTGATATAGTATCCCAATACTTTATCCATAATAAAATCTCTTTACTTACGGATTCCAGCCCAAATCCTGTGGATTGATGTACAAAATACCAGCACGAGATACCGTTGCTGGCGTAGCAGTTCTTAGGTTTGAGATCTCAAATAGCAATCGCATGGTTTTATTTAAAGCAATACGTTCATTACTCGCTAATGTCAACACCTTAAAACATAATATCAGTAAAATTTAATGAACGGAAACAATATTCAAACCAAATAATCAAAATTGCTCACTTTATTATCGTCCATCAAGGTATTTAGACTCTCGATCCACATTGGATCAATATCTCCATCAAGCACTATCCATTTTGGACCATCTCCAGGCATATTGGCCATGTCTCTCATGATTGTCGAGAACAGACCATCCTTCCACTCTCTTGTTGCTGGATTAATAATACCGAATAACTCATCATTGGTCACAGCTTTAGGATCTAAGTCATTATAAAATGGCTTCATTTTCAGCATATGGTAAGTTTTATTTAGGCATTGCCACACCATAGATTTACCAGTGCCGGCAAATCCATCTATGAAAACAGAATGCCTCACAGCAAACAATTCCACGAGTTGAACCATCTAGAAGCATAAATACATTCACATGTAAAACAAGCTATTGAGTAATTAAACTGTTAATAAATGTAACCAGCATAGACATACCTTTAAAATAAAACCATGCTCTGGTTGAAGTTTCATTGATATAGCACCAGCCACTAAGTGTTTCTCGAAATCATAATCTCGTTTCCTCGGGACATCCAGTGCGGGGAACAAATCACCGATTAATCCCATAAAGACAGGCAAATCGTCAGTAACAATTTTTGGAACATTGAAATCTCGCAATGCTCTCATAAGTACTTGATCTTCTGGTCTGAGTCGATCACCTCGCTAAAAATATTTATTCAACATTTCGATACATTTATCAAATAAGAATGTACATATATCTTTATTTTAGTAAATTACTAAGCCATATCATTGTAATCGTTGTAGGTGATTCCGTATGTTACAGTCAAAACAGATAGTACAGCAAGATACAATAAAAGGGAGTACTATGTGGGTTCGGGCGCAGGGTATTTAAGTAAAATATATAATAAGTAAGATTAACTTGATTTTTTAACTAAAAATTACGAAGCATATTGGGTTACTTCTTATAAATCCCTTACTATTTATGAAGGAACTGAGATAGGTAATTTGAGATAGATAGAGCAAACTATTAAATGGTTATTTGTTCATGCTGTTGTAGTAAAGGGATCAAGCATTATATATAACCTTTAAATAACAAAAGCAAACTGTCTAGCCTCATTAGTATGAAGGAATAAATAAGTTAAGAGTTACCTTTAAAGACCCAGCTACCACTAACACAGATTTAATAGCTCTTAACCCCCAATCATAATGGTCCTGTTTCGAAAGCAATTCACGACACAACGTATATAGAGTGATGAACTTTCGAGCTAATAAACGGGCTTCCTGAAAACCTTCAGCCACCAACATGATTTCACAAATCAGCTCAAAATCTGGTACCACCATAGCACATGGCCTGTTGAAGAATGTGTAGATACTGGTAATTATTCCACTGCAAACTATTTTACGTTAATAAAAGTTAACATAATTATATTTTTCCATAACATTGACCTACAACATTTTGTTTTATTCCGAATGCATGTTTGTTTGTTCAGTAAACTAGGATTTCCGTTCCTATAAGTTCTTTTACATTGAACTACTTAAATTAATTAACTATCATAACACTCTTACCTAAATAAGGCTTTCAAGTTTTCAGGCAACTCTGTCCTGCCGGCATAACCTGGATTCATAGTGATAAACATGCCCACGGTAGGTATTAGACTTATAAACTCGCCCATGAAATCAAACTTTTTCTTTTTTGCCTTTATGGCATCTAGCACACTTTTCACTTGCACCGATACGACAGACAATACTTCTACAGAGATTCTATTGAATTCGTCGAAACATCCCCACGCACCGGTTTGACTGAGACCTTAGAATAGAAGTGTTAAAATAAGTAATTGTTCTAAATAAGTAAATGTAGTTCTACATCCGCCCACGAGCCGAAATATAACTATGCGTATAAATAACGAAAAAAAAAATAAGCTAAAACGGATCACTACTGAATATATTAAAAGAAAATACTTATGGAAGAAACTCAATTACGGGTTCAACTCGCTTCTGTATATACCTTTGCCTTTATAAACGTAATAATATACGTAATATACAATAAAGAATTCAATACTATAAATATTTCAATGAAACTGAAACTAAAACCTATACTCCTTTTCTACAATGGAATTGAATTAATAATATTTATCAAGTAATATTGTCTACAAAAACATAAAACCTTTATAAATATTGCCACAAGACTTGTAATCCATTTGTTCGGAGCAATTGAATACGTAGACCATGATGCCCAGAGCTCTGCCCAAGTCTTTGGTAGTCTCAGTTTTACCAGTACCGGCAGGTCCAGCTGGCGCACCACCCATCACCAAATGCAAACTCTAAAGGGAAAATATCACAACATGAATAATGCACGACATATTGCTGTATTGTAAGTTATATACTGCCATCTCATTCAAATTCAGAGGAGAACCGCAGACAGAGCCTAATTTCAAATGATTTAAATAGTAACTGAAGGATGAAAACCCACTGGGTTTGCGGACCCCAACGATAGAAACAGACGAGAATAAAACTCAACGAATTGTCATAGACAGTGAATGCAAACCAAACACCCTCCACAGTAATATATACTTACATGGCGTAGCTGGCACCTCAAAAAGCCTTAATTTGCAAATATAAGATTTTTTTTTATAGTCATATGACGCGAGTTTTGCCTCTACGCGAGGCGTCCTCAGGGAAGTTAGGCAGCAAAAGAGCAAATGTTGTTTTTTGGTTTTCGATGAGAGCTGAGGACACTGAATTGAGATGAGCAAGTGTTTGGCACGCTGTCTATATTTATGAACTTGAATCCACACTCCCCCCACCATTGAAGATATAATCATCTAAACTGTGTTGCCTATAAGAAAATAAGTGACAGGGATAAGTAGAAAATTTGTTTGTTTATTCAACAATGTGTTCCTGTTACAATTTAGATTTTTTAACTCAGTTCACAGTTATACTTAAGGATTACCTGTGTCAATGTGATGTAGCAGCGATCAGTTAACGGCGTGATGACGAGCCGGGGTGTGTTTCCCAAGTACTCATAATCATAAAGAAATTGTGCATCACAAATATTTGCAAAGCAATTGTTAAGGCTAATACTCCAACGATGCCTACAAGCAGAGAATTATTGTTGAGGATATCTTATGTCCGGGGAAATTAAAACATTATTTAGAGTAATCAAGAACCTTACCTCAGCTGGCTTTGCCATTGAAAAGCGTTAGAATTTTCTACCTTCGCAGTGATAAGTTTAGCGACAACATCTCTCGAGTGTACGTCAATGGTACAGATAGTCATGATCTTTTGTCGATCGCCAACGGTCAAGTCACCCAACAGCAAAACGATCAAAGCGTTTAACTGAGCTATTTGCTTCTTTTGATAATCTTTTAGCGCCCCCTCATAACCTTAAAATAAATATATTACAATCAATTAGTTTTGAATTAGTTGAAATTAAAAAGAGATATGTATATGAAGATATACCATTATAAATGTAACGGTGAAGCCGTTTACTTAATTTGTTTCTGCTTAAGTAGGACTTCCTCAACTCCTTAACAAAATATTAATATGTATTTTCCATCTAGGAAAATAAGTTTATATTTTTTTAATTTTCTTAGACTTCAAAATTTCACAGCACCTTCTTCTAATTTCTCAAAGGCCTGATTTGTCTCGGTTGTCCACCAGATTTGAGTACCGACGAGTGCGGGCTGTGCGGGCCAATCGAACACCCACTCATCTCGAGACTTATCCTCGTACGACTTGACACTGTGCTCGAATATATCCCTTAAAGTATAGCGCATGCAGTCCGTCACACGATTCAGCCAAGTCTCCACCTGTGTCAAAACATCGTGAAATTTAATTACTACCTAACAATGAACGTACAGGATTCACTTTGCTAAAAACGTCAAGGTGAACGTCAGAACTAGGCGAATCAGAATACACATGCTGTTCCTTTTTCATTTACCAGAATTCATTAGTCCAACAATCGTTATTGTATTGTAATCGTCAGCTATATCTGACTTTAGTTTTTATATAATATTTATATTAGATAGATAATATATGTATACTTTGATCGAAACACGTTGCTACAGCATAGCTTTTAAATGGTCCGCTTCGTTTACTTCTAGCTCGTTGGCTTCGTTGTAGATTCGATATAAAATATAAGGGATAAGGCATTACTTGGCGTTGGGAAGCCCCCTCTAGCAAAATAGGTACCTACATAATGTCTCTGTAATATTAAAAATGCTAATGAATTATTTTGCTTGTTAAGCTTTCACTACTACTACTCGAGTGATCATCATAAAGTTTTGCCTACCTTTACATTTTCAGGGTCACATGAAAGTACATAATATATATATATACATACCTTTCATTTAAATTAAAATTACTGCTTCCGAGATAAAAATAAATAATGAGACAGCAGACGGGGCAAAACAGCATAGAATAGTAATAAGTTATATACATATATGTTAGTTAATAGGTAATGTTTCAATACTACGTATAACTACAATTTGCATACCTTTCCAGAACAGTCACAGCATGGTGCTTTAAAAGGCACGTGCTCCTCGTTTTCTTTTGAAATCATTTCAATCGCTTGTTTGCTACCTGCCTTGGGAAACACTAACTTCGCCAAGTTGTCGTACAACTTGGTCAAGTGCTTAGACACGGCCGGCGGATTGTTACCGTTAGACAATATGTCTGCGGACGAAGAATATAAGATATAAAGTAATCAATGAATTTCCAACAATAATCACGCAAATGTAAGAGCAGAACATTGATAATGTAGATAGATATGTTCTTTTATACCATAGACATATTATTTGTGTATTATTTATAGTATTTTTTATACGATAATCTTGAACAATAATTCACATTACTCCAAAAAGTGTAGTCTCACTCAGAAGTACGACCCGGACCTTTTTTTTTTTTTTTTTTTTTTACGTGGGGAAATCCTCATGGACTATCCTCCGCCGGGGGCATCAGCGGAGGGGTGTGCCGGACTTGACCGGCTAAAACCACCACGGTGTTCCTTCCTCGCACCTGCTGCCGAGGGCCGCGGGAACACGACATTCTTCCGCGGCCAGCAGGTGACCGTCCGGAGCGGACCCCATCTCGTTTTGAGGGGGAAATGCGCCTCTCCCCCACCATCACTCCCTGAGGGAGGCGTGCGGAACACTACACGCCCGCAACCTCGGACCTGTTAAACGATTTGGGCGGTGGACTGTACCCCCCGTACACCGCCCTCGGGTCCATTTACGGAGGCCGGAATTGGGCATTGTCGGCCCTCCTCCGACGTCCGGTGCGTCGTCTGCGGATGGAGAGAGAAGTCGTGTTTTCCCTCTCCCTTTCCGCAGCCTCCTTCTGTGTCATAACAGTTTCACAGAAGGTGACCACTGCATCCCATGACCTCTCGCTCCCGACCATGGCGCGCACAAGCGCATTGAGCGAGAGGTCAGTCCCTATCTCTGTTACTAAGGCACGGCGCGGCTCTTCCCAAGCATTACACTCTTGTACCGTATGCCACGCCGTGTCTACCTCGCAATTGACGCAGTGGTGGCACCGGGCATCCGGCTCCCTGCGAATGTCCCGCAGGTACTTCCCAAAACATCCATGACCTGTAAGCACCTGCGTTACCCTATATGACAGGGAGCCGTGCCTCCGTTCGACCCAATCACTGAATACTGGCCGGATGGCCTCGATGGTGTTGAGGCCATATGACGGGTGCAGTAGTCGCACCCGCCATTCCGCCACAAGGACCCCCCTCACTTCAGTCCGACGCCTCTCGTACTCTCTAGGGGTGGGTTGGTGTCCTCGCTCTCGCGCCTCTTCACGCCACTGATGTAGCGACGCGAGAGCTTTCGCTTCCAGGTCCCAGGGCAGTGATCCGGCCAGTAAGCACGCCGCCTCATAGGAGATCGTGCGGTATCCTCGCACGACTCTAACGGCCATCGCCCGCTGTGGTCTGCGCAGTATGGCGACGGTGGCTGCCGTCAGATGGTCGGCCCATACTGGAGCCCCGTAAAGGGCCATGGACCGCACGACCCCCACATATAAGCGCCGACATGCTACGCTCGGCCCCCTAAGATTTGGAAGCAGCGAAGACAAAGCGGCCGCAGTGCTCATTAGCTTCGTCGACAGCTGGCTGAAATGTGGGCGGAAATCCCATCGACTGTCAAGGATCAAACCCAGGTATTTGATAGTGTCCTTGACAGCCATCCGCACCCCGCTGACGATGATGTGGAAGTCCAGCGGCCGCGGGTTTCGAGGCCCATGAAACACAATGGCCTCGGACTTTTCAAGGGCATCCCGTAGGCCCAGCCGCTGGATTCGTTCCACGATTTGAGAGACTGCAGCCGCAGCAAGCAACGCTGCCCCACCATATGTCGCCCCCCAGGCCGTGACCAACGTGTCATCCGCGTAACATGTGAGATTCACGCCTGGGAGGAGAGCCGCCCTCAACACCCAGTCATATCCGATGTTCCACAGGTGTGGTTCTAGCACCGACCCCTGTGGAACACCGCAAGATATTTCTCGACGGCCTATGCTGTCCTTCCTTGCGTAGGTGACGCAACGCCCTGATAAGTATGCCCCGACTATGCGGCGGAGGTAGGATGGCACCTGGTGGTATCTTAACGCCTCCATGATACATGACCAGGGTAGGGTATTGAACGCGTTAGAGATATCCAACGAAACTGCGAGCAACACCCCACCCCGGGAGACCGCTTCCTCCGCCAGAGCTCTTACACGTTTAATCGCCCCAATTGTGGAGCGCCCACGCCGAAACCCGAACTGATGTTCGTCCAGGTCTGGTCCGAACGTGGATAAGTGGCCGACGAGGCGGTGGGCAACAATCCTCTCAAAAAGGTGGCCAAAAAACGAGGTGGCCAAACCTCGTCGAGCAACACTATTGGCCGGTAGGCAGATGGTGAGTCCATCGGGCGCCCCCCCTTTCGGAGCAGTACCAGCTTGCCGGTTTTCCAAATAGAAGGAAACCGGCCTTGCACCAGACACGCTGTGAAGAGCTCTCTGAGTTGGGGCTCCAACTCCTTTAGGGCAAGGACTATTGCGCCACCAGGTACACCGTCAGGCCCCGGAGCGGTTTTCTTTGCCCGGAGGCGTAACACCGCGACCCGAAGGTCTGGTTGCGTCACCTCAGGGACATATTCCTCCTCTTTCTCTCTCTCTGACTCTGCGACTATGGGTGGAGCCATCGTAGGTGGGATGTGCGCCGCACGAGCGGGGAATAGGGCTGCAACCACCTCTTCCAGTAGCTGTGGCTGGAGACTCTCCGTTAAAGGAGGCGCCCACTGGCAAAGTTTGCCCCTTACTAGATGGTAAGGTCGCCCCCACGGATCCCGATCCAGAGTCTCCAGCAGCTCTTCCTTTCCTCTATCTTTAGCAACGCTGATAGCTAGTCGCAGAGCTAGTTTGGCCTGGCGGTAAGCCTCGTAACGTTCCTCCTCTTCTTCGGGAATACGTCGACGCCGTCTCCTGTACCTGGTGTACTGCCGTCGGATCGCCACGCATTCATCGCGAAGGTGGGCGATTTCATTTGACCACCAGTACACCTGGCGCCTCCTGTGATGGGATCGGATGCGGGGCATCGCTGCATCACAAGTACGACCCGGACCTGCTTCGAGCTATTGTTTACTACAACCATACTAAAAGAACAACTAAAATATACTAATAATTTCCACAAACTCCACAAACATTTTAGGCTAAAGGCAATAGGCTTACCAGAGTAGAATAAAAAATTAGCAAAAGGCTGTTTTCATACACCTCTGCTATCCATAGATGGATATGTATGTAACATTTAAATTAATAATATGTTTACCAAGCAAATCGGCAGAGGATACGAAGTAGAAACGGGGGTAAGCCAATCGCTTAGTCTCAAGGTAGTCGTTAAGCGCCTTTTCACAAAGGTTCAATGCAGACATTAAATCTTCTAGCTTGTCCAATAATCCTGGTTTGTTAGTAGCTTCAACGACATTTGGCGTATTTGCTATGTCTTTTAAAAGTACCTGAAAAACAATACTTACTATGATAAAGTATGCAATGTTTTAAAAATCAACAATATAAAAATACTACCAAAATTGTACTGTTTTAAAATATTCCTCGGAGATTCTTAGAATTCAATTTGGAATAATTCTTGGACTCGTAGATACCAGAAACGTATTTATTCGTTATCAATAGAAAAATAAAACATATCTAAACAATCTAACCTTGAAATTGGTATCTATCCAATCGAATCTTTTTGAATCCTCAGGCAGTTGGGCTCTTATATCATCAGATCCTACAAATATACTTTCTAAGTATTGCCACTTTCGCTGGACTTCAAACCACAACGCAATGACAGCATCGGCTGTCCCCAACTTTTTCTGCCATTCTGTCACCTCTTTCTCGTAAAAACCGATAAATTTGGATGACATCATGTTTTGCACTTGACTCTAAACAAATAAAAAACTGCATGTAACACTCTGAAAGGGAGTTATATGCTTTTAGCTCCTAACTTCAAGAAGGTGGGAATGTTATTGGTCAGATTAATGTACACACATTATATAATATCTGTGTCTTTGTACTGTGGCATCTCACCCCCTAAGCTGACAAACTGACCGAAAGGTGACTCGACTGAGAACGGTCTTATTACCCGTTGTCCTAGGTGAACGACAAACACGGCAATGCAACGTGACGCGATGCGACGCGAAAATATCAAATAGTCGTAGTAAGTATTTGACGGCTACGTTGTCGCCTTAAACAACGTGAAGACGTGCAATTGTAAAGGGATTTTAAAGTAAATAGCCGTGTTGTAGTTACAAAAAGATGGACCTAGATCGCCTTATTAAGGCAGTGCAGGAACAAAAACTATTGTAGAAATCCATTCCCAATTTCAGTATAGTATACATGGCCATTTTTAAAACACTAATGAACTGAACACCAATTGTATATCATCAGCTCTTTTCTGAACTGCTTTCTTGTCTAATCGATTTAAATTTTAGTGCCGTCAATTATATTAAATAACATGGTAGCTTCTTATGGATCTTGGTTAGCATCATCTGGAAACTTATCGAAGAGGTAAACTGTTTAAGTTTATTGTAAATAGTCTTAATAATGAAGTTAGACAATGGGTGTCTTTTTGCTTTTCTTAGTTTTATCAGAGTCATAAGGTTACTATATTTTCTTGTATATGTTATGTCTCACCTGGTTATCTTCAAGAATCTCAATGAGCTCCTCAGTAGTTTTCGGAAGTTTGATTCCAGTCCTATCGTGTGGCGCATATTCGAACTCCATTTGAGCCCACGTTATCTCTAATTCCCTGTATTAAAATAAATATGAATATAAAACTCTTTGGTAACATAAAAAAAAACATATAAGCTTTGTATGCGTACTTTAGAGTTTTCTCCATAGCAGCCTCTTTAACAGATTTGTCAACAATAGTCTTCACCTCTTCTTCATACTTGTGAAGATTTAGTGCGAGCAAATCTGCTAGAGTTGTGTCATCGTCGATGCGGAACTTAACCTGTAATACAGTCGTAGTTAACTACATGCACAGATATTAGTAATACTACGAATAAAACTGTTTATTGATAAACTAACCTACTAAACACTAAAGCAGTTTTACCAGAATTCGAGAAAGATTATTACTAAAGGAGTGTATGAGTGTGAGTATCTACATTTTAATCAATTTTAATTGCAATTGAAACATACAAAAAAATACATACCTTAATCAGCATCATTAGCTCTAGCCAGTGCCTATCTTTGATGGCTGGATTTTGGAGCTCAGTTACTGCTTTTAGTGATGTTATTAAGTTCTTAATCGTTGATTCAATTGATAAATATGGTTGCCTAAGACAAAAAAATATTAGTTGTTAAACCCCTTTCTATGACGAGCTATCAGTTATTAAGTGAAACACTAATATGTGACAAGCAACACAATAATGATAAAATGTTACCATGTTCTCATATCCTTGTCAAGTTGTCGTAGCTCTTTAGTGAATCGCTTACACTCCTGGTCCATGCCATCGGCATCGATTTTCTTCCATGATGACTTCTTCCAAAATTCAATGGTTCCCATAACCAAATAGTAGTAATCCCAGAGTTGCTATTATTAAACTCAAAGTTAATAGGAAATAAAAATAATTATATGTACAACTATGCAAGGTACAGAATATTCTGGATCAAAAATCCTATTGAAGTAATCGCGGTAATATACCTTGGCAAGTTTTAATTCCCGTTGACACGTCTTAAGATTTTTTTCATCTGGTGGCTGAATGTCGAAAAGAGAGCAGGACTTCTTTAAGCTTTTTAAGATATCATCGAAGTGAATTAGCTCAAGATTAATCTTATCAATACCACTGTAAGGTTCTTTACAAGCTTCCAAAAATATCTGCAAAACAACATACGGTTAATTAATAATAATAATTTTTATTTTTTTTGTTTAGGTATTGTCATCATTTAATAAATTTGTGTTTAAGCTATTGATCGCTAGTATGATTGCGTGTACTAAGCCCACACCATGCATTGTAACATAGCTCCACTCACATTGCTATGCACATAATTTCCCTCAAAGATTTGCCAGAAAAAAAACGCAATCAACCTAACTCTCTAACTAAACTTAAGTATTTAAATTAGTTATGATTTATATAGTTAGATATTTATGACATATAAAAGCGAAATATTTCAGAGTAACTCTTTTGTGGGTTTATATACATATCCCGGCAAGGAGGAGGTGCGTCTCAAACGACCACTTTTTGATAACAATTTTTTTTTCGTTGACGGTGTGGAAGATCCTCATGGACGTCCTTCCCCCATGAGGGGGGGGAAGGGGTATGTCAGACTCCAAACCGACTAAAACCCACTCCGGTGTTCTTCTGCTTGACTATGATCGGGGGAGCGAGAATCGCCATTGCATTCTTCCGCTGCTTCCAACCGACAATGACCCGTCTCACACAAGACGGGTCCCGTCACCCGTTGTGACCATCACCCTTCATCACAGTCCTCTGAGAGAAGCACGGAACACTGCGCGCTACCTCTCGGGCCTGTATCTGTTCGGGAGACAAACTCCCCAAAGCTTCGTCGCCCGCAGGCTGCTTCCTAGGGTGGCCGGAGATCAGTGAATACCTCCGGCGCACTTTTTTTAATAGTAAATTTAAAGACATGGGAAACATTGAAATAAAAGTACAAGGAAAGTGGAGCTACTACTAAAGGAGTGCCCTTACTTCTTTGGCTTTAAATTGTTCTCTGTACATCACGAGCCGCAAGTTGATGAGCGCCACACGTTTAGCTATGAGTGCAGCTTGCGCAGCCTGCAGGGGTGCCACATTGTTCTTCATAACTGTAGCAAGCTTTACTAGATTTCTCCACCTCTCAGGTAAAATGTCCAACTAAATAAAAATATCAACAAAAAAAAATAATATTATATAACCTTGACCAATATTAGTTAAGTTAAGATACTAAATCCAATATGAATGTTGTCCATCGATCTTTATCAAGGTAGACAGATAACAATTTTCAAAGTATCTATACATTTTTGGCATTTTTTCTCAACCTGAAATATTTAAAACTTCTCGGAACGTGTATGAGTATTACGGATACTTCCACATTGTCCTCTCATTCGGTTGTTTTACGCAAGTAGGTATTTTAAAAATACATCTTAAATAATGAGTAAAATAGTATACGATGGTATGGTACATAATAATTAGTTCGAGTGCAAAAAGTATTTGCCCAGGTAATATGGGCTATGAAAAGAATTGTGAGCATTTTCAGCATGTTTTCTCAATCTTAAACGATGGAAAACTTGTCGGAACGTGTATGAGTATTACTGATATTACCATATTCTTTTGGTTCTTTTACGAAAGTAGTTATTTAAATAGTACATCTTAAATAATGCATACATAAAATGTAATCTTAAAAAATATACATAATATAATCTTATATAGTACGTTACACTTAGTTCGAGTCCAAAACGTATTGCCCATGTAATTTAGGTTAATATTGGAGTTATTAATTAGAGCAACAGAAGCCAAAAAAACAGTCTTTTGAATTTTTTGGGTGTCTGTGTCTGTCTCTGTTCTGTCTAACGCAAAAACTACTGCATGGAATTGACCATTTTTCACAGATGTATCGCTACAGGTCTAAGTTGTAACTGGTCTAAGTCGTAACATGGTCTAACTAAAAACTATAAAGTCACGTGCAAAGCTAGTATATAAATAATATACTTATGTATATCTTAATCTTACCAGAGTGTATATCGAATATTGCTGTACCGTCGCATCCTTATATTTCATAACGGAAGCATTAAAAATTATAGTTTAATTAAGCAATATATTTGATATTTACATATATTACGGAAAAGTGTCTGATCAGCAATTATTCATAATGTCCAGGGAGTTTGAAAAATGGGCAGTATGAATAATTTCTAGTAACTAAAGTAATAAAATTTGAATAATGTCCCCACCACCACTGTCAAAGGTGGGCAACGCTCTTACCACTTTTTTAATTACTATTACTGTAACTCACATTTTATCAAATGTTTTATTTTAAATAATTTGCAATGATACATAAAAGTAAGTTGTGAGTTTATACCTGTTCGTAAGTCTCCTCGGAAAATTCTACGCCATACTCTTTGAGGACGTCAATAATATCTCTCAAAGGTTCAAACATTGTATCAGTGCCGCTGTCCTGCTTAGCCTTAACTTCATTCAGAACCCGCATTACAACCAAAAGCCCTTCATAGTCATCATCATCTAATTCTACGTTCAATTCTTTTGTAGCATATGCTATAAATTCTTCCAGGTCGTCCAAGCTAACAAATCAAGACATTTACAATGTTTCTTGTTATGAGTTTCCAAAGATTTATTATAATTTTATTTCCTGCGTCGCGGGGGACTTTACAAACATTGAAACAACAGACACATAGAACACCCCATCAGAACAACGATTTGAGGATTACACTAAGTGTTGACCCGTGCGGGGCTCGAACCCACAACACTCGGCGCGGCAGCGAAGTGGCGAGGTGACTATTTAAACCGCTACGCGATCCGTGCAGTCTGTAACCATAACCAAATATTCAAAAGAACTAATTACTAACCTTTTGTGAACATGTTCTTTCAAGTTTTCTTTATACAAATTACTCCATTTGCATATGATGTTCTTAATAGCTTGATTTAGTCGCTTTAAGTCTAATCTCAACCACCCATTACAAAGATATTCAGTAGGCAATGCTGATACTTCGTCATATAAAGAATTATATTTATCAATCTGTAAGTATACAACAAGACATCGTGCTATCGGTATTATATCTTAAGCTTATTACGAACTTAAATTAGGAAAAATAATAATATTGGACATATCGTTTTATGGAACTATGTTACTTATATAACGGGGTAAAATGATTGATTACATGACAAGCAAAACAGACAAATTAAAATTACAATTTACGTAAACGGCTCGATTCTTCCAGAGAATTTTGATCGTGTTGTTGATGTAGTAACTTTCAAAGTGACTTAAGTCTGACCTTATGCTTAAATTATTACTGCTTAAATCAACAACAGCCAAGTCCTGACCTGGCTGTTGATAATGTGCACTGACTACTGTTAGTGCACATTTTTCATCAAATATTTTTCTTTAAAATATGAAAAGTACACGGTTCAATATAAAGTAGTTTTAGGTGGTAAGAAAAACCTTTACGTCGTACCTAACTTGCCATACTTGAACCATCTGAAAATTGTGACACCCCTTTTGGCCCCACATGTTGATAATAAATAAACAAAATAAGTTTTGTTTCCTTTTATATATGATTGGGCTAAGATTATTTATAACTATTCTAAATTGCGTATAAGTTTACATGGTCCATTATTACGGTAATAAAAACTATTATAACCGATTTACTATTTGTAATTAAATTGAAAATTATATTTTTTTTGCAAACCCCCTTTTAATTTCCTTTATTTTGATACCATACTCGTTAGATTTGGTTAATTTCGTTTTCAAGACAAATATACCTTATCTGTCGAAATCCATCCAGCCGTGTGGAAGATGCGAGATAGTAAAGAAGTTTACAAATAAATATAATAAACATAACCCTTCCTTGGCAGTTGGATAAAAAGGCCTAAACCCAAATCATATTGAAATTTGAAAATTTTCTGTTTAACTATCAAAATCATCTCATTTAAGTAAATAATATCAAGATTACCTCCTTCTGATACTGTTCCAGTTTGGGTTTCACGTCAGGGGGATCACATCCATTTTCAAATCTATACCTGTCAAACTCTTCAGGTGGTATAAAGCGCCCGTACTTTAGGAATCCCGCAAGAACTTCTTGTCGGTCCTCCATCCACAAATGTGTATATTTTTCGTATTTCTGACGGTAATATAAAATAAAAACATGTTAATCTGATTGAAGGCCATAAGGGCCAATAGGCCATAACCGTTCAAAAAATATGGGTTTTTCGCAATGATTACACAACGTTCAATATGTACATGAGCAATACTACAGTACTACCTGTAAGTAGTATATAAATACCTAACAGTAAAACTTATGTTTTATATGCGTATTTGTAAAGAAAGTTCTGATTATGATGGAACTACATAGTCTTCACCGAATTTAAATTTATTTCTGTGTTGTTCTATTCTAATAAAACTGTAGCTACTTATTCACACTGTAACTGTAGCTAATTATTTTTAAAAAGATATAGAAAATCATAATTTACTAAACAATTAAATTCGATTTTCATTTTTAAACAAATTAATATATATAACATTATTATAAATATATAAATTATAAAAATGTTACAATTTTTATAAATTGTTAATAAGTATATGGTATTTCATATTGTGTATCGGATTATGCTCACCGAAGAATACGATATAATATCATGAATACTATTTTCAATTCGCTTCAATATTTCATTGTATAGGTCTATCATTGCATCTTCTTTAACCAGATCATCTGCAAAAACAAAGTAATTGTCAAAAAAATTATTGAAACAATGTATTTAAGTTTTACGCTAGTCCACGAGGTAAACAAATGATTTTTTTTAAGTCTTCTCTGCATGACTTCACAGAGAAGTTGTCCCCTGTACTAATAAAATGTGCTTAAACATACAGAAATATACGCACTAATGTATCTTCGCCATCACTAACATAAAACAGATGTCACAATAGGAACAGACTATAAACATTAACTTGTTTACCTTCATAGGTGGGAATTGGAACTATCGGGTCTATTCTCGGGAAAAGCGTGGCTTGAAGAAACATGTCTTTCATCATCTCTTTCATTGTATCGTATAAGCCGTCCGTTTCTTCAACATCTAATGAAGGACTGAAGAATATATCTAGAACAAATTTTGATTACTTTTATTTATACAAGTATACTAGTCATATTCGTAGGAGCCACGAGTCAGTGTAAAATTTAAATAATTTATTAAAGAAAAATAAGGTCACCTACGTAATAAGTTTTAGGAATAGTCACCGAGATTTTAGAGAAAACTAACCTATTTAGTGGTCGCGACATAATAGCCAGAAGAATTTTATTATCATTTTTAATGTGACTAATATTCAATAATATATTTTGACTGAAATTTTTCATTTCATATGGAAGTTTATTATGTATTTGTACTCCTTCGCTCTTACCATAATTTATTCGAGTTTTTAGATTTAAAATACATATTATTATTATCATCTCTTTATTTTAGTTCTATACATATAAATTATATTTTGAAATATACAATATAAATATAAAATAAATAAATAAATATAAAACATTTAAAAATATAAAAAATAGTAGACCACCGACATCGGGTACAGGGACCAAGACACCGGTGGTTAGGGCTCCAAAGATAGGAACCTCCTCACAATTTGGGCCGTGTCATGGAGAACTGCCTTCTGCATCAGACCCTTGATCCAACCATCTAACGAGAGCCTCTTAAGGTGTTGGTCGAGGCTCTTAGCTATTAATCCGTGAGCAGATATGACTATCGGAACAATGATCGCCGAATCGATATTCCACATAGCGACAATCTCGTGAGACAAATCCAAATATTTTATTTCTTTATCTTTTTCAACTTTCACGAGATTATCGTCATGAGGAACAGCAATATCGACAATAATTGCGATGACTCTAATCGATTTATCACGACTAAATCAGGCTTATTGGCAATAATAGTCCTGTCAGTGATGATAGATAGATCCCAATACAATGTAACACGACCATTTTCGAGAACTGTGTCGGGCACATACCTGTAATATGGAACCTCTAAATTCACAAGATTGTATTTAAGGGCAAGTTGTTGATGTACTATGCCGGCCACTTGGTTATGTCTATGCAAATACTAACCGTTTGCAAGACGAGAACAACCAGAAATAATATACCTGATAGATTCACCGGGACGGTGGCATGCCCAAAATATGTATGTCGACCGTACCGTCTTTCAAAATAAATTTCCGGTAGTTATTCGTCATGACAACTTCATCCATAATTGCAAAGACAAATATCATTAGTACTGAGCACTACAGGTTTGCGCCAGTTCTCTTTAGCCAGACCGAGCGGAGTAAGTCCTTTGTCCACTGCTACAACATTACCATCGCGGGATATACAATCTCTTTACCGATGACCACGGATGGTGCATTCGAAATGTAGTCATCAGTGTACGAACTCTCCTATCAATAGCATCTAGTTTAGTCTGAGTCCATCTGAGCATACCAAAGGAATATGTGATAACTAGTATAACCCAACTATTGCAGGCGCGTATCTTGTTGCCGCCTAACAAAATACTGTAGTAGAAGTACTTTTTTCAGGCGGCCAAAAAATCGGTCCCGCAATGCCTGTTTCACACTGGACTCAGGTATTCCCAATGACTGTGATATAACCAGATACTTGTAGGTTTCAGAAGCAGAAAGAGATCTAATTTTAATTGAATCTGAAAGTTCAACTCCTTCAGATTCTACTACTATGCCTTTTTATATGTGCATGACTACACACTTGTCTACACCAAATTCCATCTTGATAGAGTTACTACAGTTTTCAGTCCCCTTTAGTAATGCTGTCAGTTGCAAGGGGGCATATAGTTTCAAATCATCCATGTATAGAAAGTAAGATATAACTTGATCTTCTTTTCGCAACTTAAAGCCTAGCCCTGAACCCTCTAACAGAGTGCTGAGAGGATTTAAAGCTAGACAGAACCACAAGGGACTCAGACTATCCCCTTGAAATATGCCTCGCTCGGTCTCTAATGGTACATCGTTAGCTATAATCTGCCGACATCCTGGATAACGAAAAACCGTTCTCCATTGGCCCATACATGACTTCAAGAAAGCGTATCAAGTTGTATCAATTTTATACAAGTCCAGCACCCTCAAAAGCCATGTATGTGGAACCGAGTCATAGGCCTTCTTGTAATCTATCCAACATGCCTCCAGATTCTTGCGATTACGACGTTCTTGTTGGCTAATGGCCATATCCATGATAAGGAGCTCTTTGGTGCCACGAGTCCCACTCCTACATCCATTCCGAAAAACAGAAATGATCGAATTTTTATTTAAATAAGATGTAATTTTTATTCTCAGATGTAAGCTTATAGACAGTTGGTAAACATGTTATTGGTCTATAATTCTTAGGATTCATGGCACCATCAGATTTGTAGAGTAAGTGGGTTACCGCCAGTGGTCATAAATTGGGGTAATGAACGTAAATCTACTGCTGCGAACTGAGAAGCCAAACGAGCATGTGAACTACGGAACCATTTAAGCCAAAAGTTGTGCAGTCCGTCTGCACCAGGTGATTTCCAATTTGATAATGAACGAACTGCATAACCCACGTTCTCAGTGGTTATGGTTATAGGTTCCATTTGTTGTATTGTCTCACACGATCATCTGACATCTTGCATCCAGTCAGCTTCTGTATATGGTCATATACAGGTATGGACCGATGTTACGCCAAAATGTACTTGTAGCATCATAATCTGGCAAATACCCATCACTCACACGTGGATCAGGTTGTTCCCGTTTTCGGTAAACCCACCTGTCATTCCTTTGGAACATACGATTCTATCTACTCGCTTTTTGTAACGTTTAATCCTATTTGCTATATAAAAAGTTTAAGCATGGGCTTAAACTTTTTGCTGTAGAAAGTCTATGCGCTCTGTGACACATGACATATATTGTTGAGGACTAATGTCAGTACCCAAGAACGCCTATTATTATTATCATTTTTATCATTATCATATATTTATTTACTTAAACAGGTCAATACAATTATTAAATATTGTGGCACACTATGTTACAAGTTATTTTACTCAAAACAATTATTGAAGGTCTTAAAAAAGCGGATGGTCTACTATCTTTTGCCATTAATACACACAAATACAATATAAATAATGAGCATAGGTACATTGAAATATACATTAAATTATTATAATTAATCATATCATATTTATCATTCACTAGGTATTGAAATAAATATTAAGGTTTATATGATACTAGAATTAATTAGGTAACATGTTATATTTAATTCTTTTACAATTATCATAATGCATCATTCAAGAATTCCTCTACCGTACAATATTTTTTTACAATTAGGAGGCTATTAAGTGTCTTTTTTTAAATTGTTTTGTGGGCAGATAAAATAAAATTGGAGCAAAACCAAAAAGCTCCGTCGCTTTAAGGATGTCTTACAATTTATATGAAATATTTTATTTATATATTGAGCGCGCATTAGGTATTTTTTACTGCAGATAATTTGTATTTGCATTTGCAATTTGCGCTTTTGCATTTTAAATACGAACTCCCTATTAAATGACTGCCCTCAGAAAATAACACCATATCTCAAGACTGAGGCCACTAGGACATAATATGCCGGTAACAACGTCTCAATATTAACTTTCTTTGAGAGGAGTGCATATGCATTTTTGCTTAGCTGTTCACTTATTTATTCGGTTATGTGACTACCAAGTGAGTTTGTTAACAACGGTAACACGTAATATAAAATTAGGATTTTTACGATACTGATGAAAATGCATTATTTCAATTTAATTCTAAATTATTATATTATTCAGCAAATTTACGATTTCATGGAAAGAGTATTTAATTTCATTTTGGTAATTATTTATACTTGTGAATTTTACTATGGCTGTGCTGTCATCTGCAAAAAAAATCATTTTATATTGTATTGTTTTTGGGAAATCGTCGATGTACATATATTAAAAATAGTAGGTTAGGTCCCAGCACGCTACCTTGAAGCACTCCATACTTTATATGCCTTTGTTTCGCTAAATATGTGGTTATAGATTTACTTGTTGGACATATTCTACATACTTCTGTACTCTGATATCTATCACTAAGGTATGATTTTATGAGTTAAGAATATTGCCTCATACCATATACATATAATATTTGTACTAGGGTCTTATGATTCACATAGTCAAATGACCTGATCATATCGGTATATCTAGCATAAACCGGTTTTACTTTATCAACAGATGTCATAATATTAGACAATAAGTCAAAAATATATGATTAGATGATTTCAGCCGAAATCCTTTTTGTTCATCACAGAATAATTTATATTTATCGAGATATGTATAAATCGAGTTGTAACTTTCTCTAAAATTTTATAGAATACAGAAATTTTAGCGATTGCTCCGTAATTTTTAATATCCGTTTTCTTAGAGGCTTTATTTAGTTATAATTATTTTTATAAGTGACCCTAAACATATCTGTAATCGATATCATATTTTTAAGTAGGTAGTAGTAGTAGGTGCAGTAGAATGTACGTATAACTTACATGGATCCCTAAGCTCCGCTATAACTTCATTAAATGCCACTCTCGGCCCCTTCTCTAGGTTAGTCTGAACCTCGAACAAATCCAAACTGGACTGCACGGCTTTCATTATTTGTTTTGAAACCTGTTAAACAAGCATATGCAAGAATTATTCAAAAAATTGTTTGTTTTCAAGTATTTTTAACTCCATCGATTGTAAGCACCTTATTTCAATGAAATGAAACTTTGTAAGCACCTTATTTGTATGTGCATCTTATATACATCCTATAAAAAAGATTAGTTTCCTATAGACAGAAAACTTTAATGCGAACGAAGGCTGTGAGATAATTTACAAGTGTTATACTTTATTATTACTTCAATGTTTAAAAATATGTATACAAAAAAATAAAAATATTTAAATTCGAAATATAATTAGATTAGAGTTTTTGTCTTTAGGCAATCATGCATAAAAAACGACTAACAAATCTGGCATATTGCAGCAATTGTCAGTACAGACGACAGGCAGTCTTAATAATGCTTTTATAACATAAGAAGGGACTATTTATTTATAACTACTTACTTATTTCATTCCTTTTCTAAAGTTAAACCTTTAAGTGTTGTTTTATTGTAGGGACGTAACGCAACAGGTGTTTAAGAGGTAATGAATAAGTGAAAAAACGTGTTGTGAGTGCTCCAGTTATATGACATTAGATAAGGATATTTTAATTGATTTACACATATACATGGGAAGTTACGATGTAAACACATACATAAATAAATACGTTCAAGCCTAACTCCCTGAAGAGGTGGGCATAGGTGTATAAAAACACAAATTTTGCCAGTTAGAATTTGGTCACACTAACCTAATATAGGGATCGGCATCGTCATCGGAATGGGACATACTTTAGGAATTAAAGATGGGAAAAAAAGGATCGCAATAAAAAGTCAATAAAAGTCAATAAAAAGAAAGGAATACTGCTTATACGGATGGACGTTGGGATCCTCCGTTGGGACTCGAAATGGCTGTGCCCATGAGCACTGAACAAAATTGTATATAAGTAAAAGTGAACCTTTGTGTTTACAGACATATTTCCTTTTTAACTAAATAGAAAGCATTTCCATTATTAAAGCTAAATCAGACGCTTACAAGTGAATCCACGTATTTCACGTATGCCGGCCAACGCTCTGCTCTGAAAGCCTCCTCTTCCATTTCAATTCTTTCGGCTTCTATATCAGCCAATTCCTCAGGATCTGTTATTATTTCCTCTTCTTCTGCCGGTGAGTCAACCTCCTCACCTTAAAATTGTAAAATATAGATATATTATGTACATATATATATATAGTTATTTATATATATGTATATATATATATATATATAATCTTGACATTGCATAATTGAATAACTATCTGTACAACTTTTAATGAAACCTAAGTTTAATAGCTACCTTAGCCTAGCTTCACCTAAAATAAACAAACGGTAGAACCATGCTCAGGCACGAATGGGCCGGCTCGACCGGAGCGATACCACGGCCTCACAGAAAACCGGTTGTAAAACAACTCTTTCGCTGCATTTCCCCGAAATTAGTAAGGTTTTTGGAGCCCTAATTTCCCCTCTCCTCTTTTCTCTCTCCTCATACCCCTTTTCCTCTTTCTCATCTCATCAACCCACTTTTCTTTTTTCCCCTTCCCGTATTCCCCATCCCTCATGTCCCTCATCCACCTACAAAGGCGCGCAGTCCACTTACGAATCTTGAGTTGCAGGTGTCCATGGACGGCGGTTGTCACTTAACAACAGGTGACCAATCTGTTCATCTGTCCAGTCCAGTCCAGTCCAGTCCAAAAAAGAAAATGCTCAAAAATACCTGCTTCCCTTCTCTCATCGCGTTCAGCCTTTTCAGCTGCTTTTGCTTCTCTTTTCAACCTTCGTGCTTCTCGCCTTTCAAACTTAATGGCTTCTTCCTCAGCCTTTATCCGTTCTTTCTCCTCTCTGGCCTTTTGCTTTTCAAGTCTATGTTCTTCTATTTCTGCGAGCTTAGCTTCTCGTGCCGCTTTCTCATCGTCATCTAAAGTTGTTTCATCAACTTCTTCTAATTCTTCATCTTCAGATTCTTCATCTTCATCGTCTTCAATGTTGAAAAATAATTTATAATTCTCTTCCAAGATATCTTGAAAGTCATCCCAGCTCTCTAGTATCTTGTTACGTCTGTCAATATATTATAGACTATGTAGTAAGACGCATTAAAATGATATACAACCCGAAGTACATATGTATATAATACGTAAAAAAATCCTTATACTCTTTTTTTAAATATGAAAATTCCTTAAAAAGACTTTTTTAATATTTGGAAATATTTTTGGTTGTGAACTCACATGACTAAACTTGTCTAATCTTTATATATATAATTCTTCTGTGAGTGTGTATGTCACTGAACTACTCTCAAACGACTGGACGGATTTTGATGAAATTTTTTGTGTGTGTTCAAGGGGATCTGGGAATGGTTTAGATTCACAAATCAGCCCGGCAGATGGCGCTGCAGTCGGTATCTAGGTTATTTATCTATATTGATCCTAATCGCTTGAAATATCATGCAGGACAACGTCTGTCGGGTCCGCTAGTCTAATATATAAAAATCTCGTGTAGCGGTGTTGGTTACCAAACTCCTCCGAAACGGCTTAACCGATTTTTATAAAATTTTGTGTGCATATCGGGTAGGTCTGAGAATAGGCCAACATCTATTTGTCAAATGTCAAAATTATAAGGGTGACCCTATACAGTTTTTTTATGGCAGAACAACGTTTGCTGGGTCAGCTAGTATATTATAAAAATAAAAAGAGCTATTAATGTACAACTTGACCAGGGTTTTTTTACTTTCTTGGACGGGTTAGAATTTTATGTACCTTTTTACAAATCTTGGATGTCGTTCGTGAACGGCAAGTAGTTCCTTTTTGTCAGGATTTTCTTTGCGATTGTATAAAGGTACATCGCCCCACTTTGCTATGTCCGCAAGCCCTTCTCTGACGTTATTCTGTGCAGTCAGAACTCGCTCTTGCAGAGTATTGATTGCAGCGTATACCTCAGCCATCCACTCCGTAACTGAAGTAACCAAAATTAATATTTTTTTCAATAATTTCTTTTTAAATAAATAGGGAGTATAAATAAAGAAAATGGAATATATACAGTCATCATTCCATGTAAGTTCTTCAACGCCTCGCCCAAGCAGATTGTCAATGGCGGAGATTTCCTTTTCAATAAGCGCTACTTCAGTCTCGTGGCTTCCTTCTCGAATCGCGTTGTACCATGCGATTGCCCGGTTTAAACGATTTAAATCATACTGCATCATATAATAATACAAGTTTTAACTTAAGAGTTTATACATAAGTCTTTAAAAAAATAGTAACTCATTACAAAGTAACACGAAATCTTTCGATTACTAAAATCTCATTGTACCTGCAACTTCTCATTTCTCGCGTATAACTCGAGTCCTTCAGCTGGTATGCCTTGCTTATCCAAATATTTCATATAGCGTATTTCTCGTAGCAATATTACCAGCTGCAACGATAAAAGAAAATATTAAATTAAGCTTTTATAGTGTTCAAACACAGACGATTAACACAGAGACTATTATAAAAGAATGACATAATTTAATAAATTCTCTTGTCTTAGTTTTAGGATGTGGCAATACGTTGAAAGCGGCAATACGTTAATGTACATATTTTTTAAGCTATGTACACTTTTATCAATTAGTAATTCCTTTATTATTATTACTCTCATTATTAGTTGGCTTATATCATAGTCAGACTCGTACTCGGCACCAGTCAGTTCGAAGTATAGGTAGGAGACAATGACCTGCTTGAGCTAGCTACTCCCTAATCCATTTTTATAAGCAATGTCCATTTTCCCAAAAGTGCCTGCATGACGGCAACAGGCTTGCTAATTATTACATAAACTGGGCTAAATTATAATTGTAGAAAAAATGAGGTCGTTAATTAAACCTCAACCTACCCCTTGGGGGATACAGGCGTGAGTGTATGTATGTGAATGTACATATTTTAAATTTGTAGTTTTCTTTTCCTTAATCACATACTGCTCTAAAACTTGACACCCTAAGAAAATTTTAATTCGGCGTCTCCTCTACTTATTATCTAATATTATTTTGATGAAGATTAAATTATTATTACCTCTACACTAAAATTATTTCTGACGTAGGGTGGATCTCTATAAATTAAGTTCTTCGCCAGGTGCAGTTTACAAGTGGGTGGTACAGTAGCACACCACGCCTTAAACTGTCTGTCTTCTACCATATTTAAGTAACCAAGCATTTCATTGGCCTTCTGCTTCATATACATTGCAAAATCCGACTCTATTATGCTATAAACAATCTTTCGTCATTAGTACTGGCTATAAAGACAATGCAGAAATAAAATCAATGAAAATATAAATACTCACGGGTCTTCAAATAAAATAAAATCTTCCATAGGTGCTAAAATTCGTCGTCGTAATTTGTATATCCACCATATGACACCTGAGACTGGTGGTAGGTAATTATCTACCATAGGTCTTTCGGGACCTTTGCCTAATTTCTGAAATAATACAACGAATTGGATAAAGTGGTTTGAAGATTACGATTTAGATAGGCTAAGAATACCAGCCGAAAACCTTAAGCAAACCTTGATCGCCACCAACACTATTTCAGTTCGCATAAAGCATTTAAATAATAAAAAATGTAACACTAACCGCCATTTCCTCATCAAATATTTCTTTAACAGCGTCTAAATTGCTGTCCATAAATTCTATTAATCTGCCAAGTTTGGGCTTTAGTTCATTCTTTATTATAGGACGGTGAAACAAATCTCCCAGAATTTGGAAGAACTGAAATAATTAAAAGTTTGTAAAGTATTATATTACCCTGCGTTAAAATTTCTAAGATTTTTTTTTTTACTCCATTACATGAATTAGTTATTTAGTTGCGGTTTAGGTGTGGTTTACGGTGGAGTAGCAGAGTAGAGTAGTATCTCTTCCCGGTGGTGTCTTAAAAGACGACTAAGGGAGCAGACTGCTATCTATCAGAAAGTATGTATTTTTTTTTTTTTTTTTATACTATAGGGGGACAGACGAACAGACGGGTCACCTGATGGTAAGTGACAACTGCCGTCCATGGACACCCGCTTCTCAAGAGTCGCAAGTGCGCTGCCCGCCTTTGAGGGTGATGAGGGATGGGGGATACAGGGAGCGGAAAGAAGAGAGGGGGGATGAAGAGAAAGGAGATGAGGGGAGAGGGGGATTTGGGCCGCCGGAAACCTCACTCATTTCGGGGAAATGCAACGCAAGCGTTACTTCACAACCGATTTTCTGTGAGGCCGTGGTATCGCACCGGTCGAGCCGGCCCATTCGTGCCTAAGCATGGCTCTACCACTGCTAAAGATGTATACAGTCATAGTAATAAAAAAAAAATAATAAGTGCCTTAACTTTAATACACCTCTGCCTACCGCTTAGGTGATACAGGCGTGAGCATATGTATGTATGTACATTTAGAAATAAGGAATATGTATTGTTTACGTGTGGGATGTATTATAAAAAATATTTTATATAAAAAAGTTAAATCATGAATAAAGGGTTTATCCTTTCTCAACATTTCTTTGAATAAAAAATACAAATTATTTACTGTTGTTAAGCCTTTTAGACATAGAGAAACAGCTGACCTTAAAGAAATGCTCCAGGTTATGGCATTCATCAAGTCCTTGTGTAAATATGGATGCCAACTTCCGGTCAGTATCTTCAATTACGCCTTGAAATTTGTCATGGTCTGCCAGAAATCTGTCGCTTTCAGGATCAGCAGGGTCATAAGTTATATTACCCAAACCCACATACTTTTGCTGGTAATCGTCTAGTATCTGAAATGATTGCAAAGATATGCTTTTAGATTACATATACTAGTCTATGCATATATGTATATGCATTTATTTATACATATAATAGTATTCTTGTTTAAGTAACGGTTAAAATATACTTTTGTTGAATGTAATTTTTGATAGGTAAGTACCAATGATTGGAATAGGTAGAGCTAATGTGGGTCTGTTCTTGGACCACTCCTGTGGAACATGGGGTACGACTGGGCCCTTCGAGGTACCTTTCTCCCCGGGCTGGGCGTAATCTGTTACGCTGATGACACATTGGTCACGGCCCGGGGGGCGAACTATCAAGAGGCGTCGCGCTTGGCTACCAGGGGAGTATCTCTGGTAGTCAGCCGCATCGAGGCGCTGGGTTTGCGGGTGGCCCTGGATAAGACGGAGGCCCTTTTATTCCATGGGCCCCGTCGTGGTCCACCCCCAGGTTCATCAATTGTGGTCAACTCGGTCCTCGTACCGATTCGGGCCCATATAAAATATCTGGGCCTGATAATTGACGGTAGGTGGCGCTTCGACGAGCACTTCCTACAGCTTGCACCGAAGCTGGTCGGCACTGCGTCCGCCCTTGGGCGACTTTTACCCAACTTGGGTGGACCCAGTGTAGCAACAAGGCGGCTATACACGGGGATTGTCCGGTCAATGGCACTGTATGGTGCGCCGGTGTGGGCGGAGGCTCTGACCAACCAGAATAGGGCGCGCCTCTGGCGTCCCCAGAGGGTTATGGCGGTTAGAGCCATACGCGGATACCGCACCATATCAACGGAGGCGGCATGCGCGTTGGCCGGAACCCCCCCGTGGGATTTGGAGGCGGAAGTGCTTGCCGAAGTTTATCGGCGGACGGCTGAGTTCCGGGCGAGTAGTGGCAGTCGACCCCCGCCCGATGAGGTACGCGAGTGGCGTGAGGCCGCCCGCCGGGCCACGATGGCTCGTTGGTCGTCCCGGCTGGAGGCTCCACGTGCTGGTTTTACCACCGTGGAGGCACTCCAGCCGGTCATTATCGAGTGGGCAGGGAGGCAGCACGGGACCCTTTCCTTCCGACTGACGCAGGTGCTTTCCGGGCACGGCTGCTTCGGGAAGTACCTGCATTCGGTTGCTAGGAGGGAATTGAGTCCCGCCTGCCATCACTGCGACTGCAGTGAGGACTCTGCACAGCACACACTTGCAGATTGTCCCGCCTGGGCGCCGCAGCGTCGGGCCCTCACTGCAGTCATCGGAGAGGATCTCTCGCTACCGGCCATCATACGCTCCATGGTCGGTAGCGACAGAAGTTTTACCGCGGTCGCAACCTTCTGCGAGGAGGTCATCTCGCAGAAGGAGGCGGCGGAGCGGGCCCGGGAGGATGACCTCCACTCGGACCTAATTCGCCGCCGGCGAACCGGGCGGCGGAGGCGTGCCTACCAGCGCCTCATGCCGCCCTGAGTGTGGCCGCGGGTGGTCGGGACGGGTTTTCCCCTCCATCCGCCGATTGGCCAGCCGCGAGGGGGTGACGTCTGCGTGTGTCTGGACGTCGCCTTATTGATAGGTTACCCGTAGGTGGTGCCCGCATAATGCGGGCAGGCGCTAGGAGGGGTCCGGATGTCTTAATAAAGCTGTTCCCGGATTCCTCCTATTTTAAGCGCAGCGTGGCACACCGTGTGGTTTTAGTCGGTTCGATTCCGACACACCGTTCCACCGAAAACCCCGGTGGAATGACGGCCCGAGGGGGTTTCCACACGAGGAAAAAAAAAAAAAAAAAAAAAAAAAAAAAAAAAAAAAAAGGTAGAGCTAATGTACTTACCTAAAGTTCAAGGAACAGAAACGAAAAGTGGACTTGCTTACGACTAAATTTTTTTCGGAAAATTTGTTCCGAATTTCGGAACATCTACATACATTTAATATTACTGTTTTGAATCAAAGCAGTGAACTAATTGAATTCATTTTCCTTTTTAACTGACTTCAATAACAAGGAGAACGTTCTCAAAAACCTCATCTTTTTTTGAAGTCGGTTAAAAGCCAGTAGATTGGTTTTCTATTGTAATTAATTAATGTAAAGAACGCGGCGGACCCTCCGCTTCATGTTTTTACCAGAATAGACAAAACTTGCTGTCTCTTTCTATCTTTTGTTTGTCACTGGTAAACAATGACAAAAGGGTTGAGGGGTAGAGGAGTTTCGCATTCCAAGCGTCGTTCACATCGTCGCGTCGCACATCATTCACTCCTGTCATTCCTCTAGTTGTGTACGCATATTTGACTCGTGAATTGTTTTTATTTTACCTATGCTTGTTTTATCGTTTATTGGATCTGCTTAACATGACCACCTTGGCTTGATTTTATGCACTACGTTTTACCGCAACTGAAATACTGACATTTGCTGTGTATGTACAAAAAGAATAAATCTCGGGACGAAGTTATTATATAAATTTTCTCATCGTTTACAGTAACTTTGCTCTCTCATAGCAATCAAATGGCGACCAAATCCACCGAAGGGATTGTAGAGTGATGGTGGTAAAGATCACTATGAATTAGTGATCTTCAGCAACACGATATACTGTTCTAAATGTGAAAAAGAGAGAGAGTATTGTATGCAAGAAAAGCAATATCAGGAGGCATATTGACGGACCGACACACCAAGGCGCTGCTAGAAAGTGAATGAAGCATTTTATCTTGATTTAATACAATTCTTTATATTGTGTAACATACCCTGGTTACGAGTAAATCACTCAGCGTTTAAATCATTTTTTCTTAAATACAAGTGTTGTAATTGTACAAAAGTTAATAAAAGTCCCAATGAATCGTTATTGAAGAAAGTTCATATGGACATTTAAAAAAAAATTGCTTAAATTCATGACCATGTTCATAATCAAAAACTTTGGATATCTCTACATGAAAGTACTGATTATGTAGGTCGTTATATAGTATTTTTTTTTTGTAAAACCTTTGAATGTAGTAAAATGAGCCATTTTTAATAGCTTGCAAATGTTAGAAAAAGTGGATGAAGAGACAATAGCTCAATTTGTGACCGGTAGCTTAGAAAATATGTGGGGAGACTTCTATTAAGCCAAAATAGGATATGTTTTAGTCATATGTTCTAATAGCGTAGCATATATGTCAAAGGCAGGAAGAATTTTAAAGAACTTTTTCCCAAATGATACGTTACCTGTTTAGCACGCGCACTTAACCGCGTTGCAGAACAAATACGAACACATTATACGGACGGTAATACGTTAATTGCAAATGTTTAAAAAATATTTTTAAAGGCTCAGTCAAATTATTGAAGGAAAATTTTCGAGCCTGCCATTGCCACCCGAGACGGTCATAACAAGGCGAGGTACATGACTAGAAACAGCTTCTATTGTGCTAAACATTACGAACAAGTTAAAACTATTGTAAGGCTCCTTAGAAACTCTAATTCTTTTTCTATCAGGCATGCAAAAACAGCACTGGAAAAATAAAATTTAAAAACTGATTTAGATTATATTGACGAATATTAAATAAATCTAATTTCTTTAAAAGAGTTACAAAACTCTAACTTATTGTTAACGGAATCTTTTCTCATATTTGACGAAGCAAGAACTGTTCTAAACTGGTGTTTGTCTGAAATAATTAAAATAAAATTAGAAAACATCATATACAGAAATCCCGATCTAGATGCATTTTGTATACATATTTTTTAAAATTTCTTGTTTTTTGAAGAGTGCTAGTATAAAATGCTCTCACCTTCATGCACTCTCGGCTTAAAGTCTTGCCTCTTAGTCCACAAAATTCAACTTTCTCTAACTTGAGGATCTCGACGGTAGCCTCCAAAATATTTTCAATCATCTTAAGGCGTTTCACATATACATTAAACCTCATAAACACGCGGTCGAAATCAAACGACCAACGTACCGGCAACACGCCAGCAGGAAAAAACGATGTCACCTTATTACGATTTAATTCATACGTGTCGCTGAAATGGTATTTTATTTAGGCTTATTCATATATCATGATAACTGTTTATGATAAACAACTAAAATAGATAGTTACTAACATGAAATGATTCAATGCACTTAAAGCCTTTCTTATCTTTAGGAGCTGTTCTTCAGGGTCTCCTTGAAATATAGCTGCTGGGTCTATTGAGTTCGTACACTGCTGTATAACTAGGTTGCACATTTCCCTAAGTAACGCTGTAAAAATACTGATAATTGAAACATCCTGTTTCTGGCATTGCTCTTTAAATTATTCATGACATAGTTGAATTATTTTATGCCTGTTTAATATATGTATACAAAAAATTATTTTCAGAGAAAACACCTTTCGATCCTTAAACTGTAACTGACAACTCCTCTTTTATTTTTTTCAGCAGATGAATAGGCTAGAGAAGCTGCCTTTAAGCGGCCTTTGACGGGCCTGTTGGTCTAGTGGTTAGTGACCCTGACTGCTGATCCGGAGGTCATGGGTCCGATTCCCACACAGGTTATGCGATCCACAAATAGTTGTCCCGAGTCTGGGTGTTGTTTGTGTCCGTTGTTAGAATGTTTGTAAAGCGCGCGCCACCCATCGCGACACAGGAATTATTCCTAATGCGGGAGTTATCTTTTTAACAAAAAAAAGAATAGAATAATAATGATGAATTGTCGAGAAGTTAGAAGTGTTCATATAGAGGTTAGAAATCCTACTGCAGAACCTTAAAACACGATAAATCGTTCTTTGCGCGCTAGTTTTACACTTCTGGATAAATAACTGTGTAATAATGCCAAAACATGTAAATATATAAAATAAATTAACTTACTTATAAGCACAAATTTAACTTACGTATAAGCTTTTCTACATTGCAATAATATCTGGAATTGCCCCACAGCAGCCCAACGCAATGAAACATCGGCCTAATGAGAGATTTGCTATCCGAAAAATCGGTACCTTCAAAGTTTTCGAAGTGGCTGACTAAAGGTTTTTGATAAACATAGATATCCCGACATTCGACAATAGCTGAAAAATAAATAATAATTGATTAACAAAGACCAATATTTACTAAAACAATTATTTTTATTATATTTTATTAAAATACTTATTAGCATAAACAGTGTAAATAAATGGCAAAATTGTATTTTTGTTATGAAAAGAAACTAGTTTACAATAAATGCATTTTTTAGAATATCCATTTTTTTCGAATGTGAATAAAGTAAGTGTGTGTGTGTGTATGTGTGTGTGTGTGTGTGTGTGTGTGTGTGTGTAATAATGTGTATAAAAGAAGACAGTGGGCTCAACATTCGCTCAAAACAACTTTCCACGCAAGCGACGCCTCCTGAAAAAATATTTTTATTCATTCAATCAATCATTTGTCTATTTGCGAATAATCATTATGTTATTTTTGTATTCCTGACGATCTTGACTGTGCAGCGGTGTAGATATCGAAAATAACATAACGATCAGTTGGGCATCTACAATGTAAAACGTAAGAAATAAACTCACTTGCTAGTCAATTTCGTATTCAAAATTTCTATGAAATAATATCAACTCAAGAAGATCATCTCACTCCTTCATCCAATCTTATCTTAATGAAATCATTTTAAAAACGCTAACCTGCCACTACATTAGTAAGCATAGTCTTGAAACAACTAAGGTAAACGCTCCGAGTGTCTTCGAGGTAGTGTGCCATCCTCTTGACGCGAGGGTCCCTCAGCTGTGAGTAGATACCCTCTAAGTTGTGCAGACGATGGCTATAGAATTCTATGTCCGCCACCGGCAGGGGGAACTTGGTTCTTTTGAACGCTGCGAAGTAATGCAACTTAATAATTTCCCGCTTTGTATAAAGTGAATAATAAAACTAGACTGCTTGTATAATAACTTTGAGAACAAATACTTTATATTATTCAATAAATTGTACTTAAACACAAAATAATTTACATTTAGGAAGTTGTAACCGTCTTTAAAAAATATGTTAAATTCGTTGTGATAGTGATGTACTTTAGAAGTCCATTATAATCAAAGTAGTATCATCATACTTACCCATGTATGAGTCCTCAGATAATAAATCATGAACTTGTTGTGCCCACTTTATAACAGCGCCTTCTATGTTCGTCTTTAAAAACAAGTCAACTTCTTCTCCATCCCTATGTAAAATGCAATGAATGATTTGACACCAATTGTATTCAGTAATACCTGATGAACTCTTAGAAGATACTTATGAACCAGTAGATTATGTTGTGTATAATTTTCAAAGGAGTTTTATTACGTATGGTGGATTAGTAGCCAGAAAACAATTATTATAACCTAGCTTTTGGACGCAACTTCGTTTGCGTGGAAATTTTGAATAGATAGATAAATATACTCTTTACTGAACAACAAAAAGAAATTCATTTTTTTATCGTTTACTATAAATATACTTAGAAAATAAAGTTTAAGCCTAAAAACAAATAACAAAACTTGGTAAAATAATTGTTGTACAATTAGAGGCCTCATCGCTATTTGCTGTTCCAGACAACCATATGATGGAGAGAAATATTAAGAATGATATGAGGAGTTGTAGTGTACGATTTATAGAAATAACGAATAATTTAACATATACAAACATGAATACACACATATATATAAGATAATAGATATGTAAACATACACATACATATAAAATTAACTGTAAAAAGAAGCGATAGGTACACAAACAGACTGGATGGTATTAGGAGCCTCATCACTAGTGTTCCTTTAGCATTTTTTTTTAATTACAATGCCCATCTGATGGTGAGTAGCAATTCTATTCGATAGCTTGTATTGTAAATGATTTATCCATTAAATTCGTGAAATGCTTCAGCATTACCAAAATCAAATTCTCTGACGATCTGAGGAACCTTAAATGAGTGTCGGGTAAGAACTCTAAGCATTCTATGAGATAAAGAAGAGTGTTGAGATTGAAAATAATACTATATAGGAGTAAAATGATATGGATACTCCGGCAAAGGCGTATGGGTAACCAGTTGAGGTCCCGATATTCAGAAACGTTGTCAAATTTGTGTAATCTAAAAATGAACCGCATACAAAAGTTTTGAAGTCGTTTTATCTTATTGTTTGAATACAACATTTCAGGGATAAAAAGAAGCTTATGTGCTATTACAGACTATAATCAGTATCTGTGCCAAATTTCTTACGGATCCGTTCAGCCAACTTTCCCATTTATAATGTAGTGAGATTCTTGTCATAAGCAAACTTGACTACCCTCTGGAGTGTTTAAAACAAATTTTAAAACGGACAAGAGAATGCAAAATTTTGAGACTCGTTTATTATTGTACTTCATGGATCTGGTTGAAGCTTTAGAACTGTTCTTAACTCATTTAAAAAAAATGCCCTAATAATCTATGTATGTTAATATTTAAAAAAAATGTATTTACGTTTCTTTGAGCCTCGATTCCGCGAGATAGATGTCTTCTACTCCAGCGGGCATCGCCAACAGCACTTGACTAGTCATCTCGCCTCGTAACTGAAATGAGTACAACAGTTCAGTTCTACTTTAGATTAGTAACATAAGTGGCTTCAGAATTTCTTCTCTTGTAAGAGTATATATGTATATATAGGTATATATATATATACATATATATAAGTATAATACCTAGACCTACCTAACTGACAAGTTTATATAATAAAAAGTTCTCTATGGTGCGAAGTATCTACATACCTAATTTATCAAAATCGTTTAGACGCCAAGTATAAACGATTTTGATTAAATTATAATAAAATTTTAGATAGATAGACAGCGTTACTCTTGCATTAATAATATTGGTATAGATTAATTGCTGTACTATTTGTAAACAGTAGTCGTCAGACCGCTAATGCTCATATTAAGAAACAGGGCCCAGAAAACGTTAAGGCATAGAAAATTATCAAAGCACTAATGAATGTCAGGTAGATACATTTTTCTTAAATTAGCTTTAGCTTACTTAATAGAATGAAGACTAATAATCGAGTATAAGAAACATCTAGGGGTTTCGATTAGTAAACTATAATATTTTTTTTAATGCGCCTTTACTCCTACTTCTAGCTAGTCATCATCAACACATTTTGTTTAAGATTTTATACTGTGATGGCAAAGAGCCTAAACTGCTTGATATATTCGACATCTGAGGTATCATTTGCATCGTAATCATGGGGAGTGAGAATCCAAACCTCTGAACGTAATATATATGGTATCTAAACATTATTTGCTATTTATAATGATACTGTTTAATGTCGAGTATACAAGTGGACGTCTCTCTGTCGTCGTTACGTCGTCGATATTTCGCTATATGCACTTCCGAACTCAATTTTTTTATCTTTTAAGATTTGATTTGACTCACCTGATGCATTAAATTTCTTAAATCATTAACGTGCTTCTTCATATCATTCTGTACTATTTTGGGCCAACCCCTTTGATTCTGCGGGTTGCAAAGTAGTGGTCCGATCACTTCATCGGCTAACACGCCCAAATCCAACAACACATTCCCAGACAATTCACCGATGGTTAATATCTACAAATCATTCGAATTTTAATTGCAATTCAGTACCTATCACATATAGGCTATGTATGTATATTATATTATTGTACTATTTGTGTACAAATTATCTTTGTATCAAGCACACAGCACTCCACATTAGCGGTCGCCAAATTCCTCAACGTACCTTCTAACGACCGACGTTGTCGAAGCAATGCCCTCTGAAGATTCTTCACATTTGCTGGTCATAACACAACACCAGAAGAAATTTGTAAGAGTGAAAGTACTCCCAAACCCAATCGGTTTTTCAGGGGTAATGAGCTCTCCAAGCAGAAGAAGTGAGCAATATTATAGGTAGGCATGAATTTAAGTGAATGAAAAACTGGCGATGGGTTAGTTAAATGCAAATAAAAAAAAAAGCGTAAAAAAAATGTATCTAGATACCATGGAGGTTTTTTATGACTGTGACACACAACAAAGTGAAGTAGCCCTGTAGCTTGACGGTTGATTCGGATTAACAAGATGAATCCACATAGTAAACTAATAAAGAAAGGGGACTAGAGAAAAACATTTACTTTACTTGAATTATATAACTGAGTGGAAGCACGCCTTTGTCCCCGAAGGGGTAGCCAGAGGCGTAAAGAACGTCACATTTTGCCGATTATAATTTAGTCGCAGGGCAGGCCTATTGCATCTCATTGGGCTTAGTTGGCATCGTTTGGGCACTTTTGGGAATTCGATGGGAATGCTCGACTGTGCCCCTATACCAAAACTAATTGGTCTCAAATAATGCTTAGTGTAACATACAATTAGCAAATAGGTTTATCTTTAGCTGTTAGTTATAAAATTTAATCAATCCCAATCAGTTTATATTTCAAGCTACCTTTAAATATAAGTATATATAATTATATACTAGATTGTGCGCCCACTATTTTAGCCGTACATTATTCAGGGACAAAATTAAGCAAACATTTGAGCAACTGACATCCATCCCTTCTTAATGTCGCATATATAGCAGTGTAGTAAATAATATGTAACAAGAAAGATAATATGATGATATTACCGTACGAAAATTAGTAGGTGTGACTTTGTCATTTTCATTCCTAAGAAAATATACGACCTTGCCTCTGCTGATTGGCGGAAATACTGTAGCACAAGTTAATAAGCCCGCTGTACTCATACGAAACACGATTACTTCGTATTTAGGTATGTCAAAAAATCGGAATAAAATATGCTGGAATGGAAAAGTATATTTTACAGTACCTATATATCCACATACAGTATATATACATCGACATCATAGTATTTAAAAGCCGAATGTGTAATAAAGCTGTAGTGGCATAATAATAATACATATATATAACTTCATTTACACATCCGGCCCTCTGATGCCAAAACAAGAAGAGCTTGTAGTATGATAACCAAACTACTGATAAACATACTTATATATTTGTAAATACGTTGATGATCAATCTCATCACACAATTTTTCGTCCTGGGTGGGAATCTAAGTGGGATCACTACGCAATAGACAAACAGGCCAGTCAGACATAGTCAGTCATAATAGAATAGTTATATTATATATGTATGTACATATTATACTCTATTCAAGGTAAAAACTTTTACAATGTTCTTGTCAGAAAGCTTTATATAATAAAACTTTGAAACATATTTTTTATAAAATGATATATATAGAACTAATTACCCGTTCGTCACTGGAAATAAACTTAGTCCATTTCTCAGTTTTCTGTTTTAACGTACGAATTAGGTATTCAGAGAGAAACTCTAAACGAAGATCAACATCTTCCTTTTGCTGAAAAAGAAATAATAGTCTATAAGTATTTAAGATTTTTGAAATTGGACCATAAAACATTATACCGTAAGTTAATTCTTTAAGATGGCCGAATACCTACAACTTGACCATTTGACTTGACCTACCCATTGAGGCTCTCACACTGTTACTGCTAAGCTGAGGAGGGCGTGATACCTATGATACCCTATAGGCTCGCTATATTGTGATAATGCGGCGACCGCAGCGGATGGATAACCGCAAAAAATTTATATGTTTATTGTAGTACTTTTTATAAATCTATTATTATCTTATTATTCTATTAATAGGCATTTTTTTTGCTTGCGGACAGAATAAATAATACGCAGATCATTGTAGTACTTCCAGACAACTGTCTAAAGCTGGCCTGTGGAACTGTCTTTCGAAGGTAAACCCAAAATGTTATCAGTACTATCACTAGTTAGTATAAATGCCAATTGCAATAAAGCTTAGCGAATATGAAAGCACCTGTGGAATTGCTGATTGTCTATACTTATTGTATATATTACTAATCTACTTACGTCGCCCATGATTGTGCTATACTATACACAAACAAATATAACAACACAATTTATCTAATATTAGGTCATTTTATTAAAATAAAACTGGTCTAATAAAAGTAAAAAAAGTGCTGACGGAATTCAGTATATTATTATAGTATCCATGGCAACATAGACTTTATGTTAGTATTTAAATAACACAAAGTCATATTTCTTGCCAGACTCTATTAGATAAAAAGCTGGTGAAGTACCTACCTATTTGAGGTCGGATTATATTATATTGGTATATAATGTATATATGTATGCAATAGTAAGAAAGTATGCCTGCTTTTACTCTTAAATCTGGTTACATGTTTTACAGGAGATTCTGCCAACGTCAAGGAGGAAGAACCAGTGTAAGTTAATTCATGGAATTTATTCAAGTCTGGAGGGACATTATTTTGGTTTTGTGCGAAGATTAGCAACGGAACGTCGTCTATAGTACGTTTCTATTGCACCTTGCATTTACCTTTATAAGTAAGTTAAGGGGCAGTAACTAAACTTCGTAACAGTGTACTGTGAACTTAACGCTGACCTTCCTTGTACTAATAAATCTACTATTGCATACATTTACAACTGGGTCCTCTATGCAATTTTCTTAGTTGCAAGATTACGAAAAGATGTAAGTTGATGAGGCGGTATAACAATGAAACTATGGCCATCGTAGACAGAGAATACAATAGACACCGTGTTAGTTTTTTTCGGATTTACAAAACAAGGAGACAGACTTATAGCAACCATTTGTAACGAGAAGGCACAAGACGGCACTATTCTGTTACGTTTCCCGTACCGGTTTATGTCAAAGTACTTTGCTAAACAAATCTGACAGCTTATCGTTGAGTCTAGTTGTTGGTGTTTTAGTTGACTAGTATTTAAATGATTAATTTTACTTCTTGTGTCTTGCTTTGTAAACAATTGTTATTATCATGTGATCGATGACAATTAAATAAAGTTATTATCCAAAAACAGTCATTTTAAAATGGTGGTGGTTATAGTTTTCTGGGGTGTAAAAGTGACAATGATAAAAAGGTACTGAAATTGCTTTTCATTAATAAGTATAATATAACGTATATGTGCGACCCATGTATTTTCATTTTATGATTAAATATGACTGGTTTTTTTTCTTAAGGGATGGGGGATGCTGGGAGGGGAAAGAAGAGAGGGAGGATGAGGAGAGAAGAAAGGGGATAGGGGGAGTTGGGCCTCCGGAAACCTCACTCGTTTCGGAGAAATGCAACGCAAGCGCTGATTCAACAGGTTTTCTGTGAAGCCGTGGTTGCGCACCAGTCGTGCCGGCCCATATGTGCCTAAGCATGGCTCTACCACGATAATCAAAGGTTGCAGGCAGGCAGGGCAGAGGTTAGCTTGAGTATGACAGGTTGCCACGCTTGCCTGAAAGCGATTGACACTATTACTTCACAACCGGTTTTCGTGTGTGTGATATGATATAATATTTCTACACAAGCAATACAAAAAATTAGTTATAAGTTTATTGGAAAACTAAGAGTTTTGTATATTTAAACCATGATATAAAAATCACATTTACAAGAAAAATTGTAAAATAGAAGTATTGCATTGTATGTATTGTAGATGTGATGTTTATATCTTGGTTTAAATATACAAAACTCTTAATTTTTCAATAAACTATTATTACGCTCATTCTCATTATTTGATTGATTCTTAGTATTTAGAACTGATGTTAATCTTACAATTGTCATTCTTTGATTTTTGTTGATTTCCTGTAGATTTTTTATAACGTTTAGCCATTTAATTGTTTTCATAACTTCTCGACAACGTATCGAACTTTCCATTTTTTTTTACATCTTCGTTTACAAATAAATCAATAGGATCTTTTGTAGGACTTATTATAATGTCTTTAGGTATTTCATCGGCCTTAACATCTACTGTATTTGGAAGAAACTCCGATGATAGAGTTCTATATTCTTTTATTCTCTCTATATATTTTTTCGAATTTTCCTTCCTCTCCTCGCCTTCGTTCACGTGGACTTTTTTCAGTGATGGATATTTGTTTCTTGTCTTCTTTACGTTTTATGTATTTAGCATGTTGCTTTTCTTTTTCTATGGTATACAGTTCGGCGTCACTTTTTATTTGTAAATACGTCTTTTGCAAAGCATTTGCTGAGCTAGACATTCTGCTTTCGATTTTACCATGGCTGTACCTGCGTAAAGAAATGAAGTAAACCCTAAATCAGTTAATTTAAAATGTAAATTTACATATAGTATCTATTATTCTACTGTATTTACAGTAAAAAAAAATAAGAAGCTTTTTATGTTGCTCTTAAAATGGCCAAATATTACCTTATATCAAGCGTAATGTAATGCAACAAAAATCTTCTGCAATAACAATCATTCATCTCATCTAGACTTACACAATGAATGATGTAAACCAGTTGAAACCTATCCAATAAAATATCCGTTTATACAATGATACTGGTCTCCATTTAATACAAATTAAATACTATCCTTGCTTTTTATCTTTTTTTTAATATATACTTACCACAATATGTTTCACCGTTTAGTGACGAAATTCTTTGACAAATACAATAAATTCACTTTAGACTCAAACAAATTTTAATGACGACTGTGCCATCCGAAAAGGTTTAGGATACCTGCATTTAATATTTCTTTGAATTTCTAGTTACGATTTTTCAAACGATCAAATAACAATGGTAGGAGTAAATGTCGATTTACGAAAATTTTGATATATTTAGTTTAGACTTATAATATTACATTTAGCAATAAATCAAATAAAATTTAGTTCAATATTATGAGTTTTTATGAAAGTCATAAACACGGCAATGAAAATAATGAAGAGGTACAGTACTGGGCAAGAAATAATGCACATCGAGCTGTAGAAAGAGACATTCGGCTATGTCTCTTTTTCGGCTTTGTAGAACATTGTCCCTTTCGCATACTACACTGTTACGTTTTGTCAGTCGTTCGACAAATGTGGTGGAGTACGGTCGCGTCCAGTTCATAATATATATATAGAGAGTTTTTAACACCCCAAATTTAAATGATTTAGAATTGTACTGTGGCATCTTTAGGAAAAAGAGGGAAGCCTATATGGTCAGTTACGCGAAATTGTCTACAAAGTGTATAAATATTTTTAACTGAAGCCGACAAATTTAAAAAATCATGAAGATAAAGATGTATGTAACTATTTTGAGAAGGTACAAGAGCGAGCGAGTTGCAAATGTCAGTGGAGAAAGAAGAACTTTGAACAAAATATTAAAGGAAGTCATTACTGAAACAGATCCTACTGCAATTAAGTTCAGTACCCCGAAAAAAGATAGACCAAAACAGAAATTTCGTTTAGATATGGACGATTTTGATTATGATGTTATGCGAAGAATGGTGTATGATTGTCACTTACGATTTAATGAACTGCCTTTAGTAAAAGAATTAAAGACGGTGAGAAAAATACTTCATGAGATGGGATTTCGGTTCACTAAAATGGAAGATAATAGAAAAGTTCTAATGTAAAAGCACGATGTAAGTCTCAAACGAATGGAATACCTTGATAAAATACACGAATTTCGAAAATTGGAAAAAATATAATCTATGGATGAGTCTTACATACATACATCACACACTAAAAGAAAATCTTGGAGTGATGATAAGAAAAAGGTGTTAAAAATCAAATTTCAAAAGGTCAACGATTGATAATAGTTCATGCGGGAAACAAAAAGGGCTTTGTTCCTGGAGCCTTTTTAATGTAAATCCACGGAGACTATAGGTAATTATCACAATGAAATGAATAACGATCACTACGAGAAATGGCTGGTTAATCAATTAATCCCAAAGATACCCAGTCATTCTGTTCTAGTTATCGACAACGCACCCTATCACAATAAATATGTTGACAGACACCAACAATTCAAACACCATTAAACAGGAAATGATCAACTGGTTAAACAGGCATGAAATTTCCAGTAGACCCAAAATTGACAAAACCCCAGATTTACGGTATTATATGTCGGCATAAGGAGAGGTATGCAGAGTTTTCCGTGGACAAAATACTTGCTGAACATGGGCACACTGTATTGCGATTGCAACCGTAGCATCCGGATTTTAATCCAATTGAAAATATATGGTCGCAACTGAAAGGTTATGTAGCCTCTAGAAATGTGGGTATGAATTTAACTACAGTAAAAACATTATTGGCATAAAAATGAAACATGATTGGGACTGAAGAGTTGAAAAAGTTTTGCGATCATGCAATGAAATGTGAGAATGAATATCGAAGATTTCAAAACGGTCTAGATAATTACACTGATAGACTGGATAAAAAAACGGCTGATAGTGAGAATGATATTGACTTCATTGAGAGCACTGATAGTGAATTGGAAGGAATTGAGGATTTATAAGTGTTTTGTCAGAATGTATTACTTTTCAAAATAAATAAATCAATTCGTCATCATACATATTTTCTTTATATTTTACTGTAATCTAAGGACAACATTTATAGAAAAAAATTGTTTCACTCTTTTGCTACCTCATGCTATGCCAGTACTGGTAAGGGCTATATTAATTGATATCATAAGGTAATTCAGTTGACCTCAACTGCGCTAATTTTTTGCTGACATGTAACCCTAAAAAAAGGTGGCAACACAGTTTGTGTGTAAGAATTTACTTCTCTCTTGCCTATCCTCAAAACAATCTGTGCTGCCATTTTAAAACTAATATAATAGGGCGTTTTCTCGACCACCACAATATATTTTATTTATTGGAATTCAAGTATTTGCTAACACAGCCTATAGTTTGACATTGTATGCAACCCATATACCTATATTTTATAAGCAGCTCTCTGGACTTCTCAAAAGTATGGCTCTAAACTATGGAGGGTAGAGTTAAATAGGGTCTATCTACAAACAATAAATAATAGTTCAAAAAACATCCAAAACGTCGCTAGTGTAGGCAAATGGTGTAGTAAGGTAGCCATTGTTAATGGATTGAAGTTTGCCGAGTTAGAAAATGTAATATTTTTACTGGCTAAAGTAGTTAGTAAAAGTCAAGTATACTATTTTAAGTACTTAACAATTTGCGTAGTCCAAAATTATTTTATAAACATAATTTAAAATTATTTCTGTGAGAGTATGTTTAATTGTTTATTTTAATTTTTTAATAACATAACAGATTGAAAGTTGTTTCCATATTTATTTCTCGATCCTACACTAGTAACTTTTGGCACTTTCTTTAAAATTTACCCTAGTGCTTTTGGGGCGCCACCCTAACTTCACCCATTTTGACGGACACTTCTTCACTTGTCTGACACAAACCACAGACACCTTTACCCTCCATACTCTTTTAAGTCAACCTGACATAAGTAACGTCAACTTTACGCGCCAAAATCGGGGACTTGTGTTTGGAAAGAAGATCGTTCGTTAGTATTTCAGTAACTGCTGTTTTAAATCTTCATTAAGTTAAGTGGTGCATGAAATAACCAGTGAATTCGTGAAAAAACTAACTTTTGCAAATATGGAAGGATTTGATGACCCTGGAGTGTTTTTCTCGGATAACTTTGGTGTGGAAGAAAATGAATCTCAAGATCAAATTAACCTACAAGCTGTGAAAAAGAAGTTTAAAGAATTCATCCGTCAATTTCACACGGGAAATTTTAACTATAAATATAGGTAAGTCTACTCAATATTATTATTACTAAAACAAAACCTTTTATAACAATGAGACTTAAACCTCTGCTTTGTTTTTAGAGATGCACTCAAACGGAACTACAATTTAGGCCACTATTGGGTAGAGATTAATATTGAAGATTTATCCAGCTTTGATGAAGTATTAGCTGAGAAACTGTACAAAAAACCTACTGAACATCTGCCTATTTTGGAAGAAGCAGCAAAAGATGTATGTACCGCTTTTAGCCCTTAAATGGAGAAATTGTAGGTCTTGGGTGCTAAAAACCATTTTACCATACATACATACACTCACTTCTACACCCACATTGTAATGATTAATATTCAGTCTCATTTATATAATAAGGGTAAGGCAAGCCTATTGCCATGATCTGGGAACTCACTTATGGAAATTGGATGGGAAAATTTCTAATAAATTGATTAGAAAGGAAAGGAAAAGGATATTGCTTATATAGGGGGATTGTACCTTGAACAATAAAGAAAGAGAACTATTAGTTCAAACCTTATGTTATATGTGAAATAAGATAAAAATCACAACTTTCTTTCCATTTCAAGGGAGCATAGAAAACTAGTATCTGCAATAATTGGATTTATTATATTATAAATATTTATTATTAAACCTTTTGAAAGAGCAATATCTCCTTTTTAAGTATTTTTAATGAATGAGAAAGTTAATTTATTCAGTATTCACTTTTTATTTTATTGATATTTCACATTACAGTTATGGATTTATGTACATGATTGTACTGATCACTGTATATGTATTTAATAATGGCAATTAGTTTTTGTAGTATATACAGACCATTCTCATACAGAATAACCATTTGAAGTCTCATCACTAATCTGTACTTATTCAGCTAGCTGATGAATTAACTGCTCCAAGACCAGAAGGGGAGGAGAAAGTAGAAGATATCCAAGTTCTCTTATCTTCAGATGCACATGCTGCTAATTTAAGAGAATTGAAGGTATGTAAATGAAATTATAATTTTGCATATTTACTATATATACTTTACATCCAGAAAAATAAAATAAGAACTGTCTCTCTGTGTTAAGGAGCATCTGACAAAGAGTGTGAAATTAAGGTGGTGCCACAATAACACCAGGGTAAATTTTAAAGAAAGTTCTATAAGTTTTTAGCGTAGGATTGAGATAGATATAAGGAAGGAACAATGCTTCTTCTTTGTTATGTTACTAAACATTTCATATACAAATATTTGACATTCGTAGAGTTGATTTAGAATACTAGAGATTGAAGTATTATTTTTTTTTGTCTACGCTATTTTATTACATTTCAATTTAAAAAAAAAACTTTCACAATACAAATTTTGCCCAATATTATTATTCACAAAGTTGACAGTCAATTCTTAATTCTCCCACAAGAGCATGCAGTTTTGTTTTTTTTTACATAATTGACATATAAAAAACTGTGCACTTTCTAATGTGGACAATATTTTCTTGTGTTTCAGTCTGAAACTGTTTCCAGGCTAGTAAAAATTCCTGGCATAGTTATATCAGCATCTGGAATAAAAGCAAAGGCAACCAAAATATCAATCCAATGTAGATCATGTCGTAATGTAATTCCCAACTTGCCTGTAAAACCTGGTCTTGAGGGATATGTAATGCCTAGGAAATGCAATACGTAAGTACATGGATCTCTTTATTATACAGAAGCTTTGTTATAAAAACATGAAAAACAGGCCAGGTGAAAAAAATGCCAAATGAAGCCATTTTAACAGCACACAGCAGACTCATTATAATTTGATACTCAAGGGACAACCTGGTATTTTCTAGGGACAGTGAAAAAATTACAAAATTATTATTAATTAAATATTGTTAAATTATAGGGAGAGTTGGTTGTACTAACATAGTATAATACAAAAAATGTTTAAATGTACTTTGTTTACTAATATTTTGAGTGATAAACGATTTTAAACTTTTGCAATTTGTATACATAATTAAAAGTTATTTTAATATGCTGATAGTCAGCTCATTATGGCATTTGAGTTCAGATTTTCTATTGCTATTATGCTAAAAAATCATTCAATGTGCATGAAATAAACACCCACTTAACTTTTACAGAGAGCAGGCAGGTCGACCAAAGTGTCCACTGGATCCTTATTTCATAATTCCCGATAAATGTAAATGCATTGATTATCAGGTACTTGTTGATCATAATATTCATGATTCGTATTTTAGTATATCTTTACATTTAAATGTTATCTGACATTTCTTTAAATTTAGGTATTAAAACTCCAAGAAGCTCCAGAAAGTATTCCACAAGGAGAAATGCCTCGCCATTTGACGGTTTACTGTGAGCGAATTTTGTGTGAACGAGTGGCGCCTGGGGCTCGAGTCATAGTACTTGGCATTTACTCTATCAAGAAAATTGCAAAAACTGGGGTAAGTTACTTTCACCTGACACCTTGTTACTTCTCTTACTCAAAAATTATATCAAAAATACTTATTCTAGAGAGAAGGTCGAGATAAAGGTTCAGTCGGCGTACGGTCTTCATACTTGCGTGCTGTTGGCCTCACTGCTGAAGAAGGTGTCACTGGAGGTCTTCGACCCTTCACTGCAGAGGAAGAAGAACAGTTTCGAAGATTGGCGGCGTCTCCTGACATATATGAACGTATCGCAAAGTCGATAGCACCCAGTGTGTTTGGTGCTGTTGATATGAAGAAAGCTATTGCTACCCTTTTATTTGGTGGTATGTACCTGATATTATTACACACATTATGTACACATGAACTATGTAACCATACAAACAAATATATTGCATATTATCTGCATATATGTAGATATATAGTCAGACGCATAATTCCTTTTGCATATATTCCCTATCTTATGATGTCTCTTTTATGTGACAGGCTCTCGGAAAAGGTTACCAGATGGCCTGACTCGCCGAGGAGATATAAACATTCTGTTACTGGGTGACCCTGGAACAGCCAAGTCTCAGCTTTTGAAGTTCGTAGAAAAAGTTGCTCCTATTGGCGTCTACACGTCAGGAAAAGGTTCTAGTGCTGCTGGTCTTACAGCTTCTGTCATCAGGGATCCTGCAAGTGTAAATACAAGATTGATTACATTTTAGCATATATAATGAAATAAACTTATATACTTATGTTCTCTGCATTGACTATCGCTTATGGCATGGGGAGTGTTCAGAGGCATTGTTCGGACTTATACCGGCCGCAGGTTTCCATCCTACACGACATTCCCATCACCTGGATGATTGGCGCTCCCCCACTGTGCGCTTCTCCAGAAGCTTTTTGCGTCGCACACCCGGCCTCTGGAACAAATTGTCGCCTGCCGTATATCCGGACCGATACGACCTTCAAACCTTCAAGAAAAGACTGACTTGACTCTTGAGTTGCGTGTGGCCATAGGTGGCGGTAGCCACTTACCGTCAGTAACCCGTCTGTTCGTTTACCCCTATCCCGTTATATATATAAATAGCGGGCGAAAAAGACTTGTTTTACGTGTTATATTACGTTGAGCATTTACTAGTTACTGACAGTGTATTTGTATCATACTTTACTTTTTAAACTAAAAGTGCTGTAATGTTTATTTTTACAGCGAAATTTTGTAATGGAGGGTGGAGCGATGGTGCTCGCAGACGGTGGTGTCGTATGTATCGACGAATTTGATAAAATGCGTGAGGACGACCGGGTAGCTATACACGAAGCCATGGAACAGCAAACAATTTCGATCGCCAAGGTAGGTAGTAGATAGAAGGACAACGAAGCTTATATAATAATTTATTAGTTTTCATTAACTTACAATGATTTATTTGTCTACAGGCCGGTATAACGACAACATTAAATTCCCGGTGCTCCGTTCTCGCGGCTGCCAATTCGGTGTTCGGGCGGTGGGACGACACCAAGGCGGACGATAATATTGACTTTATGCCAACTATTCTGTCGAGATTCGACATGATCTTTATTGTAAAAGATGAACACGATCAAAACAGGGACATTGTTAGTATAATGCTTTGAAAGAAGTTTATAGAATTATTAACTAATGACATACTGGGAATTAACGCGAGATATAGGTATTACATGCCTTTTAATTTGTTTGACGTTTCGACCAGGTTGCATGGTGTTACAGGCTGACTATACACAGAAAGTATGTATTCTGTGTAATATTCTTAGTATTCCATCGAAGGTGAATTGGGAGCAACTTGAGCAAAATTCGAAATTCGTAATGTGATCATTTTTGCGTAGACCAAATAGACCTAAATCTTATACTAACATTTTGGAGGCAATCCAGTTTATCAAATTGCTCCTCAGTGATATCAACAGACATTGGCATTGTCGAATATAAGAAGAAGGTCGGTAAGAAATTGCGCTTCGCAAGGACTGACTCCCCTTAATTAAGGACCCCAGGTAATAGTATTGAAATGCTAAGGTTTTTAACTGTAGTACTCATTGGCTACACAGTGCTATTAGACGTAATGGCGCTTGCTTGCAGAGATGAAGATCATTTCCATAAAGGTGATAAGAAAAGATGAACGATTTGGAAATGGAATTTATAAAAGTTGTTAAAAGTGGAAGGGTAAAATGCCACCCTGTGACACACCTACAAGTGTATTGCATCAAGAAAAAAAATATTCTTCATACCTAACAGGATGTGGAAATTATATTGTATTATAAGACATTACTGAAATCGAGTAAGGAGAGAACTGTAAGATTCAGTCACTAACGTAATAGGGGGCAAGTCTATTGCCGTCAATCAGGCAATCAGGCGTCAAACAGACTGTATACATACTGTCTGATAGATAACAGTCTGAACTCTTAAGTTGCCTTTTACTACACCCATGGGAAGCGATACTCCTTATATGTTTGTAAAGTGCCCTGTGATAGAGGCATTAACTCTAGTGCGGAAATTGTCTTCTTTTAAACCAAGAAAAAAATAACCAAAAGATGGCGTAAGTGTATGTATGTACTGCATAAGCTTGTGTTGAACAAGTCGATTTGTAGGTGCAACGCTAAACCGTTGAATGATATTACACTGCATGTGCAGAAGGTGCGGTAGTCGTATTAATCTTGTATGTTTGATTGCAGACGCTGGCGAAGCACATTATATCGGTGCACATGGGTGGGGACAGCTTGGAGCGCGAGGTGAGTGCGGGCGAGCTGCCGCTTGCGCTGTTGCGGCGCTACGCCGCGTACTGCCGCGCGCGCTGCGGCCCGCGCCTTGCGCCCGTTGCCGCCGAGCGCCTGCGCGCGCGCTACGTGCTCATGCGCACAGGCGCCGAACAACACGAACGACAAGTCGACAAGCGCCTGTCCATACCCATCACTGTCAGGTACGACACACCTGTGCCTCGCTATAACTGCGCAATTAACGCTTACAAACTTACAATACGAGAGCTTCATAATTAATATAAAGTTACCAAAGCTATGAAATATGACTTGTTTAGTCGTCCAATAAAATAATAATTTGTAACAAACAAATATATAACTCTACATCTGCCTACTTCTTCCTCAAAGCATACATACAGGGGAATTATAATATGTTACTGGGTAGTGAAAACAATAGGTATGTATGTATATATTGCAGCAATTGTGGATCTTTTACTATTGAAGAAATACATTGACTGTTTCCAAAGATGTTGGAAGGTTCTAGTATATTATACACTAAACCTTCCATGCAAAAAAAATACACATTCGAATATCGAATCGAGTATTTAAAAAAAAATGTGGAACAAGCATACAATATCTAACTTGTTAATGTTTAATTAACAAGTTAGATTATTGTTTAAAACATTATTAATGTTTAATTTCCAGGCAATTAGAAGCAATCATTAGAATTTCTGAAGCTCTGGCAAAAATGCAATTACTACCGTTTGCTACCGAATCTCACGTCACTGAATCACTTCGCTTGTTCCAAGTTTCAACTTTAGATGCAGCAATGACGGGCAGCCTAGCTGGTAAGCTGCCGCATTTAAATTATAATATGATTTTTACTGTAACTGCTAATGTAAAATAGAAATAGTAATCCCTATTTCTCCCACAGGAGCTGAAGGTTTTACATCTGAAGAAGACCATGAGATGCTATCTCGTATAGAAAAACAGTTAAAGCGCAGGTTCGCTGTAGGATCGCAAGTGTCGGAACAAACCATTATTCAAGATTTCTTAAAACAAAAATACCCTGAGAGGGCCATCCTCAAAGTCATTCATACAATGATACGACGAGGAGAGCTACAGCATAGACTTCAAAGAAAAATGCTTTACAGGCTGTCATAACTTTATAAATATTCACATTGTTGTTATACTTTTGTCAAGTGTAAGATACCAGTTAAGTAAAATAAAGATAAACATACTTATAATTTATTTATTAAAGACCATAAAATATGCGTTGACGAGACTTAGCCCCGTCGAAATCTGTTTAAAGCAAATAGAAAGCTGCATTTTAGATCAGTTTAACTGATCAAATTGTACTTTAAAGCTCGAAGTATATATCTACTCTGTACTAGTGTAAAAACAATAATTTAATTAATAATTGTCATGATAACATAAAATATTTCAAGTCCAGGGATATAATTCACTACGTAAATTGTAGTGAATAAGATAAGGTTATTCTTCAGCGGTGTGGGCCAATTTGAAAGGATATTCTGGGTGATTTTCAACTCCTTTCCAAAACAAAAAGTTAAAAATCCGACCGTTTTCTCCTTTGTCCAACTTCCTCAGACATTCCATTTCCTCTGATGTCAATTCTAAGTCATATATATCCATGTTTTCCTGAAAATAAAAATGTCAGCCACCAAGTTAGGAGTTAAACTTATTGAGTACCTAGTAATTTTTATTAAATCTTAATTATGCAATATATGGAAATGTGTACACTCCTGGCATATAAAAAATAGGAAAGTAGGTACATCATATTTTTCTATCCCAATGAATACAAATCATTTATATAATAGTTACGGTATTTGCTAAACACAAATTTCCAAGTTGTTTTTTAAATGAACTCTTCACACGAAACTGAAATTACTAAAATATGTTATTTATACGTAGTAACCAACAGTGCGAATTAAAATTAAGACCAAGTGCAATTACAAAATCTCGCAACTAAATGTCATCAATTCTTGACGGCGCGCAGCGATCGGTACAATTTGTAAGAAACGTAATGTTAAATTGAAAATCATAGACATATATAAATAGATACCTTTAGTCTGTGCTCATTGGTACTCTTGGGGATCACCACTGTTTGTTCCTGTACTAAAAAATTAAGTAATATTTGTGCAGGTGTTTTCCCACAACGGTCTGCGATAGTTTTTACTTCTGCCAAACTGAATAAATCTGGAAAGGCACTAGGTCTGAAACAAAATCGTAAGAACTTTTTCTTCATGGATTATACATATCGGAATATTGAGATTATAGCTATTTATCGGAAAAAAACATTAGAGCGTACGTTATTCACTTACCTATATTTATATTTTGTTACAAAATGCGTCTTTGCTCCAGGGCTACCGAGTGGCGCATATGCAGTTAAAACTATATTATGATCTTGACAAAATTTGCGAAGCTGTGATTGCTGGAAGTATGCATGTAATTCCACTTGTAGTACTTGTGGTTTTAGTTGAGCATTTTTAATAATATTTTCAATCTGTTTCTCGTTGAAATTAGATAAGCCAATGTTATGAATCAGACCTTCTTTCTGACACTCTTCCATGACCTTAAAAAGTAAGAAGCCATTAATATCAGGTGTAAAATATCTCTTGAAAGAAAACTGTAATTTTTTACACGTATCTGATATGTACCTGCCACGTTAAGACATGATTAGTTTCCAAGTCTAGTTCATAATCTCCATTTTCTTTGACAAGTGGCGTAAGTGATATTGGATCACACTTAAACCCAAAGGGCACGTGAATAAGGTATAAGTCCACATAATTTACTTGCAGGCGCTCGAGTTGCAACTTGAGAAACTTTCTAACATCTGATGCCCTGTTACCCACGTGAGGAAGCTAGAAATAATATTGGTTCGTCAGTATTCTGTGGAAAGTTCTGCATAAGGCTTATGATAAATGCATACCTTAGTTGTAATAAACAAATCAGATCTCGCACCTTTCCCATCACCGATCCATTTTGTCACAGCTTTTCCAATGGCTTCTTCATTGTTATAGTTAAACGCTGTATCTATATGTCTGTATCCATAATCTAAAGCTTTGTATACAGCCGATTCTACTACTTCTGGTGGAGCCTACAAGAAGCTATAAATAAGTTATCTAATTATTAACTTTACATTGTATACCTATTCCAAGTGTTTTCGAGACAATCGTACCTGCCATGTCCCTAAACCTAATGTCGGCATCAAATCGTCTGTTTGGGACAACTTTATATATTTCATGTTCTTGAAATTGCTATGACAGTAGTAGTAGATGATTGAATTTACAAAGGACGAGCGCACTCGTGACTTGAAATCGTAAACTGAAGCTGAAAGAAAAATGACAGAATTATATTTGGCAGTCGGCCAATAATTAAATCGCACGTTGTGTTATTTATTACATCAAGATACATATATGAAATAAATACATTTTAGTAATTAGGTATATAGTTTATATATATCTCAAATTAATTCTTGTTGTAAATATTAATAATATAAGTATCAATATGCTTTTAATACAAACTTAACGTTATTGATTTTCCAATGACGTAATAATAGTCAAAATTCGAATTTGGCGGCATTGTCAACAAATCAAGACGTACATTTTTTTTTTTTATGACCTGATTACTGAACCTGGGTACTTAGGTCAAAAAATAATACTATAAGCAAAGACAAGAATGCAAAATTAGGATAACAGGGGTCGCAAAAAACATTGTTTAAAAATACATTTGTCTTACGTGTCACTCTATGTGTATCGCTCTAACTTAAACTGCTGCATAAGTGTAAGAGGTAAGAGTGACCTTACGATTACTTTTTCACATGCCCTTTTAACATTGTTGACCATTTTCTTACTCACATACTGAACAATACATATTACATCTATGAAGAACTGGCTTGACAGTGAACTTGAATTGGACACTAGAGTTGACCTCTGCAATGACACCGTACTATATATATTGCTGTAATGCTTGTGCCAACTGTGATTAATTGACCGGGGCCTTGTAATGATCATCGGTCTATTTAGTCTCTTGGTTGAGACCATGAATACTGAGAGTGCGATGTATTCCAAATCCTTACTTTACAGTTGATAAGTAATGAAGAAGCAGCAAAATGGGGAATGTCAAAACACTAGGTTTACCCTGACCGTAGATGCATTGGACCAAGGAGCGATGAGGTGGCAAATCCGTCGTCTTGGCTGAAGAAAGCATAAGAAACATCGTATTTTGCATATACCTACTAGTCTAATATATAGAGAAGTAAGATTCTTTCTCACTAGAGTAGGGCTTGTTTGTGTGCTGTTCTGGTTTTTCGACTAGACTACCTAAGGGGCTACAAGACACAATAAGTTGAAATTCCCGTAGACATCTAAGCTAGCCTTAATACACACAATATAGGAAGCTTTTTTCATTTATCAAAATTAAATTCTGAAAGTATGTTACTTATACAGTGTTAACCATAAGAAAATAGATTTTAATACTATTTTGATAAAAAAAAAAAACAACGAGAATTACTTTCATTTTTAAAATTAAAATTGTGGTTTTATTATCTATATGACACGAGACCGAAAATACCGATCACTATTTTCTTCTCGTGAGAGACGTCACTATACCAGAAACAAGTTTTTGTTTATAAACAACAGCTAACAATTTCAATATTTTTATACTGTGAATTTGTGGCTTTTAAATTATAGTTATTCGTAATTTAAGTTTAAAAAACAAAGGTCAATCATTATTATACCTCAAATTTGAAGTTTCTTTGTTTCTGCTATTGTGACATCATGATAATGGCGGCTACCTTTTTGGCTCGACTATTTATAGTTGTATACAAAAATTTAAGAATAGCCAATTAGGGTGGGGACCCCTATTGATCATCGATCTAAAAATATAAAGTTCAACACCATGAATTTAAAAGTACCAGGAATAAATGCAGTTGTTGAAATTATATATTCGATCCCTATTTTGTCGAATAAAAAATCATCATCATCATCATCTATCTTCTTCAAATGTTTTCAAAATAAAATTATAATTAAATTAAATATGTATATCAATTTGAAGAAAATTTTTTTCACTATATATCAATTTAGTCAATTTACTATACTGGCAAGGACAGTTGGTTATTGACGACTTGTAAATGTTTAATTTTAGTAGTGATTTCCCGCCTATAATTACTTTATCTATAAGTGCAAACCTCGATCGGGAAATATATTCAGCGAATTTGGTAAAATGGGAGTAAGTTCATATCGTAAGCGAGTACTATAATAAAAACTGTACTTACGTTACGAGCACTTGTCTTTTTAATCTAAACACTACTTTTTCAGAAAAAAACACCAGCAAATGTCAACAAAAATAAAGAAAAGCGTCAAGCGAGGAAGCTGGAACAACGTCGGATTGCGGATGGGATGTCATATGTAACTTCAGCCAACAAATTAAAAGACCTGCCATCGCTGTGCAAAGAGCTTTTAGTTTACCGAAATAAAAGCATCGAAGTCGATATGTACATCCAACGAGTCACTGAGCTCGACAAAAATGTTATTCAATGGGCTATAGACTTGACTGAAAGAAATATGAAAGAACTGTAAGGATCGTAAACAAAATATGTTGGTGTTGTTAGATAATATTTTTTTTAAATCATCAAATACAGTTTAACCTAAGCAAGCTAACATTGTGTAAACATAAACATACACTTTTTAGGGTTGATATCAGGTGGATTGGTCCATAGAGTTGCATGCAGCCCTTAACAAACACTTAAAATTAGTAAAAAGACAAAAATCCTTACTAGAGCCAAATAAGGAGTTAATAGGCATTGCACTTGATTGATTTGAATGTTGGTATGGTTTTTAGTGACTGCTAAGCCAGTGAGTTTGCTACCCATCCAGGTTCTTTGTCTGGTTTTAATTTATTTAATTATGTGTGTATTTAGAAATTAATAAGTATGTATATCATTAAGTCTGCCTCATACTTCATATCTGCAGGATTTTATAATATAAATATATCAGAAGTCTGGTTACTGTAGTATCTGGTCTGGTAGTACAAGCTTTGCTTAGTTTGGGTCATCATAATTACAGCATTTTAATGAATTTAAAATTTTTAACATTCGGTCTATAAAAATAAAAATGGAATACTGAAAAATTTAAATGCATGTTTTAAACATATATTACACCTTATTTCACTTTACAAAGAATTTAGTTGGTCAGAGAAATTTGAGAGAGTAGGCAGGAAAAGTCAGGGACCTTTTTAGCCTTAACCAATGGACACCCTGTTTTCTATTAACACCACTTACACATGTATAATACCTATGCTATTTTAAGACTTAAACAGACTCACATTATTTTAGAATAATCTGTAAACATATAATCTGCAATTGATGAAATGTTGTTCATAAATTCACAGATAGAATAGATACAATTCCGTGAGAAACTGATGCTGTTGTGTTTTGGTTAGGGCAATCTCTTGTGGTACTAACATTTTATTTATACAATAACCAAATATTACTTAAATTATAATTATTTATTTGACACAAGTTTTAAATTTTTTGTATGTTTTGCAAATATTTATAAGTATCATTGTTGTATATATAAATATTGTGTGTATATGCATTTATAAGTAAATGTATATTTATTTAGATATATGTGTAGTACACCTCAGCAAACAGTCACTCCTGACACTGGATGAACTGGACAGGATTGATTTATCCAAACATTGTCTGGTAAATGTTCCACCTTAACCTAACCATTTAAAATACACAAAATCTTAGCTAGTGAGCAGAAGATGTGGTATAATATTATCTAGAGTGAACAGTGTGGACAATATACAGACATTATAATAGATATATACAGATATTATACAAATATACAATATGCAAGTGGCAATGGTGGTAATGCCTAGGCTTGGTCCAAATAACTTTCTCTTTTTTTGTTATTTATTAATCTACTTAGGAAGGCAAATTAAGTTGATCAGACATTATGATTTTAGATATTCTACATGTGCTTGGGGTTGGAATAAGGAACGTAAAGTGGAGGAGATGACAGATGATAGTGCGTGGTACCTCATTGCTAGAGAAAAGAATGGAACACTTCTAGCATTCTCACATTTTAGATTTGACATGGACTTTGGAGACCCTGTGTTGTACTGGTAAGAGTTAAATTTAGTGTTTAGATATAAGTATAATGTTAAGCATAATAACAGTAATTTAGATTAGACTAAAATGAAAGTCTTGATATTTATTTTAAATGCACAAAGGTCTGACTCAGAAGAATCATTTAAAATCATTGGTCAGAATGTTTTCTTTCTTTCTTTATAATTATTAACAAGAAAATTAAATAGTGTGGAAAGTTCTTTATTTTAAAATTTAAACTTTACTGTTTTTATTCTATTTATATTAGTAAAATATTCTATTCTATAATAGTATAAAATTATAATACATGAAGTTCAAGCTATTTTCAAGATGAAATTTAGTTTGTCTTTATTTTACACTTCCATAGAATGCATAGAAAGAAATTGATATGTCTGTTGAATAATCTGTTTTCGAAAATAAGTTTATCTTTAGGGCTGCATTTGATGCATCTAGTACATAGATATCTAAATAGCTTATGTAGTATGAATGTGGTTAGTAATGCTGCCGCACTACTGAGTGCTATTACGTCAAGCAGAAGGTATTGGGAGACATTAAGGTCGAGGGCCGGCGAACGCAAATGTGAGGCGCCTTTGTGTCTCAGCACATATTCAATCCAGTAGATCCCCACATCTAGAGGCTTCATCGGCCTATCTAAGAACACGTCTCTCAATTTTATTGCATTTTCTTTGTACCTGAAAAATAAAAATATTATTACGTTTTATCGTATAGATAACATGTCGGCAAGGCACCACAAATTTTCCGATTATATTTTTTTCGCTATAAAGACGATTTTACAGCAGCTCTGCTAGCCCCTAATCCTGTCCTGTTTCGATAAACTCCTGTATTAACAATATATATATATTTGAATCTCCTTCAATTTGCTAGTAACACCACAAGTTAATATTTTACTGAGGTTATTTTCTTCATACATAACTATGTAAACTACACATCTACAACAGCTATATTCTCGAAGGCGTATTAAACCATTACATTTTGCCGTCTTATCTCGTCCTAGTGACGTATTAGGAGGCAAGCCTGTTGCCGTCAATTGGGCAGTTTAGGAAGTAGTAAGAAGAAAAGTCAATGACAGGAAAGGAATACAGCGTATATGAATGAATTTGGGTGCAAGCAATAGTTCGAGCTTGTCAGGATCGCATGTTTGTGACTGTACTGGTTTTTGCCGGAAAGTCAGAACCTTTTAAAAATAAGTACATATTTTATGCACATACATACCTACAGAACGCACAGGTTCTCTTGATGAGTTCTCTTACTCTTTCTGATGTGCATATAACGATAAGAAAGGTATTTGCTAATTAAGTAGGTTATTGGTCCAATATTTGTGACCAAAGGTTATCTTAAGTCCTAGCGAGATTGGTTATTGTTTCTTCGAAACTTATAAACACTGTTTAATAGGCTTATTGCACTTATATGTTATTAGTATGCTGTATGTATTACGTATAAATAAGAAGTATGTATTTTATGAAATATTCGGAAGTAGAGACAGTTTAACACTATTTAGCTTCTTATAATAAATTAATGTAATGTTTTATATTTATATGTTTTAATTAAAAATAAATAACAACTCGGCTGTACAATAATTAATTTTAAAAAAAAGTTGATAACGGCCTTCGATGCGCCTTTCGAATTCTTTACCGAAATACTTTTAAAAAAACGTGCAACTTAAAACTTATTCGGTATTTCCCTGGTGTCCCATGATCATATCTTTATTTACAATGGGACCACAGCAGGAGTATACTCTTTTGAATAAAACTTTGAAAATAGGTCGACAAGTGGCAGAGCAATCGCTTAAAATACACATATAAAAAACATACATGCAGTCGACCTCCTCCTTTTTTGGAGTTGGTGAAAAATTTAAGAGAATTCATATACGAAGAATAAATGAAACGATAAGCGACGATATTAAAATTACCAAAACTTATAAATTTTAATCATTCATTTTTATTTAATATTTTATGCACGAAATGTACATAGGTGGACTTAATGCCAAATGCATTTTCTGCTATTCTACCTTAGGGTGGTAGACATGACATGACATTAGAGATCATTATTACATTTTTGAGTATGAACAATTTTTTGTGTCGACACGGCTGTATATTTACTATAACTAGATGACAATCCAGAAACTAGATAATATTGCAGACTATTAGACTGGACTAGACTAGATAATAATTGATGTCCCTAGTTTGGGTGTGTTATGAACACAAAATTTACATAGATTCGGAGTAGTCGCTTACCATCTGTTGATCCGTCAGCTCTTTTGCCTCCAATCCCATAAAAGAACTGTTGGTGGCGAATTCTTTCAGGAATTGGTAAATATTTTAGATGAATCGGCGTTAATAAGACATCTCATATAATCTAATTTGTACTTACTTTGGGTCAGTCAATAAATCCCGTAAATATTTTTTCCATATGTCCGCCTCAGTCTCCTCGAGCTTCACGATTTCAGCTACACCTCTATCAGCCATTGCTCTAGCGTTAAGCGCTTGGTCAGCATAGAGCGGTACCATCAGCATGGGTACTCCACAAGCAACAGCCTCTTGTGTCCCAAGTAAACCACCGTGAGATATAAATAATTTCACGTTTGGATGGCCTGTACAAAATTAATTATAGATCGGAGGTTAATCGCAAGCTAGCTTTTGCTGTGTAATAAGGTAATTTTATATTAAAGTAAGCGTAACTCATTTCACTTTAACTTCTTGCTCTTGCAGAGAATGAGGATAATAAGCAGTTTAAAATTAAATAATTCCTTACATAACGTAGCTTGTTGTGGTATCCAATCCATATCGTACACATTATCAGGCACGGTGAGGTTCTGAGAAAGCATTCTTCTGTCCATTTTAATAAGAACCGTCTGAGAGAGTTCCGAGATTGCGTTGAATATTTTTGATAATACATCGTTCGGTATTGTCTCGATTCTTGACATCGATCCGAAACTCCAGTAGACTACATTTTCCGTAGCCGCGTCTAATAGATTTTTCAGGTCCTTTAAGAAAATATAAAGTATACTGTATAAATCCTAATTCAAGTCTAACGCCATATTAAATGGAATAGAATTTATAAAAAAATTACGGGAATATTCTCGGTCGGCAAAATTTTTGAAAATTTATTTTGTGGATAAAGTTAAGCCACATGTAAACTTCATATAGCACACTTAGATACACTCAAAATTATTGTTTCGAAAAAGAATAATACAATTTTGTCTTAAAATTTGTAAACTTAAATTCTCTTCCCAGAGGATGATCCCGAGAACTTAACAGCAAAGTTGTCGCTGCAAAAATATTCTCGGGAATTTACCAGCACTAGATGCATCTCGAGTAGTAACTCTTTGTCTCTAGGTTCTCGTTTCTGTTACTAGCAAAAATGTAATCAGTGCTCGTGTTTGTTAGGTAGTTTTTACGTGAATCATAGTTAGACACTATCTGTTGTTTCTTGCCTCAGGTCCTGGGTCAGCAAGATAAGCAGATTCCCTATTGCATTATCTAATTTAGGTTAATTGTCCTGTCTTATTATAATGGTACCAACATATACTCGTATTTTCTTTCAATAGTGGTAGAAGATTTATGATCTAACTAAAATTGTTGGGTTAAATTACATTATTATTCTCATTCGCAGTGAAATATGTATTACTTTTATTCCTAACTTTTAATATTTTTAAATAAACAGTTTAACAGAAATGTTGAAAAAGACATATTTTTAGGTTTCCGTAGTCAGAAAAGAACCCGTTATAATTTCGCCATGTCCGTCAGTGGCTCTGCCAGCACATTTCAGAAACTTATAGTACTAGAAATTGGCAATTACCATAGCTACATGTATATGCTATGGCAATTGCCATGTTATGGGTGTTGTTGGATGGGGACTGTAAAATTTTGCGGGTGTGTGGAAACGACTCAGTCGATTCCGGGATATGTTTTTGAAATATTTACAACCGCTATATTTTACTCTCTCTCTTAGCACAAACGCGTTGAGAAACCTTACAAAATTATGATTTTAGAAATATGACATTCAAAATTTACTGTTTTTAGGTTTAAGTTTATATTTATAAGTGTTTAAGGTGTAAAAAAAGTAATGATGACCCTTTAGGCGACATCTGCACTTTAAAGCCTCTCTGTGAAACTTAAAAACTTTTATTGTTTATTAAGTTTCACAGAGAGGCTTTATTAGTGCAGATGTCTCCTAAAGGGTCATCATTACTTTCTTACGAACTGTGACATACAGCCAAAGATAACTGTATCTATTATTCTTTATGTTTACTTTTTATTATCGTTGTTCTGACATCTGAGCGACATTGATAATTTATTATTGATTTATTGTTTTATATTATGCGTTAATTAAACTTGTGTAATACTGAGCTGTAATTCTGTGACTATATTCTAGATTCAGGTATTCAGGGAGCTTTGTCATCTACATATATCACAATACAGTTCATTGTACACGCATAGTGATGATTATATCAATTAAAATACCTACCAATTAACTATTTTACTATAGTCATGAAAATCTATTTGATTACAAAAATATAGATAATTTTAACTGTCTTCAAAAAAGGACGAGTTTCCACTTCTACTGTATGAATAGGTGACGATTTATGCGCCAATTGTTGGCCGAATTTCAAAATAAATATTAGTTTGAAAGCGTATAGGTACTCCTGCTGTGATGAATTATATTATAAACATTATAAAATTGAAAAACAGACTTTATGCCTCTATCTTTCTTTTCGTTCGTCATCTTTAAATCTTATACCTTGTCTCATTCCCACTATTACAACGATTGAAATGATACCTTACATGTCTAAATCCATAAATCGTAGCTAAGAAACATCAAATATACATGCATACATAAATAAATATATGTATATATGTACATACGTACTAGCGAAATCGATTCACTAATGAATGAGTTGTCGCTTAATATTTCTTATCGATGCCTTACTTTACTGCCTTAGAGGTGGAATATTGTCTTAGCATAAACCTTGAGTAGAATCAATACTTGTATATTTTTTTAAATCGTTTTACAAATATCGAAGATCAACATAAAATCTATATAGTAACAACATAAAACATCAGTTATATCACGTTAACGTCAACTTCATAAAAATAAAAATATTTAATTTGAATTAGTCTAATTGAGAACCTCCCCCTTTTTGAAGTTGGTAAAAAAATATTTAAAACTCGACTATTATTTAATAATCTTTTATCTTTTATTTAATAATACTTTAGCGACGTAGGGATGTTACTACCACTATAAGGACCGTTCAATTACACCTCACATGTCGATAATCATCAAGCCGTATAGGCTTCTTAAGCGTGACAAAGGCACATTATGTATGTATCTCTGAAAGGGTAGGCCCCCATTTTGCCGATAACAATCTGGTCCCATTTACGCAATAGGGGGCAAGTCTATTGTCGTCACCCGGGCACTTTTGGGAATTAGGTGGGAAAATTTGCAGTATATTGACATGACGATCATGCATATACTCGAAAATCATAACTGTCCATCTTGGACAGTCGGGTAAATAGCTTATCTCGGGAATCTATCCTTGAAAATCGTTATCCTTTTTTCCGAAAGACAAACTTAACCTTGTAGTTCTATTACATATATCAACCTCGTTTGTGACCGCTAAAATAAGTTTGTAATCGCAATCGGATCCCACATAGGGTATACCCAGGTTCTTTGCGGACCCACTTGTTTAAGTCCGACATACTTTAAAAACAAGAACTTGAGTGAAGTCGTATTTTTTTTTCGTGTTGTCACACCGACACAGCCAAGAAAGAACCCAGAAGGAAACTATATACCCGTTCTGACCCAAATAACCCCAACATTACGAAGACCATTTTCGTCAATACAATAAGACGTAAATCTATTCAGTAATGACTAGAAACTGGTTCCTAAGATAAGTATTTGAGTTACATATGTGATGTGATGTAAGTATTTGAGTTACATATATGATTGGCCATAAACAATGCTGCGCGCTTTTGTACAACGGGTATATCTAGTAAAGAGCATACTGCCAATAAAGAAGCAAGACTCCATAGTGCTGAAATGTGTTATGTCATCTGTGTCCATTCTAGGGTTCATCACCAGAAAATGGAAATATTACTTGAATTTGTGTGTATTTTTTTTTTAGTAAAGAAAAGCACTTACTTTGGGTAGCGTCTGTGACTCACTCAAATGTAATCCCCCAACTTCCACGAGCGCTGGTACTAAGGGACGTACTTCATTAATACTAAAATGACTGTTAGATAACACCAAACTGTAGTTCTGCGCTAATGATTCCAACTTTGGGCCGGGACCAAAAAGACGATCCGCTATAACCTGAAAGTTATCAAAATATATGGTTGTATGTATCCTCTCAATTTAAGAGGGTTGACGTTATGCTACTTCCAAAAACTGCAAATTGTTCAAATTTTTGTATCTAAAAATCTACTTGCGTGTTATATTGTACTGGCGGATAATCGGAGTGTGCTAAATATGGATAAAGAATTGTGCCTAAAGCATTATTTTAATGGTCTAAAACCATCTTCGCATTATTGCCTTTCCAATGAAACCGAAATGAACACGATTTGTATGATGATTTCAAAGTCTATAACAGACCTAGGTAGAAACAACTTTTGTATTTTATATATATATAAGATAGATAAATAGATATAGTATTATTGTAGTCTTCGAATACAATGCAAATGTTGTAACTATTATTGCTCTGAATCTAATACTTACCTGCGAAGGAATTTGTGATTTGTACTTGTATAAAACTTTGGCTATAATAACTGACATGGTGTTAGAAAATCGTTCCCATAAAGTCATTCTTTGACCATAGCCAACCATGTATGAAGGTACATAGGAAATAGCTTCTGGGTTACCCAATTGGACATTAACCCACGGGAGCGGAACGCTTGATAGTAGACCGACAACAGGAGCGTTGTACTTGACCCCAAGTGGTAAGAAACAATCACTTCCAAACACTTCAACTATAACTAGATCAAAAGTTTGTGATGAGTTAAATAGCTCTTTTACTGCAGGCACTTGTGATACAATGTCACATGAATTAACGCATTCAGTAAATATTTGTTCCAAGTTTTTAACGAATTGTGGTTTTAAAGAGTCATGTTTTATGGAGTTTAGGTCATTCTTGATTTCCGGTATAGTTCCCGACACACTTATTTCTCTCACATTCGGCAGCGGCTTTTTCTGTAACAAACAAAACTACTTAGTGGTGGTTGTACTAAACATTTGTTTACTGTTATTCTTTAGGTCATTATTATATGTAGATAATAAACTGTATAATATGAATAAATTATAATTATAGTGTTTGATAGCTTTGCAAGAAATCATTTTAGGATTTTCTGAATCCCAATTCAGACAATTTTGCTTATTAAAATAGCCTCTGTGTATCTGTGGAGCCTAGACGCCCCTTTTTCTCTAAAAAGGGCTTTTAGTATTTGCTTTTTTTTTATTTTCCATTTTACAAAACCATTTACAATTGTTAATTATATTGTATTTGAAAACCACGAGGTTTGTAAAAATGCAACAGATGCTACATCAAGCCAAGTCTATTATTATCGTGTTGTTCTCTCACCTAACACACGCCTGCGACCGGAAAAAGGCTTTGTCTAAAAGCCCAAACAAAATTCGTCTAAAATAAAAAGAAAAACCTCTTGAAAACCGGGTTGATCGTTGAAGTTACTCTATCTCTACGGCTCCGGCAGTCATTTTAATGGCAATGTTATGTTCTTAAATGTTGTTTCTTAGTTGTTGTTAAGGTTTATATAATTATGTATTTTTTTAAGGAAACTTAGCTATGTGAGTGCTTAAGCAGAATGTAAAGTTAATACTTAACAGATAATTAGTCTTAGTAATCACTGTTTTTTTTAGCATTTACTTCTTGACAAGTTCTGCACTAGGATTAATTCCTGTGTCTCGGGGCGCTTCACAAACATTCGAACAACGGAAACAAAGAACACCCAGACTCAGAACAACAATTTGAGGATTACACAAAGTGTGGACAACACGTGCGACGATCGAACCCACAACACTCGGCGCGGCAGCGTATTGGCATGGTGACCACTTAAACCGCTACGCCACCCGTGCAGTCGAAACGCTAGATCCTTAAGATATCAATTTAATTCTTCTTAGTATTAAACCCAATGTTTTCACCAGACATTAAATTGAACTCTTAGAACGCTTCAGGTTTTTATAACAACCCACACGAACACGCATGCCCACACAGCTCAGGTTGGTTGCTGTTGTCCAACCATTAAGCTTGCAACCTCCTATACATACAGTCGTGGTCAACTAATTAGGGACACTCTCTAGTTAATCCAAATTGTGAATTTATTTTTTATTTTCCAACGAGTCTAAACAATATTCCACATCTTTTACATGTAAGTATAATTAGTCATTTATGTGCCTAATTATACAAACAATAACAACTTCTTAAACATTAAACCTCTTTACAGTATAGCTGATAGATGATCACAGTGCTATTTGTTCAAAGAATGCTGGCTGGCCATTTAATTAGGGACACTGAGATATTGCGTTCTAGTTTCAAAATCTGAATCTCAATTATTATTTTCTTTCTTCTCCTATTCTTTGTGGTAGTTTTGGCGGCAATCTAGATTTGTAATTTCAAGTTTTGAGAGTTATTTTGAAGAACAATGGGCAAAAATAAAAGTTGCGATGCAACACTACGAAAAATTATCATGAAGTTTGTCGAGCGTGGTTGGTCATACCGAAGGATAGCAGGATATTTAAATTGTTCAAAAACTATGGTATGCAATGCAGTGCAACATTTCAGGCGCAATAACACAACTTTAAATGTGCCCAGAAAAAAAAGATCGAGAAAAACAACTCCGCAAGAAGATAGAATGATAACCAGGTTAGCTAAGAAAGATCCGTTTCTAGGCTCTATTTTAATTAAACATGAAGTGTTTGGGGCAGACGAAAGAGTCAGTGTATCAGCGAGGACAGTTCGACGACGTCTGGTAGAAGCAGGGTTGTTCGGAAGAGTGGCTCGCAAAGTACCGTTGTTAAAGAAAGAGCATAGAAATGCACGTTTGGCGTTTGCACGTAAATATGGACATTGGACCTACGACCAATGGCAACATGTATTATTCTCTGACGAGACCAAGGTTAATTTGATTTCTTCAGATGGAAGGCAATACGTACGGCGTCCTGTAAAAGCGGAAATGAATCCAAGATTCACAAAAAAGCAGGTGAAACATGGCGGAGGAAACATTAAAATGTGGGGATCATTTTCTGGACGTGGAGTGGGACCTGTGAGGAAAGTTCAGGGTAACTTAGACCAACATCAATACAAGGCAATATTAGAAGAAACTATGCTTCCCTATGCTGAGGAACATCTTCCTATTATATGGACTTTTCAGCATGATAACGACCCAAAACATACAGCCCGTTCAGTCAAGTCGTTTCTTAACAGACAGTCGGTATCAGTGCTAGATTGGCCAGCAAATAGCCCCGACCTCAACCCAATCGAGCACCTTTGGCACGAAATTAAGAAAAAAGTTGCCATTTATCGTACCACAACTTTAGATGAACTTAATGAAGCTTTTTGTGAGGCATGGGCAAACATTCCTGTTGAAATATGTCAGAAACTGATAATGTCTATGCCACATCGGTGTCAAGCGGTAATTACTAACAAAGGTTTTGCTACTGGGTACTGATTTTACCCGTAATAAAATGAAGTTGTTAAAGAAATTAAAATACTGCAGATTATTAGTTCTGTTTAACTCTATTTTTCATTTTACTTTACTGTTCTTAATTAAATGTCCAGCTACAGAATTGTACCTTAAATTGAATACATGGTTAACCTTTGATATTAAACACTTTTTTATATTTATTTAATCTTTTATTTACAGCCATTTATAGTATAATAATCGGATCAAATTATGCAAATAATAGTTACTGAGAAATCAACAGGGTTTTATATTTATATGTACATAGCCGCTTATTGCTGTCCACTATCTTGAATGTCCTTAATTAGTTGACCACGACTGTATCTGGGCATATACCTCCTACACACATCCCCATCATTGACGACAAACTAAACGAGAAACCCCATACTGATAAGGTATGTGAAAAGCGGAGATGTTTTCTAGCAAACATTAAGATCTATGTTAAATTGTTACTCTATAACTCGCTAGCCGAGTCTTATATTCATTATGGACTCACCAGCTATGGACGGTCTTACAAGACTCGCATAAATAATATATATATCATAGATTGCAACTAAAAATATCAAAGAAGATTACATCTCTACAGATTAATTTACAATACAGGAACGATGTTCTGGGTGTTTTTAACACTGAAGTTTTACCCGTTCACCTATAAATAAAATATAGTTTGTTGAAATAAAACTATTTTAAATATAATTTAGGTGACAAGTGAAACATTCTGCATGTACACGAGCAGTCTCACAGAACCGGTTGCCAACACGGCACGCGCAGTTAACGTGTTCGGTGAGAGAACAACACGATAATAACCGACTTGGCTTGATGTAGCATCTGTTGCATTTTTACAAACCTCAGTGGTTTTCATTTACATTATAATTAACAATTGTAAATGGTTTTGTAATATGGAAGAAAAAACGCAAATACTAAATTAATATCGAGAAAAGAGATGTCAACAATAAAAATGTAACGTTCATCAAATAATATCATAGTCATTAAAGAAGGTAAAACGAAGAATAAAATTATTTTAAAGGATTTAACGGGTGGCAACTCACAAACCCCTAACATCTAATTTGTTTTTATAATATGCACTTCAATAACTTAATTAACTGAACATTACATGTTGCCCACTCCCCATCAGCAGCTTACCGTGCTTAAAGCACGGGGCTTAACTTATTTATTATTGAAGCAGGTTATAAGCTACAAATTTATAACAACCAATTTTGTCTTAAAGTAACAGAAATTAAAAAGAAGTTGAAGATCAAGATGAAGACATCTTCTATATAAATAAAAATTAATGGCTTAATGTAGTGCTTCGCGCAATACTCAAGAATCGCTGAACCAATTTGGATATATGTACAAAATATTTATATAAACTCACGCCTTTTCCCCTTTAGGGCAGACAAAGATAAAAGCCCGCAACTTACTTCTATCCTTGCATACCTCACGAGCTTCCTCTACTGTCACTAAATCTTTAATGTTTCGGGTACTTCTGACCTACCCCTTAGTTAGAACATCGCCAATTTGATCCGGGTTTGTTCTTCTTTACCTTACTTTTTTTTTTACCGACACTACACTAACGATTGCTTTGTATAGTTTTTTGTCGTTTGTTCTGCACTCCTTTTTTTAAGTACCTAAATCAACTCAATGCAGACAACAGACTGTCAGTTTGCCACTCTGAATTGTGTGTAGGCAATTCGGTTTCAGTTTACAAGTCGGAGAAAGGTTCTTTTGAAGAAGTAAAGTGTGGGATTTTTGAGGGGACTGTCAAAGTCTTATTATGTTTTGACAGAACGATGTGTGGTAGGTCATTAGTATATATCTAGTATATTACATGCAGAGATTTCCTACCCTTTGCCCTTTTAACACAAATAACGAAATCAAGAAAGGGAATTTTTTGTGACTTTAAAAACACACTGGCTATAAAAAACCACAACAAACATGTTTGTTAATACGGAAACTATTCAATTCATTTGAAGTAATACTAACAAAACATTGAGAGCTTCATGACTTATGTTTAGAATTTGATATCTGACGATCTCTACTAAATATAAGTATGTACTTATTTTTTTAAAAGGTTTCGGTCTTGAAAGAGCCCATGAACTAAAACGATAAACTATTTCACGGTAATTTGAAATGAAAAAAAAACTACGTACCATAGGGAAATGTGTGATGACTGTCAGATCGTGACCCTTTTTAGCCAGAGCCTCTAAGATCCGACCGTACATGACATAGTGACTCTTGGTGTTAGTCGGCAACACGGCAAGCAGGCGAGCTGCTTGCACCACAGTCGCCCACCACAGTACCATACAAAAGAGTCGCGCCTGCATCTCTCTGCTGCTCGGCTCGGTTTGCGAGGCCGCTTAGTCTGAAATCACAGACGCACTACTGATAAGCGCATGACGTTATGTTCTCTGAGAGGGAACCGATAACAGTGGCAGTAGGAAACTTCTGAACCGCCTATTTCCTCCCGCTCTGTTAAGAGACATCATTCTTGTTGAGCCTTCCAAATGCCTCATCGTTTGTTCGGTACTAGTGTGCGTTAATTAGAAACGGTGTAAAATATATATAATTAATAGGTATAAGTACAAGTTTAATAATAAATACAAGTTGTATGAGTAGTAAAATAAATATTTTCTTTTAGAATTAAACTTGTGAAGTAACTTAAATAAAGCCTAACACGTGCGCATCTGAAAAAAAAGAATTATGGATATCTCTTCAGTCATAACGGAGTTATCGCGTAATATATTTTGTTCATTCCTTCCTTTACCATCTTAGTGGCTTCGAAGAGGAATATTCTCTTTACATTCAAATGGGACTACCGTTTAGTAGAATCATTTATGTTTTGAAAATTAAAATCGGTTCACAAACTCTCCAAGTTTTGGCTAGTATGATTTCGTTTTGTAGAGTCCCACAGGCTTGATTACAAAGCTAGGTGTGGGACTCTACAAAACAAAATCATACTAGCCAAAACTAAAAAATTTGGAGAGTTTATTAGTAGCCACCGAAGAGAAAGAATTAACCTGCGGATTAGTTCTTCACAGTGATTCATCAAGTTTATCTTGTAAACTTTATAGTTATAGAAGTCAGTGAACCAAGAAAACCATCATCATAATTTAATATAAAAATTGATTACAAAACTCCAGTTCTCCTTGGTTTAAAGTGATATTTTGTTGTAAATATAAGGTCATTCTGGAATTATCAATGTTGTTGATGTTCATGTTGTTGTTGTGTTATTGTAACTTTTTAATCTTTTGTTAAACAGTTCGTTGTCAAAACCCCAAACCGTTCTTGTTTTTTTTATATGTAGTTAAATAATTTCCATAGCCTACCATAATAAGAATATCAAGCCTCGTGTCTAACAATAATAGCCAGTACCAGTCTTCTTAAAAGGACCTGACAATATATTTAATTACAGTTATGAAGTGCAAGTGGAGGCGGGCGGTCGTCGTCAAGGGCTTGGACAGCGGGTTCTGTCTGTGCTTGAGAAAATTGCACATGCTACTCGTATGCGTTACGTACGGCTTACCGCCCTCACGCACAATCCTTCCGCTTCAGCCTTTTTCAAAGCTTGCGGGTAAGTTGTTCTGCCTGTTAACTTAAAACTCCTACCTAAAAAACTTGTAACTTGTGACTCTCGAGTTGCGGGTTTCCCGTCTGCTCGTTTGCTCCCTATCCCAAAAGAAATCTTATAAGTAAGAGTACGCCAACGCAGCGTTGTTTGCTTTTGTTATAGATATATGAACACTGTATTACTTCTCATACGAACTTATATTATCTTGATCTAACTTTTAAAACCTAAACTTGTTCGTGCTACACATTAGCTGTCGCTAAGATGTATAAGATACTAGCGGACCCGACAGACGTTGTCCTGCATGATATTTCAAGCGATTAGGATCAATATAGATAAGTAACCTAGATACCGACTGCAGCGCCATCTGCCGGGCTGATTTGTGAATCTAAACCATTCCCAGATCCCCTTGAACACACACAAAAAATTTCATCAAAATCCGTCCAGTCGTTTGAGAGTAGTTCAGTGACATACACACTCACAGAAGAATTATATATACATATAAAGATAGAATTAGCGGTGTGGTGTTTGGGTTAGAATTGGGCTATCTCATCTCTCCCCTTGGGTGCTGTTATCTGTCAGACAGTATGAACACCGTCAGTGCACGGTTGACTGCAGTAGGCTGCCCCCTGTACGTAGTATTACATAAGTAGGACTAAATAATGGTTGGCAATATGAGAGCGTTTAAATCGCCTCTCTCCAACTTTACGGCGATATAGGTATACCTATGATACGATGCAACACAAACACACATTGTAAAAATAAGATACAGTCTATTATTTTACTGAATCTAAATGAATATATATTTATTGTCTTGTTTATCCAATTAATAGAGTATATTGAAGTGAGAAAAAAAATGACACTACAATCTAGTCCTTAAGAAAACAAAATAGCTTTTTTTATTTAATCACCAGATACAGCTTAGACGAAACCAGCCCTTCCAAAGATGAAGCAGCTCATTACGAGATCTTGAGCAAGTTGACAAGCGCCCCCCAGTTAGAGACACCCCAGTCTGAAGATAAGTGTCCTCTGAGTGACGGCATGCGCGCCGTGCAAGTAGACCAGTTACATAGTTAATAAATTTTAGAAAATTGTGATTACAATCAATGTTGTAAGCAATTCATAATATGTATCTCAATGTTTTGTAATGTACTTGCATTACATGCAGATGTACATTTCTTAGATGGGTGTTTGTGTATGTTGTATGTGTAATGTTGGACAGAGAAAGAATACTCGGGTTTTTTTAATCTATTGTATAATAACGAAATATTTTCTATCTTACACTGTAATTGAAAAATCAAAACGTAAAACAATTAGTTCAACGTTGTTACTAGCTTGAGCTAGTGGCTAAACGTTAGTATTACTTAAAGGTTTACAATAAAAGCTAATTTTCGTTGCTATGATGTTTACTTATATCTCCTTTTACCAATTTTTACAATATTAAAGCACGACGTACAATGCCGGCCAAAAGTTTAAGACCACACTTAACCACATAATTATCTATCAATTGTAATAGAAATGCACATCTGCATATTCTATTGTTAATATTGAATGTTTAAAGAGTCATTTTTCTGTTTACTTTCAAGTTATTGGACAATAAACATCTAATGTTTTCAAACACCGACAAACGCTAACTAGAGCTAGGTGGTAATAATATTTTTAAGATTTGTTCATTACTAATTACTCTGCTTTTGTTTCGCATTGGTCAATAATTAGGATTATTATAAACTTATGGTTTCTACACTGAAGACGTCTTAAAATGGGAAAAGCACGTGAAATTAGAAGAATTATTTCAAGATCGTCCACGCTCGGGAAATCCTAGAGCTACCCCGTCTAGTGAAGATAATTCCATTGTTGTTACCACAAGCGAAATAGATGCTTAACATCACCAACAAAACCCGAGTTAAACCTTAATCATTAATTACAGTAAAATGGAGACAGAGATGCGAAGTCGTATGGTCGCGTCGCCGTTCGGAAACCTCTGCTAAGGCCACAAAATAAAATAAACTGATGCAGTGGGCTCTTGTCCATGGATATTGGACTGAAGAAGATTTACGAAAAAAAAAATTGGACCGATCAATCTAAGTTTGAACTATTCGGTTAAAAACGAAGAATTTACGTTCGACGCAGTGCCCAAGAAATGAAGATGACTGTGTAGTCCCAATAATCAAGCATGGTGATGGCTCAATTATGCACTGGGGTTTCTCTAGCCAAGGAACTCGCGATTCGATCATAATTGAAGGAATTTTGAAAAAGGAACTAAAAAAATTGGAGCAAAATGTTTGTATGCAAAATGGAGTTACGATAAATTGGAGATGGATTCATTTTTCAACAAGATAATGATCCAAAGCATAGCTCAAAATTATGCAGAGGATATTTTATGAAAAATCAGTTTAGCTAACTAAAGCCCTTTTTAGCGTGGACTGTTAATATTTCTTTACTGTAAAGTATATTGTTTGTGAATGAGTGTTTTATTAGATGATTAAACATTTAATATTTTATTGGAGTTTTATTTGATTTTCCTACTTTAATTAGGGTGGTCTTAAACTTTTGGCCTGCAGTGTATATTCCTATCTATCCAATATTGTTGTTGGTGTTGGTCTATCCTATCAGTATAATTATGTTGAAATATCGCTTAAATTATCAAGTACTTACGTAGAAATGCCAATCGATCGACTGCATCATTTTCGTTTTTAAGTTCTCATATTTATTTTTTTGCTGTTGTTATCTTGAATGTTATGCCCTATGTCATTCCCCTTAATAAGGTGATTATAATATTATTATTTATATATTTCAATGTGATAAAGTCGCGCCCTATAGCCTAGCCGGGTTGATGGATTTAGATATGTGAGATATTTTTTATTAAGTATTATACAAACACTATTATTATTTTGATTACGAAGAGCTCTCTCCTGCTATGGTTAGGGCTTATTAGAAATAAATAGTATAAGAATGACAACAGTAGAAATACAACACTAAGCTTAATGACAGATTTTGTAAGATTGCACCTGCATTCTTATTGCTGATTTACAGTAAGGTTTATAGTATTATACAATAAATAAAAGGTCCACGATTACGACAATTTTATTAATTTATTATATTATTACTTTTCTCATAACATTGCGTCACGTTTATCACAGAACCTTATAATACTAACAACTTAGTGTGATCCCTTGTATTGCAGGCGGAAATAAGGACTGACCCGTATTATGCTAGCGACGATAGAAAACAGTGGGTATGTATGTGTCGCTAATATTTTTATTGTTGTCAGTTGTGTACCAGTGCGTTTTATAATACAGAGGGGAGTTTGCATATAACGAAAATAAACTTAATAAAAGAGTTTGGTTACCTTGTCCATATGTCCATAGTTATCGAGTTGCATTGTCCATATTTCCGCCTGCACTTGACACGGACATCAAATCTCATAACTATTTATTAAAACCTTTAAGCTTACACCCAAAAGTGTCATAATTCAGTTCAGTCTTCAATTGTTTCGATATCTAAAGGCAACTCGGAATGGTGTTCATCTGTCGACTCACTAAGAGACCTGTCTGTCGAAGCCATATCTGGAACATAATCTGTCGTTCTTTTATTCCAACTACTTTGCTCATCGCATTTTATAATACTGTTGATATTTAAAGATTGACTTGATCCATCAGTTCCCATCCAGGAGGTATTTGACTGTATCCAACATGGTTGCACGCCGGTAGTAGGAGGCAGAGTTACAGCCATTGGCGGTGCAATATTAACGCATTTCTCCCTTCTTTCCCTCGCACGACGATTTTGAAACCATATTTTTATCTGTAAAAAGTATTTGTATTAAATAAGTTTTTATAACGACTTCCTTATATTATACTTGGTGAAAGTTTTTTTGCAACGAACACTTGCAACTCAAGAGTCACAAGAGCGCTCTCTGCCTTTTAGGGTAGGGGAAACAGGGGAAGGGATAGGGGGTTGGGCCTCCGGTAACCTCACTCACTCGGTCACACAATGCAAGCATTGTTTAACAGCCGGTTGTCTGTGAGGCCATGGTAATACCCCGGTCGAGCGTTCCCATACGTGCCGAAGCATGGCTCTCCCACGTTAATAAGTTTTTTGTATTTTCTTGTTCAAGAATGACTTATTGTTAGAATAATGAATTAATGAATCTTGGAAATCAGGTCAACTTAACATAAATATGTTGGTATATGCATGCTTTCTACTCTTCCTTAAGTTCACTAGTTCATTAGTTTTGAATCCTAACTAATATTATAGATGTGGCATTTGTTTAACTTTTATGCTTACTGGCCATAACTACCGCACCGATATTTATAAGATATTTTTTTATTATCGGTACAAGTTGCACAGAAAAGGACATACGGAATCTTGCATCTAGAAAAAAAGTTAGTTCCTGAAAGATAGAAAAATAATTTGAAATCGAGCAAAGCAAAAGCGAGTGACACTTTAAAAGTTTAAGTTATGTGTGTTAAAATGTTTTTTTTTTTTTTTGGCATAGAAAAAATACTAGCAACGTGGGTCATACATTACTAGTATTCTTGTTAGCCTCCCAGCTAAGCTAAATGCTTGTGTTAGAGGTGGCTTTACGACGTTAAATTTGTGACGGAACCGTTAGTCCGAGTTAGTAGTTAGTTCGAGTCCGACACACCACCTCTCCGTTAGCTCCGGTGAGGTGATGACCCCGATGTAAGTAATTAAAAACTATAGCCTAGTTCTAATGCTGGAATCCTGAAGTACGCAAAAGGATTTTTTTTATTTCATTAATTGATTGTTACGTTGACAAATGGGGTACTTTAGTAGTTTTATTTATTTAAATATTATATATTTAAATCACTACACATAAATGTTCGGTTGTACTGCTAATTTTGATAAATAACTATACATATAATAAATATGAGATATCTATTTATATTTGTGAGTGTAAGTGAAGAGGTAAATGTGTAAAAACTAAGCACGCATAGATTTATTTAAATTTATGTTATGCAATTAATAAAAGCTGCTTGATAAATTTGTATTATTTAAAAAGAAGTGGCAATTCTTAAAAGTCCGTATTTACCTTCGCTCCCACATTGTCCAGGTATAATGAATACCGTGCATAATAATGCATTGAAAAAAATGCCGTAGTATCTAGGTAAGTACTTTCTACCTATAATACTATTATGATTGTAGGCCTAGAAAAACTTCGCCTTGGACCTGTTTGAAAATATTTGTTAAATCAAACGTAAAAGTAGAGAGCGCCGTTACTTTTTTGATAGAATATCGCGATAAAGCAAGTACAACGTTCTTGGGCATGAGTATATAAGGGTCACACGACTTTATATACAACAACGGATATTTCACTTTTTCGCACGAGTTCATTCTCACGACATATAAAGGTACACCTAATATAATAGCCACACCTAATTATAATTTTTATGTGATCGTGCTTGACGAAAATTGCTGAATAAGTAAATTATTTCAATGTCACGGTTATCCAGTTAACAATAATATTAAATCTGTAGCCATAATATAAACATTATTATCAATTTAAACATTATTGTATTTCGAAACGTATACAACGATTAAATGGTTCTTTATTTTAGTAATCTATAACAAAATGTGTTTTTATGAATGTGTCTTCTTTGGTACTACACTATACCACTTGATACTTCGAAGAGGTTCCATTATTCCTTATTAGGTACGAATAGGGTTACCAGAACATTATCATTGCCGTATCTATTACAGTAATAGCATACAGAATTATGCCGTAGTAAGGCTACAGTTGTGATTTAATTAACTAGTACTGGCAGCGGATTGATGCGGCCTGACCAAGAATAGTTAGGGGATAGTTGGCACTCTTTGGGAGAGGCCTTCGTTCAGAAGTGGATGAAGAGATAGGCTAATGATGAAGGCTATAGTAACAAATACATACATAAGTTTAAAAAAAAAACAAATATTGAATTCGGTATCGAGTGTTTTATTTATTGTATATTTATGGGAAAACATAGCAGTCTAATTAGGTACTGGGCATGAAACATGAATTATAGTTCCGGGCATTTAAGGATTTGCAGACCTAGTGGGCGGCGCCCGTAGCCTAGGAACTTATTAAATAAAAATTTGAAGCAGTGTATTATGTTAATATTACAAAGAAATACTTTAAGTATAACATATGAATATCGACCAATACACACCGCCCGATTGATTTACGGCAAATACCTAAAACTATTTAATAATTGTTTGTTAATATAAAAAAAAAATGCATTTTTAATGTTGGAATTGGTATCAACCGATTGCAATGATTAATAATATCTAGAGTCAGACACCTTTTAAACAATACTTACTCTGTCATCTCGTAATTGTAAGGCTGCAGCGAGAGCGCGCAGTGCTGGTGGCGCTAGGTACGGTGCTCGAGCGTAAGCAGCTTCCAGGGCCGCTGCCTGCGCAGCCGTGAAAGGCACCCGCGCGTGACGTCCCGAACGACGTGCGCGACATCCGCCGCCATTCACTACACCTGAGACAAAAACAAACATTTGAATCTGACTTACTCTTCAAAGACATCTCAAAACGTCGGCTGGGAATTGAATTGGTCAGTAACGAATAATTACTGACAGAAAAAGCGTGCTTTCTCAAAAACTACTAATGTATATTAAAAATCACTAAAATTTCTTAAATACACTAGCCCCTAAAAGTGATAGTAGGTATCAATCCCGTGGGAACAGTACTTTCTTCTTTATGAAACGTGTAGTAGTGTAGTATCCTATGTCCTCTGTACTCCTGGCAATGTTTATATAAAATTTCAGTTTGATCGGTTCAGTAGTTATGACGTGAAGCGTAACAAACACACATACTTCCCCATTTATACATAATAGTATATAGCAAGCATATACATATATATATATATATGTGTATGTAATAGTAAGATTTTAAGAGAGATTCAATCATGACGAATAACAATTTCTTATGTAATAATAACGTATACTACACACTACAGAATTAAATCTACGAGTCGAACTTCAAGACCCGCCATCGCCGCGTCCCAGTCCGCACAAACATCTCACTTGTTTACAGCAACACAGAAACAGAACAACACAAAACACACTAACAGAAACATTTGATTAGAACAAGTATACAAACTTATACATGCCCCGTGCTCTCAATAAGTGTCGTGCTTGAGCAGCATGCTCTAGATGTGTCTTGAGATTTTCATTTATTGAAGAAAGTCAACTCGCAGAACACCAGGATTTCGACACTAACTACACTAACTTTCGAATTTAATTAAAGTACCTAAAATTATTTGTATTGTTGATTTACTTTGTATGGGTATATAAACACTTACGTGGAAGACGCGGTGGTCGATAACGAGTACAACACAGCCAACCCGGAACTTGTACATTTTCACTTCGACTATTTTTATGTCTTGAATTATCACTACTTAAAATCCGTTCTATGCTGAAATCAGACCCGCACTTTGAGGTCGATTGTACCGGCGTAGCATCCATGACTATTATTAAATAACTAACGTGTATTCATTCATTTTCTACCCTTATAATACTTTACTACAACCACACAATTAGAGGCGGTATTGGTGTAGGCTCCGCCCCTTATAATAAGGGATGAACGAAAACAGTAAACATTATCAATGACCGCAATCTTAGGGTGTACGCACCAATGCTCCTACGAGTGTTGTGACATGAATTCATTCATACGTTTTGCAAATTGAATTGTAAATGGATACTGTTTACACACAAAGGAGGATATTACTTTAAGGGTTTGTGAGAAAATTAATTTGTAGTTCCATTATATCGCTTTTGTTGGATGTTAATCGACTTGTAATACGATACCACAACATAATGGTTACTTATTAATATTTTATTAATATTGTACAAATTGGTCCGTTTTTAATATCCAAAGCTGAACTTCTGTATTTAAATACAGATAAATAACGCTCTATTTAAGTTTTAATTATACAGCTTTAATTAATTAATAAATTAAATTAGAGCCCCAACCTACCCCAGAATATAGATTTTTGTGTGGTCCGCTATAATATATTATAAGTAATTAATACGGCACTTCCAATAAAATCCCGTGATAATTATGTACGGCATGTACTAAACAATTATGTATAGTTCCGTATACTGGACACCAGTTCATAAAGGCCCTTTTACCTAAATGATTATGTAAAGAAGTTCAGTTTACTATACTTAATTTCCCTATCAAATACATATCAGTCAGGTGAGTCTACTGAAGCTGAAGCTGCCACATCGTTTGTTTATATTGCTGTTAAAAGCAACATTAACAAATGCTGGTCGGAGTCGTCCTGGGGTTGAAATTTTAGCGTAAATATTTATTTTTATATATTTATAACAAAATATATTCTCACAAACACATAGAAAACAATACCGTTCGGTTAAAATGACGCTGGCGGCAAGTCGGTTGATTATTTATTATGGTGATGGACTTATTTAAGAAGTCGGCAAAGCTGCGGTACCATTATCTTGTTTACAAATAAAGAACAGTCATTATCTGCAATTTGCATTGTTATTTATGAAAGTCCGTTGACAATTTCATTGTGGTAACAAACAACAACTTTACCATTACATTATTTTATTGTTAAACATTGAACGACGAGCATCACAACAAGATACAATTGTAAATAGTACTCGTAATTGAAGGCAAGAATTATGTTGCCAAACTTGTGGCTAAACCGTACAAAGATCCACAGAAATGATAAGGACCAGTGGCGCAGATGTTTTAATTGTTGTAATTTTTGGTTTTTCGACCGCTTGCAATAATGTAACAATGCAATGAGACAGTGTCTCTATTTTTTAATGTTATTTATAATAAAAATACCTAAGAGCTTCAAACTATTTTAACCTACAGCTAATTAAAGTGTTAGTTAGTTGTGTAGCTAAGTAAAAGTTAGTTGAGAAAAGTTAGGTAGTTATGAAATCCTCATACTTATACATTTAATCTTTTTCTTTTAATATGTTTTACTATCTTGTAGTACCTAGTGTACTTACTACATTGCGTCGTCGTGATACGACTCTGCAATCGCACCACCATCCAACCAACCACATATATTATGTATACTCTTCAGGTAAATTCCCTAAACCATTCAAGCAATCCTTTATAATATCAATGTTAAGAGTGGGGATAGAAGCCAGGTCAGCAATAATAGCAACACCCGTAGCACTTATACCCGTTCTGTATAAATATTGGAACGTATTATGAACAGCAGACTTATTAGCTTCTTTAAAAGTAAACATTTACTTAAAGTAATTTTTATTTAAAGTAAATAAACATTTTCCTAAATAAAAAAATACTCTCTTCTTCGCAATTAGACTTTCAACAAGGAAAGTCTACGGCAGATACAGTTCATGAACTTACCAACTATATCGTCACTTACCTAGACCGTGGGAAAAAGTGCCTAGACATAGCTAAAGTATTTGACACGGTTTTTGTACTTATTCTGGTTCAGAAGTGGTTTAGCTCTTTAAGAATTATCTATGCGAGCTTTCTCAAAGGTTTAAAATAGGTGACACCGTCAGTTCGGAGCATACGATCAGCTATGCCCCCCCCCCCCCCTTCCTTATTTACATTAACGAAGACTAGCTGCCATTTCTTAAAGGGAAGATTATAGCTTTTACAGACTACTACAGTATTAAAACCCAACTGAGCTTACTGAGTTAGCTTAATTGGGTTTTAATACTGTATCATAGTGGTTAAGAAATAATTTCTTCACCCTGAACGCTGATAAAACAAGTTACGTCCCCATTTCAATTAAAAAATCTGATGCTATTTTTTTATGGTATGGGGGACAAACGGGCAGACGGGTCACCTGATTTTAAATGACTTCCGCCGCCTATGAAAACTTGCAACTCAAGAATCATAAGAGTTCTGTCCGCCTTTTAGGGGAAAGATGGGAAGGGAAAGGGGGTAATCAAAGGAGGTTTGGGCTTCGGGTCGGCTCCGGTAATTTTGCTCGGTCACACAATGCGAGCATTTTTTAACAGCCGGTTTGTTGTGAGGCCGTGGTAATACTAAGGTCCAGTCGGCTCTTACGAAACATAGCGTATGGTATATGTATATAACGTATTTCTGGACTCATGCATTCGATTATTTCCCACAAGTGCTTTAAACCTCAACACGGATTGTGTTTACTTTCTTATTTCTATTTTTTAAAGAAATTATTTAGGTATGATGAATAAAGCAAAGAACCTTATACAAGGTGCCGTAGACCTGGGTCCCGAAACAATTATTATTGATGATAAGTGGGATCAAATGATGGTTCCTAAATTATAGGCGTGTGACAGACCTCGCCTTACACCTTCAGGGATATAATCGTGAGTGAATGTAATAAAATTTCCAGACACGGATAGTTATAGTTCTACCTATGTAGAGTAGGCAGTGTAGTAGAGGCAGTTCACGGCTTCAAAAGCTCCAAAATAATTGAAATAGACAGTCAGTTTCAGACAGACTTCGCGTATAGCGCAGTGGTATAAGTGGTTACCTCACACCTAGCTACAATTAATACCTTGTACTTGGAGTTGTCTTTCTAAAAAAAGAAGAAAATTTCTGTGTTGTCTTGTGATTTTTTTTTCATTTAAACGTTTTACAAACCCAGGTATTTTAAACACTAACTGAACTTACTTAACAAAGGCCTACTCGAATTCCAAACCGGTACATGGAATTAAATAATATTGCATGCTGCAATCAAGGTCGACCAAGAACCAAACGTGAGCCCAATCGCACTGCCTCTCTCCTCATTGTGTTGTGATTCGTGGACCTACATAGTACCGTCACAAAACCACTCAGTGAACTGTGACAATATATTTGTTTTTAAGAGATCTTATTCCACTTATACTTTTTTCATTCAATATGTCTGTTCCTGAATATATAGAATTAAAAGGCGGCTATCGCATGCCACGAATCGGATTTGGCACTTGGCAAGTAAGTGAAGTTAACTTTATTACTTAAATACTTACTTGATTTATATTAGAAGTAATTTATAAGTAAAATTGGGAATCTTAGTAGTAAAATTGGGACTCTGACATACATATCACTAGATGAGGTATAGAGTAAATATGCCTACAGACTCTTAAAACTTTCGAGATTGTTCGTATTTCGTAATTACCTTAGTGCACAAATTCTGTAGTTTGTACCCAATCGATGTCATTTTAAGACTGCGGTTAAGGTTTACATCGTACAAATCAACTTGCTCACAACTGAACATAATTAATTACAGCCTGTTCGAGCAGATATAAGTTCTTAGATTTGGCTATAATTAAAAATTAATTTAAAAAAATACTATTCAGGTGGTTATTTAGTAAATCCTTTCCAAAAGGCCACCCACTGAGGAGTAACATTTTTTAGGAAAAAAGAGCAGAGGTGTAATGTATGATCCGTTTATGTTGTTCGAATGTAATTTAATATCATAACAGCACTAAACACAATTTCATCGAAGGAGTACCCAGACCTTAAAATACAAAAAAAAAAAAAATACCCCTTTGATCATTTTCTTGATGTATCTTTATAATAACCATTGTAAGCTGTTCTTAAAAGTAAACCATTTTGATTAACATAGATGTGTGGCAGATTCTACTTGTCTACAGGGTTATTCGACGTATACAAGTTGAGAATCATAAGAACAGGTGCAAGGCGCCCTCGCTGTCTTCCACCGACACGCAACTTGCGTTTGAGTTCTTATCTGTAACCATCCATAATTACATTCTATCACCGGCGTTGTAAAAGAAATCTACAAGGTTCTAAAATCCTAATATTACCTTTATCTATACTGTAACTTACTCTGATATATACTCTTTCTATATTATTTTCAAATGAATTAGACTAATCATTTGTCTTAACAATTAAAACCCCTATGTATGTCTATGAACTTTTGATTCAATAAATATTGAAGACGATAATCGGATAATCGATTTTAACAGATGTCGTATGTACCTAATGTCACAAAATGAGCAATATTCTCATTTTGAAGACTTTGTGCGATGAGAGCGCTCTTTTTTAATCCGGAACTAACCTTAGAGTAAAGAAGAAAGTGCTGTGGAAAGAGCGTTATTTCATTATTGTATACTCTCTCTATTGTAATATCTCAAACATTATAAATAAATCTAAGACCACAAAAGTTAGGAACTAAAATTAAATAAAATACACAATCACCTGCACAACAAACACAGGCACCATAATATTTGTATATTACACGTTATATTTAGTGTCATTCGAGATTATGTACGGATTCTTATTGCCAATGCATCCAAATCAGTTCATGCGTTAAGAAGTTATGGTGAAAGAAAGAAACTCACATACACAGATTTACTACATACCGATACTAATTGAATTGAAATTGAAAGTGGTTATCAACTTGTTTTTAAAAGATTTTTATCACTGTGTGCCTTTTACTGTAACTCGTTTGCGTTTTCTTGATGGAACACATTTATTTTCCTCTAGCATCGCAAATTTACCTATATAGGCATTACAAACTAACAAAAAAGTAACTTACGGTCGGACTGTTATCTATCAGAAAGCATATAATATACAGTCATTCAGTACCCGGATGACAGAATAGGCTTGCCCCCCCACCCTAATGTGTTAATGGGACTAAATGATGGTTGGCCAAATGTCAGTTTGAGACGCCTTTGCCTACCCCTTCGGGGATATAGGCGTTAGTGTATGTACATATAAAATTTAAAAAATTAAAAATTCTTTATTTGAAACTGACAGAGAGATTACAATAGTTCATGTGTTCGATAATGTATGACAATTCATATGTATATGTTCATATTGTTGTGTATTCATATGTTCATATGTATGACAATTCACGGTGAAAAAGTATGTACATATGTCCAATACTCAAACTCGAAAAAAAAAGGGACACATTATTATTTTTACAAACAGGTAGGCAATCATGTTGTTACTACTGACAGTACTTTTTGACATATCTTAAGTGAACTTGAGATTTGAGTTGAGAAAGTCGAGATTTGAGGTAATTAATGTAATGGCATTAATTATTGATAACAATAAAACTGACGAAGCTTTACCCTACAGCTTTGTCAGCCGTTACCGTCAACCGTTATTTACAAGGATGCGCGTTCAGCTTTTTTTGCAGGTGTAGTATTGTGGCAGTTTGTAATGTACTTCTTTCTTTGTAGTTAAAGAATACACATTACCTAGTGTTTTCTGGATAAGAAGATTTTTTTTAATTCCATAGCTCGAACTCGTATTCTCATAACCCACTTTTTACAAAATTTATGCAAAAATGCCACATTGGCCGTTTTTTTTCATTACAATCCAAGATATTTCGTGTGTCAGTATGGAAATTAAAGTATATGTTTAATTTTCTACAGCTATATCATTGTATGTATGCTGATGTTATGTTGTTTTAAAAGTTTTCGTGTAAATTAATAGCGGTCGGAATAATCTGGGCTTGTAGCTAACGTTTTCGAAGATTATAGAAATCCAGTTCTTATAAATATGTAACAAAACCCTAAATAAAAATTTAGCACAATCTTATCTTTGGTTTCAAAACTTGATGTTTAGTATTAACATATACGTCATAAAGTGAGTGGACAATGTTATATAGAAATGTTTGATCTTTGCCATACAAGGTCCAATATCACAATTTCAAGTTTAAGAGTTGTCACGTCATACCAATAAAATGTTTGGTTTTATCATTTCTAAAATGTAAATGTGGATGGATACCTTGGGACGTTATTAAAATAAAATATTATATTATATAAATATAATAAAATATTAAATTGTATTAGTTATATAAAGTCATAGGAACTTATTCCAAATTACTTCAATCCAAATAATCACACTGACCTCTGTAATATAAGTATACGTACTTACAGAACTTAGTTACGAATCAAATAATAATAAAAAATATTTGATGGTTCTTGTTTTATAAAATACTGTAAAATAAAAATCTATGGTCTTCATGACATAAATATCACAAAAACTTTAGTGGAGAACTTAGCCCTCAATGGCATGTATTAAGTGGGCAAGTATTACGAAGTAGTATATCGGACTAGATTGTTTTAGTGAAGTTTAGTTATTGTTTTAGTCAATTTGAGCCCGACGTACCAGTTCACGGATCTCTTATAATTAATTGTATATTTATATTAGGCGTCCAATGAAATCCTAGAGCAAGCGGTGTCCACAGCGCTGGAAGCAGGCTACCGACATTTCGACACAGCGCGCGCATATGAAAATGAGGCTGCTCTCGGGCGCGCCCTCAACCGCTGGATTGGAGGAGACTCTGAGAAGCGAAAAGAGTTATTTGTTGTCACTAAATTACCACCTGGAGGTCAGTAATTTTTATTTTACTATAGAGGTAGACAGTCGAACAGACCACCTTAAGGTGACCACACGTGGGGGTTTTCACACAAAAAAAGGCCAAAACGAGCAACAAACCATCTACAAGCGTCTGCGGTCTGTATTCGGCCGCATCATTGGCTGCAGATGCTGCAACATGAATGCATTGATTGAATTGATAGTTGCAGTCTGTATGTAATAATGCCCATGTTATTGTCGGAGATAAAAGAGTCTGTATCATCTGCGAAGCACGCGAGGCGGATACGAGTTGATATCGGATTGTCATTCAAATATAGCAGGAACATATACGGTTCTAGAATAGAGCCTAGAGGAACGCCTGCCAGTACAATTTAGCATCATCAATGTAAACATTAGTCTCTTTGTTAAGTAAGATTTAATCTCATCATCTTTCTCAGGCTTTTTGAGAGCACTAAATATGGTGGCTTTGGCACGAATGCGCCGTCTAGACTAGTGTGATACCGCGGCCTCACAGAAAACCGGTTGTGAAGTAACGCTTTCGTTGCATTTCCCCGAAATTAATGAAGTTTCCGGAGGCCCAACTCCCCCTCTCCTCGTTCCCATCCCCGCACCCTTCATCACCCTAAAAGGCGGGCAGCGAACTTACGACTCTTGAATTTCCCATGGTTGGGTGTCCATGGACTGCGGTTGACCTGTGTTTAAGACAAGTTAACTAAAATATTAAGATCACTGCATAGCCCTGACTAAAACATGTTCGACACCAGGCACTTTTACAACTAACCCAATTGCTTCCTTAATTGATAATTTAGGTATTGGAAATGGATGATGCTCAATATTATCTCTGATTAGGATTGACTTGCCTTGGACCTCTACCATTCTCTTGAGTATAACATTTGAATCCCGGGGTAGAAAGAGTGGTTTTATGTGTAAGCCGTGTTTCACAAATAGCCATTACATCGACAGGTACAGTTCTGAGAAGGTCAAAAAGTTCATGTTTTTACCTCGCAATCCAGCGGCGTTTCAGGAAAGTACTCACAGTCATCTGGCACTGCAGTTTCTTTAGTTACAGCAGTGAGCAGAGGGGTTCTGTCCTTTTAATGGCACCCAGAAGATGGGGGAGTATTGGTGCATTTTACACATCTTGCAGGCATGTTGTAATTTTGCGAGGAGGGACCAAACTGCTGACGGCTTCATTTGGGCTTGAAATTTTCAATTTTAATGACACTGGTGCAAAGATATTTAATTATGGAATTTGGATATTTCAACTCTTGGGGCCAATTTTACCAAAGGTTATGGGCATGATAAGTTGATATTATTCCTCGATTTAAGAGTTAATACAAAGGAGGTTTTTAAAACTAACTTCTCTAATTCAGCTGGCAAGCTATCTTCAACAAACGCTGGAATTTATGATTTTTTATCCCTGCCCCAAATTCGATAATTTGTGTATTCGCGTAGCCATTCTGATGGAAATGCGCTTCATCGGAGAAGATGACGTTTTTCGAAAAATTGGCATCGGCTTCACTTTGCTCCATTACCCACTGAACGATTTCTTTCTTTGGGGTTTTGTGAAATCTCGGGTTTATGCGAATAAACCATAAACAATTCCTAAACTCAAATCTCTGTGTAAAAGTCATGTAAAATTTCATGAAAAGAGTAATGGCCTGTCATCAGAGCCGTGGGGGCCTTTAGCTGGATATTTTATTCCATACTTAATCGAAACATGTTTTCTTTACAATTTAATAAAAATATCACAACTCTGTCATAAAATACGTATTTTATTTTAAAATGAAAAAGTGCACTCTTACTGAGAAACGGTTTAAAGAACAGGTTTACTAGAGTGAGCGTACTAGCACACAAGACGAGCGCCGCACGTTGAAAGTTAATTAGTAAACGTAAAAGTTGTAGCATTATGTATGAGCTCACACATTAGATCAAAGAAATATTTACGTAACACTATTATAAGTTTTTGGATTATGGTTAGTAAATAGGTAGTTAAAAAATCAGTATTATTCATTACATATAATTTCGATTTTTACACAGGCAATAAACCAGAGCTGGTCCAAGAATATTTTGATAGCTCTTTTCAAGACCTCAATCTCCAATATTTAGATATGTATCTGATACATACTCCGTTTGCTTTTGAGCATGTACCTGGAGACCTTCATCCCAAAAACCCAGATGGCAGTATTAGGATGGATCACACGACTAACCTTCTTGAATTGTGGAAGGTAAAACATAGTTTTAGACACCTAGAAATAAAAACTTTTATGACACAGTCATGCTTGTCATTCTAACGCTTGATTCAAAATAAAACATAATTCTTTCCTTATTAGGTTAAAACATTTTTCAAATTTTAAGTTTGTGCTATGTCAGAATGCCGTGCTAATTTACTAGTTTTTTTCCATATACATTTTAAACCCCAATTTACCTGAGGTAGTTTTACCTCCTGTGATTGTATCTTTCACATAATAAGACTAGTAGAAATGGGAGTTTCGTATGCAGAAAAGCATAACAGTGAACAGAAAAAAGTTAAAGAATGTGATATTTTTAATAACATTCATAAGAAATATACACACAGTGCAGTTTACAATGAATGTAGCTATCCTCCACCGGCCGTCAATATTTTTAAGTGTAATAAAAAGAGAGATTTGACCACAAAGAGTTTTGAAGAATCAAAGAAGCGTAGTGCACGAAAGGACCAAAAACTGGACTTACAATATTCTTGGTCAAAAGTATACAACTCCCCTATAGAAAGGCAAGGGGAAGAGACGGTCTATCATGAAAACCAACGTTCTAAACTGAATTATAACAAAATAGCCGCTAACCCTGACCCGAATTTTGAAATAACAAGAAGAAGCGTAGCCACATCCACAAATTCTTTCGCTAAATCGAAGCAGTGCTTAATTGAAAAAGTTAAGTTTCTGTACAATATCTCTGTTCCAAGGTTACTATGTCCGTGTTGTACCGGTGGCGATGATCACGATGTTGCGCCATATAGTTCTAAACAACCTGCTGAATCATTTGACAGTGTCAATCTGAAGGCCCTTGATTCCTTGAATCTAGATGCATCTGTTATGAGCTTATATCACATGTACAAGACCGGTACAAGGAATGTACCAACCGTTTACGGTAAAATTAAAAGTTGTGTTGCCCGCAGTGCATGTGAAATTGTTAGCAATTTAAAGCGGATATAGGCAGAGATTTCAAAAGTATACACTTAGTCATTAAAATTATAAAAGAGGCTTTGGCTTTCATAGAAGATAAAAAAGCAAGTTGACTAGTGCACGTGTCAAAATGACATTCAATATAATGACAATCAGCAATTTTACTTTTAAGCCTTTAATACCCTGTCACATATTCTTAACCATGTTTTATCAATAGTAATGTGAAAAGAACGGATAAGACTCTTAAATTAAGGCAATCAACATTTCTTAAATATGGTTCTTACTTGCTTTATAACAACAATACCAAACATGTACATACAAATAAGTGGGCACACTAGTCAAACCCGAACATGAAAACAATATTAAATGTCCCGCATTTGAGACGAAGCACTAACTACTTATATAGATATAGGAGTCGCAAGAAAAGAGACTTAAAATTCTACTGCAAGTATATACTCACTTACGTAAATGGTACCATAAAATAAAACGCAACAAAATTCGTCAAAAGCAAAGTCATCAAGAGCGACTATACAGACATAACATAGAGAAAACCGGTTTGTATAGAGTTGATTTTATAAAATATCGAGATAATATTCCATATCATGGTAGGAACACCAAACAGAATCTAAAAGACCCCATGAACGAAATTATGAAACACAATAATTTAAAATATTGTGGTAATTACTCAAGAATACTGTACAGTACTACAATGATTCATAATACGCCTGAAGAGTTATTGACAAACAGAAATAAACGAGAATCAAAAAATACTCTAGCTCTTGTCAGATGCATTTCTTTGCACAATCTTCAAGGGAACAAGGATGGCCAGAAATTAATTTTGGATAATACCAGTCATGCTCCATCGAAACCGATATCTTCGAACCCGACAGAAAGCACTCAAAATAAAGTTTTAGCAAATATATTTTTCTGTTGTTGGAAGAAAAAACTAAATCAGGGAGCGAAATCAAGACTGGTGGATGATGCTGCGTGTAAACATTTTCAAAAACCAAAAGCGCCATCAGATATGCCAGTAATGAATCTGTTCAAGAAGACCACTAATGATTTTAGCTGCCAGCATGGTGTTAAATCGAATACTAGTATTGAAATCACATCTCATATGCTGTCGAAACCTACCTCTCAGTCTTCATCGGTTGGAAGCATATTCAGAAGTAAAAATTTGCAAAAATCAAACAAAAAGCCATCTGGTGTTTTTCAAGTGCTGATTTATACTTTAGGTAGAAAATTAAAAGAAAAACCTTCTAAAACTCCAGTTAGAAACAAAAGACACAATGTGGTGATATTACCCGTTCCCAGGAAATTCAGTAGATCAAACAGTAACCCCGTATCAACCACCCACAAGAGAACAAAATTAAATGTATCGGAGAAACCTTTACTAGTAAAGATCAAATCCTCAGAAATAGAAAATACAGATTGTGTAGTACAGTCAAAAGATATGAAGCCTTGGAGAAGTTCTTTTAATCAGAAATTGTGATAGGTTAAACATATTTTAACTTTACGTACCGTTTTTAATTCAGATCACAATATTCTTCGTAGTTTTAGTTTATTATCTGACGTAAGTAGCTAGTCAACCTTAAAAAAGCAAACTTATTCTTAAAAACTTCTGCTACACCACAAATATAAGCTTATATATAGTATTTAAAAATAAAATGTATTTTGTGTTCGGTGGGAACCCTTTCATAATGAATCTTGTGTACTAATATTATACCTAATATAAACTTATCTTTCAGACTGTATTAAAACTGAGAGAGTCCGGCCGTGTTCGCCTGGTTGGAGTATCGAACTTTAACGTGGAGCAATTGGAACGAGTGTGCAGTGTTGAAAAACCTGCGTGCTTACAAATAGAGAATCATATTCTCTGTCAACAGCCAGAACTAGTTGCAGCTGCTAATAAATTGGGCGTGCCTATTGTTGCATATTCGCCTCTTGGATCTAAGGCTCTAGCTGATGCAAAAGCAGCCCAATCGGGGTAAGTTTCTCCTTATGTTTTGGGTATGCCCGACTAGTTTAGATCCCGACGCGGCGACGAGTGAACTTTATCGGTGGAGTGACCGTCCTCGACGATATATCTTTAAAAATATGTTTATCCACATTTTTACTCACTGGCACTCACGAAAGTTTTTATGCAAGTTACTATTTTACCAAAGTTGCGAGATCCTGACATTATAATGCTGTGTCTGCGTTATTATTGGATGTGCATTTTTGTAATTTACCAACGTCTTCTTACAAAGGCATAAGTACCCCGACTTACTGCAGATAGCAGAAGTCCAACGAATTGCCCAATTGCATGGGCGCACTCCAGCGCAAGTGCTCTTGAGGTACAGTCTTCAGAGAGGTCTGGCTGCCATCCCAAAGAGCACCAACCCTATTCGCATTAAGCAGGTAACTTCCACCTTCTTAAACACTACAACATTGTGTTGATTGTAATCTCTAGGTTAGTAGTAGGTGTTTCATTGGTTTAGTGCAAATATTAAATTATAAGCAGATGTGTAATGCGCGTAAATTTTTATTCCATTATTATCTATTAATATTTATTTACGTTTAAAACATTTTTACAAATTAAGTTCTTAAATAATGTTATGTGTCAGATCAGCTTGTTAAACTATATCAATGGTATTTAATTTATTTAGTTTTAAACATAATAAATTTTGTTTAACTGCAGCTAGTAGCTTATAATATTTTTTTTTCTCTGAAAAAAATTATATAGTTAACCGTTGACATGTCTCTGGCAGTTTTTGGAAGAGTCACTGCCAGCGTCAGTAGTAGAGCCATGCTTAGGCACGAATGCGCCGGCTCGACCGGTGCGATACCACGGCCTCACAGAAAACCGGTTGTGAAGCAACGTTTACGTTGCATTTCCCCGAAATGAGTGAGGTTTCCGGAGACCCAACTCCCCTTCTCCTCTCCCCTCATCCCCCTATCCTCTTTCCCATCCCACTCTTCTTTCCCCTCCCCGCATCCCACTGTCCCTCATCGTCCTCAAAGGCAAGCAGCGCACTTTGGACTTTTGAGTTGCAGGTGTCCATGAAGGGCGGTTGTCACTCCCCATGAGGTGACCCGTCTGTTCGTCTGTCCGTGTATAAAAAAAAACTTCATGAACGAACTTTAATTTAGATGATACTTACTTAATATTTAAGAGATTAATATGTAATATTTAAATGTTTTACAGAATATCTCAGTGTGGGACTTTTGCCTTACTGATTCAGAAATGAAAGAATTAGCATCACTAGATCGCGGCGAAAGCGGTCGCGTGTGTGACTTTACATTTTTCGTAGGCGCTGACAAACACCCAGAATTTCCATTTAAGAAATGATGTAATATAATAAATTCTGAACATGTCCATAGTACATATGAATGTTGAAAAGAACAAAATAAAAGAATCATCAACAAAAACCAATTGTGATGTTTAATGTTTCATAGTATAAGTACCTATATATTACTGTAACAAATATGTACAGTACATTCAATGTGTAAAACAAGTAACCTCATCAAGTCTTGCCTTCTCGCTTACAACAGAGTATTTTTTTACGCTGGCGCTGATGTTATTGTCAATATTTCTAATAAATAGTATCTATTTTTTTAAACGACTTCATTGGTTAAAACCCATTCCACCCACTTCATATAACAGAACATATAACGGCAATAACCTTCAAATTAATAACTTGCAACTTTTTGTTGATAAATTATAATTATGTATAGGTATATATTTTTATGAACCTACCATTATTTGAAAGAAAATGTTCCAGAGAATTGGAGAAAGCCAGCCAGTGAAATGCAAGTACCTAAGTACATATTTAAAGTAATCTCAAATGTTGAAATATGCACTATCTTCGCTGTTCTAAAAATATTCTCCCGAATGGAGAGTCGATTGACATAATATTATGTAGGTACGTTACAGTCGATTTACCAAGTCCAAATTTACAATTGTAGTTACAAAAATTATTGATTTTTTATACATTTATATTATAACAACAAGTTCACACATGCCGCGAGGCATTGCTTCTTGCTAATTTTATGATAGACATTAAGGGAGAATACCTTGTAGGTTTTGATTTACCAGCAGCCATTAGAACAAATATTTGGAACCGTTATTAGGCGAATGAAACAAGCGTTTAGTCGAGATAAATCGCCATGTTCCAACATCATTACAACATGCAGATGATCGTCTACTACGAGTGGTGGATAGCAATTGACATTTAGAGGTACGGTGAACATTAAAATCGATGGTTAGGTGCTTGAATAAAGGCCTAGGTATTCCTATCCTTATTAGTACTTCTTCTGTGTCAATATAAAAAAAGCGACGCACTTCAATTAAAAACCCGTATTATATATAGGACCTTGGACCTTGGACCCTATAGCATGTGTGGCTGAGCGCTCCGCACTCTTAGCTTTCTTTCTCAAAAGGCTTTTGTAACCTGTAAAAACTTACTGTACAGAATTTTATGCTGTACACTTTTTAATGTTAATTTAAATACTATTTAATGAAAAGGAAAAATCAAGACGTTAAGAAAACAACTGATTTTCACCTTTGAACCAGGGTGTGTCATCTCTAAAATCTGGTAATCAGGCAATCAAAACTCATTGTGAGTAGAAGTGTAAGTAAAAACCCGAATATTAATGTTTTTTTTTAAATACTAGGTATAGTAAAAAAAAATCATAAATCATCTTAGCTAAGCACCTTTCGTCACCTTGAGTAGGATAAATATTTTTTTACAGTTTAAAGAAAGCCTTTTGCTTCTCTTGAAATAAAACAAATTATTATACTCTGTTATGTTAACAAAACCTTTTATTTGATTTATTTATTTAATGTCTTTAAAAGACACAAGGTAATCTTAGATACTAATACTAAGTTAAGATTTAATGTAATTCCTATAGTGTACAATGAGGAATATTCTAATCTAAGTACAACAAAACAGTTCAGATTGTTTGTCCAACATGCAATGTGCATGCAAACTGTAAAAAATCTTATATTAAACAAAAATAAGCAGAACAAGGTCCTATGGCGCATATTGGGAGGCCTATGTCCAGCAAAGGACTACAGTAGACTAATTGATTGATTGTTTGAAACAACAATATACGTGAAAGTGAATCCAGCGAGTCGGTCGCTCCGTCGACGAGCTATTCGCGCCGTGTTTCTGTGCCCCACCCGCACACACCTGTTGCGGTATTCAACGCGTAGTTTTTCTTTCGACTTGACTCTGAGACCCCCTATCTTTTGAAATAAATTTTAAATTATAATTTCTTTACCGAATTTTAATATAGGCAGTTTAAATACGAAATCTTCAAAAGTCACAATAAAACTGATTTAAAATATTGTTGATGGTTTGTTGGTGCTATTTTTATAGAACTTCACATTATGTGTAAGATTAGAACTGTCCCAAGAATAAAACCATGGGTCAAAAGTGAGTATTATAATGAGCAGGGATACTACAGTTAGAAATTAAAACATAAATTTCAAATCTAAATACTAATTAGTTATTATAGTTTCAGATACGATTACTGATGACATTTATCTTCGCATCATGCGATAGTTTTTGAATGTGTCAATTAATGCAATTCCAGGTATGTAATTACAAAATACAGGCAAAACTGTAGGTAATAATAAAATACTGATGCTTCAACTGGTAGTGAAATAAATCCGGTAAAATTAATTAATATAAAAAAAACGACATTATGTCACTGTACTGAAATAATATGTGAGCACTAGTGGTACAGGTGAGTGCGTAGAATGCCCGCCCGTAAAAACATTTAAATATAGAAAAAATGCTTTGCATAATGCGATGCAAATAACATATAACGGGCTTTGAGCTCTTAAGCCTCCACAGCTATCCAAAATTATTTAAATTTTTCTTTATAATAAGCTATTTAATTTTACATTTATATTCTAAATACATTTGATCTTTACCCTTATTTTAAATTCACAATAAGCATTTAAAGTGAGTTAACCTCTACCGTCATCGTTCAGGCAAAGGAATAAATAATTATAAAGGCTGCGTTAGTACTTGCTTAATAATTTTATTGTTAGAAGCAAGAAATCAGTCTTATATTGTAGGCTGTTGGTAATATGTAGGTCTCACTGTCAATGTGTCAATGTTGCTCGGCGCAATATTGACAGTGAGACTGGCGCTTTGCAAATAGACATGCTTGCGAGTTGAGACTAAGTAATGTTAAAAAGTTGTGAATGAATGCATGCGATGCATAAAAAAACTTTATACAGCAAGCAATCGTTTAAATAATCTATTATGGGTTTGTTTTGTTTGCAAGGTGACTTGATTGAAAGTGTTCCTAACCATAATTCAATTAAAACTGTTCAGCGGTTCGAAGATTAACAGCTCTTTTATTTTAGAAAGGTTTTGTGAGTGTTTATAATTTATACTCGATATATATATATAAACACGAGCAAGTTAAGGGGGTGTTTATGGCTGGGAATGCACCATACTACATTATTTTTGTAATTTACATCATACATATATTCGCAATGAAATTTTTAAATCGGCAAGTATGTGAATACACCTTTAGGTAACGTTTTCACGTCATTGCGGATGTGTGTAACACCGCTTCATCACACGTTGTTTAATATATTACATAGTTGCCGTTGATCCGGTGTTTTTATTCTATCCTCAGCATTCAGTTATTTGTGACCAGTCATTTTTGTCTAATGAAATTATGTCGGTAATTATAAGAGGTGCAGTGAAATTGTATTACTATTTAAATGAAGAAATCCAAGGTAAATAAGTGTAATCTATTGATATTTTAGAAATCGTAACTCTACTAAGATACTTAGTTTAAAACACTTGCGTAAAAAACCACCACATCCATTAATAAATAAAATTTGCATCAGTAGTAAAATTTGGGTCAGTCGTTCAATACAAGAGAATACGTATTATTGTGGTCAATATTTTTTAATAATTCATTAAAAAAAAAGTTAATGAAGGGGAAGTTCTTTGTCACTAAAAATCAAAACAAATCATATGTTATCGTCAAATTCCATCATGTTACAATTTAAATATGTTTTACTAGAAATAGTTCAACATGATTCGTGTTGGTTAATATACCACATTCCCTTGAGCATAAATACCATAAAGTTTAGTGCCTGAATTATTATTACTTTATTATATGTAAAATTTTCACTTCAAAAATCATTAAAACGTGTTTTTTGTTTAAAAACGGACGTTTGAAACTGTACCTAATTACAATACCTAATCACTACCTATACATAGTTCATCAATAGTTGTCTAAAAATGTTACATTTTTAGGCCTTACCTTGCGTTTTTTAGAGGACGCAATTTTATTTTTTTGATGTGTAAGGGGGTCAGTGTAAAGCTAAAACCAAGTGTGTGGGGTCGCCACCCTTGTCCCACGGCCGCCATGTTGAAAATAGGGGTTGAAATGGTTTTTACGATATATCTCTTAAACTATTTATCTGATAAAAAAAAATTGTTAGCATTTTTTGTTGCAAATTAAATTCTCTACAACTTTGGTTCAGTAACTTTTTGTCGTAGAACTATAAATAAAAAAGTTATAAGCGAAAATGTTCAGAAATTCGAGAAAAAAAAATATTTTTCGATATAACTTTTTTTTTTAATTTTACGAAATAATATATCAAACCATTTTGTAGATCGTTTTTTTAAGGAACAACAATTTTTATGAGCAACATTTTTTCATTAAGTCCACAGCTAAGGTTTTACAGCGCTCCGAAGTGAGTACTATTTTTCAGTACTCGTAACTATACATATATTGTACGTGTGTACTAATAATGTGTCATCAGTTATTGTTTTTTTTTTTATTTTGTTATTATAATTTTTTTAATTATTATTTTTGCAATATTATTAATAATTAATTATTGTACTCACTTCGAAGCGCTGTAAAACCTTAGCTATTGACTTAATGAATAAAATGGTGCTCATAAAAATTGTTGTTCCTTAAAAAACGATCTACAAAATGATCCTTACACATCAAAAAATAAAATTGCGTCCTCTAAAAAACGCAACCCCAAATGTAACTTTTCAAAGGACTATCTGTGTGAGATCGCAGATTGCGATAAGACCGCTTATTGTACCACTACGTAATTAATATGCATTTCTTCTATGTGTCCCATATTTTGGATGACGATAAGGTTTGCTCTATCTATTTATCTATCTAATTACATTTAAAGTGAGAATGTTACAATTTTGTGACGTCGAATATGTTCACTGTACAGTTTGGAAGCACTTAAAACTGACCTTTAACAGTTATTTGAACTCGTGTGATTTTTGTATCTACCAGTCGCCATAAAGTGATAGACTTAGCATTATTCTTTCTTCGCTTAGTCTAGTTAGGCTCACAAGTTTATTTTTTATTACTACTTTTTAGTTCCTTCATTCTTTAGTCGTTTTTCTTTCTTTCTAAAAAGTCTTTATTAATACAAACTACTTACCTAGGTACGTGAATTGAAATCATACATACATCGTATTTTTTCTGTTTGTAAAGTCCCCCCGCTACACAGGAATAATTCCTCTTAGTACGGGAGTTGTATTTTTTTAAACAATAAACAATTTACATATCTATATTTTCAAAGAGCAGAACGGGTAAAGCATAGTACTTATGAGGATAGCCATTTCGAACAACCAGACTATCATCTTAGTCATAAGCCTTTTTTCTTTTAATTTTTTAGATACGAGAACACAGGACTGGTTTTTAATGAGAACGCCATGGCCGGGGATAGCATTTCTAGCCCTATACCTGTTGACGGTGCTGCGATGGCTGCCAAACTACATGAAGAATCGACCTGCGTACGATTTGCGAAGCATAATGGCAGTTTATAACGCCATTCAGATGATTGGTTGCATTTATATAGCTTATAAGGTAATTCCTTTTATCATTACAGAAGACTAAAAAAATCTTCATTCAAATTTTCAGAAAACAAATCTTCATATATATTTATCATATTTTATAAGGTTGGTAGAAATATGAACTGTTCTTAGCTATAGGAAATAGCAGATATATATATATATAAATATGTATGTACTACTGTGTCAAGAGGAAAAGGTCAATAAAACCAACTAATCTTCTAAATTAATTGTATCGCCTTTAAAGTAGGCCCTTCTGAAATAATACACTTACAAAAACGAATAATCCAGTTATCAAAACATTTTTAAATGCATTTTCCGGAATCGACTTTAGTTCTCGCCTCAAATTTTCTTTGATATCTTTTATCGACTGAAAACGGGTACCTCGAAGTGGTAATTTGATTTTTGGAAAGAGAAAAAGTCGGCTGGAGCGGTATCCGATGAATCTCTGCTTGTTCGATGGTATTTGTTGAGTTTTTGGTCAAAAATTCGTTGGTACGCACACAATGATAGCCTTGTTCGATGGTGCGTTGTCGTGGTGTCCATCCATCCAAGAACTTCCTTTCTACAATTTTGGCCTTTTTAGGCGAATTTGCTCTCTCAAACGCCGCATACTGCTCAAATAGTATTCCTTATTTACAGTCTGACCTTCTGGCAAGAATTCCTCTTGCACAAAACCTCAGTAGTCAAAGAAAACAGCCAACATGACCTTGACTTTTGATCGACTCGAATCGACGTGGTTTTTTCAGTTTCGGTTCAGCCGGAAGTCCGAAGCTTGTTGACTAGTTTGCATGTCAAACTCGTAAACCCATATCTCATCATCAGTAACAATGCGTTTTACGAATGTAGGATCGGAATTGAGTGGTTTTAACATGTCTTCAGTGACTTTTTTTTAAATAAAATTTAAATCTTTCTGTACTAGTCAAGCGGCAACGTGTGTCATGCCCAAGCGATAGTTTAAAATTTTACGAATCTATTCGTGAGACTGAAAATTCAGCTGCTATCTCTCTCTCAAACTTGAATGAGGGGTTTCAGTCACAAGACAGAGGCAAGCGAGACAAATTTTCCAACAAATCTCGACCGCTATTGAATGCATTGTACCACTTGCAATTCCATTTGCGATACAAAATGTGTGACAATCTTTTTGTTCGTTGTTTTTATCCATTATAAAAATCGTAAAACGCTCTTGAGATGAGCTTACAAAGTTGAGTACTGAAAAGAAACTAAATGACAGATATTGCTCAAACTTTGCGCCAATATAGAAAACAGTTGTGCCAACATAACCACAAAAAAGAGTTATTTGAATTGAATTTCGAATTAAAATTAAATTATCAATTCCCGATACTTTTTTTATAGAATGTTTTGTATATAAATAGTCATACCCCTAAGCTCAGTGGTTAAAGATCTGGGCCTACATATTGACTCAACTCTTGATTGGCGTGCCCAGGTGGCCCACGTGAGTCGGAAAGTGACTGGAACTCTCCGAAGTCTATATCGCCTTAAAAATTTCCTTCCGACTAAAACCATCATCCCCATAATCGACTATGGTGATGTATGTTATTTCGACCTGAATGCAGATCTGCTCAATAAACTTGACCGACTTCTTAATAACTGCATTCGATTTATTTTTAATCTTCGCAAGTATGACCACGTGTCTGCTTTACGTTCTGAATTAAATGGCTTCCGATTCGCCAGCGACGTAATCTTCGCGCACACACATCTTCGTTTACTGTGCTCAAATCATGACAGAAACCTTCGTTCCTCACACAACAATCTTCTATTATGTCCCCCTCATAACTCCAACTTTGTGAACTCTTCGTTCTATGTCCAATCTGTTCTTCTTTGGAATGCGCTCCCACTCGAAATCAGGATGTCCACTAACCGCTTCACGTTTAAACAAAGGGTACGTGATCTCCTGCTCAATGAGTTGGCTTAATTGTCGCATCATTTTCTTTTTCTTCTCGTTCTTATCTTTTTTTTTTCTTTTTTTTACGTAAGTAATAATGTATATGTAATAATGTGTATAACATTTTTTTTTCTTGTATTTATACTACTTTTAAACTAGTTCTTTTTTTTCTTACTTATTCTTCGCACCTACACTACACTATTTTTGCAACACCCCAAGGTTGACTGGTAGAGAATGCCTAAGGCATTAAGTCCGCCTTGTACAATAAATATGTGCATAAAGTTAAATAAATAAATAAATACACGGTGCGCCTGACGCTTTATGGCTTTATACAATGCTACTCGTACGTTTACGAGAAAAAGAATTTTCGATCCCCAATGTCTTAATTGCTTTTTACGACACCCACGGGGAGGAATGGGATAGCCCTATTCTACTTCAGCCTAAACCACACACCTTGCGATACTCTTGCGTTTAATGCTGCTTATGCATGACCTTTGGCAAATTGCAAGTACAAGTCTTGGGTGGTAAAATGGTAATGTATGTATAGTGAATTATGGTATTGACTTTTAAAACCTTTATTGGTTGGAGGAGCTGTACTATCAAGTTCGTCAATAGGCCATCATCAATTATCCTCAGTTCAACATCTAAATACAACATTTATTCATAAGTCGCTGTTAAGTGTCGTACTTTCAATTATTCAACCAAAATTGAGTAAAGTTACGGGCTGGCCATATAAGTAGGGCCCTGTATTTTTTTATAGTAATGCTGTTTTTTTTTTTTTGTTTTAGAGCTTAACGCTGGGATGGTTAAATCACTACACGATACTGTGTCAAGGCATAGAAGATACTCCAAGCGGGCTGGAATATGCGTGGACTGTGTGCTATGGATACTTCATTATGAAGCTTGTTGATCTCTTAGATACGGTAACGGAAATCTAGATTAATGTATATGATTAATCATATACATAAGACATTTTAATAAATAGACTCTTTCTTTTACTAACACTCACACACCAGCGCTCATTATTAACTCCATTTTGTGTTTCTTTCCCTACCGTCTTCTTTCTTTATGGAACTTAACAAAGCACACTGAAGGTTTACTACTTATGTCAGATAGGTAGTTATACTAGGTAAGATATATTACTTGTTATATGTCAGTAATAGCATACTTTCAGTGACCTTGTAAAAGCCGTTGGTTTGCTTGAATGATTGAGCGGGGCAATGGAGAAAAAACATATTTTTCCAAACCTAGATGAATAAAAAGTCTAGCTTTCTTTATTTGTTTTAAATGTCGGTGAAAGTTTCAATTGTATTAATTTACGTTTTATAACAATCATTGATGGCTCATATAATCAAGACGCCTTGCTATTTTGTTGTATTTCCCAAGTAAGTAGCTGTAAAAAGTATGAATACGCTTTAGAGTAGAAAATGCTCGCTCCGCGGAGCAAATAGTAGCCGGAAATGTAACAGCTATTTATGTTGTTGAACTTAAGTAATCAATTAATTTAGTAAAGCGTGTCTATCGAATATATTCTCGTAAAACTCGAATTATCTAAAGCTTCTATTGGAAAAACAGAAAAAAAATAGGGTTTAATTTTCACCCAAAAAGAAAGTAATATTTTCCAGGTGTACAAAAATAAATAGCCTTCTAGAGTTATTCCTCACAGAATTTCCTCACTTTGTTTTAGATATTCTTTGTTTTAAGAAAAAAGCAGAATCAAGTAACATTTCTACACGTTTACCATCACTGGGGCATGGTAGCTGTAGCCTGGGGCGTTGTCAAATGGGTGCCAGGTACGTACAAGTTTAAAGCAATTGTTTTTTTTTATAATAGCAGATAAAGCACGCAGCAATAGCGCCATGGCCCCTTTCCATTACGATTACTTGACAAATACGAAACATTTCATTAATTACCCTATTTGTAAACCATAGATTCAGCCTTCGTGGTGAAATTATCCAGCTAAAAAGAGTAATGTGTAAGAATATGTAGATAACACTTTATTTGTACACTATTATGACAGACGAAGTACATGTCGCACTGATAATACGAGCCCCGATGCGAAATAGTTCGTCTAGTGTGAAATTTTCTCTGTGAGATTTTTTCTAACTTCTTTATTTTTGTATATCTATATAAAATATTAAGCTGTTCTACTATCACATGTCGCGTTACTTATGTCATTTTTTAATTATGAACCAATTAACTATTTTAGCTTTTTAAATTTATACATATCCTGTAAGCTTAAACTCGAAGAAGTTATAAGCAAAATAGTTCGTCTAATTGTTAATCGATGCAAAAGAGTTCATCTATCGGTGAGTTAAATAAGATTATTCCTTCTTTGTACAATTATGTTGCATAATTTAAATTTGTAAAAGTAATTCTGTGTCATTTGTCAAGTGAGACAGTATAAATTCCGATAATTTCAGTTTTTTTCATTACTTTTCAAATAATAATGGGTCGTGGCAAACCCGTGTGGGAAGAGCTTCGAAAGCGAATAGTTTGTGGGGTCGATGCTGGCAAATCAAGTTACCAAATACCTAAAGACTTGATACTTCCCAGGTCTACAGTCCAACCTATCATTCAGCACTATAAAAAGAATAGAACGACTTCTTGTTTAAAGAAAACTGGTCGACCACGCATCACAAGTGCAGTAGAAAACAGAATCCTGAAGAAAATTATCAAAAATAATCGAGCTGCAGAACTCACGGTGCAATGGAAAGACATGATTCACAAAGACGTCTCAGTTGATACTTGCAAAAGCGTCCTAAAAAGAATGGGTTACGGATTTTACACCGCTAAGGAGAAACCACTGTTGACTGCTGTACAAAAAAAAAAGAGGTTGAAGTTTGCTCGTGATCATTTAAATTGGACTTCCGATCAGTGGCGTAGTATCATTTGGAGTGACAGTCGGCGATGAAAGGAAAAAAGTGACTCTGCACAAAAATGAGGTATTTCATACTGATTGTCTCAAACGCAAAGTGAAGTTTCTGGCGTCTCTTATGATATGGGGCTGCATGTCTGCACAAGGTGTTGGTCGTATGCAGTTTGTGGATGGTTCTATCAATGCTGCAAGGTATCACAACATTTTGGAAGAGAATTTACTGCCCTCTATTCCGTCACTTAAGCATCAAGATTCCCTCATTTTTCAACAGGATGGTGCTTCTTGCCATACTGCAAGGACAACAAAGACGTGGCTATTGGCGAAAAGCATGCCTTCAATCGAATGGCCATCTAACAGCCCGGACTTGTCGCCGATCGAAACCCTACGGTGGAAAATGAAAAAAGTTCTCCTTAAAAATCCATCAATTCGAAGAGCGACTTATAGGCTAAACTCTTGGCTGTCTGGGAGTCAATTACGCCTGAGGAGTGTGCAGCGTTGGTTGTAACCATGCCTCTTCGCATTTAAGTTGTCATTGAGAGCAAAGGCGACACAACTAAGTGGTAGACTAACTATTTTGCGTGAGTGACAAGGGTAGACGAATACTTTTGCGTTATGTTTTTTAGAATACTTTTTTATTTTTTTTATGTTATGTAAAGTCATGAAAGAATTTCAGTTATGTTAAAATAAACTTTAAAATGTTCCTCAAATTGTGGTTTACTTTTTATTAAACGTTCTTAATTATTTTACCAATATTGACTTTCTATATTTTACGCTTTGCACTACTTTCCATACTAGACGAACTATTTTGCATCGGGGCTCGTATACATAGGGGGTCTGCAAGCTTAATGCAATCTCTTCCGGACAAACTTAGAATAGATAAAAAATATTCGGAAAGATAGTGATAGTATGAAGTGTATTTGAATTATAAGGCAAACTATAATTATATAAAAAACTATAACTATAGTTAAGTACTACTTGTTTAACATAAGAATATACAGATATTCTATACGTTTACTGAACATACATATAAATAATAAATACATATTTGTAAATGGTTTTTGATTGCGCTTGCGTAACTGATGCCTAAAAAATTACTTTGTAACGCATTCCTAAAGCGTACAGCTTGGACAGTAATCAAATGCCAGAAATTTTGCTGAATGCTGTGGTATCTCTCAGGTATTCAGATTCAACTCGCTTTGCTTTTATACTTGATCTGTCCCTGGTCAAGCATCTTTTCAGTCAAACAAATCAAAACTTTACAATAACTTTCAGAAACTTCTTTTGTTCGTAAAATTTCAGGAGGCCATGGGACATCGCTCATAACAGTAAACTGCATAGTCCATTTTGTAATGTATGGATACTACTTGCTCACTTCACTGGATGAATCTAACAGACAAGCACTCAGCAGGTGGAAAAAATATATCACACAAATTCAATTAGTAAGTGGTTATTATTCCTTCGATGGAGACAAGTAACAGTAATAAGGGTGTTGGTAAAATTTATAATAATTAAAATGGTTAAAAAGTAGATGCTGTATAAGCGCTACTGAAATGCTTGTAGAGAAGCTCTGGAAGTAAGCTCTTGAATAGGTTGAAATGTGACACAATTATTAATAAATAAAGTAGATTTAATCTATCTTCTTACCCAAAAAATATAAAATAGAATATGTATTATATATATATTGAACATTTTAATACACTCTGTATAAGCCAACATTCCGGAAAGTCACTGAAACTTAATTAAATACACCAAATAGTTTTAGTTAATTTTAAGGTACAGTGATGCAGCCCCAATATTTTTTTAGTACTTATACATATTATGTACACGTGGCTTAGTTATATTTTTTCTTTACATAACTAATCGAGCTATAAAATGAAGAAAATCCTAATAGTTATATTATATTTTTCAGCTTCAGTTTGCTATGCTGTTAGTGCACCTTTTTATATTGGTAGTTAAGCGGGACTGCGCCTTCCCTTACCAGCCAGCTTTCATCCTGTTACCGCAGAACTTTTTTATGCTCATGCTGTTCTCCGATTTCTATTACCGTGCATATATCAAGCCTAAAAAACAATAAAATAAATGTATAATTATATAAAGAAAATAAATAAATGTGAGTTTTCCGTTGTTATTTCCTTGAAGCTGATGTTTAAAGTGAACTTAATACATCCTGATTTTTACACTGCACGAGACGGGCATAATGCAATCACTACCTAAAGAAAGAAATGAGACACATTTATAGTTATAGATACCTAAAATTAAGGGATCCACAGCCAAGGAGATATTGGCAGTCAATATTTTGTGTAAAACGGTAAAACTAGGGAATAATTCCAACCGGTAAGATACTTTTTTCCCCTGGTTCAATATCTAGACTATCACTGTAAGCATCCTACGAGATATAAAGCAATTAGAAATTGAATTATATAACAACTGACAGTATTATTTAGGCTGAAGCTAACATACGAGTAATTAGGCATTATGTGTTCATATAACTTTTTATCTAACCCTAGTTGGTTCTTGACCTTAATTGTCCAGCCAATCAACATAACGTCCTTGTGTAACATAATTAAAACACAACGATATAAATAGTCAGAGGTTATTCTACTTTTACCAATATATTCATTTACTCAGTATTTGTGAAAACACACGCATTAACACACCTGATACAATGCACAGTTCGTAAGTTAAATATGTATTTAAATAAACAATAACATGCTCTGTTCGTATGACAGTCCTTATAAAAATTGCCTTATTTCGTCTTTGTAAATTAATGAATCCAAGGAATCCAGTGAAATTTAGTAAATACACAACCTCTTAAAGTGGAAGCAAATTTTATAACAATGAATTTCGTTGGTTGTATTGTAGTAATTGAGCTAGGAGCTAGCACCTACAATAATTTACTTCATTCAAACAATTTTTCATTTTTTATTTACTCATGCTTACATCTATGACTTAATCTTCTTATTATTATTCAGTTCTAAGCACGTTTTTTTATTCTATTTTCAAATTATCACTTCGCAACAGCGTCTACAGTCGGTCTAATAGCAAGTTCTTACGTCTATCATATTTATAAAGACAAACTCAAAGGCTCTGAGTCTAGGTAAAACATGTTATTTAAAACAAATGTTCGCATACCCCATAAAGTCATGTGCATCCATTTTATTGAACCAGGCTGAATGCGCGACGATGGGGTTGAGAGACGGTTGGATATGCGACAAGTGTGTAAAATGATGACTGATTAACCATTTCTTACTTTGGTAGTGGTAATTGTTTACGATATCTTTCCGTGAAGTAATAACCAACACATACATAGTAGTATTATGTTACCATAATACTGAAACCACCTTAAAAATAAATTCTCCGTTACCGTTGGTACTGTGAGAAGCAACACGTATTGGGACACATGACGTCAATTTTTGATATTATTTTGTTATTGTAAAACCTATGACTATCAGCTTAAAATCTTCGCAGCTTCGCATATTTTTATTTATATAGATACGGGTCCCACGTAACACGCTGCCAACGTGCTCTCCTAACAAGCTCAGCACTGTTAAGTGGTTTCATGAAGTAATATTTACGTGAATACAACACAATGTATATTAGTTATCTGTAAGATAGCTTAACAGTGTCTATATAAAAAAATATTTTCCACAAATCAAACAAAAAACAATATTTTTGACAGAGTATTGATGGTCGTTGAAGCTGGGAACAACATTTTCCTTACCACTAAAGTTTACCTAGAACTTCTAAAAGATAAAGTGTCTTTCAAAAGAGCCGTTTTAAAACTGGACCACCCTGACATGCAGGCCATAGAAATAAATTTAGCCGAGGTAATCAAAAGATTTTTAAAATATGTATAAACTTAAGATTCGTTTAACTACAGTATAATCAATATGAACCTACTGGACTTTTTTAGGGTTCCTTCTCTAAAAAAGAAAAAAATATGGGATTGTTGTATGAGACAATTTGTTGGCCGGCTGTCTGTCCTTTTTCACAGGAACGCGTGAAGGTCAGGTAAGTCAAGAAGTGTCGGAGACATATTTGGTGCTAACGCTAACTTCGCGTTAGCACCAAATATGTCTCCGAAATTTTCGAAGATTCCCGGGAACAGACGAACTGTCTACATACTAGATGTTTGCTTACGAAATCTGGGCCGAGAAACTCAAAAAAATACAAGAACTAAGTACAAGATATGTTTCACAATATGAGGTATATTAAGTTAATTTCAGGTAGTGGTGACACAGAAGCCTAATTAGATGAATGTAGGGAATGCCCATGTGCCAGTTTATGATAGTGGCCAGGAGGTCAATGAATGGTTTACAAAGTATGTTGTTTTTTTATTTCTCTATTAGGTATTATTAAGTAGGTTATAGTATCTTATCACTTATTAGTATTTATTCACGTTTATGAATCTAAAAAAGTTTATCAAATGAGATCATCGGTCCCCAAAACTTCTTGGTCTACTGGCAGGTTAGGTAGTGGCGTGGATTCAATTTCCACACGGCATAAAAAAATGTGCTATCCACAAGTCAATAGTCCCGAGTCTATCTACTATATAAAAATAAGTCGGGTTTTCCTTCCTGACGCTATAATTCCAGAACGCACGAACCGATTTCCACGGTTTTGCATTCGTTGGAAAGGTCTCAGGCTCCGTGAGGTTTATAGCAAAGAAAATTCAGAAAAAATTTCAACAGAAAAGCGGGAAAATCATTTTTCACATACAGCACCATGTCTGATACATAGCATGTACTACAAACCAATATTTTAAGTAGACGGCGCCGGTGCGTGATACATTGTTTGACAGCTACTCATTGTTCTCTGCTCAGTTAATTTCATGTGACAAACCAGTATTGTATTCACTGCGAAATTGTAAAAAAAAAGTAAAAAAAAATAAGTTATTCGTTTCCTAACATTTCAATTGGAAACCATCAAATCAATCACGTGTATTGTGCAATTTTTTATTCAATTTCAACAGCAGGCATTTGTCTTTAAGGTGGTAAGTTGAACTGTGTAAATTATGTGGATCGTGCATTTGAGGTTAACTAGAGGACGACGTGCGAACATCGGCCGCCGCACAAGACATGCAAGCCAGCAACAAGTGTATTCACAGAACTTAAGCGAAGAAAGACAAAATATAATAAGAGAAAATGCCCGATTGAAACAACGCGTGAGCACACGAAGATCATTGGCATCATACAATCGCTTGGCATTCCAAAATTTAGATATTGGACCAGTGACGACTATATGCCGATATTGCAATGCACACATAACCAATCACTAACACCAACACAATGAATTGCAACACATAACAACTACATATACACCACACACTACACCATCACACGATCAGAAGTTACACCGTATTCTTCAACAAATGATTGTTTGCAATTACAGATACAAGGACAAATATATCATTTGCATGGTTCAATGGTGCCAACACCAGATGAACCGCATCAATTTCTGCAAATATATTGCATTTCGTCGATGGTGGATCAGCTGAATGTGCGGTGCAATATACAGGGAACACAACAGTTAAAGAGACGAATTATTGAACAGTTGCAAGCATTTTTTCACGCTAGTAATGCTGTGGTTAATATGTTCAAAACAGCATTGGAACGAATGCCATCGGATACGCACAAATTTGTCATAAGAGCGGATTGTACCCCAACAGGTGAACATGTGCGAAGATTCAATGCACCCACCGTTAATGATATTGCTGCAATTATTGTTGGCGATCCAACTAAATCGCGAGACATTGTCGTTCAGCGAAGAAGCAATATCATGCATCGTGTAAACGAGACACATCGTTTGTACGATGCGTTACAATATCCAATCATTTATTGGCAAGGGCAAGACGGATACGACATCACGTTGAAGACGGTCGATCCATTTACAGGTACAATATTCACACACTAATTATTGCTATTATTGGTTTCCATTAACAATTCATTTAATTTTGCATTTTCAGGCGTATCAACGAATAAAAATATAAGCGCAATGAATTACTATGCGTATCGTATGATGATTCGTACACATGAGGAGAATGTCATTCTGAAGTGCCGTCGGCTATTCCAGCAATTCGCTGTCGACATGTATGTCAAAGTCGAGAGTTAGCGTTCATCCGATTCAATCAGGCAAAGCTACGATCTGAGGACTATATACACTTGCGTGATGCTATTCATTCAGATGGTGATGTTCAGAATATTGGACGTCTGACGATTCTCCCATCTTCTTATATCGGAAGCCCACGCCACATGCACGAATACACTCAAGACGCTATGACGTACGTGCGAAATTATGGAACTCCGGATTTATTTATTACGTTCACATGCAATCCGAAGTGGACGGAAATTGAACGTGAGTTGGAACCGGGCCAAAAACCGCAAGATCGCCATGACATAATCGCCAGAGTATTTCAGCAAAAACTAAAGGTTATGATGGATGTGCTTACTAAGTATCGAGTTTTTGGTGACACACGTTGTTATATGTACTCGGTGGAATGGCAGAAGCGTGGACTACCGCATGCTTATATCCTAATTTGGTTGCTGAACAAATTACATTCAAATGAAGTGGATGACATCATATCAGCTGAAATTCCTGATCCAGTCACTGATCCCCATCTACACCACATTGTGACGACACAGATGGTGCATGGACCGTGCGGTGCATTAAATCCATTATCGCCTTGCATGGCTGATGGAAAGTGCACAAAACGATATCCGCGACCGTTAGTTGCTAAAACAGTCACAGGGAACGATGGATATCCAGTTTATCGTCGGCGTTCAAAAGAAGATAATGGTCGAACTATCAAAGTTAAAGTTCAAAATCAAGAGATTGTATTCATTGTGATTGAATTTATTGTACCATATTGCCCGCTGCTATCACGAATTTTCGAAACACATGCAAACGTTGAGAGTTGTCATTCGGCCAAATCAATCAAATATTTTTGCAAGTACGTGACAAAAGGCAGCGACATGGCTGTGTTTGGTATTGCGTCGGAAAATGCGAATGACGAAATCAGCAACCTCCAAATGGACAGATACGTCAGTTCTAATAAAGCACTGTGGCGATTATTGTCATTTCAAATTCATGAAAAATATCCCACAGTTTTACATTTAGCAGTGCATTTGGAAAATGGCCAAAGAGTTTTCTTCACTGAGGCTAATGCGGCACAACGAGCTGAGAGACCACCATCGACAACATTGACTAGCTTCTTTGCAATGTGTGAAGCAGATCCATTCGCAGCGACGCTGATGTACATTGAAATGCCCAAGTATTACACTTGGAATCAATCAACAGAGAAATTCCAACGTCGCAAACAAGGAACCCCAGTTCCAGATTGGCCACAGGTGTTTTCCACTGATGCACTAGGTCGCACGTATACTGTTCATCCTAGAAATGATGAATGTTTTTATTTGCGACTGCTGTTGGTAAATTTACGTGGACCAAAATCATTTGCGCATTTGTGAATGATCACCAATGCCAAACTTATCGAGAAGCATGTCAACTATTGGGTTTGCTGGAGAACGATTCTCATTGGGATTTAACACTTGCGGATTCAGTTGTTTCATCAAATGCGTACCAAATACGAACGCTGCTCGCAATTATCATCACCACATGTTTTCCTTCACAACCAATTCAGTTATGGAACAAATACAAAGACGACATATGTGAAGATATCTTGCAACGCTAAACAAACGAATAATCCTGACATCCAAATAACCGATGAAATCTACAATGAAGGATTGATTCTGATTGAGGATCAATGCTTGACTATTGCAAACAAGCTACTGATTGAAGTAGGAATTATTGCGCCAAATCGATCGATGCACGATGCATTCAACCATGTCAGTGGTAGAGCCATGCTTAGGCACGAATGGGCCGGCTCGACCGGTGCGATACCACGGCCTCACAGAAAACCGGTTGTGAAGTAACGCTTGCGTTGCATTTCTCCGAATTGAGTGAGGTTTCCGGAGGCCCAATTCCTCCTCCCCCCTTTTCTCCTTTTTTCTATCTCCTCATCCCTCCTCTCTTCTTTCCGCTCCCCATCCCTCATCACCCTCAAAGGCGGGCAGCGTACTTGCGACTCTTGAGTTGCAAGTGTCCATGGACGGCGGTGTCACTTACCATCAGGTGACCCGTCTGTTCGTCTGTCCCCCTATAGTATAAAAAAAAAAAAAAAAAAAATTAAATCGAGAGCTGCAATACAATGTTGATACATTGCAGGAATTCGTTCGAAATAATGTGCCGTTGCTGAATGAACAGCAAAAACAAGTATACGAAACATTTATGCAAGCGGTGGACAATAATACTGGTGGTCTATTCTTCCTGGACGCACCTGGAGGAACAGGGAAAACATTTGTCATTTCATTGATTTTGGCCACTATTCGATCAAGTTGTGACATAGCTTTGGCGTTGGCATCATCTGAAATTGCGGCGACTCTTCTAGATGGCGGTCGTACTGCACATTCTGCGCTTAAGTTGCCACTCAATTTAAACACAATTGATACTTCAACATGCAATATTTCCCGATCCAGTGCAATGGGAAAATTGTTGATGCAATGCAAGCTCATTGTTTGGGATGAGTGCACAATGGCACATAAGAAATCACTTGAAGCACTTAACTTCACACTGAAGGATCTTCGGCGAAATAACAACTTCTTTGGCGGCTTGATGATATTGTTGGCAGGCGATTTCAGGCAGACGTTGCCAGTAATTCCCCGTGGAATGCCTGCAGATGAATTGAATGCTTGCCTGAAGGCATCACCTTTATGGAATAACATAAAAACATTATCGCTAACCACTAATATGAAAGTTCAACTTCAAAATGATCAAAGTGCTGCACAATTTTCCAAACAATTGTTAGCTGTTGGAAATGGAAAAGTCCCAGTTGATGCGACATCTGGATTAATTACTCTTACCAACGACTTTTGCCGATTTTTAGACTCTCAATTAGCTCTTATTGAAAATGTTTTCCCAAACATTAGTGAGAATTATCAGAATTATGCTTGGTTAAGTCAACGAGCAATTCTTGCCGCAAAGAATAATGATGTACACGCACTGAATTTCACCATTCAATCAAAAATTGCTGGCGATTTGGTGACATACAAATCCGTTGATTCCATAACAAATCCCGATGATGTAGTAAATTATCCAACGGAGTTTTTGAACTCTCTGGAGTTACCAGGATTTCCACCACATAACTTGCAACTCAAAGTTGGTACAGTTATTATGATATTGCGTAATTTGAATCCACCGCGACTTTGCAACGGTACTCGACTTTCGGTAAAAAGACTTATGCCGAATTTGATTGAGGCAACCATTATTAACGGAAAGTACGCAGGTGAAAATGTATGTATTCCTCGAATACCAATGATTCCGACTGATCTTCCGTTTGACTTCAAACGATTGCAATTTCCAGTTCGCCTTGCGTTCGCAATGACAATTAACAAGTTGCAAGGCCAATCGCTTAGTGTTTGCGGGATTAATTTAGAAAATCATTGTTTTTCACATGGGCAGTTATACGTTGCGTGTTCACGAGTTGGGAAACCATCCGCTTTGTTTGTGTTAACGTCAGACCAAAAAACAAAAAATGTGGTTTACCAAAGAGCACTTCAATGAAACGGATCATTTGCGGACACGTATAACGCTTCGATTCAGTATTTACTTTGGATTCAATTTCATTTACTTAGAGAAGTTCAACTAAATAACACTTCATTTTTATAATCGAAATGAATTCAGTACTGTTGTGAAATGAAATAAAATTTTTCCTTTTCAAATATAAAACAAAAAAAAAATTTTCTTCATCTTTTAATCACCAAACGAAATTTTACATAAAACGAAGCCATCTGGTGGCGAAACGGAGTTCGCCGGGTTTGCTAGTTATGTATATTTTACGATATGACTGTAACCTGAAAGTTGTTGTCTCAACGAGTGCTTTAATAAAAAATATTATTCTCATTTTAACAACGTGTTTTATTACAGAAAGCATTAGTTTTATACATTTCCTAATACGATATTGGAATTATATATAATTCTTAGGAATTGTGCACATTTCCTAGGACATTTATGTATTAAATAGTTTTTGAAACAATATTTTATACATTTCCATTAGCTTCGGAATTATATAAATTTCTTAGGATTTGTATATAAATCCTAGATTTCATACATTTCCGGTAACATATATAAAGAATACTAACAATTCAATTAAAATAGTTTTTTTTGTTTTATGTCAGAAAGAAGGAACATTACTAATATTGATATTGTAAATTGTCGCAACGTTAATAGGTAAATTTGAGTGTCTTGTTGTCAGGACTTTTATTAGATTTTGTGTAGCCTATCCCGATTCCTATTGCAACTAAGCCTGGAGTCATTCATGGTTTGAGCATTATATTTCTATTACTTTGTGTTGTTATTTGAGTATGTTTAGTAATTACAGATGAGATCATAAACACTCAATTGTTCATCATCTATCGCTAATACACTTCTCATCAAAAGAAAAGAAGCAGTACTGCAAAGTAGGTACTAATTATAGGGCATTTAAATAAAAAAGAGGACTGATACACTGCTCAACACTGGTTTTTCCACACGAACTTTGATAACTAATTTTGTTTTATCAATCTATCCTCATTATTAAATCAGTTGTCGTATGTCAATTAGCCTCATATTTGTTGTGATACGGTAATATTCATAACTAGTACTACGGCAGTAAATTAACAGAAACGCTTACAAGTAAATCGTTATAAAAATATTTGTCGTGGAATTTGAACACTTTTTTGTGATTTATTAACCCTGTGAACATGTCGAGGAAGTGTAATAATAATCCTAACTCTTTTTGTTATGTCTGCGGAGAACTTACATTCAAATAACAACGACGAAATTTTACGAATCTTGTGTTGGAGTGTTATCACCAATGTTTTGGTTTTTCTGTCGCCCATCAAGACAAATTCTGGGCTCCTTATGTCTATTAAATTAGGATAAATAAAAAAATTGTGAACGCAATGGGAGTGGATCTTTGTATCTAAAAGACAAATTCCCTAAAATACTTGATGCAAAAAAAAAAAGATTCAAGTTTTGAAGAAAACTTAAGCGATTCAGAAAAAATCTGCATGGAAGGCTTTTAAATTTTTTTGGGTAATCACCAGAGTGACAGCTACAGCGAGTTGGTTTGCCAGCTATTATTGTTATATCAAGCATTGGGTTGCAACATGTAACTTAAGATCCATTTTTTAGACTCGCACCTGGATTTTTTTCCTGACAATTTACGGGCTGTCAGCGACGAGCACGGTGAGAGGTTCCATCAGGACATTTCTAATATGGAAAAGCAGTACCAGGGCAAATGGAGCCCAAATATGTTAGCAGATTACTGCTGGACAGTTAAAAGGGACCGAACAGAAGCTAAATATTCAAGAAAATCTTAGATTATTAAGTCATTTATAAAAAAAATTGCTTTTGATTTACGAGATCTGTGTGTTTTTTCTTACTATTTTAAATTACTCAATAGAATAAAATCCTTGTCAAGCAATTTTTTTTTAACTGTTTATTTTTTCTTACAATCACCAATTAAAGTAAAAAATATCAAAAAAGTCCGTGTGGCACGACAAAGTTAAAATTTTGTTGACCAGTGATATCATTACAAAATTACGCCAATAAATAGCTGGCAGCTTAGTCTACACAATGGTGTACCAAAATTCCAATTGTTAGCAATAAGATGTATGGAAAAATTTAAAACATTAATATTCGTTAAACGATTCCTCATAATATCCAATATAATAAAATAATAAATAATAATAAAATAAAACAAAACTCATACAACACCAAACTTCAGAAGTGTACATTTTTTTTTATGAGAAGTATATTTCGTATATGAATAAGTGTTGTATGTATTTGTTCTTTATATTAATATGCATTATTTGTTTATTATATTGAAGAAAAGTGTAACAAGAATATTCTAGAAAGAAGTTACCAATAGGTTTGGGTGTACAATATAAGATGGACACATACAGGTTACTCTAATCACGTATTCCTTCGCAAGTCGAGAATGTGAGAATATGCTTTTCACCTTGTGCGGTACGAATGAATATATCGCCGTTCGTTATCCAACAGAATCTATGACCTTTTATTTGTTTATCTGTTTAGCAACTTCTCGTGTTAGATTGTATAATTTTAAAGAGCTCGGAGGTAAGTTCTCGGCAACTTAGGAGCGTTGTCGCTTCCCAGATATATTGTGCCGTTGAGTTCCTCTTCCACTGAAGATTTTTTGTTGTTGAAATCTGTCACAGCAGAAATCGTATTTTGCTTCGTCTTTGAATTGCTTTGAATTTGGCGACGGTAGGGCGTGCTGTACCGGGTATGCTAGGTAGGCCAACTGATTGTTCGACATTACATATTACGTTTGTTAGGTAAGCGATCTTACTCCAAACGTTCCTTTCGTAAGTTTTCTAAGCCCAGTTTAATTTCTTTAGATTGTTTATTTATAATTATTATGATTATAGTGTAAAATATTAACTTCATATCAAAAATCTAATTAATAAAAAAAAATGTAAAACAACGCAGAGCATTAATACCGTTTGACAAATGGATAGGATAGGTTAGAGCTGGGACCACAACGGTGATCCGGATGTCTTAATAAAGTTGTTCCCGGATTCCTCCTATTTTAGGCGCAGTATGGCACACCGTGTGGTTTTAGTCGGTCCGATACCGACACACCGTCGCACCGAAAACCCCGGTGATGAAGGCCCGAGGGGGTGTCCACACGTTAAAAAAAAAAAAAATGGGATCACAACGGCGAGTGCCAGAACCGATACTCATTTAACTTGGTTAGGGCAGCGTATATAACAAGTACAAAACGATTAGTTTAATAGATGACTATGAACTGATGTCTAATAAAATGTTAATTATATTATAACAATTTTCTTAATTTCATGGTTAAGTGGCTTTATAGAACTAAGTATATGAAGTTTAACGGCTTAGGAAATAGACCATAAGGCCTAAGCTGCCTTCTTGAAGTCACACTGATACAGGCAGAGACAGCAGTGATCCAAATGCAGCCAAGCAGTTGGTTGGTTCACTGGCACTACTTAAAGACTAAGATAATGTCCGTGAGTAACGGCAATAATAATTTCTTATATTTATAGCATAGCCTTGAAATAAATACATATGTTATTATCTTTCCCTCTCAATAGCTAGATCTTTTTGGTAAAAATATTCGTAGGTCTAACGAAGGGCGCATGCAAAGTAGGTACTGAAGTTAACAAAAAAAGTTTTCATTTTTATATGTGTTTTTATTTGATATAATAAATCTCTACTTCGTAGACAACACATCTTTCTCTTCTATCACATTCATTATAGTTCCTTCTTAAAATCTATAAAGATTATCTACTCACAGCGCATATTACAAGCCTATATATTTAAATTTGGTACAAAACTAAAAGCCATTTTTCCATTAGTCAAATAACTTTTGTAACGTGTATGATTAATGAAAAGTTTGGCACTTGAGTTTACAGGAAATTATGTAAAAATGTTAAATTTGTCTGTATGCATACAAGGTATGCACGCTCATACGTTGACAAGCAGGTCAGATCAGCATCTTCAACAGCAACAGATTATTGGTTAAAGTAAGGCGGTAGATGTAAAGAATATTATATATTCTGAGGCGATGCAGAGATACTTGGCAAATCACAGGAGACTACAATGCATAACACTTTTCCCAATGTTATTTAACAATCTCCCTGACCGCAATTTAATCTTATGTGCATACAATTGTAATTTCGAGATCCCAAAAAAATAATAAATAATTACCAAGATACATTTGTACAGCCGATGTATTAATAAGAATAATAACTGGTGTTATGACCATAGTGTATTACAGTTTTTATGCGCTGATAATTTTGCTGTTATCGTAGCGTGACTGTAACAAATTGTAGTTTCTAAAGTGCACACATAACCACCAGATAAATACCTAGGTCAGTTGAACACGCAAATTAAAAAAAATAATATATTTTGATTATGGCAATGACGATTTTGAACGACCCTCCCTAATTTGTAGATTCGATGTTGCTATTTTAAAACTACATAGGCACTTTGCTGTTTTGAGGGCGCTGATAAGAAAATATGCATTGTTATGCACCTGATTTGAAATATTTCCATTTTAATATTAAATGTATATCAAAGAGTAAAGCTTAATTAATTTACTGTCAAACCAGTTGTTATACTTACAGTGTCTCAAAATATATATTTGTATTAAATCGTAGTGTGGTGTGAAAGTCGATTATGTAACTTTAACGTAATTATTCACACTTTCAATGTACACGCGTCAATTCAGTCTAGCCAATAAATTCTGTTTAACCATATTAATGACGTTAGCTTCGCTGTAGGCATCAATAACTGCTTTTGTTAAACACAATCCTGTAGTAGCACCGTCTATTTCATCATCACACAGTGGTCTATCTCTATTAACAAATTCCCGAAGATTCTGTTTAATTAACTTAACCAATTCTTCAGCAGTAATTGGAGCAGCGTTTTCCAGATTGTTCGATTTATCATCTATCAAAGACATAACATCTATGTCTTCAACTTCAGTCGGTATAGGTTCGTCTTCGCGAGTTCTCTGCCTCTTCGCACGTCGAAGCTTGCGCCTGTTGTCTAAGTACGCGTTAGCTACTGTTTCTAGTTGTAAAAATAGTACTGACAGTGGCGTGTCGGCTATATCATCCTGAAAATAAATATGTTATTATAATATAAATAATAATGATAAATATTTTTCTTGTAATAATAATACAATATATAACTTCAAGCATAGACAACCTCTTACAGGCAACCATGGGATTTAGAGAAACGTGATAAAGAGCCATTGGCAGTTTCTGGTATATTGAGAATGAGATTAGAAGATATAACAAAATAGTGATACATGTTACATTATATCTAAACGTATAGGTACCATTTAAAAATAAATTGAAAAGTGCGAGTCTGACTTCCGCACCGATGGTTCCGTAAATAAAGTTCCGCAACAAACTTCTAGTATAACAAGTACATAGCAATATAATTAACAGCGATGTCTCTATTTTGGTGACATATCCTTGAAATTATATATCCTATATCACATGACAAAGAAATACTCGAAAATGATCGTTGCGCAGTCGAATAAAAAGTATAGCTGACATAACTGACTTAACTATAATGATAATTTGTAATTATCTCAACATGTCATCCTTCATTTGATTGTTATAATAGAATAGATTCAATAATGACGAAGATATAGCATAACATACATACATTTATACTCCATCCCTTAATTTTCCACCTTAGAGTTGGAATATGGTATTCAAATTGAAATTGAACCAACTTAGAGTACAACCAATTTAATAGTAAAAAGAATTATTGTAATCGATTCACTATTGATATTAGTAATTGACATTAGTTTTTTAATTGGTTCACACCTGGCGAAGACATTACTTAGACAAACTTATTGACAACTTGTTTGACCCCTCCCTCCTCGACTCCCCTCGCGGATATCATCTTGAAATATTATACCCTATGGCATTACCACTCTTAAGACGATTCAAATGAAACCTCACATGTCGGAATTCAAGAAGCTGTTCAGACAAACTAAAAGACAAAGAAACATCATACATAAATCCATGCGTACATACACACACACATGCTTACGTATTTATACATACACCTGAAAAACATAGCCCTCCTTATTGGCCAGACGGGTCATCTATATTTGGAATCCATTCTCGGAAGAGTTTTACCGCTTTCACCGAAAGACAAACTTAACTTTAGTTCTCTCTCAGACATCGCCTTCGTTTATAATCGCAATAACTATTTTTTTAATGTTATATAAAAACAAACTAACAACTTTCAGTTCAATTTTTGTGGGGATCGCAAAGTTTTTTTGCCGTTTGGGAATCGAACACACAACTAAGCATGATGACTATAATTGGCACAATGGGGGAGTATAATACGCCTCTGTCTTACCCTTCGGGTATACAGACGTAAGTGTATGTGTGGGTGATATGAGTGGTTTATATAATTAAGTATGTAATGGAATGGAATTAATTTCAATGGAATTCTGGCTATCAGACAGTACCTAACTAATCTAGTTGTAATGAACTCACTGTAAATTTTCTACTTACTTCCTTCAACCTAAATAGCATACGTTTTAATGTATTCGACTTATTCAAAATAAAACTAAATACGCCCAAACCTGAGGGGTTTACTAGCCACCCTGGAAGAGTGCATCGATTCACCTCGTTTTCGTATTTTCGTAGTTATTACACATATTAGATAAGTTTTAAATCGATAAAGGTTTAAAGTCTGTTAAATTAAACTTCCAAAATTTGTTTAAATAGACTGTTAGTTAGTTACAGTTGAAGCTAATTGTAGGCGTTTAAAAAATTAAATTATTCCAATTTAACACTTTCATTACGTATAAAGGTAATAGTGTACTTTACTCCTATCATATAATGAGAGTGGAAAATTTCATTGAGTACTAGTAAACCCCTCGAGTTTGGGCTCATTTAGTCTGTTTTAACGTGTTGAAAACATTAAACTTGGTGACTAAGCATGTTTTACTACTTTAAACTAATAATTAATACGTAATGTAAGTTGTAAGATAACTAAAGTATATTTTAGCGATAAATAGAGATTTAAAACAGATAAGTTAGCGGTTAGTTGTTATCCTAGTCTTAGAACAATTAAATACCCCGATCTCGTACAAGTTGCTTTAATTGACCATTTAACAAGATTTAGCTTGTTAGCATAAAGGTGATGTCGGATACACAGTCCTATTTCAGTGCAACCGCAAACTGACACATTTTTATGTTGACTCATATCCGGTTCTACGTGTGAATGTGTGTAAGTATGAGTGTAAATGTGTATATTCGTAGTTTTTTTTTATTTCTATACAACGAAGACGATACCAAATCCCTGGTCTCGTAGTTTTTCGCAATTTGATAAAAATATTTCCAACGTTGTGATCATATATGAAAAATCAAAAATGTATGTATTTTGCTATTTTATCCGAATCCGTTAGAGTGTAGTCCTACCTCTTGGAGTATATTTTAATTATAGTGTTATAGTAATGCATTATATCTTAAAGTCACAACAATTTTCTGTTGGATATGTAGAGTAGGAAGCATCTCAAGTCTATTTGTTTACCTGCTTAGTGGTTTAAGCACACCGCACTTCAAAACTTACTTGTAAAAAAAGTACAAGTTAAAGTTCAATGATAAATGATACATTGCTGTATTCAATGATATTATAAAAAGGGTAGATATCGCACTAGCGAGCACTAATTGTTAAAGGCAAATGTAGACAATTGTCTTGATTTGATTTAGTCTATTAAAAATAGCTAGCGAATAAACACGTCAAATCGCACCCTTGGAGTTTTAATATTATTACAAAAATGCAAGAGTTGTGTGTTATTAGGGGTAAAAACTATGGGTCCAAGTTAAATAAGAATGAAGGAGTTACATACCACGCGTAAATATTGATAAGTAAGCCACGGGAAAATGAGTAAGCTACTAATACACTAATTCACCTTCTTTTAAATGCCACCTGAATATTCTAAAGAAGGCGTCCAATTAAGAACAACAAATATTTTTATTTGTCCCACTGATTAATACATTAGCGCCTAATTTACTAACTCACCAACATTTGACGTTATTCAGCTACAACATATATTCCTTAAAAAATATAGTTTAAGTTGAAAATAGGAACTAAGCCCTTTAACAGTGTATAAAAGACCACAATATTTTCCGCGAGCGTACACAATTGTCTCGTTTTGTAGTAGTTTAAGAGGAAATTAATAGCTGATCACAACCGGCAATAATAGAAAACTTTGTTACACAACCAGTTATAAGATTTGACAACAGGGTACTAATTAGCCAAGACCAAGACTGATGTCGAAATTTCGATATATAATAATTATATACATATAAAATCTGAAAGACTAAGTGGGTTAATGGTTGTTGTAATTGTCCAGGATTACCGCAAAGACGACACCCCCATAGAGGCAAAGGCTCAAAAAATTGGATTAAAAAAGAAGCGTGGAAGCGAGCTAAAGCGCGAGCTGCATTCATCATCTATCTTAAAAAATGTTTTTTTTTTGTAGGAGTTATATGTTACTTTCTAGTTGGTAACATTATCACTGCATAAAAATATGATGATGGACACACATATAGCGGTTTGGGTGTTTTTTATGGTAACTCGTATATTTGCTGTCGGAAAACTAGCATAAAGTACAACTTATGATGGAGACAACAGATTTCCGCAGCTATTCAATAAGTATATAATTGCGATCTATGTATGCTATTTACAATGCACATGGTTTCAGTGATTAGCATTAGGGGAACCCATTCAACATTGCACATTATGCAGTCATCAATACGCTATTCTCACTTAGATCAGACATAAAAAGACAAATTAAAAAAATATTAAAAGAAATATTTTAAAATTAAAAATTAAGAGACAAGGAATACAGATTTTAAAAATGTATCATGTGAGTTAGGAGCATAGAAGTTGGTGATACCTTGTTAAAAGGTAACAGTTAGAGGAAAATTAACATGCAAACCTCATTAACTAATGTGACTATAACTAATTAAACTAATCTAATGAGACAAGTGTATTCTAGAACCAAGGCAGGGCTGTTCTTTGATAGCTTTGATAGCCTTAGTAACTGACTGTACCTCATTTACACGACTATATCACTCACATCAGTAATGCTACTTTAATTACAATGCATAGTAGGCATAGAACACGACATGCTTGACAATAACAGAAAGGTCATATTACGTCCTTTAAGAGTTCAAGGAGATGTAACAGATTGCAGTGATCTCATTGATGATGTAATTTTCTGACACATTAAAAAGAAAGAAATATTAAAGAACATTATCGACGCAAGTATCGAATTGACCTTGATCGCTACTAAGAAACCATTAAAAAAATATTTTATTAAAAGTGGAACACATTGAGAAGGTAAATATAATTCAATTAAAATATGGTCGATACGGTTTGATACAGATAACTAACTGGGACAATTCATAGCTTAAACCGGAAACATAAAATGTACTAGTGTTCCTTACAGTCGCGAGAATTTTTGCATTTGTAATATTTCAACATTACAGCAAGGAAAACAGAAGAGGTGTTCCTCTTCCAATGATGTTAAAAATGTCCATGTTTATAGGTTTATTAGCACAACTCTGCAACAAGCACTCCAATTATAATTTACCTGCTTTAAACTTAGGAATATGACTTTTTATCATTTGAATATTAAAGAATTTTAAGTCAATTGCATATTCAATTTGTGTTAGCGTGACTAGTTCTTCAACTTTTTTTTACAAGTTGAACCAGTTTGTGAGATTTCTATAAATCAAGAAATACCACAATATATATATAGACAATCACTACATGAATTATGTTCAATTAAATATAATTACCAAGTACTTGCCCTTCTTATTAATTCAAACTATAACTGTTATACATTTAATTATAACAAATACCTCGTTAGGATTAATTATTAGCTTCGCAGTTTCCTGGGGAAGATCCTTGCATATTTGCGCTACAAATATTTTAATCAGAGCTTCAGAAACTCGTGTTGAGCCATCTTTTTCCTGTTAACAAAGTATAAAAAAGTTTAGGACAATACTAAACTTTGCTGCAGTTGATTTGAATCAAGTTTTTTTTTTAATTAATAACAAGTAAAATAAATAAAAAATAATAAAAGCACCCATGTTTTGCTTCATCTTATACATGCATGCTGCCTAGCCTCTTTAGCTAAGAACCCTAGAATTCTTAATTTGTTGGTCTCCCACTAACACTAGTAAAATTTCAAGTGCATTAGGACATAATAAAATATAAATAAAAAGTAAATCAATTATATTGTTACATACATGAGGTAACCAAATGTTGAGTGCTATATTTATTGGATCTATGTTCTGGACATAGTGCCACCAGCCTCTTGGTACGAGAAGGGCGTCACCAGCAGATAGCTCAACTATACGGGCACCTGTCAAACCTAGAAATATAGAATAGTCACTACTCACCACTAACTATTTAAGACATTAGAATAATAATAACAAAATATATTTACATTTAATTACCTCAAACACTAGTAGTTTATGGATAGGAATTTAATTTGAAATTTTTAATGCCAAACATAGGATGCCAAGCATAAGTACATAGGAGTTACTAGTTGGGTATTTAGATAAGGCACGTAACTATATCGAATAAGCCGCGAGCTAATATCTGTGTGTCATCAATGCGGGGCCTGCCGCAAGGATACTTTACTACATCCTTAAGTGGAGTGCCCTGCGTGGATGTAGGAGCGTATAGACTTGGCGACGGCTATAGGTGTTGGAGACCATGATTATGTCCATGATCTTAGCGAGAGCGCGCGGGATGCTGGTCAAGGTCTCGTACTCTCTTATCCCGCAGAAGAGGCATCGGACGCCGCAGAGCGCAGGCTAATTTCCGGCCCATAAGCGCTGAAGGCGACGAACAGGGTTGTCCACAGCTCTAGCAAAAGCAGGCAGCACCGTGTTCCGCGCGCGCCTATTTGAATTGTAGTGTTACACAACTGTTGTTCAATAGGTGGCCTGGTCTGCCGGGGTGCATGATTTTTTTTCAAGGGTACATCTGAGACCCTGGCAATAAGATTATGTGATAGAACACCGGGTGGCTTTCGTCTATTTGAATCCAAAGTACCACCCAACCAGTCCCAGTAAGGTAAGGTATACAAAAAAGCATGTGGTTGTGGTTTTTTAGTCTTTGGGTTTTATGTAAAAGGTTAAGGATATTAAATATAATATCTTAAATTGTATCAGATCTAATATTAAATTAGATAACATATGATTATTTACTAGATAAGATACAATTTATAAACTGAAAGACAAAAGTGTGAAGAGGTTTTTTTGGTTAAAAGGGTCTCCAGTCAGATATAAAAAAATATTTTTGTATTAGGAATAATAAATGCTTTAAAAAACCTTATTATACAACACAGAAGCACAGCAGCTTATTGTCACTCCTGTGGACGAAACCATGAGGATAAGATATATAATTACAATTCATCCTTAAGTTAGGTGTAATTTAAGGTTTCTGAATTTAACTAATTAATGTTACTGAGAAAGTTTAATCTCTCTATTGCTTCTTACTGTAAAAATGCACTATATACATGCACACAAAAATTTGAAGTATTAGACTAAAAATTTGATGTGAAAAGGTGGTTGGGATACTATACTATACTCTATAATCCTATTGCTATCATCCAAGCACTTTTGGAAATTAGATGAGAAAGTTTGGAGTATATTGACAAAAAAGGGAGGATAAAAAGGGAAGGTAAGGGATATTGCATATGCAGATGGATAGGGCATTATAAGCAATAGCTCAAGCAAGTCAGGATTACATACCTATAACTCAAACTGGCTGGTACCAGGAATTCCAATACCTCTAACTAAAGATATCAAATGCAAAAACAATATTTGTGCTATTAACCTTATACTGTACCAAATCATAAATCAAAACTAAAATCAATAGTTGACTATAAAGGGACTCGGATACTCACTATTGAAAACATCTAAATTGTTAGGACAGTAGAAGTTCAATTCACTGTAAACACTTGACTCTTCATATGGCACTCTTGTAGGTCTCAAGCCTACAGTGCCTGGAGGAAACAATATCCAGCGTTTTCTATAACAAAATATAAATTTCTATACTAATTCTTTCATCCCTGTTATTAATGGTATAATCATTTAAAAAAATATATAAAACCAGCATGAAAAAATTGTTCCATTTATGAACAATTTATTTATGCTGGCTTTACATTTTTTTTGGTTTTGGTTTTGGATTCTAGTTTATAAAAGAACTTACTTTCCAAACAACTGGGTAACAACATTAACCCCATATGTATCCTGATGAGCTGGTGTATGAGCCCCACTACTGCCTACCCACAACGTCCCGTCTGCTGCACCCTTATCCGAGTAACCAAACTGCTTCCAAGTTATATCCTAAAAAAAAACGAACTACCTAGTAAAACTTTCAAGAACATAAATTGGATTGTTAATTACATATAAGTTTAAGATGTACCTTGTAAAGCTCATCATCAGTGTTAAACCACTGATAAATATATTTGTAGTCGAAATACATCCACTCGTCGCTGTTAGAAGAATTTTCAACAAAACTCTTAAATGTCATATTTTTAACTGAGCACCGTCTTTCCCAGCAAGGTTCATCTGATAGGAAATCTTTTTTTAAACATCGAAATGGTATTTCTTTGCCTCCAAACACTGAACACCACTTTTCTACACTCCACTGGCATAGTGGCCAGTTTTTAATAAAACCTCGAAATACCAATGGGCTACTGTAATTTGCGACTATGTTGCGAATAATATCCTCGTTAAGAACAGACATTTATAAAAACATCTATATAAATATTAAATAAAATGAGAGGAAAAGTTGATACTTTGTCGAAACTAGTAAAGGCGGCAAAGCGTAATATCTCAGAGCCAAGTCGTAAACGTAATACAACCAAACCAATACCAAACAATTTTAATGTCAGTCAGAATCTAATAAGTCAGATCAGATGTCAGATGTAATCATAGAGTATAATAATATAGATGGAATAAAGGGCAAACACGAGAATTTTTGACACCTATATTGAAGTGTCGGTACCTGATATCATGTCCGCTGAACTAACCCCAATAGCTATACCTATACATACCTATAGGTATAGCTATATATATCTACCTATAGGTATAGATATACATACATACCTATAGGTACAGGGTTTAAGATTATAGTAGTAGGTATGTTGGAAACTTAGCATGAATGCATTAAACTGCTTTTTTTATGCATATTTGCATAAAAAAACTGTTTTACAAAACATTATCTATTTGTTCGTGCAGTGCAGTAGTTAGCGCTCGATTCTTGATAAGAAATAAATAAGCAAAATAAAAATTTAAATAGATAAATACGCTGAATGATTGCAAAACCGAAAATTTTATAATACAAACACAAAATAAAATTACAATGTAAATATTGAAGTCGTTTATTTACTTTGTTATGTACATGCTTATTGTAATGAACACACAAGAGAGGAAACTAAAAATGTTTTTTTTTTTCTAAAATACGGCACCTAAACCGAATGAAGTTCTCAGATAAAAACTCAACAGGAAGACGGGGGGAGGACTAAAGTAGGTCTTTTTGAAATTAAAATTATATTGCAAGTTTATTGATATTGGCCTAAGTGTCATCAATGTTAATTTTTACACACTAGTTACTTGTAAGTTTAAGCGGATCTTGTACGAGATAGTGGTAGTGTCTCAGCGGAAAAGTGTACACCTACATCAAGTCAACAGTGTCCCCCTGGATGTAACATAATTATATTTCATGTCATTATTATACACCTAGTGGTGAGATATAGATTATGAGATATAGCGATGTAATATAAGTTAACTGGATTATGGACATTAGCCTTTATTATTTTTTATTATACAAACAAAAACAAATTAATTCAAAAGTTCTTTCAAACACAAAACAAAGTAAAAATATCAAGGCGCCATTCCATTAAATATCGCAAATGAAGGAAACTTAAAAAAAAACTTGTTTTCGACGTTTTATTTAAGAATGTAAACATCGTAACACTCACAAGAATCATAGAAGTGGCAGAACAAATAAACGTAGTAGAGTATGCTGACCCACACGACCCACCATTTACACTGTCGGAGCTAGAGTCCGCCACGAAAAGTATTAATCCAAAAAAGGCCCCGGGAGTGGATGGTTTCACAGAAAACATTGCAGTAAGTCACACACCAAGATCCGAACACTCTCCTTGCCCTGTACAACAAATGCTTTCAATTGTCACACTTCGCGAGCTTCTGGAAGGAGGCCATAGTCATCGTACTGAAGAAACCTTGCCATGTATTGACATGTCCAGATAAATTAAAATTCTAGGCCTCACCATCGACGACTGACCTTTAATAACCAAAGGCACTCGATATATATAAGCAAATTGCTAGAGCGGCAAAAATCACTTGTGGATTGGACCCAGAGATAGTTAGAACTATATATATAGCAGTGGTAGAGCCAATCATTCTGTGTGTGGCTGCAGCATGGGCATCTTCACTTAAGAAGGTGGGCATTAGGAAGCAGTTGAACACTGTACAAAGAGGATTTGCACGAAAACTCTGTGGATCGTACCGCACGGTCTCTCTCCACTCCATCCTGCTACTTTCAGGGATACTGCCTCTCAACCTTCGGGCACAGGAAGAAGCCGTCCTGTATGAAGCCAAGAGAGCGTTATCCCGATTAGTGATGGGCAACAGGGAGGTAAAGCGGGTGGGTGGATTCTGGGAAGCTCCACACCCAGCTGGACATATGAACCCGGAGTTCACTAGCCTGGTGGACCAACACCTTGTGGACAGACACAGACAGGCAGGTGTAAATATTTACCGATGGCAGTAGGCTAGAGGGAAAGGTCGGAGCCGCACTATCAATTTGGAAAGATGAGGCCGAGATCCAGAACCGAAAGCTTGTTCTGTCCGCGTATTGCACGGTTAACCAGGCGGAACTTCTAGCCATATGCGAGATTATAGGGGCAATCACTAGGATGGCAGAAATTAGCTATGGAGTGGACAGTGACTCCAGATTAGCTCTTGAAGACCCGTATAGTTTGCGAGAGGCCTTGAAACAGGACAGAGATGTTTCTTTGTTCTGGATCAAGGCCCATGCAGGACTAACTGGTAATAAACGAGCGGATGAACTAGCCAAGGAGGCAGCCCTGAACTCAAAACGGAAGCCGTATTATGACATGTGCCCAGTCTCACATCTATAAAAGTTACTACGTGAGACTTCAGTCTTCGCATGGAGCAAACGTTATGAGGTAGGCAGCACATCAACCACCAAATTATTTTCTCCAATGTATCCGAGGCTTATCGCTTGATCAGGAAAATTAAACCATCTGTCAAACTCACCCAAATTTTTACGGGGCATGGTGGATTCTCCCAATACTTGCACCGATTCAAGTGTCGGGAGAGTCCATCAAGCATTTGTGATGATGACATAGTAGAATCGGTCCCCCACTTATTAGCGGAATGCCCAATATACTCTAGAGCTAGGTTTGATTTCGAGGAATACACCGGTGAAACTGTAAATATAGACAATTTTGGTAGGTTGGTCTTAAACAAGGCAGTACGTCTTAAATTTATAGAATATTGTATAAAAATCTGTAATTTAGCAAATAAGAAAAATAAAGATAAATAGAGACAATAAAACAATAATAATGTAATAAAATGGTTTACGATGGTCTAAATAAGATTTAAATAGCTATTGCAATAGGTCAGTAAGTAGTAGTACTTAAAGATGAGGTAAGAAATATAATATGTGTAAAGGTGTCTGACTATGTTAGAGGTAAATGGAATAGCCTGTGATAACGGGTGCATTTAAAATAAAGTATATGTTTTAAAATTTACTCTCATATACAATTAGAGTTGCACACTCTAACGTATTATTTGTATAGTCTTTGATGTGGCTACACAAGTATACACATCTTACGACATGTCAGTAGGGAAATGACAAGGTATCGTCTGCCCCCCATTTTAAACATAATTTAAGTTGTATATATTTTTAAATAGTTTTGAATGATAAAAAGGAAAAATTCAACATGTTTTCTTTAATTGCACGATCCCTTTTTCTGATTATTCCTCGCTTCAACGGTAAGGAACGCCACAAAAATCAGTCAGTTACAGTTATCAGAAAAAAGTCACATTCAGCAAACAACCTTATACCCTTCAGTGAAACTAATACTAAAAAAAGGGAGTAATGTATTTCACCTGTATGCTGTGCCTCTGTTTTCTTATGAAGTTAAAACTACTTAACGAATGAATCGATTTTAATATTATTAAATTTGTGTCATACTTATGTACTAGTAAAGTCGAGTACATTTTTTTATCCACATGAATTTGACATTGAATTTTTTTTTTCTCCCATATATAATTACATCATCGTGAAGGGTTCAATATAAAAAAAAATACTAACTACTAATACTAAATTCATAATAACTTCGGCACATACAATTTTCACAATGAAGTATTTTTTTTTTAATTATATATTGTTACTCTTAAAATGAGTGATGATTTTTGCTAAGCACTCAATTTTTTGGAGTGATTCGGCATTTAACTGTACAAATATCTCCAAATCTTTTAAATAATTATATATGTATATATATATCTTAGACGACTGCCTATGCTATTTAAATAAGCTACTAATGACAGAATATATAAAATAATAAATTAAGTAAATACCAACAAATCTCCAGGCATATACACATAAATCTCAAAGTATATAGAACTGTGATATATAAAACTGCTGGCAAAGAGGTTTCAAGAGCAATTACTAGCCTTATCAATTCAGGTGTTTCAAGTGGTCTATATCCCGATAAAATTAAAATGGGATGTGTCAGGTCACAAAAAGGTCCCAAAATACCTATTATTTTTTTATTAATTACCGCCCATAACACTACTACTTTCTATTCTCAAGATTGTTAAAAAATAAATTAGTGAGGAAGACAGAGTTATTACACTTTATTTTGTATATAACTGTGTTTTTTATAAGAAATTAAAAAAAATCTACACACCCTACACAGTTGTTTGCCAAACTGAGTAAGAAGGAGATTAAAGTATTTATGTATTTTTGTCACAGCGCAGCCTAGAGCTGATGGATTTCGACATAATGAGGTTTTTAACGTGACAACGTCTAATAAATCGATGAACACCGGCTGCACGCACGAAAAAGGATGACTCATTGTCCCGTTACGCTCATCATGTTTTGTTATGACGTTGTCACTTTACACTATAGTCCCTAAACCGACTTTACAGACAACCAATTTTTATTTGAATTAGTGTGAAAAGTGAGTAACATTAGATATAAAATTTTATGTAATGCAGACGTTTACATATTATTAATCATTTTACTTTTTTTCTTTTTATTTAGACTGATAACAACTTATTGACATCCCTCATTAACAAAGATTCCTGTGACGCGGGGGACTTCACAATCATTCAATCAACGGACACAAATAATACACAGACATATATACATATTTGTTGACTACATTTTTTTCATGTTTTTTTATGGTATAAGTTGATAACAGACGGGTCACCACCATAGACATCCACAACTCAAGTCACAAGTGAGTACGAATACTAATATATAAAATAATAAAATAGTATTCGTACGATCTTTTCTTGAAGGTTTGGTAAAGTGCCAATCAACCTGGTCATGGGGTTGAAAAATGTTGTTACTTAGGACGATGACGGAAACCAGCAATTGGTAAGTATATAAGTATAAGTAATAAGTTCGAACAATTCCTCTCAACATTTCGCATAATACAAGCGATAGAGAATGCAGAGTGAAGCTACGTCTCTACGCAACGCTAAGGTGCCAAGCCAATCAGAAATTTAGTGGCAATCGATGATGATCGAGTCGCTCTACGTTGAATGCCACTTTCTCGCATTGGGAATCGAACCCACGACTTCGGGCTCAGCAGTCAGGATCGCTAACCACTAGACCAACAAGGCGTTAATTCGTGGATCAAGTTGTAAAAGTAAGTATACGATTTACGTAGATGGTAGTTAAAATAATCGTGTAAATCAATGTTACAATAATATAATTCCTTATACAATACAATTAGCAACCAGTTTGATTTTGTCTAGACTTAAAATTGTCCTGTAGAGCAGGACTAACATGTTTCCAAGCGCTATTATCTTGGATATAATCCTCTAATTTGAAATAAGCTTGTTTACAAAGTGTATTTTTGATATGGGTTTTAAATTTCCTTTCATTTAATTGCAATATATCACAACGAGTTTTGTTATAACATTTAACAAAGTACCGGAAATGGAAAAAGTAGATCAAATGTAACGTGCGATGCCCGTCATTATGATTGTGATAATTAAGCGACAGTAGTAATACTACAAGACTCCGGACAGGAAGTATCTGTAAAAGATCTTACATTTAATTAATTTAAAGATTAAAGAAATCAGACAGACGAATAAACTAAACTTGGTAAAGTAACACCTACATTTTTCCATGCTTCACCTACGACTGCCCGACCTGACCACTAACACATAAGAAAGGAGTATGATGGGCCAAAGGTTGAAGAAAAAAGGAAAGCTACTGTAGGATACACATAGTATATTCTGCCCACATATAATAAATATTATATTACCTATTATCTACTTTACTAAAACTAAATAATTCAATGTCCGTTATCGTGTTATGGAAACGCACCGTTATTCAAATTTGAATATTACCAAAGTTGCAAAAGTGAGATTAGAAACTCTGAAATGGAAATAGACAGGACATACGATGAGAACACAGGCAGAAAATTAGACCACAAAAGTTATAGAATGGCAGCCCCGGAACGGAAAAAGGCGTAAAAGAAGCCAGTTTAAGAAGAAGAAGGACTATCACAACAAAAAGACAAGCATCGATAGAAGACATCGATGAATCGAAGTACATGGACGGAACTTGAGGAGGCTTAGGCCCCAAGACCACTTTTTTTTTGTCGTATGGAAAACCCTACTTGATATCATCATACCGAGGCGGTAGGGTGGTTTATCGGACTCCAACCTACTAAAACCACACAGTGTTCCGTCACCTCTCAGGTGCAGTGCAGTGCTTGAAAGGTATCCCAGTGCGCCCAGACAGACTTGGTCGACTCTCTTCTATTCACAGAGATACGTGTGGAAAAAAAACCAAAAAAATATAAGCAATTAATGGCTTAGCTTGTTAATAGGGATCCTGAATATTCTTAATCATTATTTATCTTACGTGAAGGCAGTATTTTATAATGAATAATAAGAAATAATAAGAATGACGTTTATTAGTTTACGAATTGTGCACACATGATGGGCGATAGCGTTTTTAATTTAAAAGTAAATAACTGATTTTAAATTGAATTATAAATAAATCTTGAAAATGATTCTATTAAGTTGATATATTTCGGTTTCCTAGACCAAATTCCGTACCGGATGTACCGGATTTAATCATTTTTTGCATAATATTTGATATTAACCAAGTAGCCTAAGCACAGCTCACACAGCTGCGATTAGTATTTCAGATTATGGCATCTACAATGAAACACCAACCACTAACAGCTGTCCATTGCCATTCGAACGGATACCAAAACACTACATCTACTTGCCCGTTCGAAATATATAGAAAAAGTAAAACTTTCAAAATACTTCCTCTATTTTAATTAAACAAAACCACGTAATAATATGTATTTCCATACGTTTAGGCTTCTCGATTACAGTTCTAGTAGATTAAGACGATTAGTTTAGTCCGACCCTAAGCAGATTCGATTGAATAATGTTTTACTATGGATGTACGATGTATTTGTTTTCGTAGGTTTGTATATTTTGTGTCCAAGGAAAGGAAGTTAAAAGTTAAGTCCAGTCAAAAGTTTCCCAAGTAGCGCGCGAGTGTTTGGTTTCTTTTATGTAGTCACGTTCTAAACTGAGTGAACTATGTTGGAACAAAATGTAGTTTCATCGTTTTTCTGCAAAACCTCAGGACCGACAATTTTTAATCGCGAAGTCGGTGAAGATTTTTTAAACTTAGTTCATGAATTAAATATCCACCTGGAACAGTTTCACATACCTTCTAAAGTGCAAGTTGTATACAATCCCACTATTTATGCTGAGCGTACATTTAAAATGTATGTCAGAAAATACTGTAACACTATCAAACCTATCATGTACTTTGGCATGAATCCCGGACCTTGGGGAATGTCTCAAACTGGAGTAAGAAATCGAAAGGAACTGTTATAAATTCATTTTTAATAATTATTTTTTAAGTTAACAATTCCATCATGTTTATTAACTTAGTATTAATTGTTTTTTTTTTATTTTCTACCATCATTATGATTTACTCTAATTGAAATAAAGGCAGTATGTAATGTCCCATATATGTGAAAATATGGTGTATAGCATTATGTACACATCTACATATTAAAATTATTTTGACAGGTACCATTTGGGGAAATATCTTCAGTTAGAGATTGGTTAGGGATATGTGGACCTGTTGGAAAGCCTCCTCAAGAAATTGAGGCACGCCCTGTTAGGGGTTTCGAATGTAGGAGATCTGAAGTAAGTATCACCCTAAACAAGAGTCCTAAGCTTACATTGTTCTGAGGTTCTATTTTAGTCAAATATTTGTTACTGTGGTTGTAAAAAGTAAATTTGGGTCTAGAAAATATATGTGATTAATGGTATTACTTCTTAAACTAAAACTTCAACAACTTCAAACAATATTATAAGCAGATCTTAGATTTTCATTCCTGAACATAAGACATAGTGTAATTGTAAAATTGAATGTAAAGACCAAAACCAAGTATAGTAAAGGCCAAATGGACATTAATATTATATAAACAATCCAATGAATCACTAACATTTTAAATTTTGTTTGAACATTTTTCTAAAACAGTAAAGTTGAAAGTATGTCTTTTCTTAACATTATTTCAGATAAGTGGTAAGAGATTTTGGGGATTATTTAAGTTGTTATGTGGGATACCAGAAAACTTCTTTAAGACCAGTTTTGTGTATAACTACCTGCCTCAACAATGGATGACAAAGACTGGCCTCAATCTTACACCGGGAGATTTTACAGTAAGAGAAGCTTTTTACAGTAGTCATAATCATACCTGACTAGCTATGGTGGCAAATAGGCCAGTAATTCTAAGTAGTTTACCTAGCCACAGTTCATGGAACATTCTAAGTATTTTTCTATGGGCAGATAAGGGTTGCAAATTTATAGGCACATGTCACACGGCTGAGATGATCATGATGTATGATACTGATATTTTTGTATTAAAATTGTCCTAATTTATTTCCAGGTCAATGATATGAATGACTTGTATAATATATGTGATCCATTATTTAGTAAAGTGCTTGAGTTATATGAAGTGGAAAAGATAATTGCTGTTGGAAAATTCTGTGAAAAAAGAGCAAAGAAGACACTTGAGAGATATCCATCATTAAGGCCTATTGAGGTAATATTTTTTATTTTCTTTTTTAAACCTAAAGTTATATAAGTATGTCTTCAAAAAGTACAAGCCTGGACAAGCAGGTAGTAATTTTTTCTTTTGTTTATTAAGCAGATTCCTTTTGAGTCAGTATGGAAAAGTTGAGAAATGTCTTCTGAGCAGATTCAATTGTACCTGATAATACCTTAGTATCTAGTTATAGTAATAATATCTTATTTTAATTTGGTCAGTAGTATAAAAAAAGTATAACAAATTCATAAATCTACCAATGTTGAATGTCAAATTTGATATGATTTTAGTATATTAGGCAAGTATAACTATCTTCATACTATTTACATGCCAAACTAATTTATATTGAAGAAACAGTTCTGTAAGCAAAACAAACGTCTATGTATCAGATAACAAGCATATTTCACCAAAATATATGCTATGTCGAAGACCAATACCCCTCATAACGTGTTGTAGTCATTGTACAACATCTACATCCCGAAATTCGTGTTATTTACGATATTCGGTCGTCCTAGCACCAAAATTTGTTATTAAACATTTTAATAAATTATGAACATAAATTATTAATCATTGCAATTCCCGTCCAGGGTAGGTAGAGACTCGCAGGGATTTCCTTTCTAGGGTGCACCCTAGAGGAGAGGAAATCCCGGCCGGGGGGCCAGAAGACTCCATGACGGAACACCTTGTGGTTTTAGTCGGTTGGAGTCCGTCATACCATCTCACCGTAAGGCCCCAGTGAAGTAATGACCCGGGGGGTTTCCACACTAAAATTAGGAAAAGACGGTAGAACGTCATTTCCTAAGATCCTCACACAACTTTCGCCTCTTTGACGTTCATCAGTCTTTTTTTCCTAAAGACAACTGCAACTCTCTCCCATATATCTATAGTTTTCGCCCATAAAATATAAGTTTAATCGCAAAATTATTAGTTATATTAGTATTATTTTGTCTATGATGATACAAATTAACAATTCTCGAATATTTTCCAACATCATTTGAGTCACCTCCGTCATACTTTTCAAGCATTGAGTGGCATCAATCCAAGCGACGGCTTTTTTGACTTGGCTCATACCAATGCCTGAAACTGCCCGAATCTGTTGATATGCCACCCTTCTATCAGCTTCTGTCGTTAGCCGCACAGCACGTACGTTTTCTTTAGTAGTCGTCGTAAAAGGACTTCCTTCTCGAGAATCATCACTTGTAAACAGTGGCACGAGATGGGGCTTCGTAATGAAATGACAATCGAAGTCTTTTGTGTCATACCCACAAAAAAACATTCTAAAAGAGAAGTCAGTTAAATTATTTGAAACCCGACTGCATGAGGGAGCGACTCAAATGTTCTTGGAAAATATTCGAAAATTGTTAATTTGTTTCATCATGGAGAAAATAATACTAATGCAACTAATAATTTTGCGATTAAACTTATATTTTATGGGCGAAAACTATAGATACATATATGGGAGAGAGTTGCAGTTGTCTTTAGGAAAAAAGTTGCTAGCATCGATTCCCGAAGTGTTCGACTGCGCAAGGAGGGTTTTATTTTTCAGGTGTATGTATTTACATATGTATGTGCATGTAAGTAATTGTATGTAGGTATGATGTTTCTTTGTTACATCCTTTGAACTAAACGGCTTGATGGATGTCATTGAATTGTCTTCTTCTGTGAAACACATTCGACTTTTAAGTATTTTTTAACCGACTTGAGAAAGGGGGATGTTCTCAATTATAGTTTTTTTGGATATACTCTATATCTTCACCGTTTAAAAAAATAATATGGTATAAAGAGGTAAACGAGCAGCCTTGCCATCTGATGGTAAGTGACTAGGCTGCGGTTTTATTTTATTTTTAAACTCTTTGATTGAATTATTTCTATTTAAGGTTGGGGAATTTTAAATCCGATCTCTACCTCTATCGACAATATTTCACCTCTAAGGTAGTAAAGTAAGGAATGAACAAACAAGTCATTAGGGATGATTCCCTAATGACTTTGTTTCATTTCATTTCATTTTTTTTTATGTAATTGGTTGGATTCAATGTTAGTCAAGTTTAAATTTGAAAACGATATTCTACCTTAAACAAGGAATGATGATTACATGTTACGCGATATATTCGTCATTTGTGAATCGATTTCAATATATTTTTAATTATTTGATTGTACTCAAGGTTGGTGCGGGCTAAATAATGTAGAACAAAATATGACACCTCTAAAGTATGAAGTAGTAGTTAGAGGACTCTTGACTTCCAGGCAACAGCCAGTTTGAGTTACAGGTATGCGGCCCTGACTTGTAGTATAAGTATCTCTCCTCTCTAGAATCTCTCCTATTCTGCTGAAGACGTGTGCTCCAGAGTTGGCACCGGTATTAACGGCCTTTATCGGCTTTCCTACTCTCTTGGCGTAGTCCGGAACTCATGGAAGACAGCTCTAGTGCACCCAATCCCTAAAAAAAGGAGATCGCTTGGATCCGTCCAACCACAGACCCATAGCCATCATAGTCCGTTAATTCTGTTGTCCCACAGGGCTGTGTGCAATCACCCCCGCTCTTTCTTCTGCATATCAATGTCATGCTGCAGATCAGCAGCATCCATTGCTATGCGGACGACAGCACGAGTGATGCCCTTTACACCGGCCGCGCTAACATTTTTTGGATAAACGTCATCGAGAGCCGATCCAAACTTGTGTCTGAAATCGAAACTTCTTTATCAAAAGTTTCAGATTGGTCCAGTTTAACCCCACGAAGACACAGGTTTGCGCGTTCACCGCTAAAAAGATGCCATTGGTCGTATCACCTCAATTTGAGAGCACTTCCCTAACTGCATCAGCCAGTATCGGAATCCTTGGCGTCGATATATCAAGCGAAGTCCAGTTTCGCGGTCACTTAGAGAGTAAGGCCATATTAGCCTCGAAGAAGCTTGGTGTGCTAAACAGATTGAGACAGTATTTTACTCCGGCCCACCGCCTGCAACTTTATAAGGCGCAGGTTCGGCCGCACATGGAATACTGTTCTCATCTCTTTGCAGGTGCACCCCAGTACCAGCTTCTCCCTCTTGACCGCATTCAACGGAGAGCGACTCGCATCATCGACTGCCAAGATTCTTGAAGATTTCTGATCAGCTTGACACCTTGGCGTTGCGTAGAGATGTAGCTTCACTCTGCATCCTCTATCGCTTGTATCATGGGGAGTGTTCAGAGGAATTGTTAGGACTTATACCGGCTGCTGGTTTCCGCCATCGTCCTACGCGACAAAATATCCATCCCCATCACCTGGACGATTGGCACTCCACCACTGTGCGCTTCTCCAGAAGCTTTTTGCCTCGCACAACCAACTTATTGAACAAATTGTCGCCTGCCGTATTTCCGAACCGATACGACCTTAAACCTTCAAGAAAAGAGCGTACTCCTACCTAAAAGGCCGGCAACGCACTTGTGACTCTTGAATTGCGGGTGTCCATGGGCGGCGGTAGTCACTTACCATCAGGTGACCCGTCTGCTCGTTTGCTCCCTATCGCATAAAAAAAGATTTTCGATTATACGGAATACCCCTGATTTTATTTGATCCGGATAATCGGGATTCTACTGTATATTATTAAAGAAGGATAGGAAGATATGAAAAATGCAGCTTATTGCAATTTATTATAAGCGCTTGTTATTATAGCTAGTTACATAAAGTTCGTTTGCTTACGGAACACTCGGCGCGCTATTCAGACTCGGACAGTTTTAATTATCGAAGGACTACCTTAAGTTTGCAGTTCTCTCTTTCACTTTTTCAAGTAAGTTTTTTTTTGTAAGTTTATTATCTTAAAAAAAGTATTCTTTATGTGATATTCCAACAAATTAATTACTATCGGATTTTCTCCTTTACTTGGACTGTTAGATCTTGCCCCTTGTTATTGTCATGATTTTAACGCAATGGGGGTTTGATTTGTCTGCGAAATGTTATTTTTTTTCTCATCGGAGCCTTTAGGATTGTGCGTTTTCTTTTGATTGCGTTGACTTGGAGGCTTGATATTTAAGCTTCAAGAAACAGTAGACATATGAACGTATTTGATGACTATTCAACTTGATACGTTCACGCATTTCGAAGAAAAACAGTCTTGACATACAGATGGACAATCATGTGATCCTGTAAAGGTAATTTTTTCTTTTGAACCGTATACGTCCTCTGAATATTATACACACATATATATATATATACTGAATATTATATATACACCATAAAAAACACTCAAAAATCTTTGAGTATCGAAGAGTAGAAGAATATTCAGTGGATGTTTATGGTTGTTACAATTCTTTGAATTGATGTTTGGAGGGTGACAGAGTGCAGTTTGTTGAAGTAGAAACTGCGTAGAAGGTTGTTTTAATACTGATTGACCCTTTTTATTCCAGGTCCTGTACATGCCTCATCCTAGCCCAAGAACAGTAAAAAATACCAACTGGGAAGAAAAGGCCAGGGAATTCTTGACAAATTCAGATCTCCTAAAGTACTATGAAAATTAGCCTTAGAATTGGAATATTCAATATTGAATTGTAAACTTGTGAATCTAGTACAAATTACTGATATTATTATTTAAGTGCCATACATTAACTAAGTAACATGGTTGATTTTATGAAAAGAGCTCTAGAGCTAGCCTCCGAGGCTTTAGCAGCTCAGGAAGTGCCAGTAGGGTGTGTTTTCACCTTTGGTTCTGATATAATTGCACAATCTAGAAACACAGTTAATGCAACACATAACCCTACTAGACATGCTGAAATAAATTGTATTGATACTGTAATAGAGTACTGTAAGGTTAATAATATTGATTTTAAGTTATATTTTAGAAATGTTACAGTATATGTTACAGTAGAACCTTGTATTATGTGTGCAGCTGCACTAAATAATCTTAATATCAAAGAAGTAATATATGGATGTGCCAATGACAGGTTTGGTGGGAAAACTGTGTTAGATGTTAGTGATTTCTTTGATCACAACTATATATTAACAGGAAACTTATTAGCTGATGAAGCCATGGCTTTGCTAAAGAAATTTTATAAAGGAACCAATCCCAACGCTCCTGATATTAAACTCAAGAAACAAAAAGTTTGATTTTTGATTAAAATATTTAAAAAAAATAAGATGTTCTATATTATGTACTTGTTATTCAAGCTCTGTTACACAAACAATAATTACAATCTCAACAGATGGAACTTGTGGGAAGTGTTGGTAAAAAGTAGTAAAAGTATGGCAGAGCCATGCTTAGGCATGAATGGGCCGGCTCGACCAGTTCGATACCACTGCCTCACAGAAAACTGGTTGTGCATTTTCCAGAAATTTATGAGGTTTCCGGAGGCCCTCGTCCCCCTCCCCGCAATCCCTCATCACCCTCAAAGGTGGGCAACAGTTGTCCATGGATGGCGGTTGTCACTTACCATCAGATGACCCGTCTGTACGTCTGTCCCTCTATATCAGGGGTGCTCAAACTTGAACTGCTGGCGATCTACCTCAATATTTTTAGACTACTTACGATCGACTTGAGAGGCTGCAAGTATGTGTGATGCAGGGTTGTCGTACATACACGATACACCCTACCTACCTAGGTAGGGTGTACCGTAGCATATATAGATATTAGCTTTCCGCAAAATTTACATTATCTTAGTCAAGGTTTGGGTTAGGTTTACTTAAGTTCTTCTCTACAATATCAATGAAAAAACTCCTACTTATTCAAAATTGCGAGTTTATTCGTTGTTACAAAACAAAAGAGTTACATATGGTGTTAAACTCAACTAAGGAGTGACTTTGGATCTTGAAGCGTGGCACTGCATGTCCTCAGCATACTTTTCATAAGATGGTGCGTAACCACTGAGTGCCAATCGCAAGCATGATGACATATGATCGTCAGTTAGTCGATTGCGATATTTTGACTTAATTATCTTCATTTCAGAAAATGCAGACTCGCACAAGTAAGTTGACCCAAACATTGCCGTCAGTTGAAGGGCGATTTGCCTTAAATTCGGATATTTATCTTCAGATATAAAACACCAGAAATTTGTATCAGATGCTGTAGCTTTGAGATGTATATCTGATATAATCTGCACCAACTCATTTTCAACAGAACATGAGTTCATATTAAACTGACTTGCTACTTCAGTGGTTAATTCCTCAATGTTTTTACATGAAAAAGGATAACTCATAAATGATGCTATATTTGCCAATTTACTGCTATCATAAAAACGCATTTCGAATTGTCCCAAAATATTTGATAATTCAGCCTCATACGTATCATAATTCAACTGAGGAATCCTTGCTTTCAAAGACGGAAAATGTTTCAGATCCTTTCTTTTCAGTTGATCTATCATAAGTTGCAATTTACTTTTGAATGCGTTTACTGCGCTAATCATCTCAATAATAGTTTTTCCTTTACCTTGAAGCTCCAAGTTAATGGTGTTTAAGTGCATTGTGATGTCAGTCAAAAATGCCAAATCAGTCAGCCATTTTTCGTTTTTCAACATCTCAGTGTCATCACCTCTTTCGTCTAGAAAAGCTGTTATTTCGGGCAAATGTTGTTCTTGAAACCTTTCTAGGAATTTTCCGCGACTCAACCACCTGACGTCCGTGTGAAGAACTAAATCAGTGTGTTCAGCTGACTCCCTATCTTCCAACTGCAACTTAAAGAGCCGCCGTTGCAAGCTACGTGCACGGATGGAATTCACAATTTTTGTTGCAATGCCCATAATTTCCTCCGTGTTTAAAACTTTTGAACACAAAACTTGTTGATGTATAATGCAATGGAATGAAAAAAATGAAGGGAATTCTTCATTAGCTCGACACAATGCCACAAAACCGTTCTTGTTTCCAGTCATTGCTAGTGCTCCATCGGTTGTAATGCACACTAATTTATATATTGGTAGCTTGTAGTTTTTTACAAAATTGATGAAAACGTCATATATATCTTCGCCACGGGTCTTCCCCTTCAGAGGAATGATTGTCAAAAATTCTTCCTTAGCCAACATGTCATTGAATACCATCCGAATAAAAATACACAGCTGGGCAGTGTCTGTCATATCGGTGGATTCGTCGAACTGTAAAGAAAAGTATGTACATTCCATGATATCATGTTTTAGTTTATCTGCGATGTCCTGACTCATGACTTCAATACGCCTTGTGACAGTCGGACGAGATAACTGAAGTTCTCTAATAGCAGACATGATTTCTGTTTTATTTTTAAAATCTCCAAATAAAGTCTCACCCGCTTCAATAAATGCTTCCTTCACAACCGATCCATCTTCGAATGGTTTCTTGTGTTTCGCTAATATATGAGATATTTTAAATGACGCGATCGTAGCAGCTTTTGATTGTTTGGCTGGTCTTGTGAACATGGTTTGTTCTTTTTTTCAAACAAGATATCAAATTACTTACTTTTCGTTTTCTCAATTCACTCTGTGGCGGAAAATCCTTTTCATAGTTTTTATGAACCGTTTTATGATGCCTCTCTAAGTTACCACGCTTAGGTATTGCAACTGACGCACGACAAATAACACAAATGCACTTATCCTTCACCATACAAAAGAAAAATTCTTCCTCCCAATCGTTATTAAAATAATACGTTTTAGATTTCTTCACTGCACTCATTTCGCACTATTTAATAATAAACTTTGTATCGACGTAATATCGCCTTCAAGTTACAATTCAGAATGACTCCAATTCCTGCAGGCGCAACATTTATATCGGCGTGAACGAAAGTCTCGAATGTTCCCGTCAAACGCGCCGCCCGAAATGGTCTAGTACAGTACAGTCTAGTCTAGAAACAACGCGGCTTTTCTTTGACAAGTACCGCGCGTTCCTTTGATAAAGCCGCCTTTTGCCGCAAGCAGTGTTATTACGTAATAAATTTTTGTAGTTTAGTTACCTACTTATTAAAAATTTTTTTCTTCTCAAGATCTACTCAAAAAGCACTCGCGATCGACTGGTCGATCGCGATCGACCGTTTGAGCACCCCTGCTCTATATAATATAAAAAAAAAGATATGTATGTGCTGTTGGCCTTTCCATTTTGTTAATAGTTGATACAATTATTATATAATTACCTAAATTACCGAGTACTTTATAATTATATATATATATATAATGTAAGATGAAAGATAGATTAACTATATCTAAGTGATTTTATTTTTAATTAGAAATGTTTTTGTTGATTTTGTATGATGGCTTTTTATTTCACAAAGTTTTACTATGTAAGTATGCAGTTCTTAAACAAATAAATTATTAATTGGAGCCTTATGTTCTTTTATTTGTCTTAAGAAATAAAATATTTTATTCTTACAAGAACTAATGTTTTTACTGTATTTAATGTAGCAACAAATTATTACAATCACTATTAAAGTATGACACTATTTTATAAACAATATAAGACTTATCTAGCACTTGATATATTAAATTTGGTTTTAAGCATAAGAAAAATATCCAGAAAAAAGTTCAACAGCAAACATAAAAAAGGTTATACTACATACATAATTACATATTTATATAACATATCTTGAATTACAACAGCTTTCCTTAAATCTAACATAGAATATATTATATCCCACCGGTAAAACTTAATTGAGATCTATTTGGAAAGATATCAATTTAATTCACAAACTGCTACTCAATAATATCCAAAGTGATATCAAAGAAAATTATACACTAACTCAATATCAAATCTCACAGTGAATGTAAAATAATGTTTTTTTTTGAAGATAAGAAGTAAATGCAGTGTCAAAATTTAATACCATCACTATAACATATTCCTAAATAAACATGCTGAATATTTAAATACAACTTATAGATATTAACAAAAATAATGATATTCTTAAAAATCTTAATCATGAGAACCATTAACCAGCGGAAAAGTCATTTCTAATCCATCAGTCTCTTCACTTTGGCCATTAATGTGAATAGTATTCTCATTAGATACAAAATTGTTTTCAACAAGCTCATGTTCAGGACTGTTACATTGATTAGAGCTGCTATCACTGTCAGATGAAGAAGAACTATCACTTTCAGAGTCTGCACTTGAAGAGGTTGGAGACCTTTGACGCAAATGTTCATTTTCAAGCCTCAACTTCTCATTGTCTAATTGCAGAGTATGTATTTGGTCTTCTTGTTCTTTCATCCTCTGCATTAATTCACTGAAGGAGTTCTCATCCACTGCACTAGAACCTACCGAGGTTCCCGAGGTATCTTTATCCGTTATCATGCTCTCCCTATCAGTTACAGATGCATCTTTATCAGTCACTACTTCTTTGTCATCTTCCACGCACTTACCTTTAGAACGTTCGGTTCTTTTTACTAGATTATCATATTTCGCTTCCAATAACAAATACTCTTGGATAAGATCGTCTTTAGACATACTTGATAATCTTTCGCTTTGCGCATCTTCATAAACACTTGAGAACTCTTTGGTCAAGTATTCCTCCTCGTCTTCAGGTAAAGAATAAAAATAGTTGTCTTCAGAATCTACACTGAAACTAGAATCGCGGGTGCGTGCTGATGGAGTCTTTAAGCTATGAAAAGTATTTTCGGGTTCTGGTTTATGTATTTCCATTAAAAATTGATTATTATTAAAAGGAGCATGTGTTTTTGCCAATACTAGCTTTCTGAACTTGTAAGAACCGTTAGATTTTTCATTCCTTCTTCTATCTTGCCAAGAATTTTTTGCAAAAGGTTTCAACAATTTACGTTTAGATTTCCCGCGTCTTCTCTTTTTTCTTACGTTACCATCTAATTTGATGTTCGATAGATCAACTGTAGATGGCGCCTCCGCTTGGGCAGGTCGCTTAACATCGCCATCTTTATATGCGGTAATTGTATTTTCGTCCATTTGTGTTGTTATAAAAACATACAAACAAAAGATTAACGCTTTGTAGAATGTAATTCACACTTTTCTCTTTAATGCCCACTAAACTGAACTCTAGTAAATCTTAGTAGAATTATCAGGTAAACGCACTACCACGGAGCAATATAACATTGAAGACACAAACCGCCATCTTTCTTATTTATTTGACCTGTTTTTTTTTTTGTGACGTACTGTATCGGGGTTGCCTGCGCCCAGCTGTGAATAATGCTGAGAAATAAAATAGTGTGCAATGACGTATATAGATATTTAACCTTATTTTAACAATGTTGGTTGGAGATTCTGAATATTACGTCTTAAGGTGTGCGTGTATTTCGCATGGATTATTAATATTGGAACGCCATTGGTCATATTCAATGTGACGAACTTAACGCTATCGTTATCCTATACGCTATGCCAACGTCAACTACACAAAAACGTTACTACATAGCGGGAAAAAAACAGTGTAACCATTGCTTTTGTGTATTTTTTTATATGAACCTGAAAAGTAAAGCTTTAGAGTACCATTAATTTTATTAAACAGGATAACTTATACTATGGATATCAAGAAAAAAATATATTATAATAGGAAATGCCGTATGGAGTAAAATAGAGCCAACCTATTTCTTCCGGTAGGGAGCGATAAAATTCAACTAAAGGATCTGTCTATTATCTATAAGATACAGTCATAAAGTGCGTGTTTTACACATCTCTGCCTACCCCTTAGGGAATACAGGCTTGAGCATATGTATGTATGTATGTATTTAAAATAGGAAAAGAAACAAGCTTTGTCCCCAAGTCATTACACATCTAACAAGACGTGTTTTCCTTTCTTAAGGAGGAAGGGTAGATTTTTCGAGAATATGTATGAATTATGCTTCGTTGTCACGGAAAATAAATCCTTCACTGCCTGGTGGATTTAGACATGATGTATACTTTGTATGCTGTTAATAATGGGAGTAAAGTTTCATGATCGTACATTCTTTTATACTCAGTGTAAAGAAGAGTAACTGTGTAAGTATAACATGTTCCTTCAGGTGAGTGAACCACTCCATGCGACAAAACTAGTGGTAGAGCCATGAATAGGCATGAATGGGCCGGCTCGACCGGTTGCGATACCACGGCCTTACAGAAAATCGGTGGTAAAGTAACGCTGGCATGCCATTTCCCCGAAATGAGTGAGGTTTCCGGAGGCCCAACTTCACCCCTTTCCACTCTCCTCATCAAACTTCTACGTAGAAGAACGTAAAAGAAGTAGATTAGCTGGCATCTTGTTTATTGTCATAATTATTTTTTTCAATACATGTTATAAATCAATTTGTTATAATATTTATTAAATTGGACACGAGAATGAACTGCGATCAATTTGCACAGTTCCTTACAGTCCAACAGACTCAACAAAAAAAAATCTTAAAGTTCTAACACTTTTGATGCAAAATGATAATACGACACAGGATGCGCCATCCACAAGCACTTCCAACACAAAAGCATCAGAACAGAAGAGTGGAATTTTATAGACATTCAACTTGGAGAAGTTCCATCCAGATAGCTGCCGGGTGAAGGACTACATAGATTTTTTTGAAAATAAGTGGAGAATCCGTACATAACATCGATGACGATAATCTTAAAAAGGATTGATTTCTTAATTCGTTAACGCCAGAGATTTTTAGAGAAGTAAAAACAGCCCTGACTCCTAAATTTAATACAAGTGAATAGAAAGATATACGCAAAAAAACTTTTAAACCTTTTCCATATCAAGAAAACCAGGTACCGGGCATTTACAGAATTTTGAAGCTGATCAGCGACGCAAATGAATCAATGGAACACTATGCTCACCGATTATAAGATTTGAGCAAAGATTGTGGTTAAGACGACACTCTATTGGATTGCCAATTACGAGACCGCAAAATATATTTGCGAAAGGTATGAACCATATAGAACTCGAAACAGACTTAAAACAGAAAGGGCTTGATTTAATGGAAGTATGCGAAGGTTAGACCACAGAAGTCACATTTACACAATTTTTTACGATCGCTCAATCTCGAGAACAAGCTGAACACGACACGCTATCAACGAGCATTAAGAAAATTAACAAAAAAGCACTAGCAAAGACCGTTGAACGTTCTTCGAATTACAGGGGTCCACGTAAGATATGTTCAGATCAATGTTATCGCTGAGGCAACATAACAAACACGACTTTACAAATTGCCTGTAAGAATCATACTTGCTAGGAATGCAACGTAGAAGGACATTTTGGAAGCTGCTGCGTTAAATCTGGCCAAGCGTACATCTTAAAAGACATGTTGGTACAAAAATCGAAACATAAACTTCAAAGAGTAGGAGTTCTTCTTCCTCAAAAGACGGTTTGACGTCATCAATTTCTTTGATGGATAGTGATGATATGGACGATACTCTTGTATGCAACATAAATAGAAAACGTAGCAAAGATTGTAAGAGAATTGATACAATGGATTGGGACCCTGGTTCATCATATTCAATCATCAACACTAAATTTTTAAATGAGATAGGAGCACCAGCGTTATCTAAAGCTCCAAGACTAAGAGCATATGGCGACAACAAATTGAAGTCAAAAGGTCTGACGGATGTAACTGTAGAAGTTGACTGTAAACGGAAAATTTTACAAATTGTAGTAATGAATCACGATAACCCCATGCTTTTTGGTTTCAAGTGGAGTAAAATGTTCGGAATTGAGTTTCCTAAGGCCGCTTATTCCATTAAAAGCACTAACCACACTTCAACAAGTCTTGAATAAACACGCATTAATTTATTGTTCGATGGCAAATTGGGCAAAGTTAATGGCTATCAAGTAAATATACACGTCAAACCAGGAACAGAACCTGTACATGTACCAGCTCGACCTATCAAGTTTAGCATTAAAAAGAACATTGACTTAGAATTGTATCGTCTTGTATCTGACGGTATAATTGAGAAAATAGATCCGAACTTAACACCTGTGGAATGGGCCACTCCAACAACAACAACAACAGTCAATGTTTTAAAAACAAACGGAGACATAAAAATCTGTGGAGATTACAAAACAACACTTATCCTTTAGTAAACAAATATCTACACTCCGTACCACTTCGACCAGTTGCGACAAAATTTATCTATATATTTTGATGAGCTATTACCATAGCTGCAGAACCAAGGAATGCAAAAGAATTAAAATCTTTCTTGGACTTAATCAACTTTTACAAGCAATTCATTCTTCACTTGCATGGACTATGCGCAGATCTACACGAACTGACCAGCAGTAAACGACCATGGTGATGGGGCGCCTATTAAAGCAAAGTTTTTGATATTACCAAGTCTTGCATATGTGCCTCTAAACCATTGGTTGCTTTCAGGGAAAACAGACCTATCTTTTTAGCTTGCAACGCGTCAGAGAGATTATCATAGAGGAGAAAATAACATTCTGGCGGACTGCCTTCCTAGATAGATCTTGTCACAGAGTATGTCAAGACGGGCAGGCGAGACTTGGAATATACTGGCGATATGAAATATCATTTCAGGAAGCGCAATGAAATTTCGATTGTAAATAATATACAACTGTGGCAGGAAAGAATTATAGTACCTGGATGTCTACGACAAAAAGTACTTGCATATCTTCATTGAGGCCATTTAGGAATATCGGCCATGAAGGCGCTCGCTTGTTTTTATTTATGGTTGCCATCTATTGAAACGTATATAAAACTTTGCATGGATACCAAACAAATCATCCGTACAGTTCTGAACTACTAAAAAAATCATTGTATAATAAACATAATTCAATTTTTTGCGATTCTTTGTTGTTCTTGAGTCTAATACATGAAACTCTTATCAGGGAGTTTCTGAAACACGACGTTGGATTATCAGCTATCCATAAAGAAATACTTGTACCAAAAAACTAAGTCCGATAAATATGATCAACTCTTCAATTCGTCTTATCAAATAACAGAAGAGAACAAAACATAATAAAACTTAGGCCGTATAAAAAAAGTTATGTCAATGAGTCTCTGACTAGAATATAGTTATCTGTCCCTGTTGTGGTGCTGTTAGAGGTGAGTCGTACTTGCTAAAACACGTACTGAGTTTTACGAGTATGAGCACGCTAAGATATGCGTCCCAAAGACTAGTTCCACGAGTATGTAGAAGTACGCGTCAGAGTATGCCTAAGAACGGCATATTCCAAACAGTATATGTATGTATATTCAAACTAGTATTGATAGCGACTGATTCCGTTTTCACACGTTTACGTTTTTTTTTCCGATGTATTCTCCAAAAATGTGTATATAAACAAACTTAGTCCTGACAATTAAAAACAAGTGCTTCTCTTAGGAGCTATGATGAAACTAATAAAAAGAAAAGTTTTTATACCTAATTCACTAATATACACACGATCTATTAAAACTTTTAGCTCACACCCTCATTTATCACTCTTACCAATAAGTAACTATTATTAGGTTTAACTATGTACTAAGATATACGTAGGTCACAAATATTTGTAATGTCTAAAAAATATATACCTATTTATTTATATTAACACCAATTATGCAGTTTTATTTTCACGACAATTATCAATAAAGAAAAGTTGTTAATATTATTATGTATCTCTAGGTATTCATGAAGATATAGGATAATCAAAAATATTTAAGGGTACAAGTTTAGTTTATTTACACCACCACCAGACCAGAGTGACTCCACTTAGCCTGATGGAAACCGTAAAAACACTGACTGACAAAAATAACAATCACCTCAGTGAAACGATTCGCGGAACTGTCAATCAATTGACGACACTGAGGTTTAATTTGAACATTTTGGAAAATTAAAAATTCAAATCAATTCAATCAACTGTCTTATGGCCGCTTCAACTGCAAGATCTTTAAAAATAAACTTTAAAAATATTTTTTAGTCTATTGCTGTTCGAAATCAGGACTTACACATACTTCCATATATACTTAGCAAAGTTAGGACGTCCGTTTTAACGCGTTGAAAAATCGGTCTTATTTCTAATATCACAGAGTCAATTTACTTTCAGCATTGGGACGTTTTTCATTCACACATTCATAAACGAACGCGTATGTGAACGCGTCTTGCTATGGTTGGAGTATTTTAGAGTTTGGCTCCTCGTACGTATCGTATTGTCTATTGAGTACCTACGCGTATACGTTTAGTGGAATCGTCGTTCGCGGACTCCTCAGTACTTCTAAATACGCTTAATACGTGTTTGTGTTCCCATTAAGTACTCGTACGCGAGACGTCTTATATAAAACCTAGTGTTGAAACCTGTTACAGTATATACGCCTCACCTTTGTGCTGTTTTAAGAAATATCAGAAGTTGTCAACATACGGAGGACGGATTTTAATTTTGATTGATGCCTTGATATAATACCTAAACAATCAATTTATAAAAGCGACTTTCAGTATTGTCCTTGATCTAAACGATTACTACTCTTTCAATTTTCTCTATACTATATTTTTTAAACGGGACACAGTTGACAAAACTAAAAAAAACAATAACCATAAAATGGCTGATGATATTTTGTTCGATTTACTTCATTCAGAAATAATCAACTATGCCTTAGAACAAACAAAGGATAACGATAATGAAAAGAAGGTATATTCAGTTACAGTATAAAATCGTTGTTTTTGTTCATTTTTGACGGGGTCTAGTTACAGAAATTATTTATTTTAGGAGGTGGATCTTTCTGTAGTGGAGTATATTGGATTTGCTGCAGGTTACAAAATAATGGAAAGACTGACTAGAGAGTGGCCTAGGTTTAAGGACGAATTAGATACAATGAAGTTTATTTGTACTGACTTTTGGACTTGTGTCTATAAAAAGCAGATAGATAATTTGCGCACAAATCATCAAGGAGTATATGTTCTACAAGATAATGCATTCCGGTTTCTTACTAATTTCTCAAATGGTCATCAGTATTTAGAATTTGCTCCTAGAGTAAGTATTTTCCTTGAATGTTCTATCTAAACCTCTTTGAGTACATTATCTTTTTTAACTGTAACTGTTTTGTTTCAGTATGTGGCTTACACCTGCGGCCTTATTAGGGGAGGATTGGCAAACCTTTGTATTAATAGTGTTGTTACAGCTGAGGTTCAATCCATGCCATCTTGTAAATTTCATATACATGTCCAAAGGACATAAAATAGACAAAATATTAAGGATAAAAATATTAATTTTAAGTTATATTTACTTTCCTTTATAAAAGATAAGATATGAATAAACTAGAAGAACTTTTCTGTTTTTCATGGATGGTGATCTATAATTGAATATAGTAGCCATTCCTGTTATTCCAATTCTGTTTGCCGCCATTTAAATAAAATAATTGTTAGTTGTTATCCCTTTTTAATTAAGAAGTAATTTATTTACTGTTTATGTTTTTATATATAGACATAAATAATGCATGGTTAGTATATAGAAGACTTTTAGCCATAGGCACAATTATGTGACATGTAAAGACAAAACAGTTCAGTATCATTTTCTCCTTTGTTAGTCAACTGATATCTATTTATTCTTTTAATTGTAACTGTTGATGAGATTTAATGTTTTCAATATTAAATGTCTTTACCTATTTTCAATGGAGTTGGTGCTATAAAAGTGTATGGACAGTTTGCTAGTCTATATAATTATAATACTACATGCATACCCTTCTACCAATATCACTCTTGGGTAAGGCAGTGGATTTGAGAAGCACACAATGTTTCCTGGATCATTATGCCTAGAGACAGTCCTAGTTGATGCTGACAGAAGTGTCACCATGTTAAACTTGCAGACGAAGCAATCATCACCAATTGGATATCTGAATAGTTGTTTGAACTATAAAAGACACAAGTGGCTACAAAAGGCTGAAATCCTCACTGAGGAACCCCAAAGGGTACTGTGCCTCTGGAAGGATTGGTTGGCCTGGTTTAAGGTTGGCTACTCATAACAAGGAACAAATTGACCATCCATGAGTCTAAATGTGGAAATAGAGCCCTTTGCCATTATCATTAGCCTATATATTTCTACTTAAAAAACAATGGCAGGACCCTCCATACATAATTTTATTTGAACTGAAATGGTAGTGTTTAAATATCAAGAATGCCCAAAACACTTGAGAATTCATTGTTGACCATTCTCATAACAAAATTATTAGTAGTCTAGGAAAAAAAAAATGATTTTAATATTTTGAGTATTTTCGACCATGACGGGCGATTTTAAGATATACTAATGAAATCATTTAATGATGATGTCTAGATATCTCGATTATGCCTATTAGTAGTTAGTAATCGGGAATAAGTCGACGTAAAGCGCAACACCGCTTACACGCGTTATGATTTTGTTGTATCAACTTTTTTTAAATATCTAGCACATAGTTCCTTGCAGAACTATTATATATATATTTTTTTTTTTTATTTATTTTTTTTTAACTTTAACTTTATAATTATTTTTTTGGCGTTACAGCAGTCTTATCGAGGTAAATGTTTAATTACATAAAAAAAAAAATTGTACTTAGTAATTTAATTCATTATCAGAGGTAAAACTAATTTACCTAAAGGCTAAAAATACTTGCTACTTGAATTGCTGTGTCAACGGGCGGTAGTACTTACTGACTATCAAGTGCCCCATATGCATATTATTGTTTGCCCCCTATCTAATAATAAAAAACTTTTATTCTTCAAAAACAATATCAGTCAAAACATTTAATTTGATTAGGTAGTACCTAAGCAATTAATATATTAGGTAGGTACATATAAGAACACCAAAAAAATATCTCTTCAAAGCAAAATAATACTATGTAGGTACTAATTTTCCCTCAAAAACTAAATTGTCAAACATATAGTAGTGAAAATTTGTTAGTAGTAGTAGAAGAAAAGTAATTCGATTATAAATTTAAAACAATCATTCATAATCCCCCGCCTCTCATTTCTCGATTCGGTTATAACATATTGTCAATGACACTATGGCCTTCAGACATTGATTCTATGTTGTATAGCTATAAATGAACTGACTATGAAGCAATCGCTAAAGGAGCGTTTCTTTGGCCGTCTGAAAAAAGTACTGAAAAGTCTTTTGTCGGGCGGTAATAAGGTGCGTGCATATAACGGTTGGGTCATACCAGTCTTAACCTACTCCTTTGGCATACTTAGATGAACTCAGACGGAATTGGACGCCTTGGATAGAAGAGTCCGTACACTGCTAACTGCGTACCGAATGCACCATCCACGTTCATCAGTAATGAGATTGTATATTCCGCGAAAATGTGGGGGTCGTGGTTTCTTAAATGCCAGGACCCTTCATAATCACGAAATATGCAATCTTGAGATTACTTTCTTTTTGTTAATGTGGAGGTACACCGGGATGTAGTGGCAGTTGATAACGGACTTACTCCGCTTGGTCTAGGAAAAGAGAACTGGCGCAAGCCTGCAAGACTTAATGTTACAGACCGTCGGGAGATATGTAAGAGCAAAGAGCTGCATGGACGTTTTTATCGGGCCTTAAACGGGCCCGATGTAGATTTATTATCATCTGTGTCTTGGCTACGTTTCAGTGACTTCTTTGGAGAAACTGAAGGTTTTATCTGTGCAATTACAGATGAAGTTGTTATGACGAACAATTATCGGAGACATATCCTGAAGGATGGCACAATTGACATTTGTCGGGCATGTCATCGCCCTGGTGAAACCCTCAGGCATATAATTTCCGGTTGCTCTCGTCTTGCAAATGGTGAGTACTTGCACAGACATAACCAAGTGGCCAGGATAGTCCATCAGCAACTTGCTCTTAGATATAACCTTGTGGATGTCGAGTTACCGTATTATAGGTATGTGCCCGACCCAATTCTTGAAAATAGTCGTGCAACATTATATTGGGATCAATCTATCATCACTGACAGGACTATTGTTGCCAATAAACCTGATATAGTGACATACTATCACTATATCAGGTGATAGACTGACTAGAGCGCCGAGCAATGATTGTTGACATTACCATTCCACATGATGACAACCTCATCAAGGCTGAAAAAGATAAACAAATAAAATATTTGGATTTAGCCCATGAGGTGGTCGATATGTGGGATGTGAGTTCTGCAATCATTGTGCCGATAGTCATATCAGCTCATGGGTTGATTGCCAAGAGCCTCGACCAACATCTGCAGAGGCTCACGTTACACAGCTGGGTTAAGGGCCTAATACAGAAGGCAGTCCTTCTTGATACGGCACGTATTGTGAGGAGGTTCCTGTCTCTGGAGCCCTAATCACCGGTAGCTTGGTCCCTGTACCCGATACCGGATGGACAGGAGCGTGATGATATACGTGGGTTTGGGTGTTAAAATATAAAGTAGAGCTTCATTTTTAGCTTAAGTGCAATCTGTGAATGGATTGCATAAATATTAGTTCGTTTGTATATTTCGGTGTCTTACTATGCAAAAGTACCTATACATATACTTTTAGTGCAGATAAACCGCTACAAAGATGAAATGTTACAAATAACCTATGTAAAATATTTGAAAAAGAATGTTGGAGTTTCTTGCTTGTTCTTCTCCATAGGATGTACATATTGGAACAGGCCACTAGCTTCATGAATGACTTAGTCTGAGCTTAGACTTCCTTTCTTGACAATCGATAAATATCTATGATTGCTTCAGTTCAAATTACTTTCGTTAAAACAAAATCAACGATTTCGATTTTTGATTTTGGCAGTTCTTTTGCACAGAACGCATATTATATACTACTAGCTAAGATTTTTTTTAAAATTTGAAATTGTTTAAATAGTATTTTTAATGTTTTATATATATTATTATATATATATTGTTAAGAAATGCGATAAACAAAAATAACAAAGTATCTATGGCAACATTATTGTTAGTCTGCGGAAATGTATGGTCTTTGAAAAAAAAAAAAAAAAATGAAAAATGGACGATATGGTAGAAATGTAAATGTGATATTGTGAAAAATAAGAAATAAAAGTATTCATGATAAAAGTGTACTTTGTTATTGAAGAAAAGAAATAAAGATGCTTCCAGCAAATTTAAGATGGTAGCAGAACAGTGGTTGTGTCATTTGTAAATTTGATAAAGTTTAAATACACGATGTCCAACGAAAGCTTTGTACCTGTGCCAAAGTTTGATGGCTCGGTAAATTATGATGAATGGCGGTTGCAGTTTATGTATTTGATGAAGTATAAGAATTGCTCCGATGTTATCGAGCATGCAGACCGGCCAGAAAATGTCAAGGAAGAAGACTGGAAGCAGAAAAGTAATAAGGCTATGTACTTTCTATCATTAGCCGTTAAACCGGATAAAATGGTAAATTGCGACACACCAATACAAGTAATTGAAAAATTAGATAAATTGTACTTGTGTAAATCTGAGTCTAAGCAGTTATTAATTGAAAAACAGTTAAGCGGACTGAAATATGCAGATGGTGAAGATCCTGAACAATTCTTTGAAAAATTTGAAAGAAAAGTTATTGAATTGCATCATGCTGGTGGTGACACCAGTAGAAGAAGAAAATTAAGTTATTTAATGATGTGTTTACCTGATAGTTGTCGTCATATTATTGAAACTATTGATATATTACCCGAAAAAGAGAGAACTGTTGACTATATTCGACAGAAATTGATAGAAAGAAAGCAGCTTGGTACGTTCACAGAATCGGTTCAAACATCTCCAGCAGGAACCAGTAATCATCAGGCATTAAAAGCACAAGTTGGTGTTAGAAACCCAAGGAAACCAGAGAGGGAATTTTTGTGTTATCGATGTAATAAACCAGGACATTTGCAAAAAGATTGTCACTCTAATTTCAATGGTAATCAATATGGAAATTATTCTCGAAATTCTGGTGGTAACTTCAGAGGAAACTGGCAAGGAACATACCGTGGTAATGGCAACAGAGGTTATCGTGGATCAAATCATAATAGAGGTAATTTTTATAGAAATAATAGAAGTTTTACTGCTAATACTGAAATATGTAATAATTCTCAAAATCTTGATTCATTTTCTATTTGCATTAATAATTGTAACTCTTGTGAAACAACTAAAAGTGAAAAGAAATGTATTGAATGGCTCTTAGATAGTGGATGTACTGACCATGTAGTAACATCAGATGAATATTTTTATGAGTATGTTAATCTGTCAACACCCGCTAATGTAAAACTAAGTGATAATACAGTAATTATAGCAACAAAAGTTGGTAATATTATGTGTAAATTTTATTCTGAAACTGGTGAGCGCACAATTAGGATTGAAAATGTATTCTATGTGCCTGAATTAAGAAAAAATCTTTTAAGTGTATCTGCCATAACAAAAAGTAATAAGAGTGTTGTTTTTTCAAAAGGTTATTGTGAAATATTCAGTGGCAATGATTTAATGATTTTAATTAAAGAGAAAAACAAGTTGTATCCTTTGAAAGGAGAAATAAGTTTTGTAATTTCAGCGAATTATGTTAGAAATAATATGTTAGAAAAAGAACGTTTGCATAGAATTTTGGGACATGTAAATTTTAAAGATTTAAATATTATGTGCAAAGATAATTATTTAGAAGGTTTGCAAAATTCAGTTGAAAAAGTTTATATGGATTGTGAAATTTGTATTGAGTCAAAATTGTCTAATTTAAAGTATCAAAATAATCGAACCCGAGCTAAATACTGTGGTCAAATAGTTCACACTGATGTAAAATTTTTGGATGTTGAAAGTTATAATGGGGAAAAATATTTTGTAAGTTTCATAGATGATTATTCTCGTGCTGCTCGTGTGTATTGTTTGAAAAATAAGTCAGAAGTATTCGATAAATTTTTGGAATATTATAACTTTATTAACAATTTAACTGATCGACCCATGCAACAATTAAGATGTGATAATGGTACTGAATATTTGAATAATCACTTTTATGAGTTTGCTAAGGTGAAAGGATTTAAGATATTACCATGTACAGCCTACAACCATGAGTTGAATGGAGTAGCGGAGCGATATAATCGTACAACTATGGACAGAGTTAGGTGTTTGAGAAAAGAGTCTAATTTAGAAAAGAAGTATTGGCCTGAACTTGTGTATGCAGCTTGTTATATAGGTAATCGAGTATTGAATAGTTCTACACTTGAGAGGAAGACTCCATATGAGATTTTTATGGGTAAGAAACCAACTGTAAATAATTTGGAGATGTATGGAAGTAATGTTTTTGTAAGAGTACCAGATGTTAAGAGAACTACTCAAGATGATAAAGCAGTGAAAGGAAAGTTAGTTGGATATTTTGAGTTAGGTTATCGTGTGCTGATTGATGGTAAGATTGTTTTAGCCAGAAATGTAAAAGTTGTTGAACCAGGAACAGGTTATGTGATAGTAAGTGAAGAGAATGATGAAAGGAAAAATGAGAATTATAAAGAAAGAATAAATGAAAAAATGATGAAAGAATAAATGAAAATAGTAAGAAGGATGATGAAGTGAGGATAATGAATAATCTATGACAGGTGTAAATGATGAAAGAGAGAAAGCCTAGACGTGAGAGGAGAGTTCCAAGTAAGTTTGATGATTATGTATTGTATGCGAATTATGTGAAAGCTTGTACTCCAGAAACATATGAAGAAGCAGTTATGAGTGAGGAATGTGAAGATTGGAGGAAAGCCATGAAAAAGGAATTTGATGCATTGAATGATACAGATACATGGGCTAGTGATTTGGTAGATAGTAAGTCTACAACTGGCATAGTAATTAGAGTTAATGGTAATCCTGTGTATTGGAAAACAATAAAACAAAAGACTGTATCTCGTTCATCTACTCATGCAGATTATTATGCTTTAGAAGATGCAGCTGAAGAAGTTTTATTTATAAAAGGAATTTTTGTCTGATTTGAGAGTTAATGAAGAGTATCTCTGTAATATAAAAATTTTTGAAGATAATAGCGGAGCACTTGCGTTAGCCAAGAATGGTAATTTCACAAAGCGATCAAAACACATTGATGTGGCACTTCATTTTGTACATGACTTAGTTGTAGATGGTAAAATTGATATTGTCAAAATTGAAAGTAGTAATAATATTGCAGATATGTTAACTAAGGCTCTTGGCCAAATTAAGTTTAAAGAGTTTCGTTTAAAGTTAAATATTTATTAGATTTTTGTTAATCGCAAGAGAGGGTGTTAAGAAATGCGATAAACAAAAATAACAAAGTATCTATGGCAACATTATTGTTAGTCTGCGGAAATGTATGGTCTTTGAAAAAAAAAAAAAAAAAAATGAAAAATGGACGATATGGTAGAAATGTAAATGTGATATTGTGAAAAATAAGAAATAAAAGTATTCATGATAAAAGTGTACTTTGTTATTGAAGAAAAGAAATAAAGATGCTTCCAGCAAATTTAAGATATATTATATATTATTATATTGGTTTCTAAGTGTTTTTGCCTTTTAATAACTGTTGTAGTGGCGGCGGGCTGACGAAGAATCGCGAACCGTGAATTTGATATATGATTTCTAAGATATTTTTGTAAATTTGTCATCTAATAATGTCATTCAATTTGTCATCTCAATGTGTTATAAAAAGATACACCGTGAAGCCACCCTTACCCCCTCTCAATTTCATTTAAGAGGCGCGCGCGGAACACGTCTTCCTACCGTCTCCGGCCTGCTTCTGCTAGGGTAACGGGTAGTCCCACTAATTGCTCCCAGGCCAGCGCTCATGGAGGCCGCAGATCGTTTCGTTCTCTCTGGCGCCTGGTGCGTCTTCTGCGAGTCGGGAGAGTACTTGTCCTTGTCCGCAAAACGAGGCAGCGGAATCCCACGCACTCTCGCTCTGGATCATGGTCAAAACCATGGTCTCCAACGAGAGACTTTCCGCACCTATCGCCGTCGCGAGATCGAGGCGCTGGTGTGCCCTCCGTTAAGGTGTGGAGGACAGTGTCCTCACGAGAGCCTCCGTAGTGATGGCATGCAGACGTTGGTTTCCGGCCTATACGGCACAGGTACTTACCAAAGCAGCCGTGTCAGGTAAGTATCTGCGTCAACCGGTAGGAGAGGCTGCCATGTCGCCTCTCTAGCCAATCCTCGGTGACGGGTCTTACCCTCCACTGTACCTGTAGATGCACATTTTGGACCATGTAGTGTATTGTTATATCTTACATAGAGTGTTTTATTATTCAAAAAAATATATATCAACTGAAATGAAACTGTGCAATTGACTCACCAGTTTTCTTACAGACAGAAGCATCAAGGTCGTTGTTGACGGTGCATGCTCCGACTCCAAGTCTGTTAATTCTGGTGTCCCACAAGGCTGTGCTATCACCCACGCTGTTTCTTCTGCATATCAATGACATGCTGCAGATTAGCAGCATCCATTGCTATGCAGACGATAGCACGAGTGATGCCCTTTATACCGGCCGCGCTAACATTTCTCGGGTAAACGTCGGGAAAGCCGATCCAAACTTGTGTCTGAAATCGAAACTTCTTTATCAAAAGTTTCAGATTGGGTCGACTTAACCTAGTCCAGTTTAACCCCACGAAGACACAGGTTTGCGCGTTCACCTCTAAAAAGATGCCATTGGTCGTATCACCTCAATTTGAGAGCACTTACCTAACTGCATCAACCAGTATCGGAATCCTTGGCGTCGATATGTCAAGCGAAGTCCAGTTTCACGGTCACTTAGAGAGTAAGGCCATATTAGCCTCGAAGAAGCTTGGTGTGCTAAACAGATCGAGACAGTATTTTACTCCGGCCCACCGCCTGCAACTTTATAAGGCGCAGGTTCGGCCGCACATGGAATACTGTTCTCATCTCTTTGCAGGTGCACCCCAGTACCAACTTCTCCCTCTTGACCGCATTCAACGGAGAGCGACTCGCATCATCGACTGCCAAGATATTTCTGATCGACTTGACACCTTGGCAACGCACTTGTGACTCTTAAGTTGCGTCCATGGGTGGCGGTAGTCACTTACCATCAGGTGACCCGTCTGCTCGTTTGCCCCCTATCGCATAAAAAAAAAGACGTACTAGTATAGCAGGCTCTAGACTGTCAAATGCACCTTGAACATCTAGAAATACACAAACAGTGTGTAACTTTTTATCCTTTACATGTTTCAGGTCCAAAATTGAAGAAGTGAAGCTGTCTGTACGTACACGCTTCGCCCTCGATGAAATCCATATTGTACATGTGGAATGATGCCATTAGATTCTATATACCAATCCAAACGATTTATAATCATGTTTTCAAATATTTTACCTAGACATGAAGAGAGTGATATTGGTCTATAAGAGCTGGCTATCTCTGTAGGTTTATCTGGTTTAAGTATCGGAATGTAACATTGTGTTTTCCATGATTGCGGAATACATTTACAATGCCAGAGTAAATTAAGAATATTAAGAAACAATTTTTATGCAGATTCATCTAATTTTTTAATAATACAATAAGGGATATCATCTAATACAGGTGTAGTGTTTTTCTGAGATAACAAACTCATTTTAAATTCGGACCATGTAAAAGGGTCCAGCAAAAATTTTGAATTAAGACTCACTTTAAATTTTAGGCATAAAGGTTAATTTTAGATATAAAGGTTTCTTACTATTAGCACTTTGAATGTTATACTGAGCAATATGTAGCTTAGACAGTGTATGACTTGGATCCATTACTTTAGATTTTTATGTAGAGTTCCTTGATACCATTTATGGTAGTGGGCGTAGAATCCCCCTTATTACCCAGTTCCACCAACGTCTGTACCAGGGCCATAAGTACATCGTTGTTGGCATTGTGTATTATTATTCATGTGTTGTTTCTTTAATGTAGTACTGGCATAAGTTATCTTATTTTTCTTTTCTAATATTTTATTTAACTTTATTGGACATAATCTAGCAATTGCAAAATGAGGCCGACCGCATTTGGCACAGCAGATCTCTGTTGGTTTATCATATTCTTTATATAAATGTTCACCTCCACAAATGGAACATCTTTGTTTACCATTGCATATTTTAGCAGAGTGATTAAATTTAAAGCAACGGAAACATTGCTGTAATGGTGGTAAATATTCAAAAACTCGGTATGAAAATAAATCATACTGTAGATTGTCTATAAGTATATTCAAAAGAAAAGTAATGCTAACTGTTTGTCTCTTCCTAAATCTTCTTATTGAATCTTCTACTATTACGTAGATTGATGATAGTTTTGTGTATAATTCTTTGTTCGATATGTTTGCTGGTACAAATCAAATTATACCTGTTTTTTCTATTTGCGCAGCCGTAATAAATGCTATCAAGCCATGTTTGTTCAGAAAAGCGGTGTTGTTGATGAAATTATTGGCTGTATTATACTGTTTAAATATTACTGCTATTTTATTTGCATTAATGCGTTGTATCGCCGTCTCCCCGTTTATTTCCTTAGAAAATATATGGTTAAGATAGATAGGGCTGTTATTGCCTATTCTATCCGTATTGTTGGTAGCTTCAATAAATACTTAAAAGTCTAGATAGGTGCCATTTTCTGGGTCTAGTAGTCTTTTGTAGTTAAGTTTAATATATGGTGAATAGTGAAAATGCTCACCAGCAGCGCCGCCATCACCACAGTCCATCTTAGTCCCTCCGTCTCCGGCCTCAAGCCAAGGACGTTGAATTTCACTGGTTAGTCTACCTAGTGCTGTTGCTTTTAATTTACTTTTTATCAAGAAAATAGCGAATATTTAATAAAAATGAAATTTAATTATTTTCACGCGCGCGCTTTTTTTAAGGTTCCCGCCATAATCCCCTAGGTGAGAAAAACAAGTTAATACAAAAAAGAAATGGTTACACGATCAGTATATGCCATATTTACTAATCGCTGCGAGAACTTTATTTTCGTGATTCAGGATCGTAATACGTCATCAGTGTTGTCAGTTGCTGCGTAGTTCGGCTTGTCTTCGCTAGATGAAGTTAACATGTGTCTCAGTCTCATTATGTACAAGTGTAGTGTGTGACCCAGAATGTTACTCTAACTTCATTTGACAAATCCATTTTCATTTGACATCGGATTCATCGTCAGTACTGGGTGAATTACAGCTATGCTTAGGCACAAATGGGCCGGCTCGACCGGTGCGATACCGGTCTTACAGAAAACCGGTTGTGAAACAACGCTTGTGTTGTATTTCCTCGAAATGAGTGAGGTTTCCGGAGGTCCAAACACTCCTCTCCTCTTTTCCCTTCCCCTCATCTTTCCCCTCCCCGCATTCAGCTATCTCTCAACACCCTCAAAGGTGGTTAGTGCACTTACGACTCTTGATTTGCAGGTGTCCATGGACGGAAGTTGTCGCTTACCATTAGGTGACCCGTCTGTTCATCTGTCCTATAATATTTTAAATAAAGATGTATTATAATACTCGTAATGATATTCAAATTAATTTCGTCTTGTATTTTATCAAAAGTAAATTAGAGATTTGGACATCCTAGACATTACGTGCGACGGGGCTGTTGGTCTAGTTAAATCTAGTGATTAGTGACCCTGACAGCTGAAACGAAGGTCGTGGATTCGATTCCCACACGGGCCAAAAATTTGTGTGATCCACAAACAGTTGTCCCGAGTCTGGGTGTTCTTTGTGCCCGTTGATTTAATGTTTGTAAAAGCAGCCACGACACAGAAATTCTTCCTAAGGAGGGAACAGAAATTTTTCCTTTAAAAAAAAATTAAACAACTATTACTGCTCTTTCTTTCGCCTTGCTAACGACCAATATGGAAGAGGAGATCCTTATGAAAATTATGAGGTTCACTACAACAAAGGATATTGTTGAAATATGTTCATATAAGAAAGCCTTGCTGAACCAGGCCGAAGGAAGAAAAGCAGCAATGTTGCAGATTCACTTTACACAGCTTGAAAAAGCGACAACAAACGAAAGTACAAGGAACAATCCAAATTTCTAAAATGCGGGTACTGTAACAACCGAACATAGAGTAAGAAACTGCCAGAAGTGGATGGCCGATGGCAGACCACCGTAAGACCCATCAATGACCGATGTGCATACAGTGTGTGTTTTAGGAGATGCCATTGATGAGCACGTTAAATGACCAAGCAAAAGAACCCCAGAGACACTTTAATTTCAGCATGCTAGATTATAAAACAAGAGATAATCAAGAGGTTGATAGTTCATTAATAACCTATCCAAGTGCTAATGCAAGTAATGGGCATGATGGACTTGAACCTTAGAGACATATGGCTGATGATGATATAGATAGGCAGGGTATACAAGTTAACATACACTACCGTCCAAAAGTTTGGAAGCACACCTGATTTCAAACAAAACAAAAGATTGCCGACTCCCTGCGGTAAATAATAGCAATAAAATAAAGTTTTATGACCTTTTGTGATTTTTTAACACAAAACAAAAGGATTACTAGTGCATATTCCTTGAGTTTTAACAAATTCCTGGATTTTGACGAAACACGTGTTTTATTACTTCATCCGCCGGGGACTTTCTTTCATGCATTGATGCGGTTTTATTGAAAATATTTTGTAGTTTTATCTTTTTTGGACCTTATTTAGTCACACTTGAGCATTAGAACGCGAAGGTTGTGATATTAACATCGTCTGTATTCAAAAGATTTCGACTACTTCCTTGACCGTCTTTTTTTATTGAAAATGGCAAAACGCAAGCAAATCACACTTGAACAGCGAAGCGCTGTTTGTACTCTGCGTGAGGAAGGCTACAGTGAACGCCAAATCGCAAAAAAACTCGGAATTTCTTGTAAAGGTGTCCACTACACCCTCGCTAGAAAAAAAGAAACTGGCAAAAATGAAGATAGAAAAAGGTCTGGTAGGCCCAAATCCACTACAAGTCAAGAGGATAACTTCATCAGAGTTCTTTCTAAACGGAATCGTCACTTAACTGCACCACAAATTACCGCATCTCTGAATGAAACGCGAGGAACACCCGTACATATTGTTGTTAAAGATGACATCGATAACAACACGTTGACACGAACCATCTGAAGAGCCCCAGTCAGCGTAACAGAAATGTATGCTGGCACGTAACAGACTATAACGTGAGCTGTACTCCCCAGGAAGAACTGCACTTTCTTATAAATCTGTATTCAAAATAGAAATGAACCCACACGGTTCGATAGATAAATACAAACCTCGATTACTAGTACTACAGTTTTCAACTTTATTCAAAAAGGAGAAAAGATGATCTCTGAACTATACATAGACAAATAAACACCAATTAAACTTGCCTATGATCTTCCATACGAGGAACATCAAAGAACAAAGACGATTTTTTTGTGCGAGATGTGTGACAAATAGGTTCTTCACAGTGAACTTATCAAATACCTGATCAATTTACTACCTGAATGGTACGAAAGGCACTGTTTAAGCCAGGCGAGGCGAACCCTGCAAGAAAGTTAGACGGCATGAGTTATTGTATCAAGTGTTGCCATGCTAAAAAGGAGAGGGAATAGGGAAATATCTTATTATACCCCAGACATTATTTCTGAGAAGTAGGTACTTACTTGTCAGCCACTTTTATCTCACGACTAGTTTGTATAAGAAGATCACGCTTAAGCTTTGACAGCAATCAAGAATGATGACATATTTATGATGCCTTGCAATTAAAATTAATTAGTTTTTTATTTTCTGATCATGCTATTAAAGTAGACTATTAATTATATTAAGTAGTGATCTCCTTCAAATCTTAATATTATCAAATAATAAAAGGCCGGTTCGACTTGACTTCTTTCCGTGCCTGATTTAAAAGTAATAGTTTCAGTATACGTTAAGGGGTTTTAACCGTTTTTTAGGGAAAAAAATAATGTTGGTTGGCTACATTAATGATTGGACGTAACGCACGCAAACTTTTTGATTGGCGTTGGCGCTCTTTTACTTCCTTTCCTTTCATTCGCTCTTTCAATTTATAGAAAATGGCTTCCGAAGAATTGGTGACTGAGCAATTTCAATTTTTCGGTATAGAAGTACCTAAAGAAGTTATTGATAAATGTGAGTAACTTGATTAAATGGCGTTATACTTCAAAACTAGGTATCTTACAGTTCTTCAAACTTGGTAACAACTTACGGTTTAACGTATACCGCTACAAAATGAATGTTCAAGGTTGTTCCATTATTCACTTCTTTTTCTAAGGTGTAAGTTTATGTGAAGAATACAAGATCGATCCTGAATCTTTCATCGAGCAGTGGATGGCCTTCACGTTAAACAACTTAAACGGTTCAGCTCCGAATTTGGATAACTTGGATACATTTGCAAGAAAGGAATTTTCCAAGCCGGCGGCTACTCTCTATAGCGCACCCTCTAAAGAAAACGGACAAGTGGGTACTGGCAGAAGATTAACCGTTTACGGGGCACCAGCGTCAGTTCAGTATCCTTTTAAAGCGCATGCTCCACGTGTTCTTTATTTACTTTTGTATTTTAGTTAGTGTCAAATTTGATGTAGATTTATTCAATGTTGCTGTTTAACTGTTAAGTGTGCAATGTTTTTATCCTAATTATAGCAGCGTGCGTCTAGATAACTACAGAAGTTTCAATCCTTAATTACCATACAGATCTGAAGACAATGAAGTCCTATCAAATTATATGGCAACAACACCAAAGGTATTATGACTCGAGTTTCTTGTTGTCTTTGTTTTTGTTTCTTTTTATGCTCTTAAGTGTTGTATTTTTATATTATTTAGTGTAGCATTAATTTGCCATAATATAAAGAGCTACTTCCTAGCGAAAATAACTAAGAAATTATAAAGCTTCACTACATTACACACAAGTTGAAGACAGAAGAAAGAAACCACCTATTTGCTGCTAATGAGTATATGTCTAGAAGCACAGTAAATACCATCTGTGACTAGATCTACACTCATTGACTGCTTGTGGGCCTACATCACTGTTTCTGTTCACTGACTTATGAATATAATTTTCCTTCAAATTATTGTCATCACACATAAATTAACTTGATGATATTTGTGGGCGAGTTTGCTTCTGGTTCATGTTATCACTAAATCATGACTAGATCCATACTCGTCTGCAGCCATCAACTTAATCTGCAAAGCTGGATATTTAGTAAGTATTGAACATGCCTTGGTAAGCACCTGTTTATTCTGTTGTCTTAAAAACTTAACAGATGTAATTGTAGTTTTTGTTTTGGGTATTTATATTTATCCAGAAAAATGAGGGAATATGATCTATAAAATTGATTTGTTGGTCAAAATAGCAGGGTCTTAGGCAGGGTTCAATTTTATAACTAAACCAGGTCCAGCAATTACAATCAAATGTTTTTCTATTTGGATATTTTATAAGGGTTTGTATTGTATTATATATAATATAAATGAGAAAGTAATGATTATGCTCTATCATAATTTGCAACAAACATTAATGCTTGTCTCAAAAAACTAGAAATTAAACAGTATAACCAACAAAATGTTACAGCAATGAACAGGAATAAATACTTTCAAGTAGTAAATAGTTCCAGCTACAATTGTTCTATATATATAAGCATAAACTAAGCAGTTATTAGCCGTTTTCTGGAATGTTTATCAACAGTATTCTTTTATCATAGCTATTTGCTTACAGCATTATAATATTAATAAAAAAGGAAACTCCCCTTACACAAGTGTATGGTCTCAAATATGCCACATGATAGTTTTAAATATTGTAAAAGCTATTATCAAATTTTAGTTCAACTATCTTTTGTCATCCCATACATTCAGATGTTAAAAAATATGAAAAATAGGAATAAAACCTGCAATAGACACTTTTTTTTTGTAATATACTCACTCTCACTCACTCAATTTGTAATATACATTATTATTACTATTATTTATTCAGATGTTTCACTTAGGTTATCTAATATCATGTTTTGTTGCTCAAGCAACTTTAAGCTAATATTTCAAATGTATCTGATATTGTTTGTTGTGTTTGTACAACCACATCTTGCTTTAATGGAATATATACAGTATTTTATTTACAGATAACATTATGAAGATTGGTACTACATACAATTATGTTTAATATATAATCACCTTGAATTTGGTTGTAGGCAACAAACCCATAATTAATTTAAAATAATGTTTGCTTATTTAATTTTGCAGAGAGTTAAAATTGATATTGAATTGACACCACAGAATCAGCCAAATGATTTATGCCCAGCCACATATTCACCAACTATGTAAGTAAAAAAATAAAAAAAACTATGTCTGTACTAACTCATATAGATATCCCTTGTTATCAAAATTTGGATAACCTGATCTAGAATAAGTAGTTAAGCAAACAAACTGTTGTAACAAGTCAGTAAGCAATAAAACTACCTAAAGTGTAATAAGCTACCAATAAGTACCTGTAATACTTGTAACTTAGGTGAGCAGTTACTTCAGTCCTGGTGACACTACTTACAAGCAGAATTGTGTAGATGACTGCTTAAATTAAATTATTTCACTAAGTTGGGCAATAAGATTACTTAATAGTGTACAATTGTCATTCTTTTATGATGTAAAATTTTAAATTTATTGTATTAGTCATCAAATTAAGTTTAAAAGGGAATTATTTTACAATACATACCTGTCATGTCACAACTATATATTTCATAAAAAAATGTACCTAACCTGTTTGGATGTTTACTAAAAGATGCTGATTTGACTTGACGGTCACCTAGCCTATTGCTGAATGCTCGGGAATTATTTGACAATACATACCTGCGATGTCACAACTATGTATTTCATACAAAAATGTACCAAACCTGTTTGGATGTTTACTAAATAGATGCTGATTTGACTTGACAGTCACCTAGCCTATTGCTGAATGCTCGGGAATTATTTGACAATACATACCTGCGATGTCACAACTATGTATTTCATACAAAAATGTACCAAACCTGTTTGGATGTTTACTAAAAAGATGCTGATTTGACTTGACAGTCACCTAGCCTATTGCTGAATGCTCGGGAATTATTTGACAATACATACCTGCGATGTCACAACTATGTATTTCATACAAAAATGTACCAAACCTGTTTGGATGTTTACTAAAAATATGCTGATTTGACGTTACAGTCACCTAGCCTATTGCTGAATGCTCGGGAATTATTTGACAATACATACCTGCGATGTCACAACTATGTATTTCATACAAAAATGTACCAAACCTGTTTGGATGTTTACTGAAAAGATGCTGATTTGACTTTACAGTCACCTAGCCTATTGCTAAATGCTCGGGAATTATTTGACAATACATACCTGCGATGTCACAACTATGTATTTCATACAAAACTGCACCAAACCTGTTTGGATGTTTACTAAAAATATGCTGATTTGACTTAACAGTCACCTAGCCTATTGCTGAATGCTCGTTAATATTGCCATTGAAGACACACACCTTAAACCTTAAGTATTATGGAGTTTAAAGAAACAATGAAGAATGATTTTTGAACATACATTTTTACCCAACTCTACAAGAAGGATGGTTATATATGTATGATTTCTTTTTCACTCTCTAGAGCCTAGAAGGCTTGATGGATTGTGTCATGTTAGGTATCATTTAAAATGTCTCAAGAGTGGGAGTGACAGAGATGCCATCAGCAAAAAAAAGTGAGGTAGTTAATGATGCAGAGGGGTTTAAATTTATTTTAACAATTTTACTGGTTCAGTTTGTTAATGTTGTTCCTTTGTTTTTCTATATTTAATTCTTTCAGAGGATCTGGAAAATATGCGTCAAGAAATAATCCAGGGGTGGTAGTCCACTCCTATGGAGATGAGAAGTTACTACAAAGAATTGCTGAACCATGTGGCCCTAACGACATTTTAAATTTAACAATTAAGGAAGTTACAAATGATGATGGTGACACATATACAAAAGCAATGTAAGTAAATATGAATAGGTGCAGCTGTATGTTACTAGTATTTTACGGTATGGTCTTATTATATGGTATTTAACCATTTCATGTCATTTCATATCTGTGCTTAAAAGCTGGTAGTTTACAATGACTGTAGTCAATGTGAAACTGTCCCTTTATCAAGGTTTTGATCTTGGTTTTCTGGTTATTGATTTTCTATTTTTAGTGGTTTTGATTGTTTATTGAATCTGATCTGTTTTACCAATTTGAATTTTCTGAAGTTTATCGTAAATATTTATTAAATTTTGTAATGGAATAAACAGATGTTATGTCGTTCCAAAACAAAGGGAGCATCGTCCAACCAGGCTAGGTCATCATGATTAGTGGATCGCGGACCAATGTTGGGAAGTTGTATATAATTTAATCGGCACACTGGTTTATCGCAGAACAAATGCAAATTAAAAATGGTTTTCAACAATGTCACTGTCACAATCTCAATTGATAATTTTTAAATTTTATATAATAGTATAAGGATCCAACTAATTATAAATTACAATCACAGGCACAATTAACCGTTCACCTTGTATTTCTTTCAATTTTCAGTAGTCGGAAAATTTTGACCACATTTGATGGAAGTTATGTTAAAAGCAGCCATTAAGGATAAATAAAATCACAAAAGTCTTTAAACAAAACCGTTTAATAAAAAAAAATATGCCAAAAATCGATTTTGCAAAAATTTGCATGAAAATGTGATGACTTAAATTTTGAAAAAAACCGTCCGCTTTCTTTTTATTTAAATTTTAATATAAGGGCCGATATTCTTGCTCGAATACGTCTTTTTAGGTTGTCCCAAATGTGCTCAATTGGGTTAAGATCGGGACTGCGTGACGGCCATGGCAAAACTTGAATCCCGACCTCATCGAGGTATTGAGTGACGGATCTTGCCGTATGGCATCGAGCATTGTCGTGCATTAATTTAAAGTTTTCACCAATAAATGGTGCGAAAGGTATGACGTGGTCTTGTAAGACTTCCTCCACGTATCTTTGAGCAGTCACACTGCCTCTATCAAACACCACTAGATCGGTACGAGCCTCGTAAGAGATACCTCCCCAAACCATTATGGATCCTCCCTGATAACCCACAGTTTCGATTATTGCACATGGAGCAAACCGTTCATTTTGGCGCCTATAAACACGCTGATGTCCATCTGGACCCCTTAAGGCTATTCTGCTCTCATCTGAGAACAGTACGTTCTTCCATTGTTCCGTATTCCAGTCAGCATATTCTCGTGCAAAGGCATGTCTTGTTCTACGATGCTGTGCAAGCAGCTGTGGACCGCGAGCTGGACGAAAAGCTCTCAGATTCCTCTCAGCCAGTCTTCTTCTTATCGTACGTTCACTTACAGTGACATTTCTCACCTCAAACAGACGTGTGCGCGCTTCAGTAGCGGTGCAAAAGCGATTTCTTAGCACGTTACTGACAACAAAGCGGTCATCCAGAGCCGAGGTGCACCGATGTCGGCCTTGACCTGGCCTTCTCGTGTATGAACCAGTCTCCCGAAAGCGTCTGATGGCATCCCGCACTGTAGTTCGAGGTACACCAAGCGTACGAGCGATGCGACGGTGACTATACCCAGCGTCAGCTAAAGTCACTGCCCTAGCAGTACCAGTTGCATCCAGTGGCATTTTTTCAGTCACAAACAATAATCGTACACTAAAAACTCAAATTAAACAATGTTTGTACACGATAGCAGACAAGAACAAGAAATGTAATCAATGTAACGTTACTGCAACAATGTCAAACAGAGACTAAATTCTAAAAACGCTTCGGCGATACAAGTTTAAGGGTCGAAATAAGGGTTTTTAAGTGTTTAGTTTATTGCTAAAGTACCCACTTAACTAAAAACAAAACAGTAGATAAGCCACAGTTAACATAAACAAACAGGGTGACGAAAAATATAGGTGGGCGGTTAATTGTGCCTGTGAGTAGTAGTATGTTATCATAAATAATCAAACATGTATTTTTTACAAGGCCTCGAACAATATCGTTCTTGAAACGATCATGTCGAGCGTGTTCACTTCATGTCTTTCAGAGTGATTTTAATGTCAAACTGTACTATAAGATATTAAGTGGTATATGTACATTTTTAGAAAGCCAATTGTCTTGTAGGTTTTACTACACTACACTTAAATTTTAAGATAAAATTAACCTTTAAATAATTAAAAGATACAGTAGGGTGAAAAAAAAACTTCTTTTAAAGATCGAAACTTGACAGTTACAGACTTCTCCCCGTGTTTTAAGTTTAGTGCTAGTGTATAGATTAGTATTTGCGGATTTAAAAGTCGTGGATAGAACTGTCACAATATTCTGAAAACCACTATCTATTGATGTTTCAAGTGTTGGGTTTTTAAATCGATAGTTTGCGCTATATTTTGTTATTTACTATTAAAAAATCATTGATATTAAGGAGTTGAATCAGTTTTGCACTTATTACGCGTGGGAACAATTTGATCAAAGCGATGCACCCTTTTTTAAGTAGTACTAAGTATATAAAGAGTTTATTCACTCATTTATTTATAATAAATTCAACGTAGTTATTCAATAAACCTATAATAGTTATAAAGTTAATTACTTGGTTTTTGCACGTGTCACTACGTCCCAATTGTTTAAAGAAATAAAACTTGCTTATATCGAAGGAGGAAAAACAATAGAGGCAGCATCAACTGTTTTGGAAGAAAAATTATAAGTCTCTGAAGCCAAGACAATAATATTCCCATTTTCAATAGCTTCATGGAAAATAGTGACGTTTTTACAGTAGAACTGTAATTGATTGCAATCAGAATAATCAGACACTACCAAACTCGAAAGACGTTAGAGCCGACTCCACAAAATCTGCTTCTTCTGCCTCTACTGACCACAATTTAACCATGCATATGTTATGCAGGCTCATCACAATCCAGAAAGAAAAGAAAAAGTGCTGTTTATTTAATGATGAACATGGATTTGAGAATATTTACGATGCATTGTTCAGGGATTACGGTCGAGAACAAAAGTAAAGCTTTAAGACAAACGGAAACATTAAGATTTACTAACAGTGAAAAGAAGATCTCATTCTCGAGTCTCATCGAAGACGCATTATAGAAAAAAAAAAATCGATCAAGAAACATTGAGTGTGTTAATTGATTTCGATTTAACGAAAGCGCAATATTTGTTAGAGAAATTTAACCAACGAACGTAACTGTTCTTATATGAGTAATTATGTATGGTATAAATGAATACTATGTGCCATCTTCAGTCCCCAAAATTTTAATTAAGGGGAAAAGTAGCTTTAAGCTTTTGCAGTTTTTCCTATTGATCAACTTTTGGAAGATGCATAAGAATCTCATAACAAGGATTATAAACAATGTTATCTTCATCATTCTAGAAAATGCTCTCGAAGAGCTACTAACGAAGTCGTATTGCATACTATACTTTATACTTCAGATCGTATATAACTAGAAAAACATTAGAAAATCATATAGCAAAAATGTGAAGGAACTCGATATAGATACCCTAGATCTATTGAAAGTGCATAAGTTACTTTCAAATCCCGAAGCTCACCGGGTTTAGTGAAGCATGTAGTAAGCGTAAATATTATATTATAATAGTAAATATTATATTTATCTTGGTAAACATAATCCTTTTTTTTTTTTTTTTTTTTTTTCGTGTGGAAACCCCCACGGGTCATCACCTCACCAGAGCTGACGGTGAGGTGGTATGTCGGACTCGAACCGACTAAAACCACACGGTGTTCCGTCATGAGAGCGTCTATTGCTAGGGACCCGGGACCCCCAAAGGAAACATCCGGGAACCCCAGCAGACCTTGGCCACCTGCAAGCTAGCAGGCGACCACACTTTGGAATATGGGCCTTACGCCCCCCACATCAAATAGTCGCGCGTGGAACACGCACGTCACGCCACCGTCTCAGGCCTGCTTCTGCTGGGGTAACGGTCAGCCCAGCCCGATACCCCCAGGCCAGCGCTTATGGAGGTCGGAGATCAGTATTTGCTCTCCGACGTCTGATCTGTCTAATTCTGTATTTTAATGTTTTAATATTTTAAAATTATATCTTCAATATACATACGTATGTCTTAGAATTGATTTTATTAAGAGTTAAGTAATTAATTTAGAATTAGCACTCTGTATATCATGTTTCTTTCTTTTATACTGATTTATTTTGAATTTTCATTTTTAATCATTATTTTTATAATAAGTATTAAACAAAAACATACAACAATATCTGTTTCCAGGCCTTATACATTACAATTGCAAATAATTTTAATATTGTATCTTAAGAATTAAAGAAGTTATATCTATATTATCTACTATCGATTTTTATCCGAAACAGACATATAAGGTGGTTCAGGATATTACTACTAGCTGAACTACATAGCAACGTAGTTGCTATGTAGTTCAGCTAGTAGTAATATCCGCTTGTTTTCTTTGAATGACGTTGATGTAGGTCTCTGTTGTATGTTGAAGTAGCCACAACATCCCCAGTCAAGACTTAGGGTGCCGTGTAATGTGCCTAGACGCTGATGAGACTGTAGAGGTAACCATGCTAGGGCGGTCGCTGCAGGGGCGGGTGGTATCCCTGTTAAGCATGAGGAAGCTGGCTGGCTCTAAGACTTGATTACTGCTTAATGCTGTAAGAGTGTTCACGACGGTGTTGATTGATGCTGCTAATCTGCCCCATGAAAGTTGCTTTCAAACACGTCGGGTTCACATCTGTGGTGGAACCCTTCTAAGCCCTGACATAAACAGAGCATCCTGGATGACTGAGGCCAGATGGTTGATATTGGAAAGTTGTATATTTTATATCTTATATATACATATGTATGTACATGTCGTAGCCAGATCATAGAATTGATTATTTCATAATGTTGCTAACCGCAAATTAAAGTGCAGTGAAATGTTACCACAACTTAAACACAATTTAGACATTTAAAATTTGTATTTAACTTTTAATACGATGGAGAACCTAAATTAATGATATGACCAAACGTGGATTGACATATAATTAAACGTTGACTTTTTAAAGATATCTTCAAATTTAGCTGAACATGTCATGAAATACCATTTTATGAATATATTGCACTTTTATCCATAAATTGCACTTTTATCCATAAATTGAATTACCTCAAAATTGTCGTATTTCTACTTGTGTATAGGTATAGCGAAATTATTAACAGCCTACTCTATAACGATGGAAAAGTCATCACGTTCTCTTTTTGATTAACCCGCTAAAACAAGTCGATACTGATAAAGTGAACGAATTCATAATTCCCCGGCGTCGCGGCGTATCAGTTAAGATTTAATATTATTTTAAGAGAGTAAAATAAACCAGAATGCCGCAATAAATATAATATAAAAAAGAAAAGAATGTAAAATTAATTGGGACTATTTACAAACAAGCATCGTATAATGCCTTCACATCTTAGCCTACTGTCAAGAGAGTGTCGATCAGTCGCTTAGCTAATTCCTTATAAATGGAACGGACACTGGGATCGCATCTTAGCACCTCCACACCAAACGGCTCTAAAACATAATTAACTTTCTGTGGATGCAGCAGCAGCTTCGGCACACCCGGCAACGCACTTGTAACTCTTGAGTTGCGGGTGTCCATGGGCGGCGGTAGTCACTTACCATCAGGTGACCCGTTTGCTCGTTTGCCCCCTATCGTAAAAAAAAGCTCTACCCATGTTCCATGGCAGTAACCACATACCATCTGGTCTCTTCCTATCGCCTTGTACCAGACCATTGGGTTCACGTACGGCTGGAACCGTAGTAACAAGAGCACGATGGTTTTTTTCATTGATGTTTCAGTCTTCAGGTCTGATGAAGTAATTTGTTTCCAACCGTTTGGGTTTATCGAGCTTTATGACCCGGTGCTGAGTCTCGCTCAAGGGTCATTCTTAGATATGGTATTGTCTAAACATCGTATTGTTAAGAGGCCACCATACCACTTTCTTAAAGAATACACTTGTGTTGATGTTTTGATACCATTATCACAAAAATATGGCTCTATCACTTGATAGCTAACACTCCACCAAACTATCACTGAAGTCTGATAATGTCCACGTAGTAATCTGCTGACTATTTGGGAAACTAATAGAGATTTGAGCATATACACATATGGATATACTCGGTAATTATGCTTGTTAAAAAATTGCTCAATAGTAATAATTTACTCGCCAGTAAATAAAATTTTCTCTGACCTCTATTTCGTACCGCTTAAATAGTGGTATTGATTTTAACAACCTATTAATTTTTAAATTATCGGTTAAATAATGACAAGTGCGTCTTATAGGCTGCAAGTCGTCTTTTAAAATACGCGACATTTACATAACATTTAGGTGCTATATTCATTTTCCGAGATAAAAACTTGTTTTCGTATAGGATTTCTGTTGCTGTCCTTCGCTGCTTTGAACGCCTTTTCGTATGATTACAACATGGATGGCCAGATCATTTTCTGCCACAAACGGGAGGTTTTATTGTACTTATCAATAGCCCGGTACACAAACATTCGATTAAAACCATGCTGATAGAGAGTTCCAAAAATTGCATTTGGATCCATACCTACTTTGTGTTCCTAATTCGGTTCTCTTGATCACCCCACTACATTTTAATATCGCAAATATTTAACACCGATTGGCGTGAAAATGAGAAAACAATGAATATGCATATATGAGAATGAATATTCATATATAATTCCTAATTCAAATGTAATATTATGTTTTCTTTTAATTGTAACGATATTAATGGCTAAACTACTTATCGCACCTTTATTCATAAACTGACTCATCTCATCATTCTCGGTGGATATATATATATATATTTATCGCAATTTTAAATAGATGTGTAGCTAAAGGTGCGATATACTTAGTCTGGCCATAAATATTGTTACAATTAAAAGAAAACATAATATATTATATACTAATCGCTACGTAGTTCCTCTTGTTTTTGCAGGATGATGTTGATGTATGTATGTATGTTTCTGTGGTATGTGGAAGTTGACACAAAACTAACCATAAAAGGATACATAATGGGATAGATAGTCAGATAATAATGACAATTTAGTTTGATCACTTATAAAGTTGTCCGTTTTTTCACCGCTTCGTAACAAATTGGTGTGCAACACCTACCTTCATGGTCTTGTCATCCATTGAATTTACCAGAATATTTTGTTTGTTTTCTCATTACTAACATTTTATATATTCCCTACTTTTAGAGTTACAGTCTGAAAATATATTATTTTAATTCCTTTCTTGAAGAAACAGTTACGTTTCTTAGTAAAAATATAACTATATAATACTTTCTCTTTATTTTACAAATTTACGTCTTTTACAAACAAAGAAAAGGGACATATACCGTGTAATTAGTGACGTTTTAAACTCGCGCGTTTCTAAGAACTTATCTTGTAATTGAGGACAGTTAAAATTGTCTATGTAAAACTTGTGAAAATGCTTATCAGAACTATACCTATTGTTCAAGGTTTGGCTTCGAGATGCTTCACGAGAAAGCTAGTACATATGACAACCACATTCGCTACATATCTCAAGTTATCATAAATAAGTTTGGAATTACAGATGTCACGTCAGTTAGACACAAAACACAGGTATTTGTAATAATTATTTTTTGTAATTTGCTTCTTATAAATTATTTTGATTATTAATTTAATTTTGGTACTCACTTGGTTGTTGAGTGACTAGTATTGCGCAAGATTTACATAATCTGTTTATTAGAACATAACCGACGGTTCGTCTTGGATGCTACATCCGTTGTGATACTTTGTACTACTATATTTCAGATTCCCTTATTTATGTATTATCTTTTTATTTTTAAATTTCTCGACTTAAGCCTAGCACAAACCTGGCCAAGAATATAAGTAAATAGCATAACACAACAACATGCTAGCCCCGACTACATGTACATATGTATGACGATAGCTGTAATTTAGCTTTGACATGCCTCTTTAAACCGTATGTTGCAAAGATTAAAGTTTCACATTACCATTATTTAAATTGTTATATTCTTAGCCTCTTCGTCGCCTCGCGCCAGGTTTGTACTGAACCTTAGGGTAATAAATAAAAAAAATATAGTAATGTTTACCAGTGTAGTTGAGAAAAATATCTTTCGTAATGGCGGACACACGTCATAAAATTGAAATGAGAATGGAAATTATCATACTACTATAATCTGTGTGAAAATTGCCAAATTCGTCTTAAACTGTTAACTGTAAGACTGCAGGTCGCACGGTTCGAGCGCTCGTTAGGGTTACTTGATGGTTCTCAGTCGGAGCTATAACATACAAAAAAATCTGTTACAGGCGGAAGTATCGGTTGCTGGTCGTATAGAGTGTGATGCAGATGCACGGCTAAATCCAAAGAGTGTGGTACTACAAGGAACGTGGGAACAATCACTCAGTCAAGCAGTCCCTCTAGATTTAGACAAGTTTGTATACATATGTTATTTTACTATTAATTAATTATTAACTCTTTTGGCAGAGAATACATTGCAGTCTATAGACCCGACGACGTATTAGGAGAATAATTAAATTACATTTATTTTTATGGTTCCTTTACTTTTTCTATTGTTCCAATCCATAACAGGGTATGATTCTCAATGAAGTAAATTTGTCAACAAAGAGACTAGTAAATATAATACGTTATTTTCTTATATTGTGTTAGTTAGGCAGGAACAGACATCATCAGTTAAATATGTTGTTTTTCGAACAGTGTAAAGCAGTATTCCTTATTTCCCGGACAAACCGTTGTTATGCGAGGGGTAAATCCTCGCGGAGACAAGTTTATAGCTCACCAAGTGTTCTGTGATGCTTCTTTACCAGTAGCAGATCATAAAGCAGATAGGATGAATACATTGAATGGTACGTAGTACTCTTATATGTGACATAATGGAACCATGTATGTGGGTTATGATTATATAATTTAATTTTTCTCATTACTAAAACATTCTTAAAAGCTATACATTCTTAAAGCTAAAACTTGTAACAAATATGAATCAACAAAAACAAACACTTGTCTACGTGAGGGAGTGGTGCCTGATGTAGGTTTGTGCGTAATGTTAACTACAAGACGGAGAACACATTGCTTTATTTATAATGCCCAAAATTATGTATTTAAACAAAAAGAAACAATTTATTTTCTTTTCTTCAGGGTTTTAGTTTTATTAAAAGAAAACAGGTTAAAAAAACTTGCAAATATATTTTTTATTTTGAGATTTTAATACTTCATTAAATAGTACCGCGCTACTTTTTCACGTCATCACGATTTTTTAATGTTTTAGGTAAAATTTCATTTGTGATAGCTGCAGGCCCCTACACAACATCTGACAACATGGCCTATGAACCTCTAAAAGACTTTATCACGTACATAAGCACGTCCAAACCACATGTAGTTATAATGACTGGGCCATTCCTAGACAGTGATCATACCAAAATAAAGGACAACACTATGGCAGAAACATACAAATCATTTTTTGACAAATTAGTCGATAATTTAGGCGATTTAAGTAATACAAGGTGAGATAACATTTAAATTAAGCTCTTAATAAACCTCACTACTCTGTGCTACTTTACTTATCCTCATACTAACTTTTATTTATATGTTAGTTTTTATTAGCTATTCCCCGCAGGTTATGGTCACTGCATCTGCTCAAGGGGGGTTGCAGTGTGATGTTTTAAGCATGTACTATTCTTCAATAAATACTCTAACCGATACAAATTAATAATAATAAAGCTAATAAAAATAAAATTATTCCATTGGCAGTACATTCGTATGGATAGTAATAGGTTTGGATATTGTTAGTCCAAAATACATGGCATCTGGACCCCACTTCTGGTGAAGGCCTCGACTTTTTCCGACGGTCTCTATCTCGTCCTTCCACTTTGCCTTTGGTCTCCCTCTGCTTCTGTGCCCATGTGGTCCTCTCCACATAGTCACGGCCTTCGTCCACCACTTGTCAGTGTCGCGTGCCACGTGACCCGCCCACCTGTATTTCAGACCTCGTACGAAGGACAAGCCATCTAACGGCCAGTCTGCTTTCTTATGATTTAATCTGTCCTTCAATTTTATGTTTAGTGAGCTGCGTTCTAAGGCTCTCTGACATGATGTTAGCTTTCTGTTGGTTTTTGTGAGACAATGGTTTTTGTGAAACAAAGAGACATGAATCCATTACTTTCTCTTTTAAGTCCATGTTAGACTTCATAACTTCTTTATAGCCCCAGAACTTTTCCATGTTATTGATATACGCCTGTCTATTTCTTCTATGTTGTTACTTTTGCGAAAGGATACCTAATAATTTATGATGTTATTATTTATTTTAATTGGAGTTCTGTGGTGGTTAGACATGACCTTCGTTTTCGAAATGTTCATTTCCAGGCCGATGCTTGCGTTATCAAGTTCTTACATCATGGATTGGAGCTCTGCGGGGCTCTCTGAGAACAGTACAATGTCGTCTGCGAAGCATAGAGGGTGAAGATGCTCATTGCCGATTTTGCCCCTTTTTGTTCCAAGATAGATTTTTCAAAGCGTTTTGAAGGACTGATATGAATAATTTAGGTGATAGGGGATCGCCCTGTCTAACTTCTCTGTTTATTTTTATTTTTTGTCCTGAACTTTCATTCTTTTTGTTTAATGATTCTTATATATTTGTTGCTTATATTTTGTTCGTAGAGGGCTTTCCCTTTGACGAGAGATGCTTTGGTGAGATATAGAATCAAATGCGTTCTTATAGTCAATGAAAGCGAGATATAATGGCCTGGGATATTCATAGTATTTTTCAATTATTAGTTCCAGTACTTGTATATGGTCAATGGTGCTGAACGATTTTCTGAACCCTGCTTGCTGTTTAGGTCAAAGGTTATGAACCTAAACAGCAAGCAGGGTTCAGAAAATCGTTCAGCACCATTGACCATATACAAGTTTTATTTATGTTGTTGTTAATTCTATCTAGTAGGCAGCTAGCAAAGAGTTTATACAAACATGGCATTATACTTATGGATCTGTAATTCCCTACTTCTGTTGGGTCTCCTTTCTTATACAACAGTATTATTTCCGATTCTGTCCATGACTTTGGAACTTTTTCTTCATCAAGAATTTTGTTAAATAGGAACGTTAGGGGGTGAACCAATACAAAAAACATAATTGAAATCCGACTAATAATTTCTGAGACTAGCACATTTAAACAGAGAAAAAATAATTACTATGACATTTTTATTATTTACGCTTTCATATCTTAACTACTCTATCAGTATCAATATCAGTCATCTTGAAATTTTGCATAAACAAAAGTTTTTTCCCAGCGATTGTCGCGGAAAAGGGTAGCATTTGTATAAAACATAATACTAATAACCCTGTTTAATACTAGACTTTTTCGGATAATTTCTTAGTTTTCATTATTATTTTGTTATTAAGATAAAATCAATTATTCTTGAAAATTTGTTTAAGTGATCCATTTTGTTCTTATGTTGTATAATAAAAGCCAGAAGATCAATTAGTATTTGATTTATTTCTAGGAAGTGTGTCTAAGTTCTAACTGTTTGCAGTATTTGTTAGATGTAGAATTTCTACCTTACATGAAGTTTCTTTAATATATGTAAGATGTTTGTATCAACAAATCAGCAGTTACTAAATCTTATGATGTATGTGAGTAATAATTATATAATCTTGTTTTTTTAGCCCATACACTAAAATATACCTAGTGTCCAGTAGTAAGGACGCTTTTCACGTAAACATATATCCTACACCAGCGTACTCCAGTCGGCGGAAACATAGCAACCTCCACTTTATACCAGATCCTTGCACATTGAACATCAATGGCATAATTATTGGAGTCACCAGCACAGATATCCTGATGCACATCAGTCAAGAAGAGATATCTTTGTAAATATGTTTCACTATTAATGTTGCAAATGAAAAAACTACATACACTTGTATCCCCGAAGGTAAGCCCTTCGGACAAGCCCATCGCCGTCAACCGGGTACTTTGAGAATAAAAGTTCTCAAAATTGGGATTATTTTGAAATTAATAGTTAATTTTCTTTTTTTTTACGCATGTTACGTGGATAGACGAACAGACGGATCACCGGATGACCTGATGACAAAGAGAGGGGGGATGAGGAGATGGGAAAGAAGAGAGGGGCATGAGAGAAGAAGAAAGGGGAGTGGGAGATGGGCCTCCGGAAACCTGACTCTGGAAAATACAACGCAAGTGTTGCTTCACGACCGGTTTCTGTAAGGTCGCGGTGGAGCCGGGCCATTCGTGCCTAAGCATGGGTCTACCACTGTTTGTGGGGTTCTATCAATGCTGCATATATATAATTCTTCTATTTGCGCTTTCGGGTAAAAACACAAGAAAAAAATTAAAAATAATTTTAAAATAAAATAAATAATAATATGTAAGTCTACCAAAACTAATAATATAGACATACAAGTCTGGATTACTTGCAAGTATTTTCAATAACTAGCTGCTGCATGAAAGTCTGAGTCCTCTTACTGAACATACTCTGATAATTGTAAAGATAGTGGTTGGTCGTAACTGTCAGGTTTTTCGGACTTCTGTCTTAGTATTAAAAGAATAATGACTTAAGTAATGTGGTTATTTGTTCTTCAGAGGCATGGCAGGTGACAAACTATCGCGCCTAGCTGGCCATGTGGTGATGCAGCAAACGTACTACCCGCTGTGTCCCGCCGCTCCGCCGGTGGCGCTGGATGCCGCGCTATGGGCTGCGCATGCGCAGATGTCGGTTACTCCTCACGTGCTAGTACTGCCATCTAACTTTAGATATTTTGTTAAGGTTTGTAAGACATTTATTATATAGTATGGTTTATTCTTTAATCTCAATGTAGTATTTCTAAATTAGCTGGAAGAACGTTTTAAAAATTACACCATAAATGCTCAAGATAATTTGTTTATCTTTGAGTTTCGATAAGTACCTGTATGTTATATATCAAGTTCTATGGCTGTTTGAATACAATCAAAACTTGGTTATTTGTAGGAGGTCAACGGCTGCGTCACGGTGAATCCTGAGCATTTGACAAAAGGGACAGGCGGCGGTACATTCGCTCGCCTTTTGATATCGAGCGACAACAGCTCTGATAAGAGCATTGCAGCACAGATTGTACGCATTTAATAAAATAAGAAAGAAAAATAACGTTTACAAAATATATGTTTTATTATTATTATAGTCTTAAGATATTTTTACCATTTCTATAGGACCCACGGGCATAACTCAGTCATCGCCTGAGATAGTAGGCGTCCGTCGTCTTCACTTAGATTCAGTTAAGCGGTCAGGCTATAGTTGGCTTAACAACCAAACCAATTTCATTAAAAAATCACTTGTAGATGTTTTAGCTTGCTCTAGTTTTTTTTTTTTAATTTCTGCAAAATACATACAAATCCGTTATTTATGCCTATCATTTTCTATAAACATAATTTTTAATATGCAACGTATATGGGATCGTTAAGCGAAACTATGCCGCCGGGACCGCTGCGTAGGGCCATCTGCATACCCAACCGCGGTGAATTACCAGTCACCTTTAGCACTTCCGGCTCCACAGCTAGTCGGTAACTGTAAGAAAGTGAAATAAAACGTTAGCAATGCAATTTAATTTCTAACATTTCCTGGGTCTCATCTCTGGGCTGGCTTGGCACAGTAACTATTAGACGCTTTCGACAGTTGGCAGCGGCGTGCTGTTATTAACACCCTTTAACCCTTACTCTCTCTCGGGCGTTCCCTCATCTGATCTGGATCGTGGTCAGCATCAGGGTTGCACCTGGACCGGTAATATGAACCATTATAGTTGCGTAGTAACGTAGCCTCGCAGTATTCTATCGCCTCTACCATGGCGAGTGTCTTGATGGTGTGAGTTGCACACCAGAGTCACGAGGCGGTGTGAATTGCACACCATTTACAGTTCATTTTATGCCATCAAGATACAAACGGTTCAGCACGTCCTTTCTTAGATGCACTATTAAAATTGGAACTCATTACCAGCCCATGTGTTCCCTTCGACTTGCAACCCCGGGTCCTATAAGTTAGGTGTGAAAAGACTGTCATTGTTATAGGCCTTCAAATTGATGACCACCATTGTGGTATCACTATCTCCATTGGTGTCCCTAATCCCTGGATCTTAATTTAGATTACCTTCAGGCAAGTTGAGGTCAATACTGATTCTCATAAAAAAAATCTAGAAATAGAAATACAACCGTATTAAACAAATTACCTCTTCAATGTTTCCAGGGGTTCCATGTTCTTGTCCCGCATCCCTGTCTCAGGATCAATGGTTGTAAGTGTGCATCTAAAGAAATAGCATGAAGCTTCCATTAAAAACAGATAATACAAAACAATTAAGTGGGTGCCTCGAACTTACCCCTGATAAAACCTGGCAAAGGTTAGAAAGAGCTGATGGTCTTAAAGCGGTTGAGCAAAATTTCTTGAAACAGCTTAGAACACACGATCACTTTTACTTTCAATCTTAAAACCACATGAACCATCAGTCCCTTCGTTTAGGAGTCACGACAGACAGACGAACTGATACTTACTTTTCTCTCTTTTTCGTAAAAACATTAAGTAAGATATTTTAAGAAAGATATTTAAAGGTACCTTGTACAAGGCTTGATAACTTCAAATACGTTTTCACCAATTTTGACATATTTCCAATTGTCTTCATCGTAAGGTACAGCTCCCGTCAGCAGAAAGTTGGGTCGAAAGTTAGCTTCTGTTACCTTAGTATCCTTGATGCGAGTGTTCAAATCGTAAACAGATGCTTCATTGATAATATTATAGGCCAACTCATCTACTAGGGCCCCCTGAAAATATTTTGTTAACTTATATTTTATTATAACCCAATAATATTTTTTTTTAATAACTTAATTTATGACGTCTATATGCCATCCTATTATTGGAGAGGCCACAATAAAAGGTACATCAAATTGCCATATTGTATTTAGGTATTTATAAGCATGTAACGTGATTCTGTTTGTTAAGGGAATGCTCACAGAATACTTAAAAGTGCATGACAGCTTTGGCTAATAATTTGTTCGGTACCAATATTTAGCTATAATGAGCTGCGACACCTACTGAGGTGGTAATCCAAGATCACCTGAAGCACACATAGGTACCAAGAGTATTACGCGCGCTATAATTACAACATTGCGCTTCGGCGATTGCACTAATAAACTATATATTTATTTTTAAAATATACAGTTAACTAAATCACATTGAATTGACTATCTATAAGTCCCCTGAATTGATCTATATCATTATAAATACACATATAAAAAGGACTAAGCAAACAAACGCTTCAATACAATTTTATAATGATAAGTCGTCTGCTACTTAATTTCACAGTATAGTATATACATATGTTCCACATAGAACAATTAACAATTGAGCTTACCGCATCAGTATCTCTACACCTGTCGAATATTTTGGCCATTCCCACAACGGGGCGACTGTTTTGTGACGCATAATAAACTAAGCGGAAGTTATTTCCCTCGCGATTCAGGCATCTGAAACAGCGCAGATGTTACGGGTAAGTAATAATTTTTTGTTTTTATATTAATTTTACGAGGTTGTACATAATTAATGAATCGATATGTAGTTAAGGTCTCGTAAATGACAAATGTGACTAAAGCTGTTTGTTGTGTTATGAATAATAAATATGTAGGTATATTGTGTCTACGTACTTGGTGAACCATTTATTGACCTCTTCTCCGCAATCGTAAACGGTCACGGGTGTTTGCCACACAGCCGTTTGTATAAGTTTCATCATCACTGTTACCTAAACCATTTAATATTATTAAGACGAGAGTCATTAGAGCTTTTTTCTTTTTATGAAGGTCTGAAGTGTAGTGTTTCTGCACCAAACTTTTTGCTCGTGAATGTCTCACAGGTTGCGTCGGTGCACCTAAATATACACGATTTCACTTGTTTTTTTACCAATGAGATCACAACGCAGTGTAAACAATTAAAAACAGGGTTGCGTACCTGACCTTACTTAATCTTTATCTAACCAGATTATTACGAGTATTTTTTTTAATCGGCTAGTGCTCATTTGTTAGGAGTCACATTAAACCGTAGCTATTCAGTAATAATAAGTAATAGTATATATAGTAAAGGAAAAAATTACAAAAAATGTATACCAATTAGAATGATGTTAACATTAGGTTACCAATATATAGAAAGAAGAATAAAGGCCAGTGAACCATAGCATCTATTAGAAAGTTGTATTGTAAAAGTTTTGCAGCAACGTGTCTGACTATCAAGTACGAGTTTAATATGATATTAATAGGAGTTATAAATTATAAAAATACCCAGTTTTCTTTACTATAAAAAATTACATTATAACGAACACTATTAAAAATTCATTGACTTAGGATTTTTTTTTCATTGGACGCTATTATAGGTAGGTACTTATGTTGGATGACAAGGGGTGCCAGTTTAGGTAGGGGCCGATTTCCTTCCTCTACAAATAAGGTATTAATTTATTTATAAGAAATTTTTATAAGACTCACCTCGGCCAAGTTAATTTCGATGGCCTGCATATCGGGATGTTTCAATGTTAAAATAGCGTTTTTGATAGAACATTTTATTTTTAGTAGTTCCGGGTAAATTCTAGCTGTGATAAAATTGTTATCTGCACCTTCTACAACCATCATTATCCTGTAATGAAAAATACCACATAGATGTATCAAGCACTGGCCTATTTTAAAAACAACAGTAGCTTCGCTGTAAAATTTGTAATGTAGGTGCTATAATAAATACCTAACAAGTAGCTACTGTAGCTTAAAAGGGGTTTACGGGTTTTAGAAGAAAGAGTGCACTTACAAAGAGCCAAATAAGGCACTATCATTATGCGACTGCAAAGTAATTGCATCTTTTATAATCTATAGCTTACTTGAGTAGATTGCTGTCTGATTTACCCACATAAGTTTTTGCATAATGATAGGCATAATCTTCTTGAGGTGAGTTTTGATTTATTTATACACGAGTTACAAGAGTCTTTGTTTACATCGTCATATCGACAACAAACAACAGCGAAACCTGAGTACCTAAGTCTTATACTAAATCGTATACTTTAGCCTAAATTATTGTAATCAACCGCCTAACTTCTGTCGTTTGATTAGACAACATACTACTTAGACAGCAATTCAATAATAACAAACATTCTTCACGAGAGCGGTCATCTAAATATTCTTGACAATTTTTTACACAAAATCCCAGTCAATGCCCATGCCTGACCCCTGTCTGTCTGTAAACACGGGTAAGACACTTTATAGGGATCCCGTCTTCAGATGCCTGTTTATGAAGTTCATGTTGTTGCATGTCCATGTGGTCCTTTGCTTGTATCTGAATAATCTTATTACGACTGTTATTTTTGTTTAAGGGTTTTCCTTTTTGAGTTTTAGTGTAAAATGAAAGTAAAGAAACTAAATTATTTTTTGTAATAACTCTGAACTAACAAAAAAAAATCTTCATATGCTAACCTGTCTCGAAGCCAGCCGTCCCTCAACCCCATTGTAGAGCACTCGGCCTGGTTTAATGAAATAGGTGCACATGATTTTATAGGATACGCATAAAGACGTTTAAGATGACCGATATGTACCCATTCGGCCGGTAACTTGTTCCTTCTCTTGTCCAGATAATTCTGATAGGCGTAATATGCTGCTAGTACACCGACTGCAGACACTGCTGCAGTCACATAGTATGGAACTACAATAAAACAAATTATTTTTTATGCATTTCAAGTAGGTTATATACCTACTTGAAATGCATAAAAATAAAACAATGAAATCAATTTCCTTAAGAGTACACAACTGTATAGTGTAATGTTAAGACTATGTTAAAGGGAACTAAAAAAGATGATAATATTTATGAGATCGATAAGAAAATATTGTGATGTTAGAAAGAAACAGTAAAACGTATCTTGCGTACTTAAGGTGTTTATGGTCTTCAATTCTTCTATTTATAATTTATCTATTATACATTATTTTAGTGCTAATACATTCAATTTACTTCGACTCGAGGTAAAGGGAGTCGGGTTCGGGAGTCATTGCTAAACTGAAATTACTTTTAATTATACTACCTAATATTAGAACAATTTTGACTGCACGGATTCGTAGCGGTTTAAGTGGTCACCTCGCCACTACGCTGCCGCGCCGAGTGTTGTGGGTTCGATCCCCGCAACACTTTGTGTCATCCTTAAATTGTTGTTCTGAGTCTGGGTCTATATATTTAACAACAATGAAAACCTACAAAAGTCTGGGCTTCATAATGAAACTTAAAAGGGGTACCATGGAGTATCTGTTTATACTTACATACATATACTAAGCAGAGGCGTATTATCGTCCTCGGTAAGCATCCGACATTACCACATGATTCCAATACTATCAACAGACGCAGATACTTTAATGTATGTTAAGCGCAACAAAAACGAAGAACGACTCTCGCACAGCGTAATTATACCTACTTGTCTAATCATCTGTACAATAAAATTAAAAACTCAGTGACATTGCGCTCATGTGTCGCAATAAATATGTTTTCATTGTGCGCGAGACAGCTGGTACGCTAAACACAAGTTGAATCTTATTTTTTGTGCCAGAGTTTATTGTAAATACTATATATCGTGTTTGTGACGCTGTTAATGTATTTTTGTGCCAAATTAATGAAAATAAATCTGTATCTTATCTTATTAAACGCCCACATTTTGCTAAACATCATTTACTCCCACTTAATAGAGGGCAAGCCTATTGCCGTCATCCATCCATCAAACAATATAACACAGTCATACAGTACGATTGCATTTATATCGTTTGATGGATAACAGTTCAATACCTTAATCTCCTTTAACGACACCCACGGGTAGAGATAGGGTGGCCATATTCTACTTCACCGAGAACCACACGGGGTATCTATCTATTAACAATAACATCTCAATAAGAATTACATCGTTTACTGTTCAAAGCCGTCCAATTATATTATACTATCTACATGTGTTTATGGTCATATGACCCCGGGAACGAATTGCGTAAGTTTTGGACCAACAACCTCCTTATACTTATTTTACCTACATTTACTTTTTAAATTATTATTTGAAATAAAAAAGACTCATTGATTAGTGTTATACGTAGTAAGGCAGGAATGATAACCTTAGCATGCCATTATTATTTTTATGATAATAGGGGACAACCATTGAAACAATCGTCTCTTAAATTAATGTTAATAACCTCTTTAGCAAATAAAAATACTTATCTAAAATTATTTTTAGATAACAGTTTGAACGTAGACTATAGTTGATCAGTCTAAGGCTCTTGTTTCGACATAAGTACCGACACCTTGTTAGTAGATTTTCTCAGTTGATTATTAAGTTTCTTTTAATAACAATAAACTTGTTAAAAACCATTTGTTGAAAAACATAGGTTTATTTTTGTTTTTTTTAATCCATTTTTTTTTCAATTGAAAATATACAACCATAACTATTTTATTTTTAATGTACTTACCTTTACCTATCTTTACGAAACCAGTACAAAGTTGGTATAGGGTCAACGTAATAACCCCGTAATAACCAAATAACTATTTTATGATCATCCAAGTACCTTTCAATTAATTAATGTTAAAGACGTTCAGTTGTTTTCTCTTCATTTAAATTATCGTGACTACACCTTAAGGGCTAAATGTTATTTATATATTCAATATTCAGTGATGTAGAATTAATGAATAAACTGTTTGTACTTAAATCACATTAGGTATATCTGTAGATTCAATACATATTAAATTGTGATTTATAGGATACTACAGTAATTTAAACGCAGGTTGCTCTACACTGCATAGTGTTAAAATATTAATAGAATAACTTACCAGGATTGGATACTGGCATTCTTATGACTCAAATGCAACACAGTTTATATTGAATGTGAACACGATTAATCAATAGCCGAAAGGTGTATGTAAACTCGGCAACCTCGCTAAGAATGTAGAACGTACAATATTGACATGTCATATCATAGCATTGTAGATATGTATATCTATAGGGTCGTTGTGTCAACACTGAGTCTAGTGGGCACACTTACAACACTTACAACTTATAGTCTAGTCGGCACGATATTAGAGGAAAAGAGTGGGTCTATAGTTGCGACTCTTTCACACTATATTTGCGCTCAGACATAACCCACACCTCAATAGTATGTATAGAGGATAGTCGCTCGGGAGCGTACCTAGTGTACGGTATAGGAATTTGTATGTTTTTTGAGTGCAAAAATAAATAATAAATCTAAAGTTTAGTTGTTTTATTCTTACATAGTTATACATTTTGTATACGGAATTACTATTTCAATGCATTAAGTAATAATTAAATTCTCATTAGACTGTAAACCATATATAGCGTTCATAGAAAAAAATCCTGTTATTGCAGTGAGTCAATAATTAAAGTGGGCACAATGAATCGAGCCACTGTGAACCTGCTAAGATGTCTGTATTTATATTTTACAGAATGCCGAGGAAGTGCCCGTTTTATAGGACAATAGTTAGTCATACCGAAGAAGATATGAAAAAAGCTTTACAAGAAAATCTATATTAAGTTGCAAAGATCTCAATTATTGTGATTCATAGGTTCAGTAAAAAAACAGTGCCATTAAATTGTTCAGTGCCACTAAATTTATAAGTTTAAAAGCTAAGAGTGCTTTATTCTTATAAAAAATTATATTATATTATTTGTTGATTTATTTCACGATTGTAATAAACACTGATAGATTGATAGGTAGATATTTAACTTGTTTGACTGATTGAATAGGTAAAAAAGGCAATGTCTTATAAAAAATACTTGTTTATATAATAATACTTAAGGGTTATTTTACTATGTTAAACGTAACCTAAAAATGGTTTTATAAATGTAACACTATTTTATAGGTCATGGTCAAAGTTTAGCCAAGCTCCAAAGACTAGCGAAACTCGGATTAACACGCCTTGATGCTGTGTGTATAGTGGGATTGAAAGGGCATCGTTCATTATGAGCTTATACCTCCAGGCAAAGCCATTGATTCGCAACTCCACTGTCAACTAATTAGACTACGTGGTGTGACATATACGACTACATGACATAGTGACATAATCCCGTCACTACCTATAAGATGGCTACAATTTATCTAACAAAATGGCCCATATATGTTATTACAATTAAATGTAAATAAACTTTGAAAAAAATGTCTTGAATTTGGATATAAAACACAGAGAAACTTTATCCCCAACCTGGAGTAATTTCTTAAAGTCCAGTCTTTCTGTGTGACTGAATTGTCGTTATTATAATGTAGGGGGAAAATGGGCTATGAGAGTCAGGGGGCAATGGTGGTCAGCGTTCTAGTTCCTAGACGAAAGTAGAAGAAACAATCGAATATCGTCCATAAAGACTCTTTAAGTGACAGCTCGCGGCCCCCCGCTCGCCCGTTCAGTACGCATCACGCCAAAAATATTTCTGGTATTTTAATAGCAGATTAAAGTTTGCAAAAACTGAGTTTCTCATGAGTCAAGGCCACTCTATGAGAAGTGTTGCTAAAGCCAAGAATATACCTATTTCAAGCCTCCAAAAGCGTTTGAAGAAGAACAATTCATCAGAACCACGTCTCGGACAACTTCCTATATTCACAGCAGATGTAGAAAAGGTTTTGTCAGACCGGATAAAATATTTATCTTCTATTTTTATAGACTCACAGCTATTCAAATAAGGAAAGCAGCATACCAGTATGAAGAGCTTAAAATTTGACACAATTTTGACAAGTGCTAAAATGGCTGGACGCGATTGGCTAGATGGCTTTTTAAAAAGAAATGGCATTTCTGTTCTAAAACCTGAAGCTACAAGTGTCAACAGAATAAAGTCCAACTGTTCTACAGACTATTAGGAGATCTAATTTACAAATATAAATTTACTCCTAATAATATTTATAACTGCGACGAGACAGGCATTTCCACAGTGTATTAAGTGATTTTTAACCAAGATCCTAGAAAAATATTAGCTCCCAAAGGCATAAAAAGAGTTGGCTCCATAACAAGTTGGGAAAGAGGAAAAAATATTACACTCTTGTTTGCCATGAGCGCTGCTGGTGGTTTTGCCCAATAATGTTCATCTTTCCGAGAAAAAGTTTGACCTCTCAGCTTTAAAAAGACGGTCCTGCATCAGCTATCTACAAATGGTCGGATAATGGGTGGATTAATGAACATCTATTCTGAGTGGCTGCAGCACTTTGCCATGTATACCAAGCCGTCGTCACAGGCGCCTGTTTTATTAATACTTGACAATCACGCCAGTCATACTTCTTTGATGATTTATGATTTTTGTAAACAAAATAATATACATATGCTGTCACTGCCTCCACATACATCCCTCAGCATGCAGCCGTTAGATTTCACATTTTTTGGTCCTCTTAAAAGCTATTTACAAAAAGGATTACTATTTATTTAAAAAAATCGCCTTGCAGGGAAAATACCTCCATACGACGTAGCGGCTATTTTATATAGAGCATATTCTACCGTGGCATCTATAAATAAAGGTGAATCAGGATTCCGGGCATCAGATATTATCCCATATAATCCGAACATTTTTTCTGAAGAAGATTTTACCGCAGCTGAAGTCTTAACCCAAGCTGAAGTAATTATTTAAGATACCTCAATCGTCATTCCATCTCAATGATTCCTGAAAAGCCCAAAAGAAAAGGAAGAATGAAGCATCACGCAAAAATTATGACATCAACACCCGTCAAAGATAGTCTTGTTGAAAAAGAAAATAAGAAAGCATGTAGAGTAGCAAAAGGAAAAAAACCTGTTGCCGAAAGCTAGCAAGAAGCAGAAACCTAAGAAAGATATTGCGAATAAGGCCAAAAGGCGAGTACTTTAAGATCTAAACGCTTCTTCAGAATCAGATATTAGTTTTAATCAGATATGTGACGATGATGAAGACGACAATTTGAATAAATGCTTAGTATGTGATGAATTTGGTTGCAACAATGAGTTATGGTACAGATGCACTTATTTAGGCTTATGGGCACACGCTAGCTGCACAGGATGGGAATCGCCAAAACGTTACGTATGTGACAATTTTTAGGCTAAGCTGACTCTCATTGTACCCATAGTGACTATAATAACCCTCAGATATGGACACTGGTTATCAAAGATGTTTTTTTTTTAAGTTTAATTGCAATTAATATATTATTCCAAAGGTAACTAAACTGTCTGAGCCTGATAGTGTAATGATTAAAATACTTTAAAAGTTAATTAAAATAAAGATAAAGTAAAAATTGTGTGTTTTATTCTATATCTTGCTTAAGTGACTCCCATTACCCCCTATGCCCATACTTTTATTATAATTAATATCACGACGACGACGTCCACTGTTGATCATAGACCTTACCGAAGACCTTAGTTAAACGAGAATTGACTTATTTTTCTTTTCCTTTTTTTTTAAAGCACACATTGGGTTTTATTTTTATGCTTTCATTCATTTAGTTTTTAATTAAAATTCCATAAAACACCCGTGGGTATACCGTTGAGGTTACTGTATCTGTTTATAAATCAATACGGATCTTTCAGTTAATCATAATACTTTTAATATGATTTTGATGCTGGATTTCTTGATGAATTGTTTTCAATTGTAGCGGCGTTCATTTGAATGTCAGTAAATTCATATTTTTAAAACCAAAATGAATATATGTAGCATTTTTTGTCTAGTCTATTGTCCATTAATCTTTTAGCCGTTGTTACCTCGCACAACCAGCCTATGAAAAAAATTGTCGCCTCCCGTATTTCCGGACCGATACGACCTTCAAACCTTCAAGAAAAGAGAGTACTCCTACCTATAAGGCCGGCAACGCACTTGTGACTTTTGAGTAGCGGGTGTCCATTGGCGGCGGTAGTCACTTACCATCAGTTAACCGGCTGCCCGTTTGTCCACATCGCATAAAAAAAAATGTTACATTAGTGGGAGCAATGCGTGAGCGTATGTTTGTATATATGTAAATGGTACTTATTAGAAAATAACACTACTACTACTACTACTACTACATAGACTTCACTTGTTAATTAATTCATAATGGCCTATTCTAATGTTTGCTCTTATAATTCTATTGCTAGATCCAGAATGCCAATCCTTCAATTTAAATACGTGCTTTATACAGCTGAGTCGCTAAGGGCCAGCGCTCACTGATAGATGGGCATTAATAGTTTTAACTTATGCCACGTTAAAACTACAAACTAAAAAGCTAAACAAAAATACAAAGAAAAAAGTAATTTAACATTTTCTATATTGCCGCGTCTAATACGTATGTGCTCTATGGTATCAGAAAAATGTCACTCAAGATGATGTAAGGATTCTAACGAGAACGATACCTAAATCTGTTTAGGCAATAAAAAGTAATGATAGGCTGAATAAGCTCACACATACATGAACGCTAAAAGAATTGCACTCCTTTTTTTTGCCAGTTGTGTAACCAACAATGGCCACTTCAGTCCATTGCTAGACGTAGGCCTCTCCCAATACGATCTATGAAGCCGGTCCTCTGCCTTCTGCATCCAGTCTATCTTGCCAGGGGGCTTCGTCTTTCTGGGGTTTGTCGTTAACTTTCAGGTATCCAGTTGGGCTGCATACAGCAATGCCTTAAAACGAGGGTCTTGGAACTGTGATTATGAACTGTATTATGATTTACGGCGCCAAGACGTAGTAGTCCATAATCTAAAAATAACATAAAAAAAATAGATTAAATGGAAAATACAAATCAACATAACTCCTTCTTAGTTAAGAGAGATGGTGACCAAGACTTGTCAAGTATTGATGGGTTAGTTGCCTGTGTCGGTAGTAAGTAGGTCTAATATTGAAGAAATTGTGTAATGTAAGCTTGTTGTGCTTTAACAAAATTCCATGAAAAGTCAGGGCTTAATTATTCATCATCTTGTTACCCCTGTCCTAAAGACACAACTATGTCTTATGACGCCGGCATCTAACGTCTCTGTGACAAAAAAAAAAGGTATCGTTATCATAATTGACAAAGAAGAATATTGCTTCAAGTCTAGGATATTGCTTTTTTCTATGACAAAAAAAACACATATACTCTCCACTTCCCAGAAAAAAAAAGGTGTAATCTTGGATAACTTCAGATCTCTTGTAATAGCTGAAGGGATTTAAAAAATTCAATATTTTTTGAGTCCAGTGAAGGGGCTCCTAGTCGCGACCTTCACCTTGAGTTTATATTTCCTATATTATTATATCTTACACATAAGCTTGGGATTTGAATTCGCTAATGTTTTGGAGTTGGAGGTGTAAATAATAAAGTTATTCCGTACATTAGTCTAATTTATGCCAATACTTATATACTTATGTATGCCTATCTTGACGGCGGCATCAGCAATCTTCTGTGACAGTAGGATTAGGTGCATTAAGTTTGACCAAAAATCTTCCATGACGAGAATGTGAAGGACTCAAAATTATATTGGTGAATTATTTTTATTGAATGTTTTTTTTTTAATTATTTTTCAGTGTTTTTTATATTAGAGTTTAAAGTACACTGTTTATAAAGTTTTATGGCCTATTAGTTTTAACTTATTTTGCAAACATAAAGGGTACTTCGTAATCCGTTTTGAATAGGATAGTCACCCTATTTACTTTTGCGGATAAGTGCCCCTTAGAACTGTAAATTCTTCAACTTTTTGTTTTGATTTTTCAACTTACTGTAATTATAACTTGTTTGTATATAAAACATAGGTAGAATAAATCTTTAAGAGGTACTCAAAAGATATTTACAATTCAAAAATAGAAAGCCTAACCTATCGGGAGTGAAAACTTTCAAAATTACAACTAACGATTGTTGCACAGAATGTTTTGAGATCTATAAATTACACTAAATGGAATTCAACGTGAAATGTTGAATTGAAAAAACACATGTATATGTACATGTACATTCACATTAACTCATTTGCATCTTTGAATGATTATATCGTGAAGTATTTATCAACCAAATTTTTGCTAACTGTAATTTAGCCCTTTCTTACGTAACAAGCAACCCTGTTGTCGTTAACCAAAGGAAATGGTGGTATATTGAAAATTGAAAGGAAAAGGGACGGTGTGAGGGAAGAAAGCTATATTACGTATACGCGTGGATAGGGTGGATTGGGGAGTGTAAACAATCATTCAAAAAGGTGAGGTTGGCATATCATTTAACTCGAACGGGCTTATATCAGAAAGTTTGAGCACTCTAATCAAAATACTCAAAAGTAAAAAGAACGATCTTAGTTAGGTTAAGGATAAGGACGTTGCTATGTTACTATAACATTTGTTGAAATATGACTTTATTTTCAACATATTTAGTGCTTTAAGACTTTTTATAGTAAATAGTTAGTATTATATAGGTAAATGTAGGATAGCTTTTACCTTTTAAGAATATTGTATATTCTTTTAAAGAATATTGTATTAAATATAAACACATTTGGAGCTTGAAAGGCAGAAACCAAAAGGGACCGTAGCAGAAGTATACTCACATAAGTGTATGAAACTCGGTCGACAGTTGGTGAAAAAATCGCTTAAGATACATAAAAAAAGATATATACAGTGAACTAAGAAGCTCCTCCTTCTTTGAAGTCCGTTAAAAATCTCTTTAACCGACTTTAATGCGCCTATTATGATACATTTTAAAACCTTTTTTTATTTAAAAAAAGGAAAGGTCTTTTAATGCCACCTTATTATTACAACGGCCCAAGTTCCTTGTAGGTACAGAATCGTTGAATCTTAACTCAAAATATTTGAAACCGATATACCGTAACGTATAACCGTATTCAGATTAAAAAGAAACCCCTTTTTTAAATGATGGTTTAATCAGAACACTAGTACTGTTTGACCAATGTGCACGTACTGTAAAATTAAAATATGTATATCTATATAATATTACTTTAGGAGGTCACTATTTATTTATGTACTTACCAATTGCTAACATGGGTTTTGGAATAATTAATAAAAAAGTACTTATTTATTATTAAGTAATTTTACTATAACTAAAATCAAGTATAAAATAAAATCGATCAGCAGTTTAGCTAGTTCTTTATAAAGGGAACGAGCAACCCAAACGGATCAAAAACATTAAAAAAATAAAAAAACGTAAAGTAAACGTAAACGTTCATGTATAAATGAAAGTACTTGCTTATATCGTGAAGTATATAGCCTAGGCTGAAAGAGCTATTAGATATTAAATTGGTTTATTCAAAAATCTTAATACTTTCTGTTTAACAAGTCACTGGTCACACAAGGTAAATTTTGCATTGAGTATTTATCCTTATAATGTTACTTACGAATTGCGAATTACGAAAACAAGGAAAATTATATTCTCATACATAAATCTCATAAATCGGACCCAGCGGACTGACGCTATATCGTCAGGCGTTTACATTCCATCATCTGGTATCATCTCACCCCTGTTGAGGGGGGTGGGGAGACTATTTGAAGCACTGGGCTCCTTATAGTGATTTTCCTCGCAGCTCACCACTGTGAGCCGGTCATTGGAGTTAGCTCACCGGCCTCGAGGTTTGCTCGGCGATCGCTCCTCTGAAGAGGGGTCAAGCGAGCCGCCTGCGAGAGGTCGGTGGTTGGCTATCTGCATCCGATGGCGAAGCCAATGCCCCGCTCGAAGGAACTGATATGAGCTCCCGAGCGGGGCGTTTGAGTCGCCTCCGGATGAGTGTTGTGTCGTCTGGATGTGGGAGCGGAGCAATACCTATCAGGTGGGGAAGTTTCGAGCGGTCAGCCCGCTCAAACATCCGCGTGGCGAGTCTGCTCACAAATTCCTTTATTGGTTCCCACTTCAGGTCTCGGTGGATTGTTGCATTCCTGAGGTATCTGGGGGCGTCGACCACCATGCGAAGGCAGCTGTTCTCTACAGCCTGCAAAAGGTTGGCGCGATGTCCCTGCTATCAAGTTGTACCAGGCCGGCCCACCGTAGGTGAGGCGCGACCTGATATATGGTTTTGTAAATGCCTAGTTTGGCACTTACTGGTAGTCTGGAGGATAGCAGGGGACGCAGCTTCGTCCGCGCAGCTCTGGCCTTCGCTGTGATGGTCTCGACGTGGTGGTTCATCGACAGTGATCTGTCGATGGTGATTCCCAGGTACTTGACCTTTGGGGACCATGGGATGTCCTCTTCCATCAGATTTAGGTAGTAGGTTTGGCGGGTAGTGTGCCATACCGGTTATCATCGCCTGGGTTTTCGACACGTTGCACTTGAGCCTCCATCGCTTCAGCCAGCCCGGAAGGGCTTCGAGTGTGGGGCGCAATTTCCGTGCAGCGTGTGCGGCGTTGCGTGAACTTGACAAGTACTCGGCATCGTCTGCAAACAGTGCCAGCTTGACGTCTCCGACTACAGGGATGTCATCCGTGTAGTGGGCGTACAAGGCCGGTGACAGACAGCTCCCTTGCGGGACTCCGGCACTGATGGTTTTGATTTCCGATGTGGTATCCTCTATAGCCACACGGAAGGTTCTCTGGGTCAGGAACGATGCGATGATCGCGACTACTTTTCGCGGTAGAGACGATGTCGACAGCTTGTGGATGAGACCTTCATGCCACACTCTGTCGAACGCCTTCTCCATGTCGAGCATCACGGTCACCGTGCTCCCGCCCTTGTTCAACCACGTAGCCATCTCGTCTAGGACACGAGTCAGCTGGATCGTGGTGGAGTGCTCCTGACGAAATCCAAATTGCTCGGGCCTCAGCCGGATGTGGGGTAAGCGTTACTAGCAGTAAGCGCTCGAACACCTTGGACGTCGTCGAGAGGAGTGTGATGGGCCGGTAGTTCTCCAGTTTTTTGAGGTCCTTGCCGGGCTTCGGAAGTACGATAACCCGACCCCGCTTCCAGATGTTAGGGAAGTGACCGGTCCTCAGGATACCGTTGAACAGTTGTGTCAACGCTATGAGTGATTTCAGTGGAAGTCGCTGCAGTGCAGTGTTCGGTATTCCGTCTTCACCAGGTGCTTTCCGTGGGTTGGTTTTCCTGATCGTCGCAGCAACCTCGCTCGGTGTTACGAGCAGTTCACCCTCAGACTGGGCGAGGGGCCTCGAGAGGTAGAGATGGGTTGCCGCCTCTATCTCCCGAGTGTGGTCCTCGTCTTGATTGTCGTGAGGTGTGAACTGTTTTTCGAGGCTATTCGCGATGATCTCGGCACGTGCTTGCGCTTTGTAGCGTATTTGCCCGTCCTCAGCGAACAGGGGGCGCGTGGGGTTTGGTTCTGCAGTCAGTTGCCTGCAGAGTCGGTGTACCGAGGGCTGTACGTCCTCGATATCTATAAGGAAGTTCTCCCATGCGTCACCTCTGTGCTCCCAAAGAGCAGCCTTGAACGAGTTGGTAAGGCGGTTGTATCGGGTCTTGTCTCGGGGGTGCCGAGTTCTCTGCCAGAGCTTCTTAGCCTCTCGCTTCTCCTCGAGCATTTTACGGAGTGGAGCGGGCAGAGGGTTCTGTCGCTCGATGCTCGGTCTAGTGCTCGAGGAGACTCGAAGTGCGGCTTGAACCACCCTGAGCGGCTTATCCATTGGTAGTGAGGTTTTGCAGCAGTCCTGTCGTGTTAATCTCGCCTGCCTTAACACGCTGTGCGAACAGCATGAGCAAGGCAGCGAGTTGGTCGCTCTCCGGGTCCTTGGCTGCTGGGCTGCAGTTTTTGGGTGCCGCCGCAGGTGTGGTTGGCTTTTCCTGGGCCGCCTTCTTTCTTCGGTGCCTTCTCCTCTTTTTAGTGGAACTTGACCCCGGGTTTGCTTCGGCCATCAGTATGGTGGGTGCCGAGTCGACAACCACGTTTGGTTGGTCGATGACCTTAGGCGGGCCTGTTCTCGGCACGAGTCCCGCCTTCTTGTTGCGGGCTTCCCGCTTGTAGACGGGGCATGCCGCACTGCAGGCTGGGTGTGGGCCTTGGCAGTTGGCGCACGTGGGTGGCTCCTCTTTTGGTCGAGGGCAGTTGTGCGCCTGGTGCTCGCCACCGCATCGCACACAGGCTAGGCGCCTGTGACAGTTCTGTGAACTGTGGCGGAAGCCTTGGCAGCGGTGACATTGAGAGGGTCCTTTCTTGCCCCTCCAGGCCTCTATGACGACACCTGGCATAAGCAATACCTCGTCAATGTTGTAGGCCTTGGTTGCGGTCGGGCTCTTCTCCACTTCTGCGAAGAAGATGCATCCGGGTCTGCTAGTGCGAGCACGGATGTGCTTCGCAAATTTGACTGGCACTCCCTTGCTGGTCAAGTCCTCCACTATTTCTTCTGTGGGAGTGTCCGCAGGTAAGCCCCGGATAGCCATTTTCAGGGGCTTCTGGTGTGGTGGAGCGATAGCGTAGTAAGGCGCCTTGTCTTGTCCTAGGTCGTCCAGGTGAGCCTGAATGACTCTGAATTCGGCGTCCTCTTTGGGAGTGAATTTAAATCCCTTCCGAAAGGGCCTCACGCTGGGTGGGTGACCGATTTTGGCGGTCAACTCCTTCATGTGGGTCGTCCAGTTCTCCAGACGGTCCACTACAAGGATTGGTTGTCTCCTTGTGGACGTCTGGGTAGTGGGCGCCTTGGAAGGGCCTTGTGTTGTTATGGGCCTGTTTTTTGTTATGGGCCTCCGAGTTGTTATGGGTTTCTGGGGTGGTGGTGCAGCAAGTACAGCTGCTGCTGTCCTTGGCCTGGGTGTAGGCGTAGGTGCCCGTTCGACTTCCAGTATTACTGGAGTCGGTTCGGGCGAGGTGGAGAGGACTTGGACGTCCATCTCCTCGCTATCCCCTTCCTCGGAGTCCGAGGTTAGGGCAGCCGCTATGGTCGTCCGCTTCGCCGCTTGTGGCTCCGGGTCTTCTTCCCGCCTCCGTTTACCTGGTATAGGCAAAGGGGTAGGCGGCAGTGATGATCCCACCGCTGTCAGGATGTGAACATCCTGCGCAGTGAGGTCCTCCTTCCTCTTCTCTCCGATGTGAACTTCCATCACTCGGAAGTAGGCCTCCAACCAGCGCTGCAGACCCTGCGACATTTCTCCCTTCTCTCGAAGGGAGTTGAAAATACTCAGGTCGCCCTGGTATTTTTTCGAGCCTTTTTCTTCGCTGCTGGTATTCTTCATTTTGGTGGATCCGTCCTCGTGGCGCCTTGGCATGTTTGCCATCACCGTTGAGGTTAGGGTCGGAGACCCCACCCCGCGGCGAAGGTTTACACGCTGGCTTTCTCGGGGAAGGTATTCGCCTCCGAATGTACAAGTACAATTCGGGTGCAAATAATAATATTTAACAAATATTAAATATTAAAATAAGCAGTGTTAGGGGCGCCCGTACGATGGCGGTCGGAGCGCAAGCACGTCCGTTCGCCACGACAATCCGAAACACTCAGGCGTTTACATTCGACGGCGACGTGAGTTTTATAGTCGACGTAAGTCTTACAAGTTGTGACCCTGGTGCTCAAAACGATAGTAAAAGTAATAAGCCTACCTACGTTTGTAAGTTTGTGTGAAATACCAGCAACCACAAAACTTATTGAAAAATCATTTGTAAATATATATAACTGATCTATATGCGTATTACCTAAGTAACATTGAAGAGATATATTTACATATCTATATTTATAACACTATAGCAGTTATTGAAGGCAGTACATTTATGATGTTGTAAGTAAGTTAGACCCTCCTAGGGTCTAAAGGCTTCGAAGCGGTGAGTCTCCTAGCTGGATCTGCCCCATGGGACCTGAAAGCGAAAGTCTTTATGTCACTATATATCTGGATCTGCAAAGGAGCGCTGGAGAGGGGCTGCGACCCATGCCTTGTGAAGTAAAGTGGAAAGAAAGACCTGAGCGACCGAGCCAGGGGACGCCACAATTGCGGCGATAAGGGCCGTCATGGAGGATTGGCTATAGAGGCGACATGGTAGCCTCTCCAACAGGTTAACACAGATACTCACCGGCCACGGCACCGGCCCCAGGCGCCGGAGAGCACAGAACGATCTCCGGCCTCCATGAGTGGTGGCCTGGGGGTAACGGGTAGGGCGGACCTTACCCTATCCTAGTGTTGCCTCTTGTAAAAGAGGCGGTCAAGGTCTGCCGCGGTCTGGTCTGGGTTCCTGGAATATACTGAAATCCAGTTTCCTTGCAATAGACCTAGTTGTGATGAAACACCGTGTGGTTTTTCATCACAACTAGGTCTATTGTATGCGTTGATGGCTTTTACTTTTACTTTGTAATAATAACATATTAGTGATTATTTGTCCTAAACAGATATGAGATATCTTAATTACTTTTACAGTTATCTATAGAGATCTGTGACGTTTTGTAATTGGAAGTCACAAGAGTTCTAGTACCTACTGAAAAATGTAATTTAAAAATATCGACAGTACAATCTAAACGATTACATTTATATTAAAGAAAAATCGATTTCAGACATAAAAGTATCATAAAAAGTAGAATAGGTACATTTTCGTAGCCCCGGCAGCAAAACACATTTTCACCGTTTACGGCGTAGAAAATGATTGTTATCAAGTACCAAATAATCACTTAGCGGTTGTGACGTATTCTCTATTTTATTGGTATATACTTATAGGCAGACTACTTACTAAGATCTGTTATTGTAATTAATTTTATACTCATTTTGTAGTTTAAAGTGTATTAATTAATAATTAACTGTTGGTTTCACAAAACATAGTTATATCTACGGTAGGAGGACGATGCAACGGGGCATCATACGTGTGAAAGTTGAGAAGGAATGTTGTGGAATGTACAAGTATGCAGTACTGTTAGTTAGAGTTAAGTTGTACCGTTGTTGTTGTTGTTGTTTAGTTGTACGCAACTGTAATATGTACATATGTGTTTGTTCAATATTTTTACCCCAAAGCTAAAACGTTTTTTAAAAAAACATTTTTGATTATACTCTGCCTAATTTAGAATGATAATTTTGACATTAGTTTTAGCTACATTTGGCTAACTAACCATCCGTTGTGCTGTTTGGGTTCTTTACCTTGCACCAGTGGTATTGTAAGTGGTGCATAACCTTTTTGGCAAGAAAATACCTTTGCTACTTTTTAGATTTTGAGAATTTATTGCCAGTATCATGTTTACAATAGAAATAAATGAATTATGTACGACATTTTTATTTATATATTCAGCAATCAATAAGTAACGTAGAAAGGTTCATTGACTGAGACCCTTCCACCTGGTCCACTGCGCAAGGCCATGTGAAAACCCATCAGTGGTGAGTCGCCGGCCGCCTTAAGCACCTCCGGGTCTGTAGCTAGACGGTAACTGGATAAAAATAATTCATATTAGACAAATAACACCGTCCTTTTTAAAATTTACAGTAAAAGACAAAGGGTACCTTCATAAAAAAAAGAAACCGTTTTCGTTTTACAAGAAACTTGCAATATCAAAAACTGACACATTAGGTGTTGCTTCTTTAGGTATAGCAATGCAGCGTAGGGTTGCCATGGATAGAATTACCTTTTCAAAGTTGTGAGTGGTTCCATGTTTTTGTTGCGGATTCCCGTTTCAGGTTCTATGGTTGTAAATACGCATCTGGAAATTAAAAACTCAAATCAAGTAACTTAGTCGCTTTCAACGGTTTATTCTATTTTATTTTATGGTATAAGGGGGCAAACGAGACGGGTCACATGTGTAATTAGTCTTGTGACAACTGGCGCCCATTCACCCCTGCAACTCAAGAGTGGTAAGTGCGCTACTCGTCTATGACGGCGATAGGGGGAGAAGAAGAAGATTGAAGATATATGTTATTAATATCTTTGAGACCGTTTTTTTTGTTTGCAGGGTGGAAGATCGTCATGGACGTCGTTCGCCCATTTCTGAGGGCAAAGGGGTCTGTCGGACTTTGTCGGACGAATCGTCGATCTCCAGCCACCTTAGGAAGTGGCCTGCTGGATGTCACCTCCTCGCAGAAGGAAGCGACGCTGCTCCATGCACGCTCTCTACGGACCATGGAAAAAACCAAGGTCGGAAGCGGAAAACTAATATATCACATGTACAAGCACGACCCTGTATATAATTACGATGATGACGATACTCTATATTGGTATTCCGCCATCTCTGAAGCCGTGTTATTACTCCGAGTCGTAGAAGACAAGCTTAGAAACGAACCTTATGCAGGGTTTGATAACTTGAAATGTATTTTCCCCAATTTTGACAAACTTCCAATTGTCTTCATCAAACGGTTCTCCACCAGACAGAACGAAGTTGGGTCTGAAGTGAGTGTCAGTAACATTTACGTCTTTCATGCGTGAATTTAAATCGTCGAGCGATGCTTCATTAAGAACATGGCAGTTCACTTCATCAGAGAAAGCACCCTAAAAACATAATTATGGAAAGTATAATACTTAACTTACATAGTAGATTCTTAGTAAAGATAACTTTATTTAAAAATAATAACTTTTTTATGATCCGTCACATATATTTAAATTCATATAATTAATCTTAGCTTCAGTTTAAGAAGATCTTTTCTACATTACATATTAGTATGTATATCGAGTATATAGTAAATCTTAAGACCCGAATTGTTTGTACGTGCATCACTTAACAAATACGATTTTTTTTCAAGAATCTCTTTATGCACTAATATTGCGTATAATTGGAGAACTATTTTTAGTAGTAATGATTTTTATAAAAAAGTAAATTAACATTTCCAGCAATATTGTTTTTATTTAATGTAACCTACATTTGTGTCATTTAATGTAACCTACATTTGTGTAAGATATTAATTCCTGCACTTTATAATAACACAATTTATATATCTGTAGTAGTAGTATATGTATATCTGTAGACGTAGAATACGTACTTATTGGGAATTGGGAATGGTAAAAAACCTTATTACAATACAATTCAGTTGGGGTATTAGAGAACTTTATAGGGCATAGGCATAAGCATAGGGCAATACAATTAGTATTACTTTAGTCCAGTAGATCTCAATATGGTGTATAAGGCTAAATTAATATTAAGAAATATTTGTTTTCGTGTAACAAAAATGTTAAATTACCTACCTTTTCGCATAAACATATTTCTTTAAATTAATTTGGCAATGGTATAATATTCTACGAGTTGTCTATTGGATTGTAAAATTATGTGTAACCATAGAGTTGCAAAGCACTAAATTACTTCTGCTTTGGCAGATTTTGGATATAATAGCAGTTTTTATCTGCTGACTCACTGTGACACGTGACTGTTCCAGACCCAGTGCACAATGGCGCACAGAGCAATATCTGACCGACTGATGGAATAAATTACGGTGCTTTTAAAAGTAGGTTGTGGAAAAAATATATATGTATGTCATATGTTGATGTCTTATTATTAATGTATGTTTTATCAGTTGTTTGGTTTTGCTTGAAGATTTATTGCATATAAATGCTAATTCAACTCAAAATAAGTAAGTTCATCAAAACTTGGTATATTTTTTAACGATGTGTGTGTGTCAGTGTGTGTATTCGGTAAGCATGATAGGAAAATTATTGTTGGAATAAGTTTAGATATTTTTACAACTTGCTTAAGATCTAAACATTTCCCTGAAAATAATAAGCAGTAGTTACTTTTTGTCGCCTTCTGAAAAATTACTGTTTTTGAGTTGTCTCAGTTTAGACTGGGTGTGCAAATGTTTACAAAAAATTAATTAAAATCAGAAACATCCTCCACGAGAGACCTCATGCTACTTTTAAGACAAGATTAAGAAGCCCAAATTAATGTTTATACAAAAAATCAGCTTTCCCGTTTCATTCTGAGGTAAACCCTAAGATTGATTATAACTATATCCACTATTTTTTAGTGACTCAGCCGGGAGGGAACATGTAGGTACGGTGTAATCGAGGTACTTACTGTGTCACTCTGTTTCATCTTATCATATATATTTGGCCACTCGGCTATTGCTCCAGCTATTGTACGATGCTTTTCATGTCCGTGATAAAGCAAACTGAATGTTGAGTCTTCTATGTTTAGACATCTGAAAACATATAATGTATTATTATATTTAGAACAAAACAATTTATTTTATTTATTTATTTAGTACATGGAATAATAAACTAACTACCTAACAGATATAAAAAAAAACACAAACAATAAAACCAGAATTAGTTAAAAGAAAGCCTAAAATCAGTCTTAGGATATGGTAGTTGAGAGGCATACACATGTTGACAGACTCACTCACTCTTGTACCCCCGAATGGGTAAGCAAAAGTATTTTTTTTTTATTTTACCTTAGTTTAGTTGCATTTATACCATAATTTAGTTAACTGTATTTCTGACACTCTTTAAAGACTGACAGGGGTAATGCCCCTGTCAGTCTTTAAATTAAGTTATTATTTATAGTGTTGGTTGTATCAGTAGCAATAGCTCAATTACAAAAACTGTTGCATTGTGAATCTTTCATTAAATATGAAAGCTATTGATTTAAATATATAAATATTACATTTACAATTAATTGAATATATTTTTAATGTAGACAAGGACCGAGGAATTTTGTTGTATACATATACTCACTTGGTAATCCATCTGTTAGCCTCCTCTCCACAATCAAAAACTGTTACGGGCGATCCCCACACATTTGAATTAACGAGTTTGTTCATCAGTATTACCTGAAATACGTCAAGATTTAATAACATTATGACATAATATGGGATACTATACAACACCTGCAACCACACGCTTAATTCAATGAATAAATTAATAAACAAATACAAGCCAAATTCCCCGTTTATTTTTAAGTTAAATAAAAACCAAAAAAATATTGGCCAAACTCGTCAAATACTGGAAACACATAAGTTCATACAAAACAGTAAAGTGGTAATCATTTATGGAAAAAGGAAGGATTTAAAAAAATCTAGACGTAGGTAGTTAAGAATAAGATAGTTTATTCGTCTGTTTGGAATGGTGTATCAATGAAAATTGTAGTACTTTTTTGGATTAAAGAACCAAAAAATGTAAAATGTAATGTATATAAAATACAGGGAATGAGAGTGAAAAGTGAGTCACTTGTATAAAAAATTGTCTATGAACTGGGGATTCCCCGATTTTTGTTTGACTCTCGCTGTCTCGCTCATCTCGTCTTTTCATTGCTGTATGGCTATTGAGACTACATCATAAAACAATAAAATTGAGTGAAAAAAATTATTAATTCATATATTGCATGACTAATATAAGTGTAATAAAATAAAATAAATACAAAAAAAAATAACAATATAATTACATCAAGGAGTCTTGGAGCTCGCAAGCGCTTTAGGAGTCTATAATCTAAGAATTACACAATGACAGGAAAAATAACAAACATAGTAAATGTATATTTTTACATAGTAGTACATCAGTGTGTTCTTTTTTTGTTGTTTAATATTTTATTCTGTTCTATATATTGCCAACGAGTGAAAACCTAGTAAATGTATTTTTTGCCAAATATAGATTTTTCATAATATTAGTTACAAAACCTCTCAACGGGTTCTTTAAATTTACTAGCGTTTATTTTGGACGTATATAGAGCTTATTATAAACGGTTATATAAACGACCAAATAGTCTTCATACTAAAATTGATAGTCGGTTTTTACTGTTTTCTGTTTCCTGTGTAAAATGTTATTTTAAAGATTTACGAGGTTTTCACTCGTTGATGTTGACGACATGTAACGTTATCTAAATATGAAAATAAAATTCCACATTAGTAGTAGTATCGTATTAGTAATTTAATGTATTTCTTACTTATATCAAGCCCGGCCCAAGCAGGGATAGAGATTCGCACCCAAAATTGGGAATCCGGTGCCAATGCACTTCAATAAGGGTAAAAGAAAAGCAGAGATGGAAAAGCGTAGCTAATGACACTCTTGGTGCTAGTGTGGAAATTATTAATTATACGGAAATTTTGCAAATCAATTGAAGATGTCGTCAGAGGCAGAAAAAGTTAAAATCAATTAAAAATCTTTTGACCTTTGACAGTGCAGAATCAGAAAAAATATTTTTAAAAATAAAACGAGATCAGAATCCGAAGAAGTCATGCAGAGTGAATCCAACAAAACTATAAGTGACATTGAGCTCTGTGTTGTAGTTGGAACTTCGCATAATCTTGGCGAAGGCACATCTGTAGTAACTTTTTGGGAGAATAAAGAATCAGAACTTTGTAAACTTGAAACAAATTGAAAATGGAGTTTTCCGATAAACGATGCATACCGTCACGATTTAGTCTAATGTGGTCCCCAAAAAAATTTAGATCTTAGCAATAAATATTTCTACATAATGAAATGGAACATATTTTGAATTTTTTTTTCACACTTTTCGAGTATTTTTATTATACGAGAAAATTGAACAATGGTGAAAGTCAGCATCTTAATTGGTTATTATTTTCAACTTCACAAGACAAAGTATAGCTTGTCAGTTGCAAAAGTTTCAGTGCTCTGGCTTGTAAAAACATAGCTGATTCTAGACGGTAACGATTGGAAACACGTAAATACTATTCTTGAACGGCACGAAAGAACATAGAAAAAGAATGGTACAATGGTTTTAGGTATTAAGCATGGAAAGACTACTGATGAAGAAAATAAGAAATTGATTCAAGTTAGTCAGAAATATTAATATCATTTATTTGAGAGACTGGTTGATATAACTTATTAGCTTCCCATAAATTGGCTTTTAGAAGCTATACAGAATCTCTTGATCCAAATCACGTTGGAAATAGGGGCAAATTTAATGATCTATTCAAATTATTATCTAAATATGAATTGACACTCCGTAACCACTTAAGTCTTTGAGAGATATGATTTGTCCTAAGTAGATGTAGTCTGTCACATATTTGAGAGTTTGGTTGATAACTTTAATTGTTACTGGTTACTGGGTACTAGTACTCAAAGATCAAACTACCAAAGAAATCAAAATAAGAGTAGGAAAGGGATGGAAAAAATACAGGTCCTTCAAAGAAGTCTTGCAAATATATGCAAATAAAAAGGAAAGTCTTCAACACATGTATACTTTTAGTCATTTCTTACGGATGTGAAACCTGGGCACTCACCAAACACCACAGGGAAAAGCTGGACGATGCCAAGGGGTCATGGAGAAAAACTTGATACGATAACGAAACATGTCAGAGTGAGATGTAGCGAAATAAGAGAAAAAACTAAGTTTGCTGATATATTAACCCGAATAAAACTCAAATCCCGACCATCAAAAATGGAGATGGACAGTTCACATGATATGAGACCAACAAGAGAAATGGTGTAAAACGGTCACAGATTGGTACCCTAAAGGTGGCAAGAGAATTAGGAGTCGCCAACAGACAAGATAGAAAGACGACCCAAAACTCACGGCGGGACATCACATGAGACAGGTAGCACGGGACAGGTTTCAGTGGAAAATGTTAGAGAAGCCCTATGCCAAGAGGCAAAATGAACTTCGGGACATTCTATAAAAAGAAAACAAGAACCTGTATATGTATTATATTTAAGTTCAGATTGAAAGGGCTTATTATTATAAGTCCTTTCAATCTGAAGAATTGAACTGGCTGAAAACTTGAGTCGTATCAATGAAAAACGGCTAAATAATCACTATTTAAGTCAGCAAATACATCACTGAGGCTATAGGAAAAAATTAACAAGATATGTACTATGCTATAATGCTGGATTGCACAAGAGACATTAGTTGGGATGTACAAATGTCTGGTATATTAAGAGACGTGAATACATCCACAGATAATTTAGAAGAACATTTTCTTGTTTTTTTAGCAGTATCAGAAACGATTGGAGAGTTTTTAACAAATGTCATAATCAATGAATTTGTAAAACATCAATCAAATATTCAAAATTGTAGAGGCCAAGACTACGTCAATGGCGCCAATTTGGTCGGCATATACAAAGGAGTACAATTTAGAATATTAACTGTCTATCCAAGAGCATTCTTCACTCCTTGTGTTGCCACAGCTGGAATCTTATTTTAATAGACGTAGCCAACATCATCCACCTCAAAAGTGTTCCTTGGTATCATCCAAAAAATATTTATTTTTTTCCAAATCTGCAAAATAAATCTGAAGATGCAGGCTTATCTGCGATTGCCCAGCAATTGTATCTAAAATGCTAACTTCTGTAGTGGTAGAGCCATGCTTAGGCACGAATGGGCCGGCTCGACCGGTGCGATACCACGGCCTCACAGAAAACCGGTTGTGAAGTAACGCTTGCGTTGCATTTCCCCGAAATGAGTGAGGTCTCCGGAGGCCCAATTCCCCCTCCCCCTTTTCTCTCCCCTCGTCTCCTTTCTCCTTTTTTTCCATCTCCTCATCCCTCCTCTCTTCTTTCCGCTCCCTGCATCCCCCATCCCTCATCACCCTCAAAGGCAGGCAGCGCACTTGCGACTCTTGAGTTGCAAGTGTCCATGGACGGCGGTGTCACTTACCATCAGGTGACCCGTATGTTCGTCTGTCCCCCTATAGTATAAAAAAAAAAAAAAAAATAACTCTTTAATTTATTATCTCGATACACGTGTGGTTCAAAATATTAAACCGCGACAATAACATAAGCAAGGTCTGGAAAAAGTCCATATAAATTTAAAAATCGCTATTGACAATTTGAGCAATTTCTACAAATTTCGGAATGTACTGCAAAAGCCTACGAATTCATAGAAAAGAGCAGTTGTGAGATTCCAATGACTTTTAAAGAGGAAAAGGTTAGCAAGAACAAGAAAATGTTTAATGATGAAGCTGTAGGGTGAGTTTCCTGATTCCGCTAAAAGTAGATTGTTTTTGTTTGTTTTTTTTTATTACAATGATTGACGCCTTGATATAAGACATTAAAGTATTATAATCATATACATTAATATGAATATTACAACAATTAGGATTATTGAACGACATAAATAGTAAAAAAATTGTTTGCCAAATAACGAGCTTTTGGAGCACTATAACAATTTAAGTGTAGTACTTCAAGATGGAGAAAGCAAATATATAGAATCTTATGAGCTTTACGAAGAACTAATATTTTTAGTGCTTAATCTACCAAACTCCATAAGAGACACCAATCAGATGATTCAATACATAATTATAAATGAATTGGAAGACATCTATCCTAATGTTTACATTGCTAATAGAATTATGTTGACTATGCCTGTAAGTAAGTACAGCTTCCGTCGTAATAAGTTTTTGTAGGTTAAAAATTATTAAAAACTACTCAGAAACAATATAAAGCAGGATCGTCTGGTTTAGCAGTACTCTCAATCGATGCAGATTTAACTGCAAACATTAATTACAAATTATTACTAGAAGACTTCAGTAAAACACAAAGCACTTTTGTATAAAATTAAATCACTCAAGTTACAATTTTTTTTCTGAATCTACATTCTCCCACCGCGCGTTTATATTTTTTCACTAGGTAATATGAGTGATATTTTATAAATTGTTAATTCAATGCCTCTGAATCTATTAAAAACTACATAATTCTTACTTCTTCTACCGCTATTAAAGAAAACATACCTCAGCTAAATTAATATCGATTGGTTCCATTTTAGGATGTTGCAGTGTTACTATAGCTTTGTTGAAAGATGTCTTTATTTTTAACATTTCTGGATAGGTTCTAGCTGTTACTAAATTATTGTCTTCGTTGTCTATGATCATTAATATCCTGAAAAAAATAATAATAATTTATGGATTGCAAGATGTTAGAATTAAATTTACTTTTGATATGCAATGGTAGACTGGTCACTTGATGGTATCTCCAAGTTTTATTTGACTTATCGAAACAAAGAAAATAATCTCAAACTCCGAGGGTTTACAGTACTCATTGAAGAGTTTTACTATATATTTCCTGATTCAAATGTGGGCGTTTATTGTTTCGCTGCTTAGGATCCCCTAAGCCTATAAAACCTGAGTGTATGTATGTTGATAATAAAAGTTTGTTAATATAAGCCATAGTCACCTATCACGAAGCCAACCATCCTTCAGACCCAGCACAGAACACTCAGCCTGGTTTAGTGGAAAAGGTGCACATGATTTTATGGGATATGCATATAGGCGTTTCAGAAAACCGATGTGTACCCATTCCTCGTTCGATGGTAATCTATTCCTTTTGTTCTTTTGATATAGTTGATAGGCATTGTAGGCACCTCCTATTACACCGACTGTAGACACTGCTGCTGCTACATACGGAGCTAAAATGAAAATATATTCTTGTAATATATTAATATAATAGGTACTTTGAGTGGACAGAACTTTTTTAAGTATTTTAATGTCTGTCTGTGTCCAGTTATTTATTAAATAAGGATAAGGATCCTATTAAAGCTATTAAAGTAGTTTGAGACGGTTGAAATTTTATAAAAGTAAAGATATTGCTCAAACATCTAATACATGAAAAGTTAAGTACTCTCTTGAAGACAGAATATGGCTATGGAGCGTATGTCACTGGATATAACTATTTGCCTTGCCTCTAGATCTAATACAAGTAATCACAACTTGCTGTGGGAAAACTAGACAAAAGTTTGGCGATACTTTTATGTTGGCGTATTGAGATTGAACAGATATTCCTATTCTAATAAGTGTAGAACAACTTCAACTCGGGGTTATTAAATCAGACTTTTATAAACTGTCATGTAATGTTAGGTTTCTTGTTTCGTAGTCACCTATGGCACTGGAAATTAATTCGGATTGAAAAAACTTATGCTCCGTGGTGCAATACCACAATTACTTTTCACTATATTTACTAACATAATTTCATTTAAACTTATTTCATCCTAACACATTAATGCTAATGATTTACAAATACATTATTATTATTAGAGTTTAGAATATGGTCTTACCCTTAATCCTATGAAACTTCAGATTAGTGTCAAATGCTCATACTCTTTTCCAACTTTAACAAATCTCAATTAATCGTTCTACTTCCATCTTATTTTCTCTTATCTCAAAAAAAAATATATATAGTATTTCGTACCGCGGATAGTACGCGACGCAATTGAAATAAACAGTCTTCCGAACTTCAACAGAGACAGTGGTTGGTTACTGCCTCCCGCCAGGTGACCGGCACTGGAACTTGCGTCAAACGAAAACGCTCTGATTTAAAAACCGAGACAGTCAGTTGTTTGTGTACTACAGCACCTGGTGATAACAGCACCTTTTTTTATACTATAGGGGGAAAGACGAACAGACGCGTCACTCAGTCCCAACCAAGGTGCCAATGTGACTTTTATTTATTAATAGAAATAAAAGATAGAAGAATGCGTTTTAATTAGCCTGAAAACGTCGTGGCTGCATTTGAAAAAGGTGTCTAAGAAATCCCCACAAAGTGTGTGCTTACTGCTTCAGTTAATCGCATGCGACGTTGCTGAGATAGGAACGGAGACTATTCTGAACAGCAATAAAACGATGACAAGCTTCTATATTATTTTCTTATTTTTTCAGTGACCCCCGCAGGTTATAATAAATATTTTTATTACGGCAAAGAAAGTAGAACGCATTAAATCATTAATGTAGAAAATGGCATGTTTTAAATAATGGCACACTGAATTCCAAACTGAGTTGATGTCGTTTATGGAAACCCGTGGTCCTCTTTATTTCTTCTTATTTGTACCATAACGGTTTGGGTTATGTCTGTTACCTTGGTTATGTGTTGGATCATTTCGTTACGAATTTTGTCCCGTAGAGCCATCAAGTGGAAAAGGCTGTCTTCCCCTAGGCTCGTTGACCTGACGAAGTTTACCAAATAATGCCCATCCTAGCTAAATCCTCTTAGTTACATCCCTTTCGATGTTGTTCTTACCAAGTAACAGGGTCTGGTAAACGTACTCTTCAAAAACTGCGACATGGACTCTATTAATGAATACGACTATTGAGCTAATTTTATTCTTGACTAGGGCATGCTATCCGGTAACCGGATATATAAATTATTAGGATATCAGGTTAATTTATTATCCGGCTATTCAGTGTGCCCCTATTCGGATAATAAGGGAAAATCGGATAGCTTTCATTTAATAGTTTCTTTTAATATAAAAGTCAGTGTAATAAAATGTTTTGTTATGTTTAGTAAAACATATTAGTGCATATTAATATGCATGGAGTAATTAGTATGAACTTCGTATCTATTTACTTTTTTTGTATCGCTGTCAAAGTATGAATATTTAGTAATACCTACACTTATTTCGAAGTATAACCCAATCATTTAAACAATTTTGAGAGGCATGAATCCATTAATCAGTTTTTACCGTGTTTTAAAATGCAATTTCAAATTCAATTCGATTTCTAAATCAAAATTTGTTAAATGATTAGCTTCTTATTTTGTATTATGTTAAAATAAGAAAAAAAGCTTGTTCTGCCAAGTTTTAAGCCACCGAATGCGACTTTTTGTATAAAAGGTATATCATATTTTCATCCCATTACGATACATATGGTAAATTATAATTATTTGTTCGATATTTCTATAAATTATATACATCACAAAAAATGAATGAATGAAAAAAATGAATTGATAAAATGAAGGACTAATTGATTAGTCATTCTGAAACTTTCCGTGAATATGAAGAACCTTTGAAGGATTTAGAAAAAATAACAGGATTGTCATTATAATGCGAATCATTACAATGGTCATTATAATGCGAACGACAGATATACAGAATTTAAACTTCTCAATGAGCTGCCTGCGCCTATTCTTCGAATAAACTGTAATCCTGGAACCTTCAAGAGTAGAGTGAATAGGTTTATCTTGGATAGGCGTGCACCATCTTCGTCTTCACCGTCACTTTCCATCAGATAAGTTTTAAGACAAAGGCCTATTCCAATAACCAATAATACCATCCAAGGAGGTACTCACTTATAAAAAAAACAACTTAATTGATAGAGCGGTTTAGAAAGACTTTAGTGACATACATGCTTACATAATACTTATATTCGAAAAGATTTTTATACATAAAATTATTAGTATGCAGTATTTTTACAAAAACGTTATCAAGTATAGAATCCTGTATCCTTAATCATGGCTCTATATTAATTACGATCCTGTATCGCTATCTTCATTGGGAATTTACAAAGTATATAAACATAGGCATATTTTTTTCAATATTCTGCATAAAAAAAGTTTTCAGGCTTTTAGTAGAAGGCAACATACACGTACAGTAGAATATGATAGATTTGGTCTGCTAGAATATGCTAAAATACGATCATATTTATATCACTATTACGCAGGGCGACGATGTATGTGTACAATCCTATGTATATATGTAATTTTTAGACAGTAAAAAAGACGTATCAAGGTTAATTGTGATTGACATTTTTACATATCTGTATCGTTTTTATCAAATTGAAGGTGTCAAATTGCATTTCATTAAAATGATATATAAACAGTAGTGGTATAGTAGGTCGATATATATATATATATACTCGTATATAACTATAGAAGTTAATAGGGCAGCCGGCTAATATAATTCTAAATGGCAATTATGATTAAATATTATTAAAAAAATACGTCAAACATGTCAAAATATGTCAGACTTTTGTAAAGTTGTGTAGTATGTAGAAATAAACAACATAACAATCAATGAGTCCATAAAATAATTATATTTAAATTTACATCGTTTTTTAATTTATAACTAAATAATAGCATAAATAAAATTAACTTCGTTTCTCTGCATCTGCCATTGTAGGTCTACTGACAAATGTGCAAAAAGCCTATAAAAATGAATAAATAAATGATTCCAAGTTAGACACCTTAGCCAATGCGCTACCGCCGCTTCAAAGTTACATTAGCAATTCTTCAAGTATGTATACCTTCAGGTTACTCCAAGTTCCCCGGGAGGTAAAATTTTAACAGAACTAAAGTAGCCAAAACTAAACATAACATACGTATATACATACCTGCCTCCCTACGAGCAATCCGTATTTAGACTGCATAAGACTTATGAAACTTACTAGTAAAATGTTGGAAATGAGTTTGAAGTTTAATTTTCTTTTTGGTGATTGTAAGTTAAATTTTATAATTGTTTTTGCCATTTGCGTTTTTAGTTAAAGATGTTTCCTCAATTAAGGTATTATATTTTTAGTAGTGAATGCGTGATATTTAACAGACAAAAATGTATCCAAACTCAACCACATATTGCCCGTTTGACATAAACGTAACGTTCCGAATTCCCATCGTTTCAAGATCATAAAGTAATCTATCCTTTTTTATTATGTAGTACATTCAATTACGTTTCATTTGTCACAATTTGATCATGTGATGTAATTTTCAAATGTTTTCAATTAAAGAGGGAACGCGTCCTTAAGCTCAGGTTTCAGTGGTAGAGCCATGCTTATTCACGAATGGGCCGGCTCGACCGGTGCAATACCACGGCCTCACAGAAAACCGGTTGTGAAGTAACGCTTGCGTTGCGTTTCCCCGAATTGAGTGAGGTTTCCGTAGGCCCACTTCCCCCTCCCCCCTTTTCTCTCCCCTCATCTCCTTTCTCCTCTTTCCCATTTCCTCATCCCTCCTCTCTTCTTTCCGCTCCCTGCATCCCCCATCCCTCATCACTCTCAAAGGCGGGCAGCGTACTTGCGACTCTTGATTTGCAAGTGTCCATGGACGGCGGTGTCACTTATCATCAGGTGACCCGTCTGTTCGTCTGTCCCCCTATAGTATAAAAAAAAGGTAATTTTTCTTTCATTAAGTGAGGCTAAACAGATCATAATTCGTATTTAATACTCATAGTTGAAAGCAATAACAGTAAAATATAATATAGTATAATTGCAATATCAGTAAACTTGTGTTAAATAAGACAAAGCCTTTTTATAATGAGGATAAGGTTCGCTATACCGTTTCTAATTGATATAATGCTATGTGTGTGATAATAGCACAATAACATATAATAGACAGTGCAGTAAAATAGAAACGATACATAAAGGTATAAAACCTCAATGTTCCTATAATCATATAACAAAGAGGGTGTAGAGGTTTTCCTTCTGACGCATGTCTGATTCAAATACATTTATATCTTCCTCAATATTACAAATAAACATTTATTTTGTTAAATATTAAATTATGTTATATACTCCAACATAATATTAACTTCAAAACATCTTCTATAGCAATATTTAAATTTTATATAAGTATATAGTTGTAATATAAAATTTTATCACGATTACAGGTTATTCGGATTACTCTGCTATGTGAATGGACGGTCCAGAGATTCCGGAGTGAGGATTTTCTATAAGTCTACTAACTACTCGTATGTTAGCTGCAGGATTTCGCTCACAATTATGTTATCTCCTTATGATAGTTACGTCTCTAGACATTATAGAACGCCCAATTTATGTATCGTCTCATCTCATCAGACTTAGTAAATTCACTGTATTTACCTAGTTCTGTTTAAATAAGGACGTGTTGCTACATGTTGTATGCTTTTGTCTCATGTCAATCAATCAATTAATGTACCGAACTGTAGTCCACAAAATGTTAGTCCCTGACCCTAAAGGTTGCAGGTTCTTACCATTTTAATTTACTTGTATTCTAACAATTATCCACTAGAAGAGGTTAATCTTAATAATTATTGTATATGTACCAAGGTGGCAAAAAGATATATGTACAATAATTTCGATTTAAATACTTCCTAGTTAGTGTCAACCAAAAATTTGCAATTTCAAAAGCTTTATCCTTATAAATAGTACTTATTGGTATGTTATGTAAATATTTTTTGTACACAAAGTAATTCCCCCAAAACAAGGTAAATAAATAGCTGAAATCCATGCGTAAACGTCGCTGCCGTCTGTCGCGCAATTGAGATAAGCGCACATACATGACGATGTAGTTCTACATTTTAATAACAACATACAAAATTTTTAAATCTAATCATATGTCAATATTTTTACTAATATTTGCTATATAGATTATTGATATATTGATGGACCGTGGCATTACACGTAGATCATTGTTTAACCTATGTAAAGTTTTTTTATCTTTTTCATAAATAGATATATAATATAAGGTTAGTTATAATAGTTAAGAAACATACACTGATAAAGTTAGAGGTATTTGTAGTAGGCAGCAACGAACTGTGGCGCAGAGATGCACTAGATTGGGGAGAGCTGTCTGTGCCTCCCGAAGTAGAGGCACACCGGGCTGAGCTCCATCAAATCCTGCAGGCGGAGTGGGAGCTACGACTTGCGCGACCCAGTGCGGGGCACGATGCTGTAGCGGCGATAAGACCCGTTCTAAGAGAGTGGCTGGAGAGAGGACATGGAGCCCTCACCTTCCGGGTAACACAGGTGCTGTCCGGACACGGTTGCTTCGGCAAGTACCTGTATCGGATTGGTAGGGAGCCGACGTCACGGTGCCATCATTGCGATGACTGCCCCGATGACACGGCGCTTCACACACTGGCGGCTTGCCCAGCTTGGGCCAGTCAGCGCCGTGATCTCGTGGCGGCAATCGGTTCTGCGGGTAGTCTTTCGCTCCCGACCGTGGTTCTGTCCATGGTCCGGAGCGAGAGTGAATGGAACGCCGTCGCTTCCTTCTGTGAGGAAGTGATGTCCTCAAAGGAAGCGGCGGAACGGGAGAGGGAGCGCAATCCAACTCTCTATGCCCGCAGAAGACGCACCGGGCGCCGGAGGGTATTCACTGATCTCCGGCCACCCGAGGAAGCGGCCTGCGGGCGACGAAACTTTGGGGAGTTCGTCGCCCGAACAGATACAGGCCCGAGAGGCAGCGCGTAGTGTTCCGTGCGTCTCTCAGAGTACTGTGACCAAAGGGTGATGGTCACAGCGGGTGACGGGACCCGTCTTGGGTGAGACGGGTCAGTGCCGGTCGGAGGCAGCGAAAGAATGCCACGGCGATTCTCGCTTCCCGATCATAGGCAAGCAGAAGAACACCGGGGTGGTTTTTAGTCGGTAAGAGTCCGACATACCCCTTCCCCCCACCCCATAGGGAAGGATATCCATGAGGATCTTCCACCCCGTCACAAAAAAAAAAAAAAAAAAAAAGGCAGCTAATATAAGGGAAAAACAAATATTTTTAATGTATTAACTAAGCTATTAGTAAGGGAGGCAGAGTAGAATTTTTGATAATAATAATTTTTAGTCCCAAAATTGTATGTGTAGTCGAAAGTCATGGCTTACAATGGAGACGAGCGTCAACTGTCCGAGTCATGGCGTAGCAGGTTATTAGACAATGCCAGTTTAACTAAACGAGCTTACCAGCTCAGCTTACACTTATCTTACCCCCATTGAAGGAATAACTGACGATTTATTTCATTAAACCTGAAATAATTTAACACTAAATATTTTTCTTACAGGGTTATATGGGCAGCTGATTTTTTTTGGTAATGACAGTTAACTGATATTATTTCACAGTTAGGTCTACAACTTTCAGGACTTTGTCAACTGACGTTCGTTTTCATCAGTAGCTACAAATCTCTAGACTATCGACGACACCAAAAATGTTGAAACCTGAAATCACCCCATTTTTTTTATTTTTTTTTATTTTTTTTTATTTCAATTGGCATGAAAAATACCAATTATTTTATGTGCCTTTTGTTTATCTAATTCGAATCAGTAGAACTATATACTTCACATAACGTTATAAAAACTTTGACTGACCAAGTCTTTTAAAATTCACTTGTGTATTTAAAACAATTGTGTAAGCATATAATAGTGAAATAAAATGTCTTACCGGCGTCGTATAATTTTGGCATTTTTCATAAGTGCAGTATATATTGCAAAAAAAAACAAAGAATAATGCCGCGCGATGGTATAAGTATAACACCACTGCACTCTACCACGCTATCCTTGTAAGTGTTAACTTCCCCTACCGAAGAAGAGCGTTTCGATAACATATGTTAGGGAAAAACATACACTACTACATTTTGTATTGTATTATGATTACTCATACCTTAAGACAAGAACAAAGCCACACCTGCTTTTTTTAACGTGTGGAAACCCCCTCATGTGCTAACCATACCGGTGTAATGTTCTGGATTTGATAAGCGGATTGGGTTAGTTAACCCTGTGTTATTTTCTTCGTAAAATGCTCTGGAAACGAAATATTTTTTTAAACATTTTATATGTTTGATCCATATGCAACGCAAGCTTTTAAAGCAGTTCTCTTCTTGTTGAATGCGATCAACTTGAAAATTAGCACAAAAAAAAATTAGGCCGCTTAGGCCGTGGTTAAGCAAAATTCATATACACTTACTTACATTCAGTCGGCTAAAAAGTTTAAATTCGTTTTGATTGTAACAGCGTGTTGTGCATTTCGAATGCGGCTAAACTTGTTGTTTGATTGTCATAGGCAAGTTATTCCGTAATCTAACCGCTGGCACCGAAGAGCTTTGTCTACTAAATTGATTAAATTGCATTGTTTTTATTATTGCTTTAAATTTTTAGATGTTCTCAGGTCCTTGCAATGGGTCTGGTGTAGGAACTCAAAACGTTTTTTTAACATAAGATTATATTACATAGATAGATAAAAACAAACAAATGGGGTTTAGTACCTTTTTAAATCCATTTTTATTAGCTTCACTTTTACGTAACTAACTATGTAAACAAATTATGGAATTGTGGTATTAAACTTTGTGAGTGTACAAAGTAATTTTATAGTCGTTTTGGAAATAAGCAACGTTAATATTAAAAATAATATATGCGAGTATATTGTACTATAAAGTAGTGCGTTCGGAGGGCTATAAGATACGCCGTTCACTTATTACTGTTTGATATGTATATGATGATAAATTAATATACGTACTATGGTAACTTATTAACCTATACTATTACACGTTAGCTACTACGCTATGTAATGTAGTCAGGTTTTAAATATTTTTTACGATATCTTGTATGTGTGCTGTTACTTCATATCATTGTCATTGGTAAACTGATTTCAAAAAATCTTTGTTATTGAATTGGTTCTGCCTGGTTGGTCTATTTTAAATAAAAATATTGCACCTGTTAGGTTGAAACGTAAGGTAAAAATAAAAATACAGTGACTTGAATAACCGAGCGTTCGGCAGGCCACACTTCGCAATGCCATTATGTAGGACTTGCTGGAGATGAAATAGAGCAGCCTCTCTGACGCACGTAGTGACCAGCCATGGTAGATCCGGAAAGTATCTGTATCGTATAGGCCGGGAGCCAACGCCTGTGTGCCATCACTGCGAGGGCTACCGCGAGAATAGGGGTTGGGTAGCCTCACGCTGGACACCATGGTACTGTTCATGGTCTGAATTGAGAGTGCGTGGAATTCCGTCGCTTCATATTGCGAGGAGGTAATGTGTAATATAAAGAGTAAGAGAGTAATGATAAAGAGGCGGAAGAAAGGGTAAGGAAGACGACGTGTACTCTACCGTCTTGCAGAAGACGCAATAGGCGTCGGAGAACCCAAAACGGTTGGACTGTCCGTTATTCTAGCAGAAGCGGGTCTGAGACGGTGGTGCCATCTCTCTCTGCAAGGGTTCCCGGAGGCTTTCTTAGTAGGCTATTCCCAGGTCCCTGGTAATATACCCATTTGCAACAGAACAACGTGTTGTTTTAGTCAGTTCGATTACTATATACCACCACCTCATCGTTGGCTCCGGTGACATGACCCGTAGGGTTATTGTTTTTTTTTCCATGGTAGGGTACACTGAAATACTGACTTGTTCTTTACACTATATTTCTTAAGGGAAGTTGTGGCGGTAGCGCTTATCTTCTTATTTGAAACTTACTTGTGTTATCCCGTGAATCAGCAAAACTTTTTTTATAATATAGGTGGACAAATGAACAGACGGGTCACCTGATGGTAAGCGCCGACGCCTTTGAGGGTCAATAGGAAAGATAAGAGGAGGATGAGCAGATGGGAAAGAGGAGAGGGGGATGAGGGGATTGGAAAGAGGAGTGGGGGAAATGGGAACTTCACTAATTTTACAACCGGTTTTCTGTGAGACCGTGGTATTTTCACATTACATTCGTACTTAGTTACTTGTTGTGCTTCAGGGTATGGAACTTTTCATTCCATTCTCCCTAATTCCCACAAGTGGCAAGTCCCAGCCCTGGTTTGGTCGAACCTGCAAAGCGGCGTCCCGCCGAAAGCAGGAATGTTACCAAGCATGGGCTAATGCAGCGACAGCACGGGATGTAAAGACCAGCACATTAAAGAAGCAATTTGACTTTGCCTCCAGGTCCCTCAAAAGAGTAATTGCTGGGGCGAAGTCGGCTCACATCGTCAGAATTGGCGAGAGACTAGTGAGTCTCCCTTCCGGAACTCGTGCATTCTGGTCTCTTGCCAAAGCTGTCCAGGGGAACTTTTGTAAGCCATCCCTTCCACCTCTGCACATAGGAGATAATTCGTTGGCCCACAACGCTAAAGAAAAAGCCGATCTTCTGGGCAAACTCTTTGCGTCCAACTCTACCCTGGACGACGGGGGAAACGCACCGCCGACCATACCGCAGTGCGAGAGCCACATGCCGGAAGTCCGGTTTACACAAAGGGCAGTGCGTAAAGCGCTTCTTTCCCTCGACGTTCTTAAGTCAAGTGGGCCCGATAGAATCTCTCCTATCGTGCTGAAGACGTGTGCTCCAGAGATGGCACCGGTTTTAACGCGCCTTTATCGGCTTTCCTATTCTCTTGGCGTAGTCCCGAACTCATGGAAGACAGCTCTAGTGCACCCAATCCCTAAAAATGGAGATCACTCGGATCCGTCCAACTACAGACCCATAGCCATCACCTCCTTGTTCTCCAAGATAATGGAATCCATTATTAACTGTCAGCTCCTCCGGTACTTAGAAGACCACCAGCTCCTCAATGATCGACAATACGGCGTCCGTAGGGGTCGCTCAGCTGGTGATTTTCTTGTTTACTTGACTCACCGGTGGGCACAGGCGATCGAGACCAAGGGGGAAGCGTTGGCTGTTAGTTTGGACGTGGCGTAGGCCTTCGATCGGGTCTGGCACAAAGCGCTCCTTGCGAAGCTTCCTTCCTATGGGCTTCCCGAGAAACTGTGCAATTGGCTCACCAGTTTTCTTACAGACAGAAGCATCAAGGTCGTTGTTGACGGTGCATGCTCCGACTCCAAGTCTGTTAATTCTGGTGTCCCTCAAGGCTGTGTGCTATCACCCACGCTGTTTCTTCTGCATATCAATGACATGCTGCAGATTAGCAGCATCCATTGCTATGCAGACGATTGCACGAGTGATGCCCTTTACACCGGCCGCGCTAACATTTCTCGGGTAAACGTCATCGAAAGCCGATCCAAACTTGTGTCTGAAATCGAAACTTCTTTATCAAAAGTTTCAGATTGGGGTCGACTTAACCTAGTCCAGTTTAACCCCACGAAGACACAGGTTTGCGCGTTCACCGCTAAAAAGTTGCCATTGGTCGTATCACCTCAATTTGAGAGCACTTCCCTAACTGCATCAGCCAGTATCGGAATCCTTGGCGTCGATATATCAAGCGAAGTCCAGTTTCGCGGTCACTTAGAGAGTAAGGCCATATTAGCCTCGAAGAAGCTTGGTGTGCTAAACAGATCGAGACAGTATTTTACTCCGGCCCACCGCCTGCAACTTTATAAGGCGCAGGTTCGGCCGCACATGGAATACTGTTCTCATCTCTATGCAGGTGCACCCCAGTACCAACTTCTCCCTCTAGACCGCATTCAACGGAGAGCGACTCGCATCATCGACTGCCAAGATATTTCTGATCGACTTGACACCTTGGCGTTGCGTAGAGATGTAGCTTCACTCTGCATCCTCTATCGCTTGTATCATGGGGAGCGTTCAGAGGAATTGTTCGGACTTATACCGGCTGCTGGTTTCCGCCATCGTCCTACGCGACAAAATATCTATCCCCATCACCTGGACGATTGGCACTCCACCACTGTGCGCTCGCACAACCAGCTTATGGAACAAACTGTCGCCTGCCGTATTTCCGAACCGATACGACCTTCAAACCTTCAAAAAAAGAGCGTACTCCTCCCTAAAAGGCCGGCAACGCACTTGTGACTCTTGAGTTGCGGGTGTCCATGGGCGGCGGTAGTCATTTACCATCAGGTGACCCGTCTGCTCGTTTGCTTAAGCATGAGTCTACCACGTTCAAACTGGATACAAACAGGTAAAAAAGCTCAGCTTTTGTAACGTTATCAGGCTGATTTTATTAAACTACATGGAATCCAAAAGTTATGTCCAACAAAAAGCAAGGCATACCAGAACAATATGTTCCTAAGCACAACAATAAAACTATGAAATAGATAACTATGTCTCCATATAAGATAGTCCTAATAATTTATTTTCCAATCATGTTACAAGTTATGTCCGATGTGGAAAAGTCACGAACACAGTTTGTTTTCATGTTCGCTATTTACCAGTAAGTAATGAATCACGACTGGACATTTAATACATGCTTTAATTGTTTGTGTAGCGGACATTCTTGCAACACGTTTTAAAAAGCAAGGGTGCAAAGTATGTAAAAGTAAACATTATTGTAACTTATTTTTAATCAAAAAAAAAAACTGAATGAGTGCTGGGCCCCATCTAATCATCCAAAAAAAAACATTGGCGTAACAAGGGTGGGAGACGACAGGGGCGGACTGCATCGGGTGTCACCCTTTTTTGGGATTCAAAGTTGAACTCTAAACAATATCGAAGTCTCGTTAAGATGTATCTTTGTAGTAAGGGACCATACAAAAAAAAACTTTGTTTTTAGCGAATACTGAAGAACTGAAATTAGACATCAAAATTTACAGACTTTTATGATGAGGTTTGAGAAACAGAATTACTTTTAGATATGCCAAGACTGCAAAGATACTTAAAAGCCGCCAATGTTACAGTTTCTGTTATGGTATCTCAAGTCTTTTTAAGTGTATTGTGGAATGGAATTTTACAGAAACTCTTTAAAACCATATGATTGCACAAAAATAGTTTATGACGGTTTTCGTGTCCGTAACTACACGAGGGAGTAGTTTCAGTTAACTAAAAGTTAAAAAACTACTTGCTTAAATATTTAAGCAATTCGATAAAACCGTAAATTTATAGCGAATGGTCGTACTAACAAATTTATATATAGCATGGATGGGTCGATCATTAATTAATTAAGTGATGGATTGTTATTTCATTTCGTGACCAGTGTAACATAAACTGTAATTGTATAGATTTTGTTAGACATATATTGTTTTGTTACTATCAATACTCTCGAAATATAAATACTATCAATACTGTTATTGCTCGAAGTTTCGACCGAGTTATACGGGACTGATATAGCTGACTGGCGTAGGCTAACTCATCTTCCTGATGGGAGAGTTTTGACACTTTTGCAACTGGCCTTCACTATTAAAAATAGTCAACAACTGTCCAAATTGTCTGTAGTTTTGCACACAACACTAACTGCATTCAAACCCCTGCATCAAGACTGTATATAGTCCACTTTCTAAGGTTCTTCTTACCTGCGTACTGAGTACACAATAGACTGCACCTGTTGTAGTTCATATCTAGGCCAGACCAAGAGAACCATCGCTGAAAGGGTCAACTCACATAACACTATTCACAATAAATACACCTTTCTGAAACATCCTGGATAATTTAACTATTTTCATCCTCCAAAACAGAGCTATCAGAGCCATTTATAATCCACACAGTCGCAAATCCCATAAGGATCTATTTTAGGAAATTAATATACTGACGGTGTCTTGACAGTATATTTATGAAAACATGTACGTGAAAAAAAACTAAATCTACTTACAAAACGGTGTGAAAACCGTACAGACCGACCGACCGACCGACCATATCAGTAACAGTAGTAATATAATCTAAATAGTCGTTATATGATCGAAATAGTCGTAATATGATCGTAATAGTCGTTATATGATCGAAATAGTCGTAATATGATCGTAATAGTCGTAATATGATCGTAATAGTCGTAATATGATCGTAATAGTCATAATATGATATTATGAGAGAACGAAATATTCAGTTTAAGTAAAATCTGGAGTCGGTATATAACGCACTGTATTAGACGAGAGCCTTGTTGCACTACCTTTACAATATTGCCACCGTATTAAATTATCATTTTAGTGTTACAGTCATTTATCTAATGTTACGATAAGTCGCAACATGCTGGGGGCGCAACAGAAACAAATATAATTAATGTAACTAATAACAAACCAATTTAACTATTCCTGCTTTTAACATAACACAATTAAATAAATTTTACAAAGTCTCTTGTGCCTATCACTCAATGAAAAAAGGAAGTATCATCTGCTATTACAAATACTTTTGCAATAGGCAAATCTTCACTATTACTAAAATAGTTTAACAATAAGTGTACAAGTTGCAAATGTAAACTAGTTTTAGTTCAGTATTTATAACCAGACGGCGTTGTACCATTGGTTCTGAATCACGCTATAGTATGGTTACATGATGCTGATATGGTCAACGCAATCTTTTAGTTCTGTGTACTTGATCTGTCCGAATAAAAGTATACTGATTGTTATTATAGACGGAGTTTCATTGAGACCAGTTTGAAATCTGTATATGGTCCTTATTGAGTCGGATTAGTATCAGTCAGTGAGTGAGTGATAGCGGATAGTGTTTTTGTGAATCTTGGCGTGGAAACCAGGGTGGATTGCCCTGAAGCGCCGCACACCCAAGCTGGTGTGCACAGTGACCAGTGGTGCTGCAGTGGCGGAGGTGGCGCAGAGTGGAGTGGACGGCACTAGGAGAGAGAAAGTGGCGCAGGGCGGACTGGACAGTATCAGCAGAGCGAAGGTGACGCAGGGCAGAACGGATGAGTTTGCCAGTGCCAGAAAAGTTAGCCCGCTGCAACGGAGTCAGTGTTAGTGAAGTGCGGTTTGTTGAAGGCAAAATGGTGAGTACATTTTATTTGTTATTAGCAAGTTTAGTTTTCTCAAGATATAAGAAAGTTACCTGAATAAAAATATAACTGGACTTTAGATTTGTACAATAAGCAACTTACTTATCTATTGAATTCTAATATCAAAGTATTACAACAGTTAATAAACTCTTAGCCCTACGAATGGGTTTTCTTGGGATGGCACATAACCCTAAAAGTTTTCACATTTTATTTTATTTGCGTTTATGAACTACGAGTATGTAACAAGAAATTTGTATAAATTATTTGAAAAAGAGTGAGACAATTTAATAACACCTTAGACGGTTTTATTTAAACTAATGATTTTGATTTGATTGGTTTTTACATTTGAAACAAACCACTTATATTATTGATTTCTTCTACATACATATACATACTATACATATACATGTATATTTAGGTATTACATTAGTATTATTGCTCTTACAAAATAAATATATTTTCCAAAGTATTGTTGCTTTTTAAGCGATTTGGTCTTGAGTTCAATAAACTTTTAAAACATTTTATTTTACAAATATTTATTCAAATAGGGATAAAAACCACATACATGGGTATAAAGATCAAGTTAACTTAAAATACGATAGCACAGTAATTATGAGTAATATAATTAGAAAACTGTATAAAATACTGCAATATAATATAATAACAGACAGGTACATTATAATATAAATCAGGGGTGCTCAAACTTGAACTGCTGGCGATCTACCTCAATATTTTTAGACTACTTACGATCGACTTGAGAGGCTGCAAGTATGTGTGATGCAGGGTTGTCGTACATACACGATACACCCTACCTACCTAGGTAGGGTGTACCGTAGCATATATAGATATTAGCTTTCCGCACAATTTACATTATCTTAGTCAAGGTTTGGGTTAGGTTTACTTAAGTTCTTCTCTACAATATCAATGAAAAAACTCCTAGTTATTCAAAATTGCGAGTTTATTCGTTGTTACAAAACAAAAGAGTTACATATGGTGTTAAACTCAACTAAGGAGTGACTTTGGATCTTGAAGCGTGGCACTGCATGTCCTCAGCATACTTTTCATAAGATGGTGCGTAACCACTGAGTGCCAATCGCAAGCATGATGACATATGATCGTCAGTTAGTCGATTGCGATATTTTGACTTAATTATCTTCATTTCAGAAAATGCAGACTCGCACAAGTAAGTTGACCCAAACATTGCCGTCAGTTGAAGGGTGATTTGCCTTAGATTCGGATATTTATCTTCAGATATAAAACACCAGAAATTTGTATCAGATGCTGTAGCATTGAGATGTATATCTGATATAATCTGCACCAATTCATTTTCAACAGAACATGAGTTCATATTAAACTGACTTGCTACTTCAGTGGTTAATTCCTCAATGTTTTTACATGAAAAAGGATAACTCATAAATGATGCTATATTTGCCAATTTACTGCTATCATAAAAACGCATTTCGAATTGTCCCAAAATATTTGATAATTCAGCCTCATACGTATCATAATTCAACTGAGGAATCCTTGCTTTCAAAGACGGAAAATGTTTCAGATCCTTTCTTTTCAGTTGATCTATCATAAGTTGCAATTTACTTTTGAATGCGTTTACTGCGCTAATCATCTCAATAATAGTTTTTCCTTTACCTTGAAGCTCCAAGTTAATGGTGTTTAAGTGCATTGTGATGTCAGTCAAAAATGCCAAATCAGTCAGCCATTTTTAGTTTTTCAACATCTCAGTGTCATCACCTCTTTCGTCTAGAAAAGCTGTTATTTCGGGCAATAATTCTTGAAACCTTTCTAGGAATTTTCCGCGACTCAACCACCTGACGTCCGTGTGAAGAACTAAATCAGTGTGTTCAGCTGACTCCCTATCTTCCAACTGCAACTTAAAGAGCCGCCGTTGCAAGCTACGTGCACGGATGGAATTCACAATTTTTGTTGCAACGCCCATAATTTCCTCCGTGTTTAAAACTTTTGAACACAAAACTTGTTGATGTATAATGCAATGGAATGAAAAAAATGAAGGGAATTCTTCATTAGCTCGACACAATGCCACAAAACCGTTCTTGTTTCCAGTCATTGCTAGTGCTCCATCGGTTGTAATGCACACTAATTTATATATTGGTAGCTTGTAGTTTTTTACAAAATTGATGAAAACGTCATATATATCTTCGCCACGGGTCTTCCCCTTCAGAGGAATGATTTTCAAAAATTCTTCCTTAGCCAACATGTCATTGAATACCATCCACAGCAAAATACACAGCTGGGCAGTGTCTGTCATATCGGTGGATTCGTCGAACTGTAAAGAAAAGTATGTACATTCCATGATATCATGTTTTAGTTTATCTGCGATGTCCTGACTCATGACTTCAATACGCCTTGTGACAGTCGGACGAGATAACTGAAGTTCTCTAATAGCAGACATGATTTCTGTTTTATTTTTAAAATCTCCAAATAAAGTCTCACCCGCTTCAATAAATGCTTCCTTCACAACCGATCCATCTTCGAATGGTTTCTTGTGTTTCGCCAATATATGAGATATTTTAAATGACGCGATCGTAGCAGCTTTTGATTGTTTGGCTGGTCTTGTGAACATGGTTTGTTCTTTTTTCAAACAAGATATCAAATTACTTACTTTTCGTTTTCTTAATTCACTCTGTGGCGGAAAATCCTTTTCATAGCTTTTATGAACCGTTTTATGATGCCTCTCTAAGTTACCACGCTTAGGTATTGCAACTGACGCAAGACAAATAACACAAATGCACTTATCCTTCACCATACAAAAGAAAAATTCTTCCTCCCAATCGTTATTAAAATAATACGTTTTAGATTTCTTCACTGCACTCATTTCGCACTATTTAATAATAAACTTTGTATCGACGTAGTATCGCCTTCAAGTTACAATTCAGAATGACTCCAATTCCTGCAGGCGCAACATTTATATCGGCGTGAACGAAAGTCTCGAATGTTCCCGTCAAACGCGCCGCCCGAAATGGTCTAGTACAGTCTAGTCTAGAAACAACGCGGCTTTTCTTTGACAAGTACCACGCGTTCCTTTGATAAAGCCGCCTTTTGCCGCAAGCAGTGTTATTACGTATGTAATAAATTTTTGTAGTTTAGTTACCTACTTATTAAAAATTTTTTTCTTCTCAAGATCTACTCAAAAAGCACTCGCGATCGACTGGTCGATCGCGATCGACCGTTTGAGCACCCCTGATATAAATAATTATAGTGTACCTGTTACACTATAATTATTTATATTACCAAAATAGTACTAAAGGGCACAACATTCAAATTAGTACACATGTGAATACCTATGATGACAAGCTTAAACATAAAAAAATACATTAATATTTCAATTGTGAAATGAGTATTAATTACATCTTTATCATCATTCAGCCCATAACAGTCAACTGATGGACGTAGACCTATCCTAATGTGTATGTGCACCAGTCGGCTACCTTCCTTGAACTTTAACCCGTTTATGCCACTCTAGAACCTGTTTGTTCCAACGGCCATTTTAATTACATACTGTAAATATAACATTACTTTGCTAAAAAATAAAGCAGTATCAATTATATTGTAAAAATAATCAAGTTACCATTCATTTAAAATGATTTGATTGGTTTTAAAGTGGACAGATTAATTTTATCGTTAGTCTAAGTCTACATCATAAACAATCATTAAAAATTAATGATCCACGTCCCGACTCTGTTCCATCACTTTACTTCAGTGCATTCAAAGTTTGACCTTGAAATATCCGATCATAGCGCATTTGACACTTTCCCCGCAACCCTATATTTCCCCCTATACCGCATTATCGAATATGTGTAATATTCAATAATGCGGTATCTATTAAAAATATTTTAAGGCAAAAACAGTCTTTTAATATTTAATATACAAGTATATTGCTAATGTATGTATATTTACTTTGGGAAAGGCCTATAATTAGCAGTGAATTACCATATGCTGAATGACGATGATAATGATGATGCTTACATTTTATAGAAGATATTTCATTTTATGGAGGTAAAATTGCTTGTTTTTTTTTTTTCTTTTTTGTAAGCGTAAATCTCTGGATCCAATGATCCGATTAAAAAAAATCTTCACTAATATGAAGCTAAACTCTTTTTGAGTGACATAGACTATATTTTATTATGATATATACCTCATTTCAATATAAAATTTCAGCATTTGTGAACCAAGTCGAAGAAAAATGAACCAGTGCTTTATCGGCGTGCACCGGGCACACGGTTCCAAATTAAGGAATACAATGTACAGGCAAAATAGTCGTCTTTAGCAGATCTACAATAAAGTCCGCAACCATATATCTAGTTTTGAAGGAATCTTCATATTAGTCTAGCAGGTGGTCCTATAGAGGTTGGTAGCGACCGGACGAGCGAACTTTCGCACAGCGAAGCGGGCCGGCTTTGCTAGAAAAGTAAAAAGAGTAAAGTACTTACTCACTTACTAAAAATTACGAACTATGTGCATATAATGTTTTCTTATCCATATCAATAGCATTAACTTGGTAAATTATTATCTTAACTGTGCGTAGATATATGTTTGGTGCCAGTACTAGTATCAAATTAAACATAACTACGGTTTCTGTCATAATGCACAGCCACACGATATTTCTTATTTTTGAGCTTATAAACATTTAATATCAATGTAATTTATTCAATCTTTGTGTATTTTAAAATAAAAACCTTCGTGAGTTACATTTATTTCATACATATTAAGATATACGGTTTTACTCACCTGCCCCGAAGGGGAGGCCTTTATGTGTGACACCTGGCATCGTCGCGGAAGGACGACACTCTTTGATAAAGGCCCCCCATCGGGACCGAAACTAGTCGGGTAACCACGAAATACAGACATACAGACACGATTAAAACTCTATATTTTAATAAACACTTTGTCTATGTAATTATAAATCTAATCAACATTCAGCTATAAGTAAATTTCGCTTACTGTGTTTTCAAGAGCACTTGTTTTCATTCTAATTTGTAGCTAAATACTCTTTTTGATTGAGGTATGTAAATATAACCACTCGTCTGGATAACTTAGCAGATCCTGTAGGTACTAAATATATAAATTATACGTCTAAAATGTTACGTCTAAGCTTTTCATAATATTTTAATAAGCAACATAAAATGGTTCATTTAGTGAGATTATGCCTCCAGACCCACTGCGTAGTGCCATATGTATGCCCATCAGCGGCGCATTGCCGGCCTCTTTACGTATCTCTGGATCTGTAGCTAGACGATAACTGTAACAATAATATTTTACGTAATATAATATGTTATTAATAATAATATGAATGTGGATCAATGAGCTATCGGTTACTCTGTTGTTTGTAGTATATATATAAGTGTGTATGGTTAGTATAAAATAAAAAATTGTTTAGAAACCAGAGATGTAAGTCTCATATATGAATTGACAGTAGATCCCCGTCAAAAAAATATAGTGAAACTATATTTATATATCAGGTAGTTTTAATGTGTAACTCACTCACTCACGAGCAAGTGCCAAAATATTTGCAAAAATAAATATACCAAAATACAACCATATATTTTGAATAATATACGAAATATTGCATGGTCATATTCTGATATTCTATGCAGACATATTATTTGTCATAAACATTTTTTTTAAATAAAAAAAATAATATTTATTTGGTATGTGAGCTTATATATACATAAGCATGTCATGTCATTTCTTTCTACCTTAGACCTTACCTTACCTTTCTACCTTAGTAGACAGAAATAAAGGCCTGCCATTGGCTTCTACCCTCAAATACCTCGTCCTCTACTAACATTAAACCTTACATACAAAACTGTCAATGTTTGGTACTTCTCACCTGTCCTTTCATTAAAACATCAATTAGTTTTTTTATTATTATTATTATAGGGGGACAGACGAACAGACGGGTAACCTGATGGTAAGTGACAGCTGCCGTCCACGGACACCTGCAACTCGAGAGTCGTAAGTGCGCTGCCCGCATTTGAGGGTGATGAGGTATGAGGTGAGGAGAAAGAAGAGAGGGGGATGAGGAGATGCGAAAAGGGGAGGGGGGCTAGGGTAAGGAAAAAGGAGTGGGGGAGTTGGGCCTCCGGACACCTCACTAATTTCGGGGAGTTGCAAAGCAAGCGTTGCTTCATAACCGGTTTTCTGTTTTACTTAACATATTTGTAATTCGTTCCACACACATTTTATCCACATGAACTATCTAACCGCACAGTGCTAGGATGACTGTAATAGTTTTGGTAAGTGGTACTAGTACTAATACTAATACTAAATTTATGGTTGTCAAAATGTGGGTGCCTCTGCCTAAATATATATAGGCGTTAGTGCAGTAGAGTTATAAGCCCTGGCTTACCTAAATCAGTGAATCTTAAACTATATATATCTTAAATTTCTTACTAAATAATCTTACCTCCGTAATGTCTCCAGGGGTTCCATGTACTTATCACGAGCGCCATTCTCAGGATTTATAACTATAGCTATGCATCTAAAATTAATACCTGTTGTTAGGTTAATGCGTAAAATATATAATACCTACATATTTATACTTTTAAGTATATATATGTACTTAGATAATCAGTGGGTACTATTATATGTTTTCATTAAGAAAGTATCTATAAATATTATTTTTTAAAAAACGGACGATTTGAAATAATTTTTATGCAGTTTTATGAAGTTAAGAAATTGAGTTTGAATTGTTTCAAAATCTAATGTTTTATGTAACTTCATTTATAAAATAGTAATATCTCTAAAATAAAATTTGACATATAAAATGCTCTCTACTGTAAGTAGTACCTACTTACCTTATGCAGGGTTTGATAACTTGGAATATATTTTCGCCAATTTTTACGTATTTCCAGTTGTCTTCATCAAATGGTTTACTTCCTGATACTAAAATATTGGGCCGGAAGCGAGTTTCATTAACTTGTATTTCTTTCCCTCTGCCCTTAAGGCGCAAGTTCAAATCATCAACCGATGCTTCATTTATAACGTGGTAGGTGACTTCATCAGCAAAAGCACCCTGCGATTATATATGCACATTACTTTCACTTTGTTTGACGGCCCTATTTTGTGGGCAGGGTGGGTAGATATCGGAACGAAAAAAAGTTAGATTATTTAGTTTCCAAGTAATTGGTCAAATTAATATACATAGATTCAGTTTACTACAATGTATGTTTTTTCAATTGTATAAATTTATATTATTTGTAAAAACTTTATGCGAAATTTTATACGTGAGTATGTATTTACTAAGCAGTCGCAGTTAGTCAATCAGCAAATGATAACAGATCAATTGATTAGTAAGTCTTCCAATGTGGTTGCACCTGCCGTATGTGGTAAATTGGCATATATTGTTTAGCTTTAAGCTTTAATTCGAAATGTGTATGTTTTAAATTGATATTTTCAATGCAAAATGTCAAAGTTTTATAACTTTACATAAAGACATTTCGAAGAGAGTGAATTACTTCATACTTAGCTGCCCCGACAGATTTCATACTGTTTAAAGTTATTGGCCTGCTGTAATCTAATATTATATACGTTTTCTATTTCGTACACTACAAATAAACACACAATTTGTTTTCGAGAGAGAAAATTTAAAAATAACGAAGAAAATTGCGCGTAATGATTAAAAAGTATTTGATTTTTAAGTATTTTAAATACTTTCTAATACTTAAATTTTTTTATACCATTTTCTATGAGTGTTTAACACTTGTAAATCATTTTTGCTAGTGTTATTTAATCAGGGTGGACCATTATTTAACTTTTTACTTTATGGTTTGTATCGGAAAAGAAAAGTATCGTTTTTACTATTTTCCTCGCAACTTTTGCGTTTTTTGTCTTAGCAAATATATTAAAAAAAAAAAATAACCGAATTTATTAAGCCGTTCTCGAGTTTCGCGCTCAGCAACACCTTTGGCTATTAATGTTTATTTATATCGATTTGTTTTTTACATCATACTTATTTCTGACTGTTCTAATAAGTTTTATTATAAATATATTTTAATATTTACTTAAAAAGTTATTAACGAAACTAAATAAGTAGGAAATTATGACACATGTGGCACAAGCACTACAAGCGATCTCCTATGAGTTCTAACATTCCTAGTTTCGAGAAGCAGTAGATATTAGAACTTTATTCATCAGTGATGGCTAACGGCAAATACGAATGATGAATCATCATCCTCATCATCATGAGACATCACGGATCATTTACCAGCAGATAGCAAGGTAGGCATACATTTGTATAAATAGAAAATGTCATAATATATATGACATATAACGTTTTCTATTGATACTAATTTATGTTTTTAAATCGACATCTGCGTACAACAAATGCGGACCTATAAAGTTTATAAACCTTATAATCTGTTTTTTTTACTCTTTTATACCTGTAAAATTAATGGACATTCTTACTGTATCGGTTTTTCTGAGAAACTCAAATATTCTTGGCCATCGTGTAATATAACCCGCTATCACCCGACTATTTTCGGAGGAGTAATAAACTAAACGAAATTTATTATCTTCGTCATCCAGGCACCTGGAAAAGCAAAAAAGAGATTTAAAATCCATTTCGTTGAAGTCGTTCTAAATACAATTATTTAGATTGGATTATATTAAAATATTATTTACACCATATACACCCCGCTTAAAAGACCCGGGATCATAGTGGGAAGGAAACACGTGCGCTGGTAGAGAATTCCAGGCTTTTACCGATCGGCACAAGAAAGAAGAGCCAAACCGTTTAGTTCGGGTACGTATATTTTCGACGCACAAACGGTGACTCCTCAGGCCAGCACGTGTAGTCCTGTAGAGGAAGGGAGAAGGTGGGACCAATTGGAAGAGCTCATCAGAACACTCCCCGTGATGTAGGCGATAGAGGACTGCCATAGAGGTGACATCTCTTCGCAACTGCAGAGGCTCAAGAGACTGGGTGATCTCAGGACAGTCGATAATGCGGACTGCGCGCCGCTGCAACCGATCGAGAGCGTCAAGCAGACACTGCGCATAGCCGTCCCAGAGATGAGAACAGTACTCCACGCAGGAGCGAACCTGGGTCTTGTACAAAAGACACAGTTGCTCGGGCGAGAAGAACCGTCTCACCTTGTTCAAAACGCCGAGCTTACGCGAGGCCGCCTTAGTGACACTCTCGATGTAATCGCGCGGATTGAGATCCCGGCAAATATCCATACCCAGAATACTAAGCCTATCCTGCAGTGGCAGTTGAGTGCTCTGAAGAGTAGGAAGGGGAAGGAATGGAGACTTTTTGTTAGAGAACACACACGCTTGTGTTTTCTTGGCGCTGAACTCGACCAGATTCTCACAGCCCCATTGGGAAATGCGGCTCAAGACCCGGTCGAGCTCAGCGACAAGCTCCTGTCGTTTTTCCTCAACGTCTGCCAGCTTGGCAGTAGGATGCCCGAAATATCGCCCGTGTACTGTACTGTCGTCTGCATAACAATGTATATTGCCAAGGGTTAACATGTCATTGATATGCAGAAGAAACAGCGTAGGCGATAGGACGGAGCCCTGAGGTACACCAGCGCTTACCTCGTGGAAGTCTGAGGCCGCGCCGTCGCAGAGAACCCTAATGCGGCGCTTTTCGAGGAAGGCAGCAACCCAGTTGCAGAGTTTAGGTGGCAGACCAAATGCAGGAAGTTTGGAGAGAAGCGAGCGGTGCCACACCCTATCGAAGGCCTTGGCAATGTCGAGGCTGATGGCCAAGAACTCCCCATGCCTATCCATAGCCTCACCCCAAAGGTGTGTGACGTACGCTAGAAGATCACCCGTGGATCGGTTCGGCCGAAAACCCTATTGCCGATCATTTAACAAGGAGTGATCCTCTAGGTGGCGGATTAGTTGGGTGTTGATTATCCGCTCGAACACCTTACAGAGTATGGAAGTGACGGCTATAGGTCGGTAATTGGCTGGATCGGAGCGGTCGCCTTTTTTGGGAATGGGTTGAACATTCGCTTCTCTCCAGACCTCCGGAACAATTCCTGAGGAATAGGACAGGCGATACAAGCGCGTTAGTACGGGAGACAACTCAGGTGCACAGTTCTTAAGAACCACCGCCGGAATACCATCGGGTCCACTGGCTTTCCGGACATCGAGTGACCGAAGCTCCGCACGGACATCCCTCTGCCGGATGCGAATATCCCGCATTGCGGAGTCGCAGGACGCAATGGTGGGCGTGTGCGCGCAACGGTCATCGATTCGGGAGTTAGCCGCAAAGAGGTCAGCTAGTAGATTCGCTTTCTCTTGCGGCTCGTGGGCCAGTGATCCGTCAGGGTAGTTCAACGGCGGCAGCGAAGGTTGGCAATAGTTGGACTGCACGGCTTTGGCCAATCGCCAAAACTTACGGCTACCCGTAGGGTACGCGACGAGTTCTTGACCAAACCGTGCAATGCGCTGGGCATCTGCTCTGATGTAAGCCCTCTTGCATTCCCTAGTGGCTCTGTTTAGTGCTGCTTTTAGGCGATCAATGTCTGGGTCACAATGTGCCCGGGCCCTGATCCATGCGCGGTAGGCCGACTGCTTTTGAGCAACGGCCCGGATGCACTCGCGATTGAACCAGGGACGGGTCTTCGTGCTGGCGACTTCACTGTAGGGGATATAATACTCCATACCGACAGTGATTTCGTCAGTCACGGCAGACACACTTTGCGACAGATCCCTATCTTTAAAGCAGCGTTGAGCCCACGGGATGGATGCAAAATATTCCCGCATTCCATCCCAGTCTGCTGACGAGTAGTGCCATAACCGCCGCAGTGCCATAACCGCATAGTCCATACATAAAATAACAATAAATGTACAATGGTGATCTTATCTCTGGAGTGATAGGTGTAAGTGGGACCAGATAACCTGAGGATGGATGGGTTTAGTGATAGGTGTAAGTGGGAGCTGTCGGTGTACTATGAATAAAAATATATAAGCATAACTAAATATAAACACACATACCCATATTTATACTTACAAATATATGTATGTATGGACTATGTATATATGGAGAGAAAGAGAAATAGCCATATTCGGAAATGTGTGCAAATGTAATGTGATAGCTAGTTACAGTGTAGTGTACCTGCTAATGGAAGTGTGGGAAACCTTTAGGACTTTCGGTAATGATTTTTGCCATTGCTTTGAATGCTTTTAGTGTTTGCGCTTTTCTTATTGCGTTAGATAGGACCTTCCAAAACTTTTTTGCTACAATGGTGAAAGATCTGTCGAGAAACGATGTAGATATATATATATTATATAATAAAGACAGGATAGCACGGATGGTTTTTTAAGTGGTCACCTCGCCACTACGCTGCCGGGCCGAGTGCTGTGTAAAAATATTTTGCCAAAAATCTGAAAAAAATCTTAAAGCTTCAATGCTTGCAATGCTTTTTTTCACCGAAATAGAGCCAGAAAGTATTATAATGATATTAAGTAATTTGAATGGTTGTTATCTACGGACGCAACTTGAAGGACACGACTATATAGAGTAAATTTAAATATTAATAAAAACATAAATTATGATGTATACTAGATTAGATTTCAAAAGCGAATGGCTCAGGTGATTTTAGTGCTTTTTGGCAACGGGTTATTAAAATGGACACTAAATTGCGAGTATGAAAGAAAGCATATATTTTAGCTTTTTTGGCAACTATGTAGTTACTTTTATAAGCCATTTGTGAAAGAATCGAGCTAGGATCTTTTAAATAATGAACGACTGTATTACTTTTTACAGATTTAATCCGCACTGTACCTACAACGATTACACCCCCTGTGCTAAATCAAAAAACGAATATCAACTGCCAAAACTGTGTTACCATTTTATTGGCTGATAGGAATGAACGACTGAATGTAAAAATATTATTTAACTACTTATTATCAGTATCGAATATTAAGTTCGTATCGAGCATAAGTTATGACTAAATGTAGTGTAAGTTAACACTTGTAAGTTGTGTATTATTAAACCTACAAAACCTAGGCAAGCATCATATTGAAAAAGAAAAACAACATTCAATAAAAATACTGGTTGGATTTCAGTCAACGATTTGATTGTGAGTCTAGTTTAGGCATGCCTTAACTATATTAAAAAAAAACTTATTATTTAATTATAAATTGAATTTTCAATTACGGCTCTGCCTGCACCTCCGGGAATATCGAAGTGAGTGTATATATTTATGTTATTATGGATTATTAACTCTATTACATTCCCACAACAAGCAAATGAAAAACTCTTAAGTCTAATAAAATACAAAGACTTAAGAAACCTTAATAATTTGCGAGTTGAACCAAAAAATGCACCCATCCCACCTAATGCCACTCTTAACAAATTCAAAAATCTAGTATTTGCTTTTAGTTTTTTGAACCGTACATTTTATTTTGACAATATAATTAACTGACAATAAATAGGTTAAAATGTGTAAACATATTGCATCTATACCACTGAAGGACAACCAAGTAGTAAGTACATACAAAATGTTTATCATTACAACTGAAGACCTATACTTGACATAAGTTTCTAAGAACTGTATTCAACACATATGTATGTACATACTTTGTAATCCACGCATTGACTTCATCGCCGCAGTCATAAACTGCCACGCAAGCTGCTGAAATTGTAGCACGTGTAGTCTTTCCATTTGTCATTACCTAAAATGTTACATATTTTCTTCAATTATTTCTTCGGTTCATAAAAATATCTATCATAATATTTCGTGAAAACCCTAATAAGTAAATATTTTATAATATTTTTTTTAAATTTACATTTATTTTTATTTTATACAAACATGAAATTAAATCAGAATCGAAATATTTATAAGCATGTGTGTTACACTTATAAAACTTTTCTTAGTTATTTTTCAACCCTTGAAGCATTAAGTTAATAAATGAATTATAACTAGAATCCCACTTATCCTACCGATAAACAGAAAGAAATTAAATGTCCATTACATTCACTTTCTTTCTTTTTAGAAAGTTATGCGACTTTGACTTGCTTATACTCCCCCAATCCATCTATATAAGCCATATCCTTATCCTGTCCTTTGCATCCTCCCTTTCCTGTCCGTATGTAGCTAGTTTCCTCTTCTTAAAAAAATATACTATATCTATACTCTTATCTCTGTCTCTCCACCATTTGGAAACGGGCGCTTATGGATCAACACAGGCAGGTATTTAACTATTTTATCTTTTTAATATTAATTTCACACTTGACAAGGCAACTTATAGTTGCGGTGACACTGTGTTTATCTATAACTCTAAATATTTTTTAAATAAGACAATTTTATGAATGTTGAGCAATTTAATGAAATTAAGATTTTTAATTTGAATTTGAAACTTTCCTATCTAATACTCAAAAGTGCCCGGACGACGGCTATAAGCTTGGTTAAGGATATAGGCACCAGTGTATGTATGTTTTCTCAATGGTCACAATTTATATATCGATGTGTATGGTACGACCTGACATTTCACAGCTAAATAAAACCTTAATTTACCCCCCATTGAACTAGACAGAACCATATATTTCGCGAGAAGCAATGTATTGCAGAACAAGTAAAATAAATATCTGGAACTCGAACTCTAAGTGCGCATTCATTTGTCTGGTTGATAGTTATTATCAATCTTAATTAATAAATGCTAACAGAAACTGTTAGTTTTAATAACTATTCAATTCAACTCAATTTCTTTATTTACGACAATGGGCACATACATATGTACAAGGTGTTACAAATATTATGCAAAATTCCTCCATCTTCGACCTATTAACGGTATGCAAATATTTTCAAATGTGTATTAATGTCTCATACATTTAATAATTTCTTATCAATAATCAAATTCATGGTCACTTAAACCGTCTTACTTAGTTCCTTAACTTTTTACATTATAGCATATTTATATTAAAAATATCACAACAATAATAACAAAGGTCAGAGCTTAGTCCCAGTTATACGCTGAATTATTTAGAGCATACTCGTGTTTGTAAAAATATTTTATTTAAAATACATTTATGGAGATGCATATATGTACAGGATATGTTACAGTTAACTAAAGGTTATTTTTTTAAGGGCTTACCTTAGTTAAATCAATTACAACTGGTTGCATCTTAGGGTGTTCCAGTGTTAAAGTTGTTTTATCGAATGTGGGTTTTATTTTTATTAATTCCGGGTAAGTTTTAAATCTGATTACAACATTGTCTTCCGCATTTACAACCATAAATATTCTGCAAAAATAATAAATAACCATTAGACGTCCTTTGATATGATTGTAGATGAAAAAATATTCACATCACATTCTCCTATTCATCTTCATCATGTAGGTATCAACCCCTGGTTTATTTAGAATGAAGAATGTGAATATCAAATTTTCTACGATCTAAGTTATATTTCGATTTTTTGTATCGTTTTGTATTATTTAGATCACATGGTAAAGCAGCTTCAGAAAATCACTCTTGACGCTCAGCGTCACAGATGTCGTTGTTGCTTAAATGTTATGCTTATGCTTAAATGTTATTCTCAATCACGATCTTACTTTTATTGAAGCACGTAAAGGACAATAATTCACTTTAAAAAAGTACACAACCGACTTTAAAGCTTTTATTATAAAATTTAAGACTAATATGGACATTCGAATTGAGAACCTCCTCCTTTTTAAACTCGGTTGAAAATTTATCCTTCTCCATGTTACATCTTATCTTAAGTGCATGGAGTCGCGATACTGTTTATACATACCTTGATTCATTTCCAACTTATTTTGCCATTAAGTCATAAATATAATAAAAATCAAGTTGAGTACATTCTTTAGTTCAAGTAGAAGGCCCAATGGCTAATTGGTCCAAAACACACGTCTTTAAAAGAGCTTTGTTATCATATTAGTTCTTTTGTTGAGTTCTCTAAAAAGCATCTGTATCAATTGTTATTTTTTTGGTTGTTTTATGTAAATCTAGGTACCAATAAGTAAAATTTACTAAAACTTATTTTAATACATGCTAACCTATCACGTATACAACCATTCTTCAGTCCTAGTGGAGAACATTCAGCTTGGTTTAGTGTAATACCCGTGCATGACTTTACCGGATATGCATACAGCCGCTTCAAATACCCAATTTGTACCCATTCCTCAGGTAATTTCTCGTCATGATTATTTCTTTTTTTTTCCTGGTATATATGGTACACATGATAGGCACCGCCTATCACAAGGACTGCCAATATAGCCGCTGCCACAAATGGAGCTGCAATAAAAATACTTTTATATACATATGAACATATATACCGTTCCTTTGAACAGCATCTTGTTTTTTAATAATATATGAACTTATGATATTTACAAGCACAAAGTATCCCAAGTACTAAGAATAAAATAGCATACATTTTTTTCGCTGTTACAAAATTCATATAGTAACTTTATAAAAAATATTAAATAACCTACCAATACTATTTTAGTAAGAGAAACCAGACAATTATATTGTTGGTAGCAAATATATAGTCTAATTTCCATAGCAAGGTGCACTGTGTGTTACAAACAATTCTCTATTTAATCTTTTAGTACCAATGTCAAACATAGTCTGTCGTTCGTGAATGTCTTTGATAAAGTTGACGTAACATAAGTGAGTTACGAAAAAAATTATAGTGTGAAATATACACTTCTCAACCATAAAAACGAAACATTACTGAAGGTACTTAATGTTTAGGAGGCATTTCAATAAAAAGGACAAATATCATTAAAATATATAGGCTAATAAATAGCTGGCACTTTAGTCTACACAATGGTGTACCATTATTCCAAATTAAAATTTTCGAATTTTCATACAATTTTAGAGATTGTTTTCAATGTTATTCCGTCTGAATTTCTGCATTTAATCACATTTCTTTTTTGCAAAAAATATAGTTTTTTTTAATAGTGATTGTCAACAAAGTGGTTAACTAAGTTCTGTAACAATTTTTTTTAGCGTGACACGTTGTTCCGTCACATCTTATATATAAAATTCTCGTGTCACAATGTTAGTTACCATACTCCTTCGAAACGGCTTGACCGATTTTTATGTAATTTTTGTATGCATATTCAGTAGGTCTGAGAATCGGCCAACATCTATTTTTCATACCCCTAAATGATAAGGGTGACCCTATACAGATTTTTTAAGGCAGAACAACGTTTGCCGGGTCAGCTAGTATTCTATAAAACCTCGTTCTTATTGGGTTGCCTATGTAAAATATAATGATTATATAGAATATTTTGGCAGTTATAGTAATCTTAAACTCCCAAAGGAATTTATAGGGAAAAATGGATTTGGTCAGAGCGTAGAGTTCATCAGACGACATCTTTCAAACTTATAATAAATATCAGAGAATAAGCGTATGATAGGTTTCAGTGTAAAATCTATTGAGCACTTAGATGTCTGTGATTATGTACCCCTGTCATGATGAAGTCAATGTAGTTTTTAGTTATCTTTTGTAATAGTGTCTTTTATTCTATTATTTTGTGTAGAAAACTAGTTACAAATAATTAGGTAAAACTTTTTTTTTTTTGATAATAAAGTCGAATAGGCAACCGCCGTCCACCTGCAAGTCAAGAGTCGTAAGTGAGCTGCCCGCTTTTGACGGTGATGAGGGATGGGGGATGCGGGGATGGGAAAGAATAGAGGGTGAATGGCCTCAGGAAACCTCAAACATTTCGGGGAAATGCAATGCAAGTGTTGCTTCACAACCGCTTTTCTGTGAGGCCCTGGTACCGCACCGGTCGAGCCGGCCCATTCGTGCCTAATCACTGTTAAAGAGGACCACATGTGGTCTTATCACACACGGCGATCTCTTCTAGACAACGGTGTAATACTTGCTTGTAATACTTTTTATAAGCACCTTTACTATAAATAAATTAAGTAAGGTAAATATACGTGGGTATGTATTATTATAAGTAACTTAATTTATACACACTTATACATATCTACATATATTATATATGTTATAACAAGGGAAATTTGTGTTAGTTTATTTATGAATATAATAGTATTAAAAATATATGACGCTCATTCAAAACTATCTCCATTGGCATTAACACAGTCCTCTAAACGTTGAGGCGAGTTATCAATAGAAACGCACTATTTCCATGGGAATTTTTTTTACTGGCAATCTTATGGATTATTTAAGGGAGTCCTTGCTATAGAAAGATAGCCATATTGTCTACAACTGACCATAAATCATAATCCAGCGGTTTGAGGAGGGACTACAATATACACTGAGAAGTAGTTTTGAAGGTTGGATTGCGACTTATATGAAAATATGCTCGCCGGCATTTACGAGGGGTAGTTGAGATGACATACTTACTACATAGAAAGGAATGTGAGATCGGATATTCATGGCCACACTACCGCCTCGTCCACATACACGATCATTACGTATCAGCTGCAATGCAATGGTAGACAGGCATGGTTTGAGCTAAGACTCTTGTAAAAGGATTGCCTGGATGTTCGTACAGTTAAAGCTTGTCAACATGTCATATAAATGTGCCGAAATGCTTTGTGCATTTATGTGAACAACATTAAAGTTCCTGGCAACATTAGAAAAACTTGTATCATCTGGTTATGGAACACTACTGAACCTGGCATATTCGCTGGATACCGAAAAATATTCGCCAGTGTCACTGTTTGTGGCGGGGGAAGTCATATGTAAAGTTGAGGACTAAATATAATATAATATTAATATTAAAACTATATATATAATTATAAGTATTTATAGGCTTAATAAAAAGTTATTTTATAACTATCCTAATATTTTATCCGTCTGCCGGTTGTATGTAAACAAAAAGAAATATATAATATAATAAAACAAGGTAGGGATGGTCTGTTACGGGGTCCCTCCATATGGCATTTATCCTTGGGATAGGCAAGTCTCTATTCTCAAGGCGAATTGTCCCACATTTTCATTAAGAGCTTGTTTACTTTCTTGCAGGTCAGTTAACATATGTGTGTAATGTTTTCTTCCGTCGTATGCTTAACTCTCGCTTTCCGGCGAATTTTGTAACTTAAGGCGATAGTAAGGGAGATTTTAATTTTGAACTGTCGATACTAGAATTTTCAAGGTTAAATTTTAAGCCTTCAGTCTAGACACTTTAGGCATAATCAAAAAAAGGAAAATACATCATATGTGTTTAACTCAAAACTATCAAGTCGTCAAAGTTGACAATTCACTATATAATATTCGCTCTCGGAGTAATAGCATTGCGATGCCACACAGAAATATCACACACAAATTTTCTTTATTATTTATTACACTTTAACAAATTTTGGCCCTATGTTATCGTGTGTATATACACACATATGTGTGTATAAATAGTTCTTTCACAGGATTATGGCACTACGCAAAAGCACTCACGAGTCACGGAGGTCTTAAGGATGCGGAGAATCGACTGGAAGTGCTCGCAGGCCTCACGTAGGTACACTATCCACAGGATTGTCACGGGGTGTTTCGAATGTTCACAAGGTAAAACGTTCACAATTCTTTTTATTTATTTTGTTATATATTGGATTTGCGGGATACGGCGAGTTACACGTTTTATTTATTTAAAAATAAAAATTTGCGCCAATTGGCACTGGGAATTCCGTATGCCGCTGCCACCGAAATGTTATTTAATGAGTTATTTTAAAATCCGTTGCAGAAAATGATGTCCTGAAACTAAAATACCTTCTTTTTCAAACATCTAATGCCTTTAATATTGATTAATCACGAATTTTTTCATGTAACATAGTAGTCATTCATGGTAACCGAGTTGTTTTCATATAAAAACATTGTGTCAAAGATCGCAGACCATTATACGGAAATAGTGATACCATTTTTTTAAATGCTATAGTAATTATACAATTTCAACATTTTCAACAACACATTTCATACCTAATTACTATAATTTATCGATCCACCTATGATTACTTAAAACTGTTACCACATATATTTGAGAGCTGCCAATAGACGGCGCCACCTTTTGAACGGAAACAGTTGTGTTATTGTCTACTGTTTTATCAACACCGTTCGTTGTAAGTGAGGCGGCTGATATATGAATCAGTTGTGCGTTGGCTGTTATGTGAGACGCGTGGTTTTTTTCTGTGTATACTCTGTTAACTCTTTAACAAGCTTATCTAATGGAATAATTACCTTATGTACATTTATTTTAACATAATATAATTTTGTTTAAACAATAAACGGCACCAAGCATTTAATGAAACCGTGACCTATAAAAAGTCGAAAAATGCAAAAACGCTATCTGTTTGACGGTATGAAGAATCTATTCCATTTATTTCAGCGAGAAACCCCCAAAAATGTTGTTACAGCAATTTCACTGCAAAGAGACCATTGTATGTAAAGCTTCCTTCGGTTGGTGTAAGGGAAACATGTCTTTGCCGACTACATACTAATATGTTGCACCTTTTCATTGGTGTTTTTAAGAAGCTTATTCCTTTGTCTGATTTGAACAAAATTATTAAAGAACAAGTTTGCGATGTAAATTTATTACCGTGTATGTTAGGAAACTGTTTCGTATGTCAGGACAGTAAACTAAAGCATATATTTCTGATGCTTCCTGCTTCTATCAAAGGAGAATTCAATGGAAAAGTTCCTTTATATGGCACAATGAAAGTACATCAGTTTTTACAGTAGAATTGTTCCCGAACTTAAAAAAGTAGTTAAGGGCAAGGGTATAATTTCCCGACTCCTTTAGAAAAATTTAAAAATAACATATCAGTTAATTTTAATATGATCTCAGTTAGAGCGAACTTTTTATTTTGTTTTAATGTCAATTATTATATAAAAACAGTTTTATTATCATAGTTACTAAATTAGTTGTAGAATTACAACTACTGTTCCTACAACGCTGTTACTTTTATGTCCCTATTTTTAATAGAGTAAAATTAGATTAATTATAAAAAGTTGGTACTTGATTGTATATTTTGTTTGTCAGATATATACTACTTTTATTTACGAACAATAACTTATTTATATTCTTATATTTTATTCAATTTAATCAATTTAAGGTAAAAAAAATGTTTCATAATACATACATTTTTTTTCTTTTTATATACTATAGGGGGACAGACGAACAGACGGGTCACCTGATGGTAAGTGACACCGCCGTCCATGGACAGTTGCAACTCAAGAGTCGCAAGTGCGCTGCCCGCCTTTGAGGGTGATGAGGGATGGGGGATGCAGGGAGCGGAAAGAAGAGAGGAGGGATGAGGAGATAGGAGGGATGAGGAGATAGGAGGGATGAGGAGATGAAAAAAGGAGGAATTGGGCCTCCGGAAACCTCACTCAATTCGGGGAAATGCAACGAAAGCGTTACTTCACAACCGGTTTTCTGTGAGGCCGTGGTATCGCAACGGTCGAGCCGGCCCATTCGTGCCTAAGCATGGCTCTACCACTGAAAGCAGTACTACATAGTAACAGAGTATCCACAATTTTAATTTGAATCATATAATTAAAAAACAATACTGTAATTTTATATGTCAGACATGAGAATAAAGACTTAATTTATGTTAATTCCAAAAAAGAACATAAACAAAATATTTTTCTTCTTAACTTAATAATAAATAAATTATGGTAACAGAGTTGTAATTTTCTTGTAACCTGATCCAGTAAATCCTCCTAATCCAAGCTTCAAAATTGCATTTTATAAAGTTATGTAGATAACATGAATATCTTTACATTTAGAATAAACATTTTTTTTATTTTTCCAATTTAGATTTATTGCCACATTATTATATTTTTACAATTTAGATTTATTTACAGATGTTGATCAGCTTATGAAAAAAGTCTTTCCGAAGTTGTTGAAGTCACTGTACAGCACAAATATTATTTAATTGCTACTTTCTTCAGCTTTGGAGAGGTAGATGCTATCACTTGCCATAAAAGTAATGGGTCTTGTTACCAATCAGCTACTGGACTTGTTAGATAAGTCTAATGACTTTGGAACATGCTAATGCATCTTAATAGGTATATATTTTTGAATCGCGGATCCATAAGAGTGGCGACAACAGGGATATTAACATTTTGAGTATGTAAACGTTGTTTAACGTTGGTTTTTAATTTCGCAAAACGTCTATCCTGCTAAACATCTATGCCTGTTTATCATAGATAAATAGCGATCATCCCTAAAAAAGGCTACATATGTTTGCGTTATGTGACTCAGTTGAACAAAAAATTCTAAGGTTTTCGTTCCCTAAACAACACACTTCATAAATATTGAGGCCCCGATTCAGGAAGTAGAAATCAATAAGAGGGTCAGTATTTTAAAATGAAATAAAACTTATTATAGAATGCGCCGTCAAAAAGTACTAAGTTAGTACTATTTTTTATTTAGTATTATTACTTCATATCTCATTCGTTCTTTGTACATTAGTGTAACTTGTTCTACAGTGGCTATACCAGCAACAGTGACTCAGTCACAAAAACAGAAAAATTACAAGCGTTATATATCTGTCTCTTTCATAATATGGCAGACCTTACGCCGCGGACCTGTCGAAACCAGTCAGGAAGCGCTTACGCCGCGTGGTGTTTGTATACGGAGGAGAATAAGTTTTTGTGACAAAAGAAAAATAAAATAAGGTAAGTTTTCTTTTGTTCCTATTCGTATGTAGTAGTATATTTGAATATTGTTATATTTCTACTGTAATTTGTACTTATTTATAATTGTATTTCTGTTCTATTCATTACGTAATATGTCTCAATTTTTTTTTTGGGACCTTTGTATTATAAATGACGGCAACGTCCACTCCGGCTCAAAATACGAAGGTAAACAGTGAATCATGATCCACTGTGTACCGTCTTGATGTGAGCTGGTGAAAAATTAAACTGTAAAATATTTTGTCTAACGATGAACATGGATAATGGATATGTAGTAGTATGTAGGTATATTCGATGTTGAAAGCAGCACCAAGAAAATCTGTTCGAAAACCTAGAAAATTAGGAGGAAGTATGATAGCTACCGATACTCCTGAAAAAACTATGTATTATTGAAATAGCTAAAGCCACATCTAGTAAAGAAAGGGACATTAAAAGAAAAAAAAAAACAAAAAGTGCTGCAGAGCGATTCTGACGAAGAAATCGAAGAGCCTGCTATTCATTATTAAGAAACAGACTAAGATGACGAGTGGCTGGAAGATGTAGATTTGGAAACCATGATAGAAAGTGATTTAAATAAACCGTTACCCCGACCACCAATGGAAGGCGAACATGTTTTAATGGAATTTTCAACAAAAAGAAAACAGAAAGTTTTTTACGTTGGAAAAGTATTGGAAACTATGAATGAAGAGCACGTCACGTCAACAGTCTTATTACTACTTTTCAATTGATCTATCTCAATTGAATGTGCAGTAGATTTTTAGATTGACAGAATTTATTTGTACCATTTCTAAAGATAACGATCCTCATGACTTAAGGCTGAATACGAATTTAACTTTAGTAACCAAAATATAATTTTATTAGTATAAAACTTAAGATTTGTTTGTAAAATAGTTCAGTTTTTGATTGATCTTGAGAACTTAATCATGTCCTAAAGTTTATTACTTAGTTTTAGTATCCAGTTATGTTTTATCCCATTAAGGTATTTTGGTTCCTATTTGTTTTTTGTTGTGTTTGCATGTTGTGGGATGAGGGTAAAGGAACGAGAAACTGTTGTTGGTTCATGAGAGATTATGCTATTACTACTTACATAAAGGTTGTAACATACAACCTCATAAATAAACGTGTTGATTAATTAATATTGTTTTATTTGTTGTTATTAAAACCACCTATCCACTGGTAACTACTTCGGTCCACTGTGTACTCGTGGGTGATCCACTGTACCAGCCTCATGGTACACAGTGGCTCATCTCCTACTTTTTAAAAATTGAGAAAAAATAATGTTCAATCTTATATATATATATTTTAAATAACCATATGATTTTACCATATAATTTTTAAATAATAATTAGCACAAAGGTAACTTAAGTCTATGGTTGTCAATACTATTCATATACACATTCAATATAGTCCTTTGTGAGAGACTGGCATCTGCACTAGGAAACCCTGTCACACAGATTACCAGGCCCCCTATATAACAATGCAAGTATTATAAAAGTCACAAAGGCAAGCGGCTGATAGAAGATAAAATATTTATTTAAAGGTATTTTGTGTAGTGCTCGTGTGGGTGCTGTGTGTGTGTGTGTATTATATGTGTAAGGTCTTTGCGACGGTTATTAAATTTTCAGTGGACTGATAGTCATGTTCTAAAAAATATGAAGTTAAAATTTTCTTACACTTAAATTTCGTTAAGGCATAGATGTTAAGAATAGAGTTTAACTTGTTATAGAGACGATTGCTTAGGAAACAATAGCTACGATGTGAGAGAACACTTTGGAATAATTTAGGACATACTTTTGTCCTAATACGCTTGCTGGAGCGTAAGGAAGAGTAAAATGAAATCTCTGAGTGTTTGCGGAGTACAGTCCGGATGATAAAAAGTAGTCGAACCGATAGTACCTTGTACTTTAGCAAGAGTTCAGTGGTTGAATAAAAGAAAGGAAGACGATGCGCAACTTTGAGCACTGCTTTGAGATCTTTCAAGCTTGAGCATATGGGTCTTGGAGGCTCAAACCCATGTTGTTATACAATATGATAATAGGGAATGGGCAAGGGCAAATGTTAGAAGAGTGGTTATCACAGGAGTGAGCTAATATTTTTAGGTAGGGATTAATGCGAGGGCGATTGTTTGAAAGGGAAAATATGATGTATTTAGTTTTTGCCGTATTAAGTTAGAGAGAGTTATTATTGAGCCAGGATACAACCTGTGGGGGTGCGGAAAACCTCCACGTGGTGCGTGTGGAAACCCCCACGGGCCGTCATCCCACCGGGGTTTTCAGTGGAACGGTGTGTCGGAATCGGACCGACTAAAACCACACGGTGTGCCATGCTGCGCTTAAAATAGGAGGAATCCGGGAACAGCTTTAGTAAGACATCCGGACCCCTCCTAGCGCTTCTGCCCGCAAAAGCGCGGGCACCACCATCTGGTAACTCTCAATTAGGCAACGTCTAGGCACACCAGGACGTCGCCTCCTCGCGGCTGGCCTTTATAGCGGGTGGAGGGGAAAACCCGTCCCGACCACCCACAGCCACATTCAGGGCGGCATGAGGCGCAAGTAAGCGCGCCTCCGCCGCCCGGTTCGCCGGCGGCGAATTAGGTCCGAGTGGAGATCGTCCTCCCGGGCCCGTTCCGCCGCCTCCTTCTGCGAGATGACCTCCTCGCAGAAGGTTGCGACCGCGGTAAAATTCCTTTCACTACCGGCCATGGAGCGTATGATGGCCGGTAGCGAGAGATCCTCTCCAATTACTGCAATGAGGACCCGACGCTGCGCCGCCCAAGCCGGGCAAACCGCGAGCGTATGCTGTGCCGAGTCCTCACTGCAGTCGCAGTGGTGGCAGACGGGACTCAATTCCCTCCTAGCGACCGAATGCAGGTACTTTCCGAAGCAGCCGTGCCCGGAAAGAACCTGCGTCAGTCGAAAGGAAAGGGTCCCGTGCTGCCGCCCTGCCCATTCAACGATGACCGGCTGGAGCGCCTCCACGGTGGCTAAGCCAGCACGTGGAGCCTCCAGCCGGGACGACCAACGAGCGATAGTAGCTCGGCGAGCGGCGTCACGCCACTCGCGTACCTCTTCGGGCGGGGGCCGATTGCCACTACACGCCCGGAAATCATTCGTCCGCCTCCAAGTCCCACGGGGGAGTTCCGGCCAACGCACACGCCGCTTCCGTCGATACGGTGCGGTAACCGCGTATGGCTCTAACCGCCATGACCCTTTGCGGGCGCCAGAGGCGTGCCCTATTCTGGGCGGTCAGAGCCTCCGCCCACACCGGTGCACCGTATAGTGCCATTGACCGGACAATCCCCGTGTACAGTCGTCTTACGCTGGGTCCACCCAAGTTGGGCAAAAGTCGCCCAAGAGCGGACGCAGCGCCGACCAACCTTGGAGCCAGCTGCAGGAAGTGCTCGTCGAATCGCCATCTTCCGTCGAGGATCAGGCCCAGATATCGTATGTGGGCCCGAACCGGTACGAGGATCGAGTTGACCATTATAGAGGCGCCAGGGGGCGGACCTCGACGGGGCCCATGGAATAAAAGGGCCTCCGTCTTATCTAAGGCCACCCGCAACCCCAGCGCCTCGATGCGCCCGACCACCAGTGAGGCTCCTCTGGTGGCCAGGCGCGCCGCCTCTTCAAAGTTCGCCCCCTGGGCTGTGACCAGTGTGTCATCGGCGTAACAGATTACGCCCAGCCCAGGGGGGAAGTCACCTCGAAGGGCCCAGTCGTACCCCATGTTCCACAGGAGAGGTCCAAGGACAGACCCCTGCGGAACACCGCACGACATGGGCCGACGACTCAAATTTCCCTCTCGATCCTCGTACACGACGGTACGCTCCTCCAAATAGTCTGCCATCAGCCACCTCAGGTACTGTGGCACCCCGTGATAGCGGAGCGCTTCCCTGATGCAGCTGAATGGCAGACTATTAAAAGCGTTGGCAATGTCCAAAGACACTGCCAACAGCACGCCGCCACAGCTCACTACCTGTTCGGTCACGGCCCTCAGGCGCATTACAGCACCGATCGTCGAACGCCCCGCTCGGAAACCGAATTGGGCATCCGACAAATCGGGGCCGACCTCGCTCAGATGTCGGACGATCCGGGCAGAGAGGATCCTCTCAAACAATTTACCCGCCTCGTCCAACAGCACGATGGGCCTGTAGGCCGCGACCGAATCCGTAGGCCGTCCCGGCTTTCTTAAAAGAACCAGCTTCCCGCTCTTCCAGCAGTCAGGGAAACGTCCAGACGCCAAGCATGCGTTGTACACCTCCCTGAGGCGGTCCGACATGTGGTTGAGAGCTAGGGCCAATATTCGGGCAGGGATCCCGTCCAGTCCAGGGGCGGTGTTCTTAGAACGGATTCGAAGGACAGCCGCCCCTATCTCTGCCTCAGTGACGGGTGGAACATCATCGTTGCGGGAAAAGGCCCTCAACCACTTCCCGCAGGAAGCTGGGCTAGAGAGTCTCAGTAAGGGGGGGGCCCAGCGCGCGGAGCTTTTGTTGCGCCGCACGATAAGGGCGACCCCAGGGGTCACGATCGAGACCCTCCAGCATCTCTTTCCTCTTCTCCTCTTTGGCGCGGCAAATGGCCAGCTTCAGAGTTTTCCGTGCCTCTCGGTACTCCTCATAAAGCCGGTCCTCTTCCCCTTCATCGCGGTGACGCCGACGGCTGCGGGTGTAGGACCTCCGGGCACGAGTGCAGGCCACGCGGAGATCCGCCAACGCCAACCAGCTCCGTGGCAGTCGTCAGCTCTACGGCGGCTCATTTCCCGCCCTTGTTGCTAAGAGACAAGGGTACTGGATATTTTGCTGCCGAATGGGGGGGGGGGGGGATCACCATATACGGTGTTTATTTCTCCCCTAACCGGAGTTTGAGCGACTTCGAGGTGTTCCTGAACAGACTGGAGACCTCGATACGGTGACTAGCGTCTGGACACGTCCTGGGGGCTTCAACGTCAAGTCCGTGGCGTGGGGTTCCCCCAGGACAGACGCACGGGGTGACGCAGTTGAGGAGTGGGCGACATTGGTGGGCCTCTGTCTTCTTAACAGAGGCTCCGCCAACACGTGCGTGCGACAGCAGGGGGGGTCGATAGTGGACCTTTCGTCCGCTACCCCTGCTCTAGCCTAGGAACTGGCGTGTCCTGGAAGAGGTCGAGACGCTCTCGGATCATCTCTATATTCTATTTGAGCTCTCCCGGACCCAGGACCCCAGAAGGGGTCACACGGCGCGGCAATTATCCTGCTTTCCACGGTGGGCTACTTCAAAATTAGATAGGGACCTACTAGAGGAGGCAGCCATCATCTATTCTTGGCTGTCTCCGCAGACTCCGACTGAGGAGGTGGACATGGGGGCAGGCCACTTCCGCAATGCGGTAACGCATATCTGCGATGTGGCCATGCCCCGGATTCAAGGCAGTCGGCCTCCAAGGAAGGAGGTTTATTGGTGGTCCCAGGAGTTGGCGGATCTCCGCGTGGCCTGCACTCGTGCCCGGAGGTCTTACACCCGTAGGCGTCGGCGTCACCGCGAAGAAGGGGAAGAGGACCGGCTTCATGAGGAGTACCGAGAGGCGCGGAAAACTCTGAAGCTGGCCATTTGTCGCGCCAAAGAGGAGAAAAGAAAGGAGATGCTGGAGGGTCTCGATCGTGACCCCTGGGATCGCCCTTTTCGTGCGGCGCAACATAAGCTCCGCACGCTGCCCCCCCCCCCCCCCCTAACTGAGACTCCCAGCCCAGCTGCCTGCAGGAGGTGGTTGAGGGACTTTTCCCGCAACGGGTGGAGCACTGGCCCCCTTGCCTGCAGACGACGGAGAGTTCGACGAGAAAGATGTTCCACCTGTCACGGAGGCAGAGATAGGGGCGGCTGTTCTACGGATCGGATCCGCTCCAAGAAGACCGCCCCCGGGCCAGACGGGATTCCTGCCCGAGTATTGGCTCTGGCTCTTAACCACATGGCGGACCGCCTCAGGGGGGTGTTCGACGCATGCTTGGCGTCTGGACGCTTCCCTGACTGCTGGAAGAGCGGGAAGCTGGTTCTTTTAAGGAAGCCGGGACTGCCTACGGATTCGGTCGCGGCCTACAGGCCCTGGACTGTGCCACTGGACGAGGCGGGTAAATTGTTTGAGAGCCCCTCTCTGCCCGCATCGTCCGGCACCTGAGCGAGGTCGGCCCCGATTTGTCGGACGCCCAATTCGGTTTCCGAGCGGGTCGTTCGACGGTCGGTGCTGTGTTGCGTCTGCGGGCCGTGACTGAAGAGGCGGTGAGCTGTAACGGTGAGCTGTGACGGCGTGTTGTTGGCGGTGTCGCTGGACACCGTCAACGCATTCAATAGCCTGCCATTCAGCTGCATCAGGGAAGCGCTCTAGTGTCACGGGGTTCCACAGTACCTGAGGCGGCTGGTGGCAGACTATTTGGAGGAGCGTACCGTCGTGTACGAGGATCGAGAGGGAAATTTGAGTCGTCGGCCCATGTCGTGCGGTGTTCCGTAGGGGTCTGTCCTTGGACCACTCCTGTGGAACATGGGGTACGACTGGGCCCTTCGAGCTGACTTCCCCCCTGGGCTGGGCGTAATCTGTTACGCCGATGACACTCTGTTCACAGCCCGGGGGTCGATCTTTCAAGAGGCGGCACGCTTGGCCACCAGAGGAGCCTCACTGGTGGTCGGGCGCATCGAGGCGCTAGGGTTGCGAGTGGCTTTGGATAAGACGGAGGCCCTTTTATTCCATGGGCACCGTCGAGGTCCACCCCCTGGCGCCTCCATAATGGTCAACTCGATCCTCGTACCGGTTCAGGCCCACATACGATATCTGGGCCTGATTCTCGACGGAAGATGGCGCTTCGGCGAGCACTTTCTGCAGCTGGCTCCAAGGTTGGTCGGCGCTGCGTCTGCCCTTGGGCGACTTTTGCCCAACTTGGGTGGACCCAGCGTCGCAACAAGACGACTGTACCGGGGGTTGTCCGGTCGGAAGCCCACACCGGTGCACCGTATAGTGCCATTGATTGCGGCTCTGACTGCCCAGAATAGGGCACGCCTTTGGCGCCCTCAGAGGGTCATGGCGGTCAGAGCCATACGCGGTTACCGCACCGTGTCGACGGAGGCAGCGTGTGCGTTGGCCGGAACTCCCCCGTGGGACTTGGAGGCGGAAGTGCTCGCAAACGTCATCGGCGGACGAATGATTTCCGGGCGTGTAGTGGCAATCGGCCCCCGCCCGAAGAGGTACGCGAGTGGTCAGAGCCAGAGCTACTATGGCTGGAGGCTCCACGTGCTGGCTTCGCCACCGTGGAGGCGCTCCAGCCGGTCATCGTTGAGTGGGCAGGGCGGCAGTACGGGACCCTTTCCTTCCGACTGACGCAGGTACTTTCCGGGCACAGCTGTAAAAGTACCTCCTGCTCGCTAGGAGGGAATTGAGTCCCGCCTGCCACCACTGCGACTGCAGTGAGGACTCGGCTCAGCATATGCAGTCATCGGAGAGAATCTCTCGCTACCGGCCGTCATACGCTCCATGGCCCGGTAGTGACAGGAATTATACCGCGGTCGCAACCTTCTGTAAGGAGATCATCTCGCAGAAGGAGGCGCCCGGAGCGGGCCCGGGAGGACGATCTCCACTAGGACCCAATTCGCCGCTGGCGAACCGGGCGGCGTAGGCGTGCTTACCAGCGCCACATGCCGCCCTGAGTGTGGCCGCGGATGGGATTTCCCCTCCATCCGCCATATGGCCAGCCGCGAGGGGGTGACGTCCGTGTGTCTGGACGCCGCCTTATTGATAGGTTAGTGTACCCGAAGATGGCGCTAGGAGAGGCCCGGATGTCTTAATAAAGCTGTTCCCGGATTCCTTCAATGTTATGCCTCACAAGCAATATTTCTTATTAGAAATATTTGTAATTAGTGACCAGTAGGTACGTTTTATATTGCTGTCAATGACCTCGAACAGTGAGAGTTGTCGTTGACCTTGAAATGTCGACACTCGTTATATGCTAGTCACAAGTTTCTAATTCAACATATATTTTTGAAGTGTTTATACTTATAACTCACTAAGTTCTTTATGCACTGTTAGGATATTTACACCAATATTATTCTTTTCACTTTTAGAAATAAAATTTGTAGGACCGAAATGAAACACGTTGATCGAGCGTACCGCAACGACAACAACGGGGGGGGGGGGGGGGGTATAAATGCTATACATAACCTCTTTTAAAATATATTTTTTCCATAAGAAGTAAACTGTTTTCTGAAAGATAGTTTTTACAGGATCTCTTTGCATGACCAAAACACACAAATTTATAATAGAGGGATCTTTTAATATGCCAAATTTAATAATAATGTCTTCAGAGATCATCTTGGGAGCCTTAACATACAATAAATTGTCCTATTAAAAAATATTACACACACCTAAATTCCTAATACCTAAATCACATACACATCGTTAACTTCAATGTTTATTTATGAAAAATTAAAACTAAACATTTTTAGTAATATTCTTATTAATTGAACTACGTATACATAATGTAATTTAAATACTTATAAAATAAACAGTAAATTTATTTAAACTTACTGTTTATTTATTAATAAGGTATTATTACGATATTTGTTAACACGGTACTAATATATATAGGTACGGTACGGTACGTGCTGTATAATGTTTATGTAAGTAATAATGCAAAAAAGAAAACTTACCAGAATAAGAACATGTCATTTTTACGAAATGAAACACTCGTAGATATAATGTAAATAACAGACAGAAGTAAACTCAGATAGCGTGATAAACAATGCTGTGACAAATACAAATGATAACCTAATTTTAACTACGATAACACAATACTCACACATGAGCACAATAAAAAAAAAAACAACAACAACAACGTTAAGGCAAAGATATACTGAATGTAGGGTCGCCATCTCTAAAATTTGCCAACCAGAACAAGACACGTGAAAACCCCGGATTTTAGAGCCCAGAACTCGGACATGTAAAAAGGTTTTTTCTAAACATAGTGTAATAAAAAATACAAATCACCTTTTAATTTCAGACCTTAAAATTAAATTTAGTTGTCTTTTATCATCATTTTAGATGTCCTGCCTTACGGTAAGATAGTATGTCGGACTCGAACCGACTAAAACCATATAGTGTTCCGACATGGAGTCTTCTGGCCGGGGCCGCAGGTGTACCCTAGAAAGGAAATCCCTGTGAACCCCGACAGACTTGGCCGCCTGGTAGAGGCGACCCCGCTATAGTTCAATGCTCTGCTTTAAAGAGGCGCGCGCGGAACACGTCGCGCCACCATCTCGGGCCTGCTTCTGCTAGGACGACGGATAGACCTGTCCATCGCCCCCAGGCTAGCGCTCATGGAGGCCGGAGATCATTTTGCGCTCTCCGGCGTCTGGTGCGTCTACTGCGGGACGGAAGGGTGCTACTTCTCTCCCGTTCCCTTTCCGTCGCTTCCTTGCCCTGCATCACTACCTCACAGAATGAAGCAGCGGAATCCCATGCTCCCTCGCGCTGGACCATGTGCATAACCATAGTCTCTAGCGATAGGCTACCTACGCCTATAGCCTCCACGAGGTCGACACGCTCCTGCACCCACGCAGAGCACTCCAACAACGTATGGAGTGCTGTATCCTCGCGGCAGCCCCCGCAGTGCTGGTACACAGACGTTGGCTCCGGCCTATACGACACAGGTACTTTCCGAAGCAGCAGTGTCCAGTGAGTACCTGCGTCATCCGGTAGGAGAGAGCGCCATATCGCCTCTCCAGCCAATCGTCCATGACGGGTCTTACCGCCACAATAGTGACGTGCCCTGCGCTCGGTTGCTCAAGTCGTTCCTTCCCGAAATGCAGGTCCCAAGCCCTCCTCTTGTGCCTCCCTGCGCCGATGCCAATGCGAACAAGAGTCAACACGAGAGTGTCGTCAGCATAGCAGGTTACTACGACACCTGGCAAGAGTACACCCAGTCGTAGCCGATGTTCCACAAGAGAGGGCATAGCGCCGAACCTTGTGGAATACCGCACGACATTTTTCGACGACCGTATCCTGCCCGAATCGGGTAGATCACGGCTCTATCTGAGAGATAAGCCCCGACAATGCGGCGGAGGCAGGGAGGCACTCCGTGGTAGACGAGTGCCTCTGTAATGCACCTCCAGGGCAAGGTGTTGAAAGCGTTGGCGATGTCAAGAGACATCGCCACCATCACCTCGCCCCGAGAAACTGCTACCTCCGCTATGGCCTTGACGCGCATGATCGCATCCACGGTGAAGCACCCCCTGCGGAAACCAAACTGGTTATCCGCCAGGTCCGGCCCCACTCCAGAGAGGTGCTCAACGAGGCGACCCGCCATGCGCAAAAACCTTGCCAACCTCGTCGAGCAATACAAAGGGCCGGTAGGCGGACGGAGACTCTGCCGGGCGCCCCGCCTTACGCATTAGAACCAGTTTCGCCAGCCCCGGACACGGCGCGCTAAAGCAGAGCTTGCTAACGAAATGTCGACAAATGAACGCCCTGCTGCCCTGCCCTGCTGTCGCACGACGTGGCGACGGAACCCTGGTTTAGGAGGACTAGACCACACGATATGGCCCACTCCTCCAGAGTGAGCCAAACGCAAGGTGCGTTTGTAGCAGGGGAACCCCAAGCCGTAGACTTAAAGTGCCCCAGCACAAGAACAGGGCGAAGTCCCTTCGACGATGACGGCGAGCTGAGTGAGCCAATTCTCAAACTCTGCTAGAACACGATTCGGCGAAAAATAAACGGCCACGACTGCTACTTCATTAAAAGCTACCGCCACGCATCCCCGTCCCCTTGCGATAAGCGTAAAGAGAGAGAACACAGTGGTGGTGCCGCAAACGATTGCCGACAAGCCGTCTAGATCCCCAGCCCAGTTGTCAGCATGAGGAATGAAGTACGGCTCGGCGATCACAGCGATATTAACTGACCACTGCGCCATGCTCTGGAGCAGAAGATCCGGAGTATTAGCGCAGTGATTGAGGATTTATTCCCCTGAAGGATGCGGACCTGCATATCCATTATAGGGTATGCATATCCGCACCGCATCGAGAATTTGGTTGCTGTCCAGTGGCATCCCCTCTCATTTCCTAAGGCTGGTGAACAGATGCTTTTGGCCCCCGCCTTAGGCTTTGATGTCCACATCAAAGCCTAAGGCGGGGGCCAAAAGGCTTTGGCGGTTCCAACAGGCTTTGGTGCGGTGATTAGCCGGATTACCTTCGGCTGTAAACTTAAAGCACGATGGTGGGGCATGGGGACTACAGCTCTATGTCCAGGTTGGCTACAGCGGAAACTCCGGTCCCCTACTGTGACTTCCGCCATGCATTTCACCCCAACGTGTCCCACAGACAGGCACCGTAGGCATCTGGTTTGGCGGGTCTGTAACAACCGCACCTGCTCCTTCAAAAAGCCGCCAATTAAGAGGTTGCGGCCGTCTGTTACTTTCTTCGCTACTGCAACTGGACAGCTAATTACTGCCGCCCCTAGACCGCCAGGACTGAAACGAATCAGCCCGGCCTTTATTTGATCTAGAGGGCAGCTACCGACACCTGCCCCGGCAGACACCATTTCATCCGCTGTTACCGAGTCGTCTAATCCCGAAATGCGCACTTCTGCACATTTGATGGGCCTGGACACACGTCGGCGGCATCCAGTGACTCCCTCAGCTTAGCCGCGAAGGCGTCAGCTTTGGGGCCACTTGTGGCTCCGGGAATCTCCAATAGACGGGCTCCAGTGCGTGTGGTTTTACACCGGACCCCGTCAATTTCTAGGGCCTTTAAATCTACAGAGCTCTTTGCTTGCTTAAGGATGTCTGCATATCTTATTCCCCTCTCTGTGGCTTCCGTCGTCAAAGTTAAAACGACGGCCGTTAACGCCGTAAGTTTTTGGGTGCTTTCGCCGCGTTGTTCTTGGCGGCTTCTTTAGTCATCTGTTTTTGCTTCTTCTTTAACTTCTTTATCGCTCCCACTACTTCCCAGTTCTTTTCTGGAGACTTCTGAGTTGAAGTCACGTCTGCAGCAAAGGAAGAAGCCTGTTTTCTTTCTTATTCTTCTCTTATTCGCGACGCCCGCTGCGGATTTTATTCTGTAAGGCGCGCATCTTGTCTTGAAGCTTTTTGTTGGCTTTTTCCGAGTCAGCCAGGCGTGTTTCAAGCCGGGCTACACACTGACCTTGATGTACCTTACAAAACAGAATCTTATTACAGTTTGTTACAAATTGTTTTAATAATCAATTTTTTTTATTCTTAAAATGAAACACGAATGTGTCTGTTGTGTAATACAAAAAGAATGTATGAGAAGAAAGTGTGCCCCCTAGAGGATTTTCAAAAAAACTTTTTTAATTAAAACAGGTGGGACTTTCTGTTTTCAAAATAATCGTTTAATGGACGGTAGAGCTTCAGGAGTCGCTCGATAGCTGGAAACAGGCTTATGCAACGCGTCTTTTTAATGATACAGAATCTGTTTATATTCGGCCTCAGCTGTTTCACAGATTTTTTTAAGAGTTCAGGTTTAAGAGGTTGTATGTATGTTAGTGGCAAAAAAAAAATTAAGATGATGGATTCTACGTCTACTAACAGTAAATCACATCCGTGGTGCACTGAGTTCTGATGACATGTGCAGAGCATCCCACAAAAATCATGTCTGGGTTTTGATTTTCTTTTAGCTTGTGGAAGGAAAACATTGTTGGTTTCATACCGTTTTATTCCAACAAAATTTGTATTGCAATTATCTCCAGCAAAAGCAATACATTTAGACAAGAGGTCATGCTGGCGAAGCTGTGTTATTATCAGTTCAGTGATTGTCAGATCACTTTTCCGTGAGCACCTATGTAGTGATTCCGTTTTTTTTTATATCAAAATGTTAAATAATCAACGGGAATATTTTTTTAAATCCAGTGGTACATCTTGTAAATCACTCTTAAGTTCTTCCATCGACAAAAGGCTTAACACTCCGGCTATCGCAGTTGCTTTTGTTCGATTGCATGTTACTTTTTTTGCAGTATCTGTCCCCGAAAATATTTTGCGGTTGAGAGCATAAGTGCAGTCCAATGAATAGGCTACTTTTATTTTGGGAAACACTATACTGATTGAAATAAATATTCTAATCAATAATTTTCATTTTAAATCAATCCCAATCAGTATAGTACTTTCCAAACGACTTTAGGTTGTAGGCTAGTAACAGGTTGAAATAAACACGCACACACACACATGATTGTTTAATTTTTTTTTCTGATAATATTCATAGGCTAACTGCTTGACTTGATCATTCTTATCGAAATTCGATATTTTGCCCCCTCAAAATCCTATTCACCCCTGTACACCAACTGTGTATAATCAACTTAATTGCAAGATCATTTATTAATTCAATCAGCCCCTCCCTATGTCGTCTGCAAGTTATTATATTATAATCGCATGCACAAATAATCATGTACTTGACTTATTTATTCAATAAATTTGATTCTAGGCAATCACGTAAGCATGTAACTAGCATAAATATCTGACATTAAATGATTGAAATTGTCACTTGGATGAAATGATTTTTATGAATAATCAACTTCATAATTAAAAGATTCCAAATCAACTTCTGATCTACATAAATCACACATGCAAATTAATGTTACAGTTTTTAAATATTTTTGATTTGACTTTTTTTATTACATATCCACTTACATATTTTTTAGATTCAGTATAAATCAACGAGTCATTATTATTAATCTCATCCATCAACATTAATAAAGCACCAATGTCACATGCAAAATTATCATATTCGGAAATATCCGATTTATTAACAATCAGATTGAAAATTAATTGAAATGGTTTATTACAATCGTTTTCACAATTCGCCCTAACCGAATGTACAGAATTAAAATTATTAATAAGGTTTTGTGAATTGCAATTTTGCATTCATAAATTGATAGTAATTCGGGTTAATATTACGCACACCGTTACTTCTAATACTACTAAAAAAAATCTCTAATGGATCCTGATTAAAGTTTCTCGTTAAAAGATTTTTAACTTTATAATATAAAAACCTGTAAGGAAATGCGGCAATATTTAAATGTTGATTTAAATATTGCCACATTTCCTTAAAGGTTTTCATATTATGTATCCATTTTTTTATTGAAGGAATTGACTTATACTTAATCACTAAAGAATCATTTCTTCTAACTACTGATTCAAATTTAATTGATTCTAAAATTCGCAACATATCATTCCACAGTTGGAAATGGGGTGAATTATGTTTCAAGCACTGCTTGTATGGTTTTAGCGATCCTTCATAAGAGTGACCATTAAATGAGTCAAACAGTTTGTCAAACAGTAAAAGACAATCTGCAGTCCCCTGACATTCTTTTGGCAGAATACCATGTTCTGAAAAAAAAAAAATCGGTTGTCTGTAAAGTCGGTTTACTGACGATAGTTGAACGTGACAACGTAACGCTGCCGAACGCGGAGGCCGATTGTGCCTCTTTGTCGCTCGTTCCGCGCTCTCGCTTGCACTTCAAGCCTTAAATGGAACGCCTCAGAGCGAGGTAACGCCGCAGAGTCATGTTTTTTTGTACATGCAGCCGGCTTCACCGAATTATAAGACGTTGTATACAACGTATATATGTATATAAGACATATTGGCAAGAAGCTCCACCGTTACCCTTTTAAAATGTTTTGTTTACATACAATAATTATATATAATTCAAATTATGTGTGAAAACGATGCACCCAGAACAATATCACTATACCGAAACAGGAACAGGTAAAAAGAATTAAATCGAAGAAAAGACAGATAAAATAATTTTATGATAGATACACGGTGCTCACATATTAACAAACATAGTAAAAGTAGTATACGATTTACATAGATATAGAGAATATTAACAAGTCATAATTCAGTGTGTAGGTTAGTAGTAAGAACCTATGACTTGATAGATCGTAATGAGGGTAGCAGTAAGTTTAAATTATGGATTAGATATTAAACTAGCTGTTTCTAGACCAGATATATTCACATAGGCTATTTAAATAACATTTTGCAAAAATCGATTCAGTGGTTTAGACATTAAAATGTAACCTTCAGGCAGTTGAATGTCCTAAATGATGAATTGTCATAATATTGACTTCACTAAAATGTTAAATCCCAAAATATTGAACCTAACAAGTATTGATGGTTCATTGCAAATCATCTCAACAACTAATCAAATGATGAGTTTCATATCAGTGTTGTTCAAAATATTACTAAATATTAAAATTCAACATTTTATCCTGAAGCAAATGTTATACATGCAACTGGAATATGAATAGGAAATTTAGAAGCAATATTATAAAATTGTGGATATTTACTTGCTGAGAATCGCAAGGCACTAGACACTTGGCTGAACACTTGTACAGCAAATTTTACCTTAATTTTTGGAATTTTGTCTTTAACTATATGCAGTTCTGTTAATTTATTTACAAGTCTTATTTCATCATCTCCATCATCAACTTCTAATAACATTTTTAAATGTTCCCATTTAGCCCATTTTGATTTTTTATTAACAAATTATTTCTTAGACCTTTGAGTAGGTGTTGGGTATCAAAAAGAGAAAATATTTTTCGATCATTAAAAGAGTTGAAATAATAATTAATTCCCAGTCTTGAAAAAAAAAAATCTTTTGTCTCATTAAGTAATTCGCGCACCACTCTCACATTTGTAGTTGCTTGGTCGCAAATAGTGGCCACTACTATTAGGCCAGTTTCAGTTACTTTATTAATTATATCTTTAAGTAAATGTTTTAATTCGGCAACCTTTGTTGTCCCTTTACAAAATGTGAAACAAATGGGCTGTTTACATTTGCTTTTAACACCTTTAATCATAAATACAAGTGCATGGTCAGCCAGAGTTCTATTTCTGTTCTGTCCAAAATCATCAAAACCTACATTTTTTTCCATATCTGAATGAAATTCGATGCCAGGTGATAAAGATATTGCATCAAATAAAATATTGAAGAGTCTTTCTTCGACTGGCATCTGCCTTGCGGCTTTTTTTAGATCATCTAAAATATCTTTATTGGTTGATCTCTAAAAGCATTAAGTAGCATCTGCAGGCAACGTTTTGATGGTGCCTTTGGACTTTGCTTTAATATTGTTAAAGCCACAATTTTTTCTTTATTCGAAAAACGTCTTCCTCTAGGTTTTACAGTATTTTTCAGTTGCATTTTTGTAAAAACTTGAATATTATCAGGTAATTTTTCAAGTGTTGATAAAAATGCTGTATTCATTGACAGTTTTTTGGCTGCTTCGATTTTCCTATTTTAATTTTTATATTTCATTGTAATTTTTTCTAATTTTAATTTCAATTTCCTGATCAGTTTGACACTGTTTACATCCTGACGAGTATGTTTCCGATTACCTGTAATATATAAAATTATTAAACTAGCCTTCCTTTTATTATAAAATTAACAGTGGTAGAGCCATGCTCAGGCACGAATGGGCTGGCTCGACCGGCATTTTTTATAGTGTAGTAGCAGTGAGACATACATACAGTTGAACATAGAGCCTCCTCCTTTTTTGTTTTTGTTACAAATAGGACTTATATTTATCACTTTCATAGTATTTTTATATATACATACATAAGTTAACATTTTCTCCTATCGGGGTAGACAGACAAATTATATTATTTTGATATGTTTTTATCTACACTTGAAACATTACAACAATATTGCTTAACAAACATGTAATAATAATAATAATAATAAAGCCTTTATTATTCCATTGGCAATACACTCCTATGGATACTAATTGGTATGGATATTGTTAGTCTAATACACATGCCATCTGGACCCCTCTTCGGGTGAAGGCCTCCTCCAGAGACTGCCACTCGTCGCGATTTCTTGCGAGGTTTGACCAATTGAGTGTTCCAACGGTCTCTATCTCATCCTTCCACCTCGCCTTTGGTCTTCCTCTGCTTCTGTGCCCATGTGGTCCTCTTCACTTAGTCACAGTTTTCGTCCACCTGTTGTCTGTGTAGCGTGCCACATGACCCGCCCACCTCCATTTTAGACCTTGTGCGAAGGACAAGGCATCTAACACGCCAGTCTGCTTTCTTATTGCCCTATGATTCACGTTGTCCTTCAATTTTATGTTTAGTGAGCTACGTTCTAAGGCTCTTTGACATGATGTTAGCTTTCTGTTGGTTGTTGAGTCAAAGTCAAAAAAAAAAAAACAAACATGTATAAGTCAGGAAATATAGAATAAATTTTCTGGCAATCTGTATGCTTCGATGTAATTATGTTAAAAAATCAGAACGAATAAAACATATCCATAAATAAATACATAAGATAAAGGAAGTTGATAAAATAAAAACAGAATGAAATAATTCTTCTATTTGGTAAAAAACCTTAGGCCATTGACATATGTAAATTAATTTTCCTTACAGGGAAGCTATGGGATCTTTAATGTTATTATCTATAGCAACCATGCCAGATATTTCATATAGTATTAATCAGTAATACACCTAGTTCAATACATGTTGCTCAGCTTCAGCAAATAATTAGACATCTGATTAAAACTAAAGATGTTTGTACAAAGTATCAAGGTCATGAAAATTTAATTGGATATAGGGGATTTGAACTCTGGATTTCAAAATATTAGTACAGATGAGTAGTTGATTTACTTACCAATAGGATGTTTATGGGTAATAGTTATTGAAGTCTGAAAAGTGTCAGCACATTCTATAGTAGGAGCTGTAGATATCTGGTGCTATTCTGAAAAATAATTATAGATTACGTTATCAATGTTCTTAATGTAACTTTGTTTATTTATCTGATTAAATATGTTATAATAAAAATTTATGGAAGTGTAGTTTACTAACCAGTTTGTAGAACAGTGCCAGAGATTGATGGCTGTTCATCTTGGCTGACCAGTAGTATTTCAAATGATTGCAGCACTAATGTAGATGGGCTTTGGTTGACGGGTAACATTGACAGTGTTTGATGCTCTGAAAATCAAAAAATAAAATAGAATCTTTATAACCTGCTCTTCATATTGAAATGCTAAACCACGTTGCATAATGTGACAATGCCTCTGGTATCAATTTTCATGATTATATTTATTAATTTTAAATTGTTTAGATGTTAAATTAATAAAGTTTAGTTGTATGTGAAAACTTATAACTGGCTATTACTAGCTATTATTAATTTGATCACTGTACCTTATAGCTTTAAGTTTACCAAACATAATCTAACTAAATACAGATTTTATCCATGCTTATGTTAGTTTGTATATAAACTGAGAGGTGTACAGGAAAGGACAGACCTTTCATCCAGAAAAAGATATAAAAATATAATGTTAACTAAAATTATTGCTCATTGTAGTTGATGATTCCTTTTATTGCTTAATGTTTATTAAATTTCAGGTTTATATGACGTTAAGTACTGTAGATATTTATATTTAGAATTTCTCTTACCTAAATTTAATGTTGGAACAGCATTCTTGGTCAAACGACGGCTGGGGAGCTGATAACACTCCAAAAAGTGGTTATTACACAATAATATTTGATTATATATATATATATATATGTGTTGCCCCGTTTTTGTTTTGCTACATCTACCGTCGTCGTCGTACAAAACGTCGATTTTTATGACTTACCATCTTCAACGCACACAAAGTAGCACTTCAAACGAGATTTATCAGGCATGTTTTCAAATATCTATTCAAAATCGTGAGTATCCAGTAGTGAGAGTTTCTTGCCAAGGTAAGTCGTAAAAGTAGTTAACGGTGTCCAAATCAATGCAAAGTCTTAACAGTTTTACTAGAAAATCAGAATCCGTATGTGGAAAGCCAATTCGTCAAAATTTTCAATCCAGAATCACATAAAACACCAGCGAAAAACAGAAAACACAAAGTTGAAAAAAGTTTTGAAATGTAACGTCACTTTAAGTACTTACCATAGATTGATTGACCATAGATACATTGATAAAGAGATATAAAGTGGAATTAAAGTATTTTTATTTATTTAACCGCTCAATTGTCATGTCACCAGATTCTGGTTTGCCATATTAATCGCGCAACTGGCAGTCCGCCAGTATCTGGTTAGTTACCAGTTGATTTAAAATGCTTCTAAGTAAAATAAAAAAACTATACCCATCTTGTTCTAACTTATAAGAATGAAATAGAGTATAGACAAGGGTAGCATTATCAACCGTAAAACACACACCATTTCTTAGAAATTTCATAAGTATTTGAGTCGACATATGGCTCTTAGTCGGATCACTTCTCCGTCGTGAACTGTTGTTTTCAAAGTATTTTTTTATATTGCTTTAAACAAGTGTTTGTGTAAAACTGAAGATTTTAAGATGGATAGGTAAGTAATGAACAATTTTTAAGTTAGACATTGTATAATTGTATGTTTTGTTTTACTCTAAATACTAATTTCACCTAACATGGTCAGTCATACTGCACAATAGCGGCTATCTATTTTCATTTATAATTAAATAAAATCGTAATAACTATAACTGTAACACTACATATATTATTTCTAGTTTAATTAAGATGTGTTAACTAGTGCTAAAACTATAAATATTTAAATATAATTTACGTAATAATAAAATTAAATAAACACAACATATCGGCGGCACTTTTTGTACTGAAGTTGTTAATTTTGTTATTAATTTATTTTTAAGTTTTTGTATAATACTGTGCCCTTTTTCGCTTACGATTTTACTCTTATGTCTTTCGTGTTGTGTAATTTAAATTACACAAAGAAAAAAAAACAACAAAAGTCACTCAAAATTGCTATTTTCGAGAGGACTTCTTTTTTCTGTTATTGTTGCGTGGTTTGTTTATTGTCTACAAATATTAAGAAAGACATTTCACCGAGCTCTTTATATTTTACTGTGGTATGTTCAAGAACCAAACTTTAATAATAGCTATTAGTTTTAAGTGTTTTGACACCACATGTTCTCAGAAATCGAGAATATAAATCACCCTTCTTTTGTCCAACACAGTCAGTCCCAAGAATCGATAAGATCTTTTGAGGGCTTGATTATTAATATACAATATATTACTTTAATTAATATTTTATTATTTATGGTATTATATGAAAACGTTATTATTGTTTTTGTTTGTTTCTGTATTACTATCACATTATAGCTACTCCTATCTATTGATTTAGCGAGTTGGTTCGTCGGTTGATCGCGGCGTGTATAGCGGGCGGCGGCCCAAGACTTAAATTTTTTAAACCGGACTACAAATCAAGCCCCAACCCGGACGCTTCCCCCGGGCGACGCCCTCTAAACCAGCATAAATCCGGACGGATGGCAACCTAACTAAAAGGAATCCAGTTTTTATAACATTCTAGTCAAGCAGCATCCTTACGGCCGGTGGCCGAACTATTGTCTTCATAAAATAAAACTATGATTGTCTAACAAGTTACAATTTATGGCAAAATGGTAGAATATCAAATTATCTATCCCAGATCCTAAAATCCTAGTCTATTAATATCATCGGTACCTTTAAAGCGATATGTGCTGTAACCTACATACACACACACATTGAAATTAATTCTTTTGCTTACTATCAAAATTATATACTATTATATATATACACTATTATATATATACACTATTACAACCTGATCGGCTGATCTAGAGATTACCCCCTATAAACAAACAATATTAGTGTAGATTGGTAAGTATTTTTTTTCAGATACATATATTTTTAAAGATATGGAGTAATGTACTTTTACTGTCGGTTAACATTACAACTTTTGGAGACACGCACTGCCATATATAAGAAAACATCTTACAAAATATTATATTCGAATGTGGAACGTAAATCAAACACCGAGGTAAGAAACAGCTGGTAACTGACTGGTTTATTATATGCGGAACATAACATTCAAAAGTTATTACAAATACCATACACATTTCTCCCCTAAGAATAATAGTTAATTAAATACAGCTAAACAAATCAATAACACTGTCTTACAATAATAGAACAGCTGGTAAACAATAGTACATATTAGCTTATAACGTGTTCGTTACGAGCCTTATTATGAGCGCGTGCATAAGCACGTAATGTACGGGCCGTGGCCCCCGAGGACGGCGGCGTCGAGGAGAGTGGCTCCGGCGCTCCCGGTGACTCCACACTGCCCGTCTCAACCATTCCCTCATTAGATGTGTCATACGCATCTTCAAAATCTTCACCTACATCGCTTAGTCCCCTTTAACCCCCGACACTGGCTTGCGATAAAGATAGGCGCGATTTATTCCCAACTGGTAAAATTTGGTCTCGATGTCTACGCCACTCGACACCGTTACCCATGTTAACTCGATAGGAAACTGGTCCAGTTTGTTCAGTCACTGTTCCCGTGGACCACTTATTTTTACACAAGGAATAATCACGAGCGAGTACCGGTTCCCCTAAGCGGATCGAAGGTTGGAGCGTGCCCCCTGCATTCGCTATCTGGCGTTGCTGCGCTTTTCGAACCACCTGCGCGACTTCCGGACGAACGCATCTAACCGCGTCCGCATACGACGTCCAGTCAGCAGCACTGCCGGGGACACACCTGTTGAAGCATGCTCACAGTTTCGATAGTAAAATAAGAATTTATTTATAGCTTCCAAAACATTTTCACCTGTATGCTTTTTAATTGCTATTTTAATTGCTTTCTTTACAGTCTTTACAGCATTTTCGGCCGCACCATTGGCCTGCGGTCTATAAGGGGCAGACGTGACATGTCTAATACAGTTATTCATACAATAATTTTTAAATTCCAAAGAAAGGAATGGAGGTCCGTTATCCGTAACTAGCTGCGAAGGTAAGCCGAATCTACCAAATACCGACATCAGGGCCGTTATCGTCGAATGTGCGTCCGTGCGGGCCATGGCTAGCACTTCGATCCACTTTGAATGTGCGTCAACTAATATCAATATAGTTTACCTAAATATGCAGCAAAATCTGCGTGCAAGCTTTGCCAAGGAAACAATGGAAATTCCCACGGATGCAGCGTGGTGCGCGGGGTTGTATCACGTACCATGCGACACGGCTCGCATGAACGATACACATTCTCTAAATCAGTGTCTAAGTTTGGCCAGTAAACATAATTGCGGGCTAATGTTTTCATTTTATTTACTCCTTAGTGACCTTGATGAATTTCACGTAACACTTTATCTTGTAGACTTGGAGGTATAACGATCCGATATTTATAAATTAGACAACTAAAATCCACGGCCAAAAACTAAAATCCCATAGCGGTGATGCCGAAACGGACCAACTCATCGACCACGTCCAAATGGCTACAGATTCAGTGCTCCAGCAGGTCCCATCCGCAGAGATCGTGATTCTTGGCGACTTTAACGCCCATCACGCCGAATGGCTTGGTTCGCGCAAAACCAATCATGCGGGAAGATCTGTTCACGATTTCGCCTTGGCATATGGCTTGACGCAGCTGGTAGCAACGCCTACGCGAATCCCAGATGCAGAAAGCCACGTGCCTTCATTGTTGGACCTTCTGCTGACCTCACATCCTGTCGGCTACAAAGTATCCGTTGAGGCCCCTCTTGGCTCTTCGGATCATTGCCTGATTAGGAGTATGGTGCCACTCGTTCACTCGCTGCGGCCGCGAGTTACAGGCAGTCGCCGCGTTTGGCACTATAGGTCAGCGGACTGGGATGGAATGCGAACATTCTTTGCATCCTACCCATGGAGGCAGGTTTGCTTCTAGCCGGATGATCCCCATGTCGTTGCCGACTCTGTCGCGGATGTTGTGCTTCAGGGTATGGAACTTTTCATTCCATTCTCCCTGATTCTCACAGGTGGCAAGTCCCAGCCTTGGTTTGGTCGAACCTGCAAGCGACGTCCCGCCGAAAGCAGGAATGTTACCAAGCATGGGCTAATGCAGCGACAGCACGTGATGTAAAGACCAGCATATTAAAGAAGCAACTTAACTTTGCCTCCAGGTCCCTCAAAAGAGTAATTGCTGGGGCGAAGTCGGCTCACATCGGCAGAATTGGCGAGAGACTAGTGAGTCTTCCTTCCGGAACTCGTGCATTCTGGTCTCTTGCCAAAGCTGTCCAGGGGAACTTTTGTAAGCCATCCCTTCCACCTCTGCACATAGGAGATAATTCGTTGGCCCACGACGCTAACGAAAAAGCCGATCTTCTGGGCAAACTCTTTGCATCCAACTCGACCTTGGACGACGAGGGAAACGCACCGCCAATCATATCGCAGTGCGAGAGCCGCATGCTGGAAATCCGGTTTACACAAAGGGCAGTGCGTAAGGCGCTTCTTTCCCTCGACGTTCTTAAGTCAAGTGGGCCCGATAAAATCTCTCCTATCGTGCTGAAGACGTGTGCTCCTGAGTTGGCACCGGTTTTAACGCGCCTTTATCGGCTTTCCTATTCTCTTGGTGTAGTCCCGAACTCATGGAAGACAGCTCTAGTGCACCCAATACCTAAAAAAGGAGATCACTCGGATCCGTCCAACTACAGACCCATAGCCATCACCTCCTTGTTCTCCAAGATAATGGAATCCATTATTAACTGCCAGCTCCTCCGGTACTTAGAAGACCACCAGCTCCTCAATGATCGACAATACGGCTTCCGTCGGGGTCGTTCAGCTGGTGATCTTCTTGTTTATTTGACTCACCGGTGGGCACAGGCGATCGAGACCAAGGGGGAAGCGTTGGCCGTTAGTTTGGACGTGGCGAAGGCCTTCGATCGGGTCTGGCACAAAGCGCTCCTTGCGAAGCTTCCTTCCTATGGGCTTCCCGAGAAACTGTGCAATTGGCTCACCAGTTTTCTTACAGACAGAAGCATCAAGGTCGTTGTTGACGGTGCATGCTCCGACTCCAAGTCTGTTAATTCTGGTGTCCCACAAGGCTGTGTGCTATCACCCACGCTGTTTCTTCTGCATATCAATGACATGCTGCAGATTAGCAGCATCCATTGCTATGCAGACGATAGCACGAGTGATGCCCTTTACACCGGCCGCGCTAACATTTCTCGGGTAAACGTCATCGAAAGCCGATCCAAACTTGTGTCTGAAATCGAAACCTCTTTATCAAAAGATTCAGATTGGGGTCGACTTAACCAAGTCCAGTTTAACCCCACGAAGACACAGGTTTGCGCGTTCACCGCTAAAAAGATGCCATTGGTCGTATCAACTCAATTTGAGAGCACTTCCCTAACTGCATCAGCCAGTATCGGAATCCTTGGCGTCGATATATCAAGTTGATATTTCGCGGTCACTTAGAGAGTAAGGCCATATTAGCCTCGAAGAAGCTTGGTGTGCTAAACAGATCGAGACAGTATTTTACTCCGGCCCACCGCCTGCAACTTTATAAGGCGCAGGTTCGGCCGCACATGGAATACTGTTCTCATCTCTATGCAGGTGCACCCCAGTACCAACTTCTCCCTCTAGACCGCATTCAACGGAGAGCGACTCGCATCATCGACTGCCAAGATATTTCTGATCGACTTGACACCTTGGCGTTGCGTAGAGATGTAGCTTCACTCTGCATTCTCTATCGTTTGTATCATGGGGACTGTTCAGAGGAATTGTTCGGACTTATACCGGCTGCTGGTTTCCGCCATTGTCCTACGCGACAAAATATCCATCCCCATCACCTGGACGATTGGCACTCCACCACTGTGCGCTTCTCCAGAAGCTTTTTGCCTCGCACAACCAGATTATGGAACAGATTGTCGCCTGCCATATTTCCGAACCGATACGACCCTTCAAACCTTCAAGAAAAGAGCGTACTCCTACCTGAAAGGCCGTCATCGCACATGTGATACTTGAGTTGCGGGTGTCCATGGGCGGCGGTAGTCATTTACCATCAGGTGACCCGTCTGCTCGTTTGCCCCCTATCGCATAAAAAAAAAAAGAAAAAAAAAACGGTCAAATCATTTTTACGCACAAAATACGTTTTTTTAGCTTCACAGCTAGGTACAGATGGCCATCCAAATTTTACATATCCCACTATCCTAGTTTTAACGTAACAAACGTAATCGTAAAATTATATACAGCCCAACGCTGCAAGCGGCTGGCAGCTGTTTGCGGTATGCCTACCTTAGGACCAAAAATGTAACTTAATGGTTTGTGGTCTGTCCTTAATTCGAATGTTCTACCATAGAGGTATTGGTGATGTCTAATGACGCCATAAAATATTGCTAAAGCCTCCTTATCAATTTGACTATAATTACGCTCGGCCCGATTGAGTGTGCGCGATATTAAGAGCCCTTAGCCAATCCCTGCCCATAAGTGGGCGTGCTCCATCCTTAATCACGTAAAGCATTAAATCGGTATATACTGTTAGGTTAGGTAACGTCGTCGCTACCTACATTGCAGCGCCCTGTCGCGAGGTGGTGAGGCTCGTGGGGGAGGGTGGTGGCGGGCGGCTCATCCATGCTCTCCATCGACTCCGCTGATTGGAGCGAAGCAGAGGAGGAGCACAGAGAGCGCGGTGCCGGCGATTCCATCGCCGAATATCGCGGAGGGGCAGCTCCGCGGTGATGGGCAGGGGTGCGTGGCGTCGATGTGTCGCTCGACGCCGTCGATTCCGGCGGTAGAGCGACGTGATGCACGGCGCAAGAGGTGGGCGGGGCGCGCATGGTGCGCGACCGCAAACGAGATGACAGCGCAAACGCGGCCACCTGTGGTGGTGGCGCGCGAGCAGAGGTCACTTGCCTGGGTGGAGCGTGAGAGGGGCCCGGACGTACGTCGACGGGCACCGGAGGCGGTTGGGCTGCAGGTAGGGCGCGTGGTGCGGCCCTACGTGGTGGCTGGGACGGGGAGTTGAAAGGGGTGCGCTCCGGCGGGCTCGGAGTCCGGATGGACACCAATGGTTGATGGTGGTGGTGCCAACCAGTATTATCCGAAGTTATATTTTTCTTAATATCACTGCTAGTGACGGGTAAAAAGTTTTCTACAAAATTTGCATACGTGATATCTTTATTTGTCTGGTCTATGTGTACGATATTTACCTTACATGGGGGTCGTGACAATGCATCTGCACTATTTTTATGCGATGGTACGTATTCGATGTCATAATTATATCCAGATAATGCCACGGCCCAGCGCTGCAAAGCTGCCATAACTGGTATACCCAATTTATCGCCAAAAATATACTTTAGAGGCTTATGGTCCGTCCGCAATATGAATTTACGACCATATAAATATTGGTGAAACTTCCGAATGCCAAATACAATAGCAATGGCCTCCCTATCTATTTGAGAATACCCGCGCTCCGATGGCGAGAGTGAGCGAGACGCGTACGCTACGGGGCGCTCGCCGCCGTCCGCACCAATATGTGATATCACCGCGCCTACCCCCACGCTGCTCGCATCCGTCGTAACCACCAGCGGTAGCTTGGGGTTATAGTGTGCTAAAACTTTACTCCCATCCATAAGTTTTTTTATTTCCTCGAAAGCGACCTGACATTCTGAGTTCCAATTATATTTGGTATTACCCTTCAGGAGATTATATAAGGGTGCAAGGATCATACTAATATATTTTATAAATTTGGCATAATACATCACTAGGCCTATAAAGGCTCTTAATTCAGAAACATTGGTTGGTGCCGGTGCCTGCATCACTGTCTTAACCTTGTCGGGACACGTATGCACTCCCTCTTTACTAATTACGTGGTCCAAATAATTAACAGACTGAAAAGAATACGCATTTTTCTTTCTTAACCTTGAGACCATAGCGTTGTAAACGTTCGAACACTTTATGTAAATTACTTAAACGACCCTTTTTGTAGACCCTGTCACTATGATGTTATCCAAGAACACCCCAATATCCGGCAAATCACCTAACAATTGCTCTAAACGTCTTTGGAAAATTCCTGGAGCAGAAGCTAACCCATACACCAGCCTATTGTATTGAAACAACCCCTTATGGGTGTTAATAACGGTGTATTTTCTTGTTTCATCTAACTCGAATTGCGCGTACGCCTGGGACAAATCGATTTTACTGTAAAGCTTGCCCCCACTGAGGCGAAACAATAGGTCTTCTACAATAGGCAAAGGATAACGATCAACTTCTATTACCTTGTTTAAGGTTAGCTTGTAGTCCGCACAGATTCTAATGCTCCCATCTTTTTTTACAACTGGTACTATCGGCGTGGCCAAGTCGGAGCGCTCAACTGGGCAGAGAATTCCGTCGGCCACCAGCTGTCTGGGCGCACGCTTCACAGGCTCGCGCAACGCGTACGCCAGCGGGCGAGCGCGCATGAACACGGGCCGAGCCCCCTCTCGCACGTGCAGGCTCACCGTTCCGCCGGTGAAGCGGCCGAAACCCTCTGCGAACACGTTACAATATTTGGAACTGAAACCCGACAAATCAAAAGTAAATTCCTTATTATTATTCATCATCATAACATTAGATGAGTAATTTAACTCGGGTAACTGTATTTTTAAGGCTGCCAACCAATGACGACCTAGAAGCATCGTTTTCCCTTTTTCAATCACAAGCAATTCTAAATAATCCTTACGATCTTTATATCTTACTAGAGGTTTGATAAAGCCTAACGGTTTACAGTTTCACCGGTATAATACCTCAAGCTAAATGACAGGGTTGCAAGATGAGATCACAAAATAATTGATCATAACATGCCCGACTTATGCACGAAACGGCACTGCCCGTCTCGCATTCCATATTTAAAACTATGTTGTGCACATTTAAGGTTACGTATACGGGGCTACAATTCGTTATAGATAGTTTACATCTATCCACATAAATTACCTCGTCACTATCTTCCCTGTCTTCGGTTACCGTTGGAATGGCGGCCGTACGGTACTGTCCCAACAAATTAGGACACACACGGCGTACGTGACCTTGTCGGTTACACACCCGGCACACGTAACGCTCGAACTTGCACGTCACCTCGTCGTGGTCAGCACCACACACCTTGCACCGTCGCTGTTGCCGAGCACGCTCCCCCGGCCAAGCCCCCTCAGCCACCCGAGTTCGCTCTCCCCGCGACACAGAGCCGCGCGGGACCACGCGATCACGTGCCGTCCGCCGCTCACCTCCCGGCTGCCACGCGCGCGCCTCCGACACGCGGCCACTGGTCCCCCATGTCGCCACCGCCTGGCACGCGACTATTGTGTCGCTGCTCCCAGTTGACGACCCGCGACCTTCCACTACTGCTGCATCCTTTTCTGCAGACTCCATGCTTACGGCCATTTTGAACGCCCTAGCCAAGTCTAAGGTACTCTCTGCGAATAACCGCTAACGTACGTTTTCACTGGCTATTCCGCACACTAGCTGATCTCTTAAACTTTCTTCAAGCCAGGTTTTAAAATCACAAGTCTTAGACATCCTTTTAAGCACAGCTAGGTACTTTCACCGTCCTGTTACTTCCTGTGTCTAAATTTATATCTTTCGGCGAGTTCACTGGGTTTGGGTTGTAGATGTTTCTCCATTATTGCACTTAGTTCTTCAAAAGTCCCCATGACAGTAATTAACGTAGGCACTTGCATATCCGCTACTATTTTGTTAATCACAAAATATTGTTCTAATCGTTCTACGTTTATACGTAGAACGATTGAATGTGCATAAAGATGATTGGAAATTATTTTCCAATCATCTTTATGCACATTAAATTTCGATATTTTTCCTACAGACATCGTTACCCGCGCGGCTCTGTGTCGCGGGGAGAGCGAACTCGGGTGGCTGAGGGGGCTTGGCCGGGGGAGCGTGCTCGGCAACAGCGACGGTGCAAGGTGTGTGGTGCTGACCACGACGAGGTGACGTGCAAGTTCGAGCGTTACGTGTGCCGGGTGTGTAACCGACAAGGTCACGTACGCCGTGTGTGTCCTAATTTGTTGGGACAGTACCGTACGGCCGCCATTCCAACGGTAACCGAAGACAGGGAAGATAGTGACGAGGTAATTTATGTGGATAGATGTAAACTATCTATAACGAATTGTAGCCCCGTATACGTAACCTTAAATGTGCACAACATAGTTTTAAATATGGAATGCGAGACGGGCAGTGCCGTTTCGTGCATAAGTCGGGCATGTTATGATCAATTATTTTGTGATCTCATCTTGCAACCCTATCATTTAGCTTGAGGTATTATACCGGTGAAACTGTAAACCGTTAGGCTTTATCAAACCTCTAGTAAGATATAAAGATCGTAAGGATTATTTAGAATTGCTTGTGATTGAAAAAGGGAAAACGATGCTTCTAGGTCGTCATTGGTTGGCAGCCTTAAAAATACAGTTACCCGAGTTAAATTACTCATCTAATGTTATGATGATGAATAATAATAAGGAATTTACTTTTGATTTGTCGGGTTTCAGTTCCAAATATTGTAACGTGTTCGCAGAGGGTTTCGGCCGCTTCACCGGCGGAACGGTGAGCCTGCACGTGCGAGAGGGGGCTCGGCCCGTGTTCATGCGCGCTCGCCCGCTGGCGTACGCGTTGCGCGAGCCTGTGAAGCGTGCGCCCAGACAGCTGGTGGCCGACGGAATTCTCTGCCCAGTTGAGCGCTCCGACTTGGCCACGCCGATAGTACCAGTTGTAAAAAAAGATGGGAGCATTAGAATCTGTGCGGACTACAAGCTAACCTTAAACAAGGTAATAGAAGTTGATCGTTATCCTTTGCCTATTGTAGAAGACCTATTGTTTCGCCTCAGTGGGGGCAAGCTTTACAGTAAAATCGATTTGTCCCAGGCGTACGCGCAATTCGAGTTAGATGAAACAAGAAAATACACCGTTATTAACACCCATAAGGGGTTGTTTCAATACAATAGGCTGGTGTATGGGTTAGCTTCTGCTCCAGGAATTTTCCAAAGACGTTTAGAGCAATTGTTAGGTGATTTGCCGGATATTGGGGTGTTCTTGGATAACATCATAGTGACAGGGTCTACAAAAAGGGTCGTTTAAGTAATTTACATAAAGTGTTCGAACGTTTACAACGCTATGGTCTCAAGGTTAAGAAAGAAAAATGCGTATTCTTTTCAGTCTGTTAATTATTTGGACCACGTAATTAGTAAAGAGGGAGTGCATACGTGTCCCGACAAGGTTAAGACAGTGATGCAGGCACCGGCACCAACCAATGTTTCTGAATTAAGAGCCTTTATAGGCCTAGTGATGTATTATGCCAAATTTATAAAATATATTAGTATGATCCTTGCACCCTTATATAATCTCCTGAAGGGTAATACCAAATATAATTGGAACTCAGAATGTCAGGTCGCTTTCGAGGAAATAAAAAAACTTATGGATGGGAGTAAAGTTTTAGCACACTATAACCCCAAGCTACCGCTGGTGGTTACGACGGATGCGAGCAGCGTGGGGGTAGGCGCGGTGATATCACATATTGGTGCGGACGGCGGCGAGCGCCCCGTAGCGTACGCGTCTCGCTCACTCTCGCCATCGGAGCGCGGGTATTCTCAAATAGATAGGGAGGCCATTGCTATTGTATTTGGCATTCGGAAGTTTCACCAATATTTATATGGTCGTAAATTCATATTGCGGACGGACCATAAGCCTCTAAAGTATATTTTTGGCGATAAATTGGGTATACCAGTTATGGCAGCTTTGCAGCGCTGGGCCGTGGCATTATCTGGATATAATTATGACATCGAATACGTACCATCGCATAAAAATAGTGCAGATGCATTGTCACGACCCCCATGTAAGGTAAATATCGTACACATAGACCAGACAAATAAAGATATCACGTATGCAAATTTTGTAGAAAACTTTTTACCCGTCACTAGCAGTGATATTAAGAAAAATATAACTTCGGATAATACTGGTTGGCACCACCACCATCAACCATTGGTGTCCATCCGGACTCCGAGCCCGCCGGAGCGCACCCCTTTCAACTCCCCGTCCCAGCCACCACGTAGGGCCGCACCACGCGCCCTACCTGCAGCCCAACCGCCTCCGGTGCCCGTCGACGTACGTCCGGGCCCCTCTCACGCTCCACCCAGGCAAGTGACCTCTGCTCGCGCGCCACCACCACAGGTGGCCGCGTTTGCGCTGTCATCTCGTTTGCGGTCGCGCACCATGCGCGCCCCGCCCACCTCTTGCGCCGTGCATCACGTCGCTCTACCGCCGGAATCGACGGCGTCGAGCGACACATCGACGCCACGCACCCCTGCCCATCACCGCGGAGCTGCCCCTCCGCGATATTCGGCGATGGAATCGCCGGCACCGCGCTCTCTGTGCTCCTCCTCTGCTTCGCTCCAATCAGCGGAGTCGATGGAGAGCATGGATGAGCCGCCCGCCACCACCCTCCCCCACGAGCCTCACCACCTCGCGACAGGGCGCTGCAAACTGCGCAACTGTTCGCGGGCAAGCCGCCTCTCACCCGCGCCGTGTCCACACCCGCCCTGAATAAGGTGCAGGGTGTAGGCACCTTTGCCCCCGCACCGCCGGCCCCCGCACGCCACCAACGCAGTCCCGAAGAGGACATACAAGAGGACGCAAAGCGCCGCTGCTCACCTGCGCCCGCACAGCCACCCTTGGCTCAAAGGGACCCACGGCTGGCGCGGCGCCACCAACAAGACGCAGGGCGCGGGATCGCGTCATATGCACAGGCCTTCCTGTCGACCCCTCAGATCATTTTGATCAAATTTTGAAATTTCAAATAAAATCTGAAGAAACTCCAGCCCAAGCATGTACGTCTATAGCAGTTTATCGAAAAAATTCCCGATGCTAAAATTATCCGACAGAGTGATAACAGGCTTCGCGATCTCTGTTTTATCACAATGTGATGCTATAATTCGTCGTGAATTAAATTTCGCTGTTCTTAGCGATAAAACACAACTTTTTCGTGTATTGCGTGGTATTTCGTTAAAACGTAAAAACTAATCTACTTCGAGTTTCCGGGGAAACTGCAATAATTGTGGTAAAATAGGACATCGAGCTTCAGAGCGTCGGGACAAAAAGAAAAACCTCAACCTAAGCATAAGTATTTCAGACAAACGCCTCAATTAGAAGCCTCAAGTCACCTGCTACGTGTGCGGCGAACTGGGTCACGTGGTCTTCAGCTGCCCTACGAGGAACGATAACACAAAAAGGAGCAGCCGGCGGCAGGGAGCAAGGAAGTCAGCATGTGCTCCAAGAGTATTCGTGGTGTTATGGACTGCAGTGGTATGAGCTTACAGTTTCTTTTTGACTCTGGTTCGGAGTTTCCTTTATTAGAATAAAGAAATAAAGGAAAGCTAGCTAGCGCATTTAGTAAATGGGCAAAGATCGCATAACTTAATCAATATGACTGGTATGGGTAAAAGCAGCGTCAGTAGCACTGAGCAAATCACTGGTACAGTTAAGATTGGAGATATTTCTAACTACTGAAATTACTTTTCATGTCCTTCCAGACGATTGTTGATAGTGATACTATTTTATTGGGTCGAGACATACTTCAAAATAACATTTCTGTTGAAATTTCCGAAGATAAATTTAAATTCATATAATAGATAGAACTAGATATAATACTAGATATAACAGATAAGTCTCTTTAAGGTGGGAACACCTTAAAGAGACTAATATATGTTCCAAAATAAAAAACACTCTTAATATCGATTCTGTTAATACAGACCTAACTGGAACCGACTCGGAAAAACTGTACAATATCTTAACTAAATATTCGGGCAGTTTTATTGAAACATTACCTACGACACGTATAAAGACGGGCGAATTAAAACTAGACTTGATCGACCCCCATAAAACAGTACAGAGACGGCCCTATAGGCTGTTGGTAGAAGAATCTAAGATTGTTGATGAAAAAATTTGTGAGTTATTAATGGCTAATATTATTAGAGAAAGTATGTCTCCTTTCGCAAGCCCTATAATATTAGTAGAGAAAAAAGACGTTACATGGATGACAGGATTCAGGTTTATATGGATGATGTTCTCTCTGCATAAAAAAACAGTCGATGAGGGTTTAAGTCGTTTAGATAAATTATTAAAAACATTTTCTGAAGCAGGTTTTTCTTTTAATATTAAAAAATGTTCGTTTATGAAAACTCAAACTGAATAACTCGGTTATGTTATTTCAGCTGGCGAAATTAGACCAAATCCAAAGAAAATTATAGCTTTAACTAATGTTAGGAACATTATCCAAGTTCCGTAACACAAGTCAGACAACTTATAGGCTTAGCTACCTACTTTCGACAGTTTATTCCAAATTTCTCTCAGCTAATAAGACCAATATATCCATTAACCAAAGGAAAAGGTAAAATCCAATTTACGGCTGACCATGATTGAATACATTAAAAAATCATTAATATATTGACCTCTGAGCCTGTTTTAAAAATATTTGAGCCTTCCCTACCAGTCGAACTTCACACTGATGCCAGTTCTGATGGGTACGGTGCAGTACTCATTCAAAAACAAAACAATAGACCCCATGTAGTTGCATATTTTAGTCGTAAAACAACCGATGCAGAGAGCCGATATCACTCGTATGAGCTGGAGACTTTAGCTGTTGTAAAAGCAGTGGAACTGCTTTCAATCAGACATTATTTATATGAATTGGTTGAGGCTTTTGCGGCCGATTGATGACTCGTTGGCTTTATTCGGGTCTAAAGGCCGTCGTATGTTGGAATTGCTTCCTAACGTTTCGCTAGCACGAGTGGCCAGCTTCTTCAAAGGTCCTTCCATCTCCGATACTGGAGTCTGCATCCAGTATCGGAGATACCCGAATAAAGCCAACGAGTCATTATTTATATGGCCGATATTTTACTGTTTTCTCTGATTGTAATTCTTTGTAAGCCTCTCGTTCAAAACGAGATTTGACACCTAGGGTACTCCGATGGTGTGCTATACTTCAGGCATACAATTTTGAGATAATGTATAAAGAAGGTCAGAAAATGGCCCATGCAGACTTTTTATCCCGAAATTTCTCTAATGATAATTATTCTGAACCCAGATAAATAAATTTTCTTCAATTAGATAAAGGCTGGTTGAACAAGGGAGGGACTCCGAAATTTACGATTTAATGTCTAAATTTCGTAACAATCTACTACCAGAAGATATAGCCCATACGTATGATTTAAGACAAAGCATCTTATATAGAAAAATTATGCGCAGGGCAGTAACTAGTTGGCTCCCTATCATATCTCGCTCTCTTGTTTGGTCTCTCATTAGTCATGTTCATAACGAAATTAAACATTCAAGTTTCGATAAAACATTAGACAAGTTATACGAGTTTTACTGGTTCCCTGACATGTTTTAATTTGTCAAAAAGTTCATTAATTGTTGCTTTGTTTGCAAAACCTCCAAGGGTCCTTCAGGTGCTCAGCAAATCCAACTTCATCCAATCCCTAAAGAGCCAATACCATGGCACACTATTCACATAGATTTTACTGGAAAATTGAGTGGTAAAAGTCATCGAAAAGAATATTGCTCTGTGTTGATAGACGCTTTTACAAAATTTGTTCTTTTCGAATATTCCCCGACTTTAACTTCATCTCATGCAGTAAAAGCCATTAAAAATCCCATTAATTTTTTTGGTGCTCCAAAACGTATTATAGCTGATCGAGGCCGCAGCTATGATTCTAGCGAATTCAAGGTTTTTGTAAAGAAAATAATATAGAGCTTCATTTGATAGCTACAGGATCCAGTCGTGCCAGTGGGCAGGTGGAGAGGGGTCATGCGAACTTTGAAAAACATCCTTACTATAATAGAATGTAACTCTAATAATGCCTGGCAGGATCAACGAGGATCAAAAAGGAGAAATTCAGCTAGCTCTTAATAGTACTCGCTCCCGTGTCACAGGTTTCACACCTACAGAATTGATGTTTGGTATTCAGGGTAATTCCTTGAACCTAGCTAGAACATCTCCTGGTTCATCTGAGACAAGCAGGGTTACCTTTTATCTGCATCAGACAACATTAAATTGGCTAGTGCTGATACTGTTCGGTATAATCGAGGGAGGGCGCAAATAAAACCATTTATAGTGAGTGATTTTGTGTTTGTTAAATGTGAGGGAAGACACCAAAGGAAATCAGATAAAAAAATTAAGGGACCTTACCAAATTATTACAGTTTTAGATAACGATCGTTATGAACGCTCTAATAGGATTTACAAGTACGCACATGAAAATTTGAGAGAAGTACCTAGAGGTCAAAAAGGTTTTCTTGAAATTTCTGAAAATTATGACTCTGATGACAATGAACGGTCCGTGACGGCGGATAATGTAACTAGTAATAAAAATGATAATTTACATAATGCTGCTTCGGACGAATTAATGGAAAACTCTTTGCCATATTTAAGAGATCATAATTCTCAAAACTTAAATACCAACAGAGTCTCAGAATCTGAAGACACATTATCTAATGGTTCAGAAACAGTAACTATTAATTCTGACGATACTTTATCTGTGGATTCTGAGGCGACTGTATCCTGCGATTCTGCTCTGTATAACCCAGTACCGAAACAAGGTCCCTTGCTGGATGACTAAATTAGTTTATACTGTAGGGGTTGCAAGAGTTGTGACCTAGCCCAGTTGTAGCTGAAGGGGTCTTACCTGCTTTGGTGGGTTGATAACCTAGTCCAGCGCTTTATGAGCTGCAGGGATCTCATCTATGGGATGATTATCTAGACCAGCATATAGGTGCTGTAGGGGTATCACCATGTATTTAAAATACGGTGACCCAGTCCAGTAGTACTACTGTCTTATATCTAATTTTTGAAAATTGTCTTTTGTCTAGATTGAAGAAACTTTTGCGCGCGAGGACGTGCTATTGTCAGAATGTCCGTGATGGCGGCAGCTGACATTTACAAGACAGAGACAGCAATATCATGCGCTAGCAGCACGTGCACCGGACGTCATCGCCCCACCTACCTCCCACTACGATTGGAGAGTATAAAAAAGACCGCTCCGTTGTAACGGCACGTTCTGCGACAAGAAAAAGGAGGACCTCGCTGCGCAGGATGATCACATCCTGACAGCGGTGGGATCATCACTGCCGCCTACCCTTTTGCCTATACCAGATAAACGGAGGCGGGAAGAAGACCCGGAGCCGCAAACGGCGAAGCAGACGACCATAGAGGCTTCCCTAACCTCGGACTCCGAGGAAGGGGATAGCGAGGAGATGGACGTCCAAGTCCTCTCCACCTCGCCCGTACCGACTCCAGTGGACGTCGAACGGGCACCTACGCCTACACCCAGGCAAAGGACAGCAGCAGCTGTACTTGCCGCACCACCACCCCAGAAACCCATAACAACTCAGAGGCCCATAACAACTAAAAGGCGCATAACAACACAAGGCCCTTCCAAGGATGCCACTACCCAGACATCCACAAGGAGACAACCAATCCTTGTAGTGGACCGTCTGGAGAACTGGACGACGACTCAAATTCACTCCCAAAGACGACGCCGAATTCCGGGTCATTCAGGCTCACCTGGATGACCTCGGACAGGACAAGGCGCCTTATTACGCCATCGCCCCACCGCACCAGAAACCCCTGAAAATATCTATCCGGGGCTTACCCGCTGACACTCCCACAGAGGAAATAGTGGAGGACTTGACTAGCAAGGGAGTGCCAGTCAAGTTCACGAAGCATATCCGTGCTCGCACTAGATGCAATGCAAAATGCATCCGGGTCTGCTAGTGCAGAAGTGGAGAAGAGCCCGACCGCATCCAAGGTCTACAACATTGACGAGGTCTTGCTCATGCCAGGCGTCGTCATAGAGGCCTGGAGGGGCAAGAAAGGACCCTCTCAATGCCACCGCTGCCAAGGCTTCCGCCACAGTTCACAGAACTGTCACAGGTGCCTAGCCTGTGTGCGATGTGGTGGTGAGCACCAGGCGCACAACTGCTCTCGACCAAAAGGAGCCACCCACGTGCGCCAACTGCCAAGGCCCACACCCAGCCTGCAGTGCGGCATGCCCCATCTACAAGCGGGAAGCCCGCAACAAGAAGGCGGGACTCATGCCGAGAACTGGCCGCCCAAGGTCATCGACCAACCAAACGTGGTTGTCGACTCGGCACCCACCACGCTGATGGCCGAAGCAAACCCGGGGTCAAGCTCCACTAAAAAGAGGAGAAGGCACCGAAAAAAGAAGTCGGCCCAGGAGAAGCCACCCACACCTGCGGCGGCAACCAAGGACAGCAGCCCACCCGCCACCAAGGACGCGGAGAGGGACCAACTCGCCGCCTTCCTCATGCTGTTCGCACAGCGTGTTAAGGCAGGCGAGATAAACACAACAGGACTGCTGCAAACACTCTTCACCAATGGATAAGCCGCTCAGGGTGGTTCATTAGGACGCGGAGACACTGAAATCCAAGATAGGCCTACTACGCCTATTTCAACGAACAGTTCTCGATATCATGCTGATAAGCGAGACCCACCTGAAGGCCAACAGGCCACTCAAGATCCCAGGGTACATTGTGTACCGCCAAGATAAGGTCTCGCCAAGAGGCGAAGCATATTGTGGACTCGCTATCCTAGTGAAGAGGACAGTAGTGCATCAACCCATAGAACCGAAGAGACTCGATACCATGTATGCGCTTGGTATCGATGTCCAAATCGGCAGGCGGGAGATACGCCTCTACGCGGCCTATCGAGCTCCGAATCAGAGAGCCCGCATCGATGAACTTCGGAGCCTTCTCCAACATACAACGCCGACCATAATCGCGGGAGACACCAAGCATGGCACAACACCACCAGCAACGCAATGGGAAATCTCCTTATGCAAGACTCCGGTATGCATAACTATGAAATGTCTGGCCCCAGAGAACCCACTAGATTGAACCCAGCGGGTCATAGTGATAGCGTACTGGAAATCATAGTGTTCAAAGGACTAAGAGCACCTCCGGCACAGGAAGTGCTCGAGGACCTACCATCGGACCACAGGCGGGTGCTACTTGTGTTCAGGGAGCCTGCGGCTACGGTCGGCCCACCGAAGTCCACAGTCCACACAGACCTGGAGGGCTTACCAAGAATCCCTAGCGGGTTACAGCCGCCCTACGGTTGTAAAAACGCCAGTGGAAGTCGATGAAGCCGCCGAAGAAATCACCGGAGCTATCCAAGCCGCACTTCGAATCTCCTCTAGCACTAGACCGAGCAGCGAGCGACAGAACCCTCTGCCCGCTCGGCTCCGTAAAATGCTCGAGGAGAAGCGAAATGCTAAGAAGCTCTGGCAGAGAACTCGGCACCCCCGAGACAAAACCCGATACAACCGCCTTACCAACTCGTTCAAGGCTGCCCTTTGGGAGCACAGAGGTGACGCATGGGAGAACTTTCTCATAGATATCGAGGACGAACAGCCCTCGGTACACCGACTCTGTAGGCAACTGACTGCAGAACCAAACCCCACGCGCCCCCTGTTCGCTAGGGACGGGCTAATACGCTACAAAGCGCAAGACCGTGCCGAGATCATCGCGAGCAGCCTCGAAAAACAGTTCACACCTCACGACAATCAAGACGAGGAACACACTCGGGAGATAGAGGCGGCAACCCATCTCTACCTCTCGAGGCCACTCGCCCAGTCTGAGGGTGAACTGCTCGTAACACCGAGCGAGGTTGCAGCGATGATCAATAAAACCAACCCACGGAAAGCACCTGGTGAAGACGGAATACCGAACACTGCACTGCAGCGACTTCCACTGAATTTTATTGGATTTCGTCAGGAGCACTCCACCACGCTCCAGCAGACTTGTGTCCTAGACGAGATGGCTACGTGGTTGAACAAGGGCGGGAGCACGGTGACCGTGATGCTCGACATGGAGAAGGCGTTCGACAGAGTGTGGCATGAATGTCACATCCACAAGCTGTGCTGTGTGCTGACAATGTCTCTACCACGAAAAGTAGTCGCGATTATCGCATCGTTCCTGACCCAGAGAACCTTCCGTGTGGCTATAGAGGATACCACATCGAAAATCAAAACCATCAGGGCCGGAGTCCCGCAAGGGAGCTGTCTCTCACCGGCCTTGTACGCCCACTACACATCCCTGTAGTCGAAGAAGTCAAGCTGGCACTGTTTTACTTGTCAAGTTCAAGCAACGCCGCACACGCTGCACGGAAATTGCGCCCCACACTCGAAGCCCTTCCGGGCTGGCTGAAGCGATGGAGGCTCAAGTGCAACGTGTCGAAGACCCAGGCGATGATAACCGGTATGGTACACCACCCGACAAACCTGCGTCTGACGGAAGAGGACATCCCATGGTTCCCAAAGGTCAAGTACCTGGGAATCACTATCGACAGATCACTGTCGATGAACCACCACGTAGAGACCATCACAGCGAAAGCCAGAGCTGCGCGGACGTTTGCAGGCTGTAGAGAACAGCTGCCTTCGCATGGTGGTCGACGCCCCCAGGTACCTCAGGAATGCAACAATCCACCGAGACCTCAAATGGGAACCTATAAAGGAGTTTGTGAGCAGACTCGCCACGGGGATGTTTGAGCGGGCTGACCGCTCGAAACTTCCCCACCTGGTAGGTATTACTCCGCTCCCACATCCAGACGATACGACACTCATCCGGAGGCGACTAAAACGCCCCGCTCGGGAGCTCATATCAGTTCCCTCGAGCGGGGCATTAGCTTCGCCATCGGATGCAGATAGCTAACCACCGACCTCTCGCAGGCGGCTCGCTGGACCCCTCTTCGGAGGAGCCTCCGGTGAGCTAACTCCAATGACCGGCTCACAGTGGTGAGCTGCGAGGAAAACCACTATAAGGAGCCCAGAGTTTCAAATAGTCTCCCCACCCTCCTCAACAGGGGTGAGATGATACCAGATGAGCTAACGGCACGCATTTCTAACGGAGGCGTCTCGGTGCACGGACTGCTGTCTCAGTACGAGTCTCTGCCTCCCTCACTGTCATTAGTCGGTACTCTTGCTAACTATTTGGCCTGTGTAAAATCTTAATTTATTGTCTATGTTAATATTGATTGTGTGTACTGCAAAAAATATTATAATCATATCTCATTTACTAAGTAATTAATAAGTTTTAAATTAATAAAACTATTAACCTGTAACCTTCTGTTTTACTTCTGATGTCTGAGCCTATTCCGACATATGCTTTTAGTAAAAGCTGCTATTTATTTTGTTATTGTGGTACTTATTTTGTAAATAGAAGACAGTTCAATTTTATTTATTTTTATTGCGTTCCATTTATTTTTATTGCGTTCCGTCTATCACAAACATTTTTTATCCGATGTTAAGGTATAAAATATAGGAGCGACAGATAACTTGCTTGCTAACCAAAATTTGTTATAAGAAATAACTGTTAAAATTAAAAAGTTACATAATAGTTCTTAGATAGTTACATAATTAATACCTATTTGTTTAAGAATGGTAACAATTTTAAGATCAGCAGAAAGGTTGGTTTGATATGGATGTTTTAGTTTTAAATGTATCTAGGTATCAATAGTACATAGTATATAGTATCAATACGGAAATGTACTATCCAATTATTGAACACAAAGGGCCGTGGGGAGGAAGATTACCCCAGAACCCTTTTTCAGAAAGCAACTGGGTTTAAAATTCATAATATCATAAAAAATATTCAGACGGACAATATTGCAGTATGAAAAAAGGTTTATATCCAAACGACCTAAAAATAGGCTGTGGTTGACCGATTTTATAAAAAGGGAAGAGGGATGATTATTTTTATTATCCCCCTTCCTTCGTCGATTGTTCGTGAAAATAATTGAGAAATTTATTTGTGAACAAACACATACCTTTTATAAGCAAAACGGCATTATCTACACTAACCAATATGGATTTCAGCAGGGTAAAGGTACTACAGAGCTATTATCTAGGTTCACGGATGAAGTTAACGAAATGTTAATGATGGAAAGGTTGTCCTCGTTCTATTTAATTTTTTTATCGTGGGCATTCGATACCCTGGATCATAGTAAACTCATAAATAAACTCGATAAATGTCGAATACGCAGACCACTTCTTTTTTGGTGTAAAAAATATTTAATTAGCCATAAATATAGATTTAAACTAGGTGATGATGTGTTGATGTATACAGCGAAACAATTGTAACTCATGGTATGGCACAAGGATCCGTCTTGAGTCCATTGTTTTTCATATTCCATTGTTTTATATGTAAATGATATGAGCAATGCTTTAACAAACTGCTCATGTTATCAATATGCCGATGCTACTTGTCTGGTTGTTGGTAGAAATGATATAAAGAAGGCATATCAGGTTCTACAAACAGATTTTACTTACTGAGTGGTTACACGTTCATACAAAGGACTAGTTTTAAATGCAATAAAAATAAAACTACTACACATTAGCTCACCGTACCTCAAACAATTACTCAGTGGATCGCTAAAATCTCATGATCATTCCTGCATTCACCGCATCACTCCTCTAGTATGCAACTGCCCCACTATTGAACTAGAGAAGAATTATAAATATCTGGGACTGGGG